>CM068302.1:54787240-55434178 GCA_034768395.1 Linum lewisii
TAGTTAAATTTTTAAATTTTTTATATTATAAAGGGGTGTTTTGTTTGGGGTGTATTCCCGGCCTTCTCGCAGGAGGGATGACCCCGGGGAAACGGGGGTTTTTTTGTTTTTATTGGTCAACGAGTTTATTTTTTTGGCGATGATGGGGAATGGGTTTAATCTCTAAAAGAGGGTTTTTGTTTTATGTTTTTAGGGCAATGACAAAACTTTCTTGCATGCAATATCATCTAGGTAATTGTTTGTGGTTATTTAATGATAAACAACAATAGTTTGATATGGACCACAATATCATCGCATTAGCTAGGTTAACTACTTTATTTTTATTAGAAAATTAATATCATTATAGTTGTTCGAGTACAGTTATAAGTATTATTGCACATCACGAAGTTGACTTGGAATTAATTCTCGACAATGAAGTGTTTGTTTTGTGGTTAACGGATAATGAGTTTATTTTCACTAACAAACAATTAATCAATGGTTTGACCACTGACATTGGCGTATTTTTTTAGTTAGAGGTCACGACTTCACTTTCCTAGGAAAACGATATCATAAAGATAATTTTTGTATCATGGTAAGTATTCCCTCCTGTCACATAGGTGAATTTGTATGGTTATCAACAACAAAGTGTTTGTATTTATTGTAATGGCCAATAAATTCATAGGCCACTGGGTCCAATCCCAACAATGGTGTGCTTTCTTTGTGATTGGTCAATAAAATCACTTTCACAATTTTACCAAAGTTGCAGTACAATAGTGGAAAGTATTCTTTCAAGTCCAATGCTTGAATCGAGTTTGAACTCTCGACAACGACATGCTTCTTTTATTTTTATTAGTTAATGAGTTCACTTTCATCGACTGAAAATTGCTACAAGGGTTTGGTCACCGACAATTATGTTTTTATCTTTCAGTTAGAGGTCAATAACTACACTTTCAATAGCATTATATATCATGTAGGTCATTGTATGATAGTGGTTATTGGTAGATGATTATACAAATGGTTTTTATCATTGGCCATAACGACTTTGTAGTTTAGTTAGATCAACGAGTTCACAGTTATTAACATATTGATATGAATATGATGGTTGTAGTATAGTTATGAGTGTTAAATCCTATCACGCGGGTGAGTTTGAGTCCATCCTCGACAGTAAAGTGTTCGTTTTGTGGGTATTGGTCAGTGAGTTTATTTTCACTAACAAACAATTGTATTAAATGTTAGATTATTGAGAATCACTTATTTGTTTTTCATTTACACGTAACAGTATTCACTAATCTGGGAATTATATCATCAAGGTCATTGTGGTATAGTGGTAACTATTGTCTCCTGTAACGTAGGTGAATTAGGTTCAGTCTTTGACAATAATATTTTTATATTATTTATTTGTTAAAGAGTTTGGTTTCATTGCGAGATCGATCTTTCGGTGTTAATTTATTTTTTTCAACTCATAGTCATTTCATTTTCAAAATGGTATCAAAGTTGATGTGGTATAGTAGTAAGTGTTTTCGTTTGTTACGCAAATGGCCCAAATTTTATCTACGAAAACGACGTTTGTGTTTTTTATTGGTCAAGTATTTCAATTTCACTGCAAGACAATTACTTAAATAGTTTATTCACCACAACTAATTCTATGTTTTTTAGTTATATGTCAATAACTTAACTTTCATCATCTTACAATATCATCTAGGTTGTTGTAGTATAATGATTATTGGTAGATGTTGTATGAATGACTTGATCAATGACCACAAGATCATTGTATTTTAGTTAGGTCAAATACTTCACTTTTATTGGTAAATTAATATCATTAAGGTTGTTGTAGTATAGTTTTAAACATTAGTGCATATCATGCATGTGAGTTGGAATCAATCCTTGATAATGAAATATTTGCTTTGTGGTTATTGGTCAACAAGTTTCACTAACTACAATTGCATCAACAGTTCGATCACTAGCAATGACATCTATATTTCTAGTGATTGGTGAACTATTTTAATTTTATGGAAAAGTGATATTATAAAAGTCTTTATGGTATGTAAGTTTTCCTCACACTCGTGAGAATTGGGTTTGTTCCTCCACAACAATGTGTTTGTTTTTTTATTGTCGGACAACGAATTCACTTTTATTGTGGGTTCAACCTCGAAAAATGTTGTGTTTGTATTTTCCTGTTAG
The DNA here is from genome assembly GCA_034768395.1 of Linum lewisii. Lineage (NCBI taxonomy): Eukaryota > Viridiplantae > Streptophyta > Magnoliopsida > Malpighiales > Linaceae > Linum > Linum lewisii. The sequence goes on from CM068302.1 coordinate 54,789,401, forward strand.
TTAATTTGTTCAATTTTATAATATTATCAAGGTCGTTGTAGTATAGTGGTAAGTATTCCCGCCTGTCACGCGAGTGACCCGGGATTGATCTGTAAATCAAATTAGCCGAATTTCAATTTAATATTTCGAGTATGGATGAATTTGACAGAGGTTGAATGAAGTCGGAATTTAGGGTTTGATATGAGAACCCTAAATCCAAGTGACACTTGATCTGTAATCTGGAGTGATAATCGAATAAAGAAGCAGTAGAGCGTAAGTAAAGCACACGCACACGCACACAACACCCAATCTTAACGTGGTTCAGCAAGGTGACCTTGCCTACATCCACGCTCGAGCAAGGCTCGAGATAGTCAGTTTTATTAATCAATTTAAAACCCAGGATTACAACAAACCCTGTTAACCAGCTGATACACCACAGCTGAAATGCACCGATCCACCGATCCAATTTGCCTCACTGCTACCGTGAGTGACAACCTGAGAAACAGCTTAACCACCTCTTTTCTCAGTATCTCTGCTAATCTTCAAGCCTGGTTTTTAAGCTTTTCTGCTTCCGTCTTCAAGGATTGATTTAGGGCTTGATTGACGCCAATCTTTGTCCTTGATGAATGTCTCGATCTGCTTCAATAGCGGGTTCGAAAATCTCCGGAAGAGAGAGCGTGAGCCTTGATTCCTTTTCATTTATTACCTGCAATAAAAACCATTTCCCTTCTCGGCTTGACCAAGAGGTCCAACTTTATTAACTTGAACAAACCGGTTAAACATAGTAGACTTGAATCAAACCGGTTAAACACAGTAGTCTCAACATTCTCCCCCTAAGTTGGATATCTCCAACCTCTCAGATATTTCAATGAGCAAGATACCATTAAAGAGTTCAAAGACAAAAGAAAGAAAACAAAAAACAACAGTTCATCAACAATCACAGACAAAACCAAAAGCACAAGAGAATGTGTTCAATGCACACTTATTCAAGCAAGCACAACAGAACATCATGATTCAACATCAAGGCCCTAAAAATCAACTTCCGGATCACTCTCATAGTCCGAGGCATCTTCCTTCTCCAGTCCTTTTTCATAAGTTTCCAAGATAAGCTCCTTGACATCCTTAGCCAGCTGATCTTCTCCAAGTTCCAAAGCCTGCTGGTCTTCATTTTCCCAGTCTCCACGGAACTTGAGTGCTCCAACAAAATTTTGAATTGCTTTGTGAAGAGAACACTCCAGCAGTGCTTTGGTTGGGATGGACAAGTCACTCCGCTCCTTGATTGATGATGCAAGTAGGTTAAGTTTCATAGAAATCTGGCCTTTGGGACAACAGAAGGAAACTCCTTTGTCTTGTTCTCCCCCTTTGGAGATATCCGACTTGACACAGTGAGCCTCGTAAGCATCAAGTTTGCGGAGGATGTACTGAGGACGAATCAGGTAAACGTGAGGATCCTGTGTAGAAATCTGAAGATCTACATTAAGCACTTGAAGTAAGGCAGTGACGAATGAACCGAGGGGAAGTGCTCCAGAATATGATACCGAAGCAGCATCATGAAGAATTTGTAGTTGAAGATGTGGGAGACTAATTGGATGTTTGGTTATGAAGGCATTATAGAGGATCCAAATATCCAGGGGCAAAAAATTGGTGAGATTGTGAGTTCTAGGCAAGAAGTGTCGAGTGATATAGAAGAAGAGAACCCGATACCTCGTGTTGAGATAGCGAATTGGAATTGGGCAGATGGTGGAGCAAAGATATGCAGCTGAGAAAGAGCCATGTCAATAGAGAAGCCAGTTTGAGCCAGTTCACCTTCGTTGTGGATGATGTGACCATACAAGCATCCGCCATGAACACGCGAAAGAAGCTGAGGTGTAAGGCGAATGAAATGCCCTAAAACCTGAGTCTCAAGTTCAAGAGGGGACACAGAAGTAACATGAATGTTTGCATAGAACATACGTACAGGATCTGGATAACAGATGGGAGTGCAGGAAGGCAAAAGATTTGACCAACTGAGAGAAAACAGAGGTTCATAGACATTCATACCATACTTTTCAAAGGCATGAGGAAAGTGGCGAAGAGAAAAAAGCAAGGGGCGCGTCCTAAACTTCCGAATGTACCATTGTCTGTCCGCCTCCGTCCGGTACATGAGACCATTCACTTCGGAGAGCAAACGAGCTGCCATTGTAGGAAGAAGAAAAAAAAGGAAGATGAATAAATCTGATGAGGAGAGACGAAGAAGGTGTAAGGGGTGAATTTAAATGGAATCAAAAGAAGGAGAAAAGGAAAGAAGACAGAAAGAAAGAAATTCTGATTCTATGCACAGAATCAATTAGGAGGAAGATGGAAGGTCCATTCCTGAAATCAAGCCAAGATTTCGTCTGATTTGAATAAATTGATCTTCCTTAATTGGTTTTGTGAAAATGTCAGCTAGCTCGAAATGGGTAGGAATGAATTGAATATCAATTACTTCTTGGGATACAAGTTCTCGTAGAAAATGGAACTTAATATCAATGTGTTTGGTACGAGAGTGGTGTACAGGATTTTTGGCAATATTCACTGCACTAGTGTTGTCACACAGAAGAGGTGTGGTTTGAAGAGAAAGACCATAATCTAAAAGCTGTGACCTAATCCACAAAATTTGTGTAGAACAACTGATGCTGCAGTTTTAATGGTATCAAATAACTAATCTACCAAGGCAGACTAGATCGTATTCTACTCGAGGTCTCTTCTTCTTGTCTACTCAAATATGTTGGCAAATTACTCAGGTTTAAATAGGTTGTGGGTGGTGTGAGTTCCACGACTTCTAATCTAATGAACAAAGGAAAATAAAAGGCAGAAATATTAAAAGGTTGACTAACGAGAAGATAGACGAGCTTAGATTTCGAATCCCCCTTTAGAACACCAAAGCAACAGCAATCACAAGACCAACGGTTTTCAATTCTAATTCAATCAATTTCTATACACCACCATAACTCCTTACCCTTAGGTTTAAGACTGGCGAACGTTCGCTCTATCCGATCTAACTACCAAGATTAACTAGCCGCCCGGGTACGGTCGCCTCTCGCAATGACTTAATTAACTGGTGCAATTACTAATGATTTATGAGTTACTCTTGCAGTGGATTAACCCTAATTGGTTCCTACGAAAGGCACACTCCAATTATAAGGCTAACTGGTTGAATTGATGTTCTAAAGTGAGGCGAGCGTTCGCTTTTATCCTCAGCTTAACAAGAATCTAAGCTAGGTGATCAGGAAAGACAAGTTTTAATGTTTAAAGCAGAGAAGCTGTCTGGCGACAAACCCTAATTCAACACAAACCTAATCTAGGCGATCAGTCAGAAAAGAAACATAAACAATCAAGAATAAAACAACCATGTAATGAGAAACTGATTGAACTTTGAATCTAATCACCGCCGATCCGTGACCGCTTTAAAGCCCTGGGTCACTTAGGGTTCATCTAATCTAAGCTCTACGAGTTTAGCTACTCATAACGATAACAGAAGAATCAAAGGCAACAAAGGAAATCATCATACAGAGGAAGAACAGAGAAGAACTGTAAAACCTAATTTGACGAATCCGTGAAGCTTCAATCTCCGGTAATATTCAACTTTAAGCTCCGAGCTCTTCGAGGTGGAAGGATGGCGTCACGATCTCTCCACGGATCTTCGAACTCTCTAAACTCTATCTATCGACCCTCTAAGTCGTGGCTAATCAGCCAAAATTCGTGTGTATCTAATCTGGCTTCAAAAAGTCTATATATAACCCCAGAAACCCTTTACAAGTTGGAAAAGGCTGAAAATTAGGGTTTCTGCCCGGATTTTCAAAGGAATTTTCGCCGAAAATGTTAGTTAAAAACCAGCTCCAACTTGTTTCGATGATTCCCGCTCCGTTTGAACTCCGATTTGGTCCCCGTTTGAAGCGCTGGACTCGTGAGAGAGTCCTCTATAATGTGGTAACCTGGGGGATCAACATAAAAGCTCACAAAAAGGGTAAAAATAGCCAAGAAATGGACAATGTACGCACTTGGAGCCGATAATCACAAGTTACGACAAATAAACCAAATACTCATCAAAATGGCATCAAAGGGTATGAAATGTTGCTTAAATGGGGCTGATAATCACGTCAAATCGAGTGTCATCAAAATACCCCACACTTAAGCTTTTGCTTGTCCTCAAGCAAACTGAAGTGGAACACACTCAAATTCATGAATGACACGAGATTAAACTGAGATTCAATTTGTAACGATTTGGTTTAGACTGTTCCACGTAGAAAAAGTGACCTACACATGCAAGAACATCAACCAAACAAGTTTTCGATCTCACTAATTTCTGCACACTTCAAGTAGTGGTTTTAACTAGGGCTGGCTAATGGGACGGGTTTGGGTACCCGTACCCATTAAGAAACGGGTAGTGGGTACCCATTAGACTCGAAACTCATCCCGTAGCCCGAACCCGTTCGGGTAGTGGGTACCCATTAATGATAATGGGATCGGGCCGGGGTACCCACTAAACCCACTAATAACAAAAAATAATATATAATTAAAATTTATTTAATTGCATAAATAGTAAATATGAATGTTTTAGGGAAATAGGAAAGGGGATGATGTCGTGAATGGAGGAGAGAGATAATGAATGAATGACTAAAAGTGTTGTTTGGTAATTCAGAATGAGAATGACCGAATATGAAATTGATAAGTAATTAGGTTTGGCATTTTATTTTATTATTATTTATTTAATCGGGCTAAACGGGGTTAATAGGTACCCACGGGTATTACCCGTTCGGGTAGTGGGTACCCATAAGCCTCCAAAGCCATCCCGTAGCCCGAACCCGTTCGGGTAATGGGTACCCACTAGCCGAATGGGTACGGGCCGGGATCGCGGGTACCCATTACCCACTATGCCATTAGCCAGCCCTAGTTTTAACAAAGCTCATTCTTGGCAAAACAATTAATCATAATTAACCGACTATGATAACACCAATTCTAATAAAAAGACTTTAAGCTCTAGTTATGATGTGGATGTGGAGGAAGGAAAAGTGACGTGGCTATCGACTCGACTTCATTCGTTTCTAGATCTTTACGTTACTTGTTCTAGCTAGGACCGATTTAAACAACAATTTATTTCAAGTTTCAACTTCTTCCTTCAATTTATTTACTGCATACTAGTGCTCGATACCAAACACTTCACTTAGGTGTTGGACCTGCCTAGCTCACAGTATTTGTGCCTTTGCTAGTGCTCAACCCAAACACTTCACTTAGGTGTCGGGCTTGCCTAGCTTTATTTTCAGCACTTTAAAGAACTTAACATTGATTCGATTAACTCAATTACTTGATTTAACCATTTAGCCACTTAATCCTAGCTAGTTATAACTTTTTACACAAGATTTCGAATTGGATTTCCGTCTAATCTCAAGCCACAATCACAGGTGATCAAATATGGAGTGAAAAACATGGAAGAAGCTAGCATTTATCATCTTAGAACGGTGTTAACAAGTCAATCAATTTAATTGATTCAAGTTTCAACTACAAGAGTGATTTATGATCTGTTCTAACCTGGACTTATTTAATATCAGTTCCGTCACGTTGGTTACAGGTTCTAAGTGGAACAGTCTAGACGTCATTGTTCAAAATTGAAGTCAATTTAACATCACAAGTCAAGAATTGAGCAATTCTAATGCTAGCTTAACAAGAATCGCACCGAGAAACACACAATACACAATTAAGGGCAATCCAGTTCATGCAAGGTTCTCTAACATCCTACCCCACACTTAAATCGTTCTGTGTCCTCACATGACTAAACTAGAGTGGAGATATACGAAGAACCTGGAAGGTGATGGTCGGTGTAGTGGATGAACACGGATAGTCCGGAGTGGAGCGGAGTAGCTACTCCAGTTCCTACAAAAACAAAAACAACAAAAAGATCAAAAGGATATCGGGACAAGTGCCCCGGATCCACACAGAAGAAAAGTGGATCGAGATCCGAAAAGAAGAAAGAAAAGAAATGGAAAGGATAGAAACAACCTGATCACTGTTCTGAGGGCGGGGTGAAAAGCAGAAGTCGAAACCGGTATAAATAGTCGGCGGAAAACACAAGATTTTTGGCGAAAATGATTGAAAATTTTCGGCGAAAATGTTTTGTAAAATCAAAATCCGGTTCGGCGAAAAGTTAAGTTGTTTTCGGTCGAGAAGTAGAAACAGGAGAACAGGCCGGTTTTAAACACATATTTTCGGCGAAAATATGGGTGAATTTTCGCCAAAAATAATCTTGAAAATGGTCGGCAGTTTTTTTTTTTCAACAGGGGCTTTAAAACAGAACGACTCAAAATGAAAACAACTGACTCCATCCATGGGTTGCCTCCCACGAAGCGCTCTTGTTTAACGTCCGTGAGCCAGACGATACCTGTTAGGGACCCCAACTTAGGAGTTCCTTGAAGTCAATCGTCTTCTTCAAGGACAGCGGTTGAGTGCCGTGTAGCACTCCAGAAGGGTGTTATATAGCCGGTAGTGCTCCATTAGATCGCGGTTCTGGTTGGATGACCAGTTCTTCTCGAATTCTCCTACCGGAGGAGGAAAGAGGTAGTACGGCGCGGCATGGTCAATGACCTCCATCTTCTCTACAGGTTGACTCGGCGGAAGTGTAGGTGAGGGTATCTCCTCAATCTCTATGTGCTCCTCTTCGGCTTCAACTTCAGGATGGATTGGCTTTATGTCTTCATCAACCACCACCGCCAAGGATTCTTCTAGCTCATAATAGTCATGGATAGGATCATCATCTTCTTCTTCGAACAGCTCTTGAGCATCTTCTGTCATTAACTGCTTTGGTTGCTCGAGCTTGATGTCCGTCGCGAGATGAGCTTGTAGCATTGAAGAGATATTATCCAAGGCAGATTGGGTTCTTGGCGAGCATTGTTGATGTTCATGAAGCATCTCTTGGTTATCTCTAGCGCCACTTTGATGCTCTTGTTGGTGTGTCTCTTGGTAACCTTATAGCATTGAAGAGATTTTATCAAAGAGGGAGTCAAATCTCGCCGTTTGTTGTTGTTGTTGTTGTAGCATCTCTTGGTAATCCTCAATATTTGGTGCTCCATTGACGCGCCACTCTTGGTACTGGTCATCCCACCTGTAATCCTGCATAATCAAAACTCAAAAGCACTACCCAGGTAAATCATGGAAATATGGAGGAAAATTAAATGGTAAGGCGGAAAGGTAGAAGAATAATTTGCCAACTCTTCTTTCAAACAATTAGAAGAGTCCCCGGCAACGGCGCCAATTTGATGTTGCAGTTTTAGCGGTATCAAATAACTAATCTACCAAGGCAGACTAGATCGTATTCTACTCGAGGTCTCTTCTTCTTGTCTACTCAAATATGTTGGCAAATTACTCGGTTTAAATAGGTTGTGCGTGGTGTGAGTTCCACGACTTCTAATCTAATGAACAAAGGAAAATAAAAGGCAGAAATATTAAAAGGTTGACTAAAGAGAAGATAGACGAGCTTAGATTCCGAATCCCCCTTTAGAACACCAAAGCAACAGCAATCACAAGACCAACGGTTTTCAATTCTAATTCAATCAATTTCTATACACCACCATAACTCCTTACCCTTAGGTTTAAGACTGGCGAACGTTCGCTCTATCCGATCTAACTACCAAGATTAACTAGTCGCCCGGGTACGGTCGCCTCTCGCAACGACTTAATTAACTGGTGCAATTACTAATGATTTATGAGTTACTCTTGCAGTGGATTAACCCTAATTGGTTCCTACGAAAGGCACACTCCAATTATAAGGCTAACTGGTTGAATTGATGTTCTAAAGTGAGGCGAGCGTTCGCTTCTATCCTCAGCTTAACAAAAATCTAAGTTAGGTGATCAGGAAAGACAAGTTTTAATGTTTAAAGCAGAGAAGCTGTCGGGCGACAAACCCTAATTCAACACAAACCTAATCTAGGCGATCAGTCAGAAAAGAAACATAAACAATCAAGAATAAAACAACCATGCAAAGAGAAACTGATTGAACTTTGAATCTAATCATCGCCGATCCGTGACCGCTTTAAAGCCCTGGGTCACTTAGGGTTCATCTAATCTAAGCTCTACGAGTTTAGCTACTCATAACGATAACAGAAGAATCAAAGGCAACAAAGGAAATCATCATACAGAGGAAGAACAGAGAAGAACTGTAAAACCTAATTTGACGAATCCGTGAAGCTTCAATCTCCGGTAATCTTCAACTTTAAGCTTCGAGCTCTTCGAGGTGGAAGGATGGCGTCACGATCTCTCCACGGATCTTCGAACTCTCTAAACTCTATCTATCGACCCTCTAAGTCGTGGCAATCAGCCAAAATTCGTGTGTATCTAATCTGGCTTCAAAAAGTCTATATATAACCCCAAAAACCCTTTACAAGTTGGAAAAGGCTGAAAATTAGGGTTTCTGCCCGGATTTTCAAAGGAATTTTCGTCGAAAATAGGAAGAATTTTCGCCGAAAATGTTAGTTAAAAACCAGCTCCAACTTGTTTCGATGATTCCCGCTCCGTTTGAACTCCGATTTGGTCCTCGTTTGAAGCGCTGGACTCGTGAGAGAGTCCTCTATAATGTGGTAACCTGGGGGATCAACATAAAAGCTCACAAAAAGGGTAAAAATAGCCAAGAAATGGACAATGTACGCACTAGGAGCCGATAATCACAAAGTTACGACAAATGCACCAAATACTCATTAAAATGGCATCAAAGGGTATGAAATGTTGCTGAAATGGGGCTGATAATCACGTCAAATCGAGTGTCATCAACAACTGCCAGCTGCAACGTATTCAGCTTCGGCAGTGGAAAGAGCCACGAAGCCCTGTTTTTTACTTGACCATGAAACAAGACAAGGACCAAGAAATTGACATACTCCAGTTGTACTCTTTCTGTCGAACGATGAGCCAGCAAAGTCAGAATCACTGTAGCCAACAAGGTCAAACGAATCCAATGAGGGATACCAAAGACCATAATCTTTGGTAGAGAGTAAGTACCGAAGTACTCTTTTAAGGGCAGTAAGATGAGTTGCTCTAGGATTGGCCTGAAACCGAGCACAGAGACAAATAGCAAACAAAATATCGGCTGGCAGTTAAATAGAGCAAGGAGCCAATGAGTGCTCGAAAATAAGTTGGGTCTGTAGATTCAGAAGACTCATCTGTAGAGAGTTTTGTTGTTGTGGCCATTGGAGTGGAAGCATGTTTGGCTTTATCAAAATTGAATTTAGTAAGAAGGGTTTGAGTATAATTCGCTTGATGTATGAAAATCCCAGATGGTAATTGTTGAATCTGAAGTCCAAGGAAGAATTTCATATCTCCCACCATACTCATTTGAAGGATGTCGTCATAAGAGTTGCAAATTCTTGACGAAGAGAAGAACTTGTGGATCCAAATATAATGTCATCGACATAGATTTGGACAAGTAGAATTTCAGAAGACTGAACTTTAATGAAGAGAGTGTTATCAACCTGTCCTCTTTTAAAACCTTTGGACATAAGAAAGGATGTTAGGCGGTCGTACCAAGCTCGTGGAGCTTGTCTCAACCCATATAACGCCTTTTTGAGTTTGAAAACAGATGAAGGAAAGTGAGGATCTTCAAAACCAGGTGGTTGCTTAACAAAGACTTCTTCCTTAATGAGCCCATTAAGGAAGGCGCTTTTAACATCCATCTGGTAGAGTGTGAACCTAAGGTGACTAGCAAAAGCACAGAGAATACGGATTGCTTCTAACCTTGCAACAGGTGCAAAAGTTTCACCGAAGTCAATCCCTTCTTGCTGATTGTAACCTTGTGCCACAAGTCGAGCCTTATTATGAACCACTTCTCCTTTATCATTTGTCTTGTTCCGATAAACCCATTTTGTGCCGATGATGGTTTTCCCTGTAGGAGCCGGAACAAGATCCCAGACGTCTGCCCTATCAAATTGATGCAACTCTTCTTGCATAGCAAGAATCCAGCTTGCATCTTGTAAGGCTTCCTTTATAGACGTTGGTTCAATAATGGAGAGAAGACAGAATCGGTTGTGGTCATGAAATCAAGAGGTCTTTTAGATCTTGTGACTAATCTATCATTTGGACCACCGATAAGAAGAGTAGAAGGATGTCTCTTTGAAATATGAGGTGGAGGATTTGGCTCAGAACGAGATTCAGGTGCAGGAGTTTCAGAAGATGGCACAGGAACAGCATCCAGAGTCGAATTAGAAGGGGAACAGGTTCGATTTTGAGATTGATCATTCAAAAGTGAGGGTTGTACAGAAGAGTCAGTTTCTGAGGAACTGGTTTCTGCTGATGACCGAAAAAGCGAGAAGGTTTCATCATCCTCAGGTGTTGATGATGAAGAAACAGAGGGAAAGTCATCAAAGACAACATGAATGGACTCCTCTACTTTGGATGTCCGAAGATTGAAGATCCGAAACGCTTTACTAGTTTGGGAATATCCAAGAAAAAGAGCTTTGTTTGATCTTTCATCAAATTTTCCTCTTTGAGAAGTTGTATTGAGAACAAAGCATGTACACCCAAATGGATGGAAGTAATTCAGATTAAGGGACTTTGATTTAGTTAATTCATAAGGAGTTTTATTCATAGGTTTCCTAATAAGAGTTCTATTAAGCACATAGCATGCTGTCGAGACAGCTTCTGCCCAGAAATGCTTGGGAGTTTGATGATCTAACAACATTGTTCGTGAAAGATCCAGAAGAGAACGATTTTTCCTCTCCACAACTCCATTTTGTTGTGGAGTTTGGGGAGCAGAGAAAGTATGAACAATACCTAAAGTCTTACAAAACGTAGTGAAGGCAGTGGATACAAATTCACCACCATGATCACTACGCAGTGTCTGAACTTGAAAAGGAGTTGTTAAAGAAATCTGCTTGACGAAAGTTTGAAACACGGAAAGACATTCATCTTTTCGAGCAAGAAAAAACACCCAAGTAAAACGAGAGAAGTCATCCACAATAACAAAAGCAAAACTTTTCCCACCTAAGCTTCTCACATTAGCAGGACCAAAAAGATCCATATGAATCAGTTCAAGAGGATGATCAGTGAAAACTCCAGAAATTTTTTTAAAAGAAGTTCGAGTTTGTTTTCCCTGAACACATGCTTGGCAGAAGAAATCTTGATTTGTTTTAAGATTTGGAAGACCTCTTACAATGTTAAGTGAACAAAGTTTAGCAATACGGGTTGAACTTATATGACCTAGCTTTCGATGCCAGATAAGTTCAGACGAAGGTTTGATTGCAGAAAAACACTTTTCATTAAATGCAAGATGATTTTTCAGATTTATAGAATAGACATTTCCATTTCTACTACCAGTAAATAAAACTTTAGCATCAGAGATTCGTTCAACAACACAAGAATCAGCTTCAAAGATGACACGGTTTGAATTACCACAAAGTTGGCTAATTGATAATAAATTATGCTTAAGATTTAGAACAAACAGAACGTTATGAAAGATTGGATCAGAAGCTTTCCCAACGATACCTTTGCCCATTACCCGGCTTTTATTATTATCTCCAAATGTAACTTTTCCTCCCTGTTTTTCTTCAAGAAAACTAAAATTCCTTTTGTTGCCAGTCATATGATTTGAACATCCACTGTCCAAGTACCATTCAGTTTTAACTTTCTGCACAAGAAACAGGATTAGTTTTCTTTTGGGAAATGAAAAAAATGCAATCATAGCTATAATGCCCTGACATGTAGCAGTATTCACATCTAGGAAATCTGAATGATGAATGCTTCCTTTTGGATAGTAATTCGGAACAGAAAATGAATTAAGATGTGTTTCGGGTTTCCAGTAAAGAAAACTTGTGTTCTTTGTAACTTTAGCTCTTTCCCAGTAATAGTTTTGTCTTTTAAGAACTTTAGTTTCAACTTCGAGTCTACTGATGTAAGTTTCATATTCATTGACTATCTTATTATGATTCATTTTACAGACATTCAGATCATCTATCATGCACTTTAAGTCATTGTTTTCAATTTTCAATTTTTGAAAACATTCAGATAACTTTAAGTAAGCACTCATAACTTCTTCTTTGGAAAACTGAGGAGACGAGATTGAACAAACCTCATTTGAGTCTGAATCTTCAATTTCATCATCTGTGACCGCCATATATGCTTCTTCATCGTCAGACTCTCAATCACTCCATGAGACTTTGAAGGCTTTTCTTTGAATACCCTTTGTTTGGACATTCAGACTTATATGCCCTGGTCGCCACACTTAAAACAAGTAATAGCATCTTGATTTGATCAGTAGACTATTTTCATCTCTTTTAGTTTTGTCATAAACCTATCCTTAGATGTTGACCTCTATTTTGAAAAGTCTCTCTTATTTCTTAAGAATTGCTAAACTGTTTAGTCATGAAAGCAATTTCATTCTTCATTTGACTCTATTTCATCATCACTTTGACACACCTTTTGAACAGCTTTTAGAGCATATTTCTAGACAAGTCTCTCTCTTTAACTGGATCAGTTTGTCTTAAAAAACTTCATGATAATTAAGAGCCAATCAATCTCAAGACAGAACAAGTCCTTTGCCTCTTCTATAGTAGTGATCTTAGCATCCATTTTCTTGGTAAATATCTTAAGATTTTTCTAACCAATCTCCTCTATCAAGTTTTCTTTCCAAGATACTTTAATTATGACCAATAAGGTTAAACCTATCATACATAGCAGATATAGTTTCTGTTTCTTTATTTTAAACTTCATATTCATGCATCAAAACATTTATCTTTGTTTCCTTAACTTGTGAAGTACCTTCATGTTAGTTTCTAAGGTAAGCCAAACTTCATTTGCAGTTTCACGAGAACAATATACGATTATACTATCATTGCATAAGGCACAATAAAAGATATTCAAAGCATTTAGCATTCAGTTGTACTTTCTTTCATTTATCCTCGTCCCATTCTTCATCATTACCAGTTAGATCAACTCCCCCTTTTTCTACAATTTTCCATAGTGCAAGATCCATACCTTGGAAAAAGACCTTCATCCGATTTTTCCAGAACTGGTAGTTGCTACCATCAAACCAAGGAGGCCTGGAATGAGATAAGCCTTCAACACCATGTCCAACTGCAGCAGCCATGTCCGATAATCTTCTCCGGCAACCGTGAGTTCAACTCGGAGAACCTGCTCTGATACCAAATGTAAATCAAATTAGCCGAATTTCAATTTAATATTTCGAGTATGGATGAATTTGACAGAGGTTGAATGAAGTCGGAATTTAGGGTTTGATACGAGAACCCTAAATCCAAGTGACACTTGATCTGTAATCTGGAGTGATAATCGAATAAAGAAGCAGTAGAGTGTAAGTAAAGCGCACACACACAACACCCAATCTTAACGTGGTTCAACAAGGTGACCTTGCCTACATCCACGCTCGAGCAAGGCTCGAGATAGTCAGTTTTATTAATCAATTTAAAACCAGGATTACAACAAACCCTGTTAACCAGCTGATACACCACAGCTGAAATGCACCGATCCACCGATCCAATCTGCCTCACTGCTACCGTGAGTGACAACCTGAGAAACAGCTTAACCACCTCTTTTCTCAGTATCTCTGCTAATCTTCAAGCCTGGTTTTTAAGCTATTCTGCTTCCGTCTTCAATGATTGATTTAGGGCTTGATTGACGCCAATCATTGTCCTTGATGAATGTCTCGATCTGCTTCAATAGCGGGTTCGAAAATCTCCGGAAGAGAGAGCGTGAGCCTTGATTCCTTTTCATTTATTACCTGCAATAAAAACCATTTCCCTTCTCGGCTTGACCAAGAGGTCCAACTTGATTAACTTGAACAAACCGGTTAAACATAGTAGACTTGAATCAAACCGGTTAAACACAGTAGTCTCAACATGATCCCTGGCAACGGCGTGTTTAATTTTTATTGGTCAACGAGTTTACTTTTTTATGGCAGATGAATGCGGAATGAGTTTAATCTGCATCAAATACGGCTTTTGTTTTATAGTTGTAGGTCAATGACATAACTTTCATTAGCATGCAATATCATCTAGGTAATTATAGTTTGTGGTTATTTAATGATAAACAACAATAGTTTGATATGGACCACAACATCATCGCATTAGCTAGGTTAACTACTTTATTTTTATTAGAAAATTAATATCATTATAGTTGTTCGAGTACAGTTATAAGTATTATTGCACATCACGAAATTGACTTGGAATCAAATCTCGACAATGAAGTGTTTGTTTTGTGGTTAACGGATAATGAGTTTATTTTCACTAACAAACAATTAAATCAATGGTTTGACCACTGGCGTATTTTTTTTAGTTAGAGGTCAACGACTTCACTTTCCTAGGAAAACGATATCATAAAGATAATTTTTGTATCATGGTAAGTATTCCCTCCTGTCACATAGGTGAATTTGGTATGGTTATCAACAACAAAGTGTTTGTATTTATTGTAATGGTCAATAACTTGATAGGCGCATGGGTCCGATCCCAACAATGGTGTGCTTTCTTTGTGATTGGTCAATCAGGTCACTTTCAAAATTTTAATAAAGTTGTAGTACAATAGTGGAAAGTATTCTTTCAAGTCCAATGCTTGAATCGAGTTTGAACTCTCGACAATGACATGCTTCTTTTATTTTTATTAGTTAATGAGTTCACTTTCATCGACTGAAAATTGCTACAAGGGGTTTGGTCACCGACAATTATGTTTTTATCTTTCAGTTAGAGGTCAATAACTACATTTTCAATAGCATTATATATCATCTAGGTCATTGTATGATAGTGGTTATTGGTAGATGATTATACAAAGGGTTTTATCATTGGCCATAACGACTTTGTAGTTTAGTTAGATCAACGAGTTCACAATTATTAACATATTGATATGAATATGATGGTTGTAGTATAGTTATAAGTGTTAAATCCTATCACGCGGGTGAGTTTGAGTCCAACCTCGACAGTAAAGTGTTCGTTTTGTGGGTATTGGTCAATGAGTTTATTTTCACTAACAAACAATTGTATTAAATGTCAGATTATTGAGAATCACATATTTGGTTTTCATTTACACGTAACAGTATTCACTAATCTGAGTAATTATATCATCAAGGTCATTGTGGTATAGTGGTAACTATTGTCTCCTGTAACGTAGGTGAATTAGGTTCAGTCTTTGACAATAATATTTTTATATTATTTATTTGTTAAAGAGTTTAGTTTTATTGCGAGATCGATCTTTCGGTGTTAATTTATTTTTTTCTACTCATAGTCATTTCATTTTCAAAATGGTATCAAAGTTGATGTGGTATAGTAGTAAGTGTTTTCACTTGTTACGCAAGTGGCCCAAATTTTATTTACGAAAACGACGTTTGTGTTTTTTTATTGGTCAAGTATTTCAATTTCACTATTCATAAAAAAAAGTATTTCAATTTCACTGCTAGACATTTACTTAAATAGTTTATTCACCACAACTAATTCTATGTTTTTTAGTTATATGTCAATAACTTAACTTTCATCATATTACAATATCATATAGGTTGTTGTAGTATAATTATTATTGGTAGATGATTGTATGAATGATTTGATCACTAACCACAAGATTAGTTAGGTCAAATACTTCACTTTTATTGGTAAATTAATATCATTAAGTTTGTTGTAATATAGTTATAAGCATTAGTGCATATCATGCATGTGAGTTGGAATCAATCCTTGATAATCAAATATTTGCTTTGTGGTTATTGGTCAACAAGTTTCACTAACTACAATGGTATCAATAGTTCGATCACTAGCAATTACGTCTATATTTCTTGTGATTGGTGAACTACTTCAATTTCATGGAAAAATGATATCATAAAGGTCTTTATGGTATATAAGTTTTCCTGACACTCGTGAGAATTGGGTCTGTTACTCGACAACAATGTGTTTGTTTTCTTATTGCTGGACAACGAATTCACTTTTATTGTGGGTTCAACCTCGAAAAATGTTGTGTTTGTATTTTCCTGTTAAACTTAATTTGTTATTTTATAATATTATCAAGGTCGTTGTAGTATAGTGGTAAGTATTCCCCCTGTCACGCAGGTAACCCGGGTTCGATCCCTGGCAACGGCGTGTTTAATTTTTATTGGTCAACGAGTTTACTTTTTTATGGCAGATGAATGCGGAATGGGTTTAATCTGCATCAAAGACGGCTTTTGTTTTATAGTTGTAGGTCAATGACATAACTTTCATTAGCATGCAATATCATCTATGTAATTATAGTTAGTGGTTATTTAATGATAAACAACAATAGTTTGATATAGACCACAACATCATCGCATTAGCTAGGTTGACCACTTTATTTTTATTAGAAAAATTAATATCATTATAGTTATTCGAGTACAATTATAAGTATTATTGCACATCACGAGATTGACTTGGAATCAATTCTCGACAAAGAGGTTTTTGTTTTGTGGTTAACGGATAATGAGTTTATTTTCAGTAACAAACAATTAAATCAATGGTTTGACCACTGACATTGGCGTATTTTTTTTAGTTAGAGGTCAACAACTTCACTTTCCTAGGAAAACGATATCATAAAGATAATTTTTGTATCATGGTAAGTATTCCCTCCTGTCACATAGGTGAATTTGGTATGGTTATCAACAACAAAGTGTTTGTATTTATTGTAATGGTCAATAACTTGATAGGCGCATGGGTTCGATCCCAACAATGGTGTGCTTTCTTTGTGATTGGTCAATCAGATCACTTTCACAATTTTACCAAAGTTGTAGTACAATAGTGGAAAGTATTCTTTCAAGTCCAATGCTTGAATCGAGTTTGAACTCTCGACAACGACATGCTTCTTTTATTTTTATTAGTTAATGAGTTCACTTTCATCGACTGAAAATTGCTACAAGGGGTTTGGTCACCGACAATTATGTTTTTATCTTTCAGTTAGAGGTCAATAACTACATTTTCAATAGCATTATATATCATCTAGGTCATTGTATGATAGTGGTTATTGGTAGATGATTATACAAAGGGTTTTATCATTGGCCATAACGACTTTGTAGTTTAGTTAGATCAACGAGTTCACAATTATTAACATATTGATATGAATATGATGGTTGTAGTATAGTTATAAGTGTTAAATCCTATCACGCGGGTGAGTTTGAGTCCAACCTCGACAGTAAAGTGTTCGTTTTGTGGGTATTGGTCAATGAGTTTATTTTCACTAACAAACAATTGTATTAAATGTTAGATTATTGAGAATCACATATTTGTTTTTCATTTACACGTTACAGTATTCACTAATCTGAGTAATTATATCATCAAGGTCATTGTGGTACAGTGGTAACTATTGTCTCCTGTAACGTAGGTGAATTAGGTTCAGTCTTTGACAATAATATTTTTATATTATTTATTTGTTAAAGAGTTTGGTTTTATTGCGAGATCGATCTTTCGGTGTTAATTTATTTTTTTCTACTCATAGTCATTTCATTTTCAAAATGGTATCAAAGTTGATGTGGTATAGTAGTAAGTGTTTTCACTTGTTACGCAAGTGGCCCAAATTTTATTTACGAAAATGACGTTTGTGTTTTTTTATTGGTCAAGTATTTCAATTTCACTATTCATAAAAAAAAGTATTTCAATTTCACTGCTAGACATTTACTTAAATAGTTTATTCACCACAACTAATTCTATGTTTTTTAGTTATATGTCGATAACTTAACTTTCATCATATTACAATATCATCTAGGTTGTGTAGTATAATTATTATTGGTAGATGATTGTATGAATGATTTGATCACTAACCACAAGATTTAGTTAGGTCAAATACTTCACTTTTATTGGTAAATTAATATCATTAAGTTTGTTGTTAATATTGTTATAAGCATTAGTGCATATCATGCATGTGAGTTGGAATCAATCCTTGATAATCATATATTTGCTTTGTGGTTATTGGTCAACAAGTTTCACTAACTATAATGGTATCAACAGTTCGATCACTAGCAATTACGTCTATATTTCTAGTGATTGGTGAACTACTTCAATTTCATGGAAAAATGATATCATAAAGGTCTTTATGGTATATAAGTTTTCCTGACACTCGTGAGAATTGGGTCTGTTACTCGACAACAATGTGTTTGTTTTCTTATTGCTGGACAACGAATTCACTTTTATTGTCGGTTCAACCTCGAAAAATGTTGTGTTTGTATTTTCCTGTTAGTTAATTTGTTCAATTTTATAATATTATCAAGGTCGTTGTAGTATAGTGGTAAGTATTCCCGCCTGTCACGCCGTGACCCGGGTTTGATCCCGGCAACGGCGTGTTTAATTTTTATTGGTCAACAAGTTTACTTTTTTATGGCAGATGAATGCGGAATGGGTTTAATCTGCATCAAAGACGGCTTTTGTTTTATAGTTGTAGGTCAATGACATAACTTTCATTAGCATGCAATATCGTCTAGGTAATTATAGTTAGTGGTTATTTAATGATAAACAACAATAGTTTGATATGGATCACAACATCATCGCATTAGCTAGGTTAACTACTTTATTTTTATTAGAAAATTAATATCATTATAGTTTTCGAGTACAGTTATAAATATTATTGCACATCATGAGATTGACTTGGAATCAATTCTCGACAATGAGGTGTTTTTTTTGTGGTTAACGGATAATGAGTTTATTTTCACTAACAAACAATTAAATCAATGGTTTGACCACTGACATTGGCGTATTTTTTTAGTTAGAGGTCAACGACTTCACTTTCCTAGGAAAACGATATTATAAAGATAATTTTTGTATCATGGTAAGTATTCCCTCCTGTCACATAGGTGAATTTGGTATGGTTATCAACAACAAAGTGTT
Source organism: Linum lewisii (assembly GCA_034768395.1). Classification (NCBI taxonomy): domain Eukaryota; kingdom Viridiplantae; phylum Streptophyta; class Magnoliopsida; order Malpighiales; family Linaceae; genus Linum; species Linum lewisii. The sequence goes on from CM068302.1 coordinate 54,808,183, forward strand.
TGTATTTATTGTAATGGTCAATAACTTGATAGGCGCATGGGTCCGATCCCAACAATGGTGTGCTTTCTTTGTGATTGGTCAATCAGATCACTTTCGCAATTTTACCAAAGTTGTAGTACTATATATAGTGGAAAGTATTCTTTCAAGTCCAATGCTTGAATCGAGTTTGAACTCTCGACAGTGACATGCTTCTTTTATTTTTATTAGTTAATGAGTTCACTTTCATCGACTGAAAATTGCTATAATGGGTTTGGTCACCGACAATTATGTTTTTATCTTTCAGTTAGAGGTCAATAACTACATTTTCAATAGCATTATATATCATCTAGGTCATTGTATGATAGTGGTTATTGGTAGATGATTATACAAAGGGTTTTATCATTGGCCATAACGAGTTTGTAGTTTAGTTAGATCAACGAGTTCACAATTATTAACATATTGATATGAATATGATGGTTGTAGTATAGTTATAAGTGTTAAATCCTATCACGCTGGTGAGTTTGAGTCCAACCTCGACAGTAAAGTGTTCGTTTTGTGGGTATTGGTCGATGAGTTTATTTTCACTAACAAACAATTGTATTAAATGTTAGATTATTGAGAATCACATATTTGTTTTTCATTTACACGTAACAGTATTCACTAATCTGAGTAATTATATCATCAAGGTCATTGTGGTATAGTGGTAACTATTGTCTCCTATAACGTAGGTGAATTAGGTTCAGTCTTTGACAATAATATTTTTGTTATGAATAATATTTGTAGTGAATGTCCATGATTCACATAGTATGCTACCTTCACATAGGATGCTTCCTTCACATTGATCATAAGAATCAATGTCTTCCATGATCCATTCTTCTCTCCATTCATGTGTAATTATATGAGCCTATTCATGACTCATTATTCTTTCTATTCATATGTATTTACATTAGCCTATAGGAGTTATGTATTATGTGCCTATAAATAGAGTACATCATTGTATCTATTAGGATGAATAAGAAGAAGCAATTCTCTCCTCTTTCTCTCTTGTGTTTTCTCTCTACTTCATAGTTCATAGTTCTCCATCACTTTTATAACACGTTATCAGCACGAAGCTCTGCCCACTTGGAGATTTATGAAGCTTTACTCTTTGGAGAACAAGATCATCATAGGTATAAAATCTATCTCATGAAGTTTCAAATTAGTTATTGTTCATATATGTTTTATTTTATTGTTTCTGTTCTCAAGTACGATTATATCAAAGACGTGATTCATAGTGGCACAAGCCATTCGTTGAAATGATTTTGGAAACAATGATGGTTGGATGTTGGAATTGATTTCAATATCTATAGTCTTGAAGACTATTTGTCATTTCTCATAGAGAATGTATCCAACACATATGCTACAATAACATTTTGTCCAAATCAAAGTAGCAAAAGATGATTATGATTCATGTGAGAAAGATTGCTATTTGAACCAATGTTTTGGAATATACCGTTGCATTCCATGAGAATAAGTGTATGAAGATACACATGTTATCCAAAGAAAAAGGATTAACTTATATGTCTCAAATGTTGATGATCCATGAAACATGATATCATTCCTTGATATGAATGATTATAATGATGTCCATAAAGTGACAATATCTATGTTCCCACAAGTGAACAAAAGAATACATTCATCTATGATTTTGATGGTTATAAGAATGAAATTTCAAGTGTCTTTCACAAAACTTGAAAGAGAAAATGAATATGATCACATAAATGGTGATACAACTATCAAATTTGTTTGGATGATCATAGTCCGGATGACACTATTACAATTCCCTATATTGGGTAATAAATGATATATATGATTGAGTGTCAATGGTCCAAAATACAGTATCAGATTCCATGAAGTGAATGTATAAGATACTATTACAATCCATGATATGAATGTATTAAGAGACATGATATCAAAAGAACTATTGCAAAGGAATGCATCAAATTACATATGGTATATCATTTCAAAAAGTGAATATGACATGACATGATCATTATTTATATATGCAAACAATATTTTGTTTCCATGGTCATCATGTAAGGCGAATTACAAAGAAAGTATATTCCAAATGGAAGTTGAAAATTCTTGATGAACAAAGTGATAAAATTCAACATCTAGTAAGGAGTATGTAATGATTATAATGAAATAAGAATTATTCTTACATCGTATCAGTTGTACAATTACAAATGGTGGATCAAATTACTATCGATTATTCACAAAATATCATCTTTACTGATTGTGAAGAGAACAATCGCCACCTATTTGTGATATTGATAATTGAAAACTATGATATTTTATTTCTAGTTTTAAATGAGATTCTTTATAAGCACTATCAACATCAAGTAATATCGATATACATTATCGATGATGTATCGACAGATATCTTCAATAAAGGGGAAATACTCCTTTTATAATATGGCAAAGAAATGAGCCAAAACTAATATTAAAAAATCTCATGTATTATTCAATGGATAAAAAAATTCCACATTAATGAAATTTATAATCTATTATATATATCTTCAAAAGTTGTAACACGTTATCAGTATTTGATTAAAGAGTTGAGATGAAATATATGAGTCAATATCGTTGCAAATTACTTGCACATTGTGTACCTCTCAAACACGATTATTGTTTATCAACAAATTAAGATACACTACTAAGTGTTGAAAATTCGATATGGATATATATATTGTCCATAACTATCTTTATGGTAGTAAGATCATATATATAGTAAGATCATATATTGTCCATAACTATCTTTATGGTTGTTCCAGAATCGCTCGCTGCTGTTCCTAGGGCTATTGTTTCGAAGGAGATAAAGGATAGCAACAGGTCGAAGCGGAGGAGGGCTCCTGGGGCAGGGGAGGCCTCCGACCTCGATTCCTCTTTCTTCCTCGGAAGTTTCCGCCCTTCGGGGTTCCATTATTCTAGAGGTTGGGATCTTTCCCAACCTGAGTTTGACAAGCCCATCTTCTAGACAGTGCTTACTAGGGATCTTAATCCCTGATTAACAATAGAGGAAGTTTCTTCCTGAGGTATATAAGAGAGATTGTGATCCCGGAACTGTGAAAACTTGTCTCGTTGTTGACGGGATAATTAAAGGTTCATCATCCCTACTAAATAATCGAGAAAGTTTTGCCTGAATACACTTGATTTGTGTAAACGTCAGAAAATGAAAAAATAGTCGAGAATGCTCTGCCTGAAAATGGAGAATTAACGATTGTATTTTCATCTCAGACGATCAATAGCGTTGAAAACCTTGGAAATGTGATCTGTTATTGGCTCCCCTGATTACCTATAGCCTCTCAAGCTTCTTCCTGCCTAGTTACCAGGAGCTTGATCTGGTAATAGTATAGAAACCTTCAAGGTGTTTTTCTGGGCTTAAGAACAGAGAAGGATTGGTATAGGTTCTCCTTTTTTAGCTTTGCAAATAGAGGATCTAGTCATACTTTCAAGGATTTGGTTCCTAGCTTGAAAAGTTGTCGGTCCTATCTTTCTCTCCGGGTGCTTTTCCAGTGGTGTTTCATCACCGGCGGCATCGCAAGAACTCCGATGAGACCGCCTTTTTGGCAAACCAGGATTTATGCCGTAATCTCACCGACAACCTGAATTTTCCGGCGAGACCGCCTTTATGGCAAACCGAAATTTGTGCCAATAATTAATAAATATTCATTGGTCAGCGTAATTTTTGTCCGGAAATTAAGATTGAATTGTCAAAATTTAATTTCGCTTTGCTTAATTATCGCCCTTCCTCTTGCGGTTTATTTTGCATTACAGGATTTGAGCCTTTGATTTGGTAACTGTTATAATTATCATTCAATCTTGATAGACTATAGAATCTAATCAGCCTAAGATTAATAACAGCTGTCACAATCTTTCACGATAGCTTTAAGATTGCATGGGATGGACTTTTCTTTCTCTTTGGGTTAGTAATTATTGGTTTAAGAGATTTTAGTGATTGGTTGTGGTAAGGAATATCAATTTATTGAAAATTTATTTATTTATTTTCCATGGGTCCCTATTAGATCTCGCTTTCAGATCAATCGAACAACTCAATCTCAATTCTTTCTTAGACCCTTTTACCATTGGATGTCTTGCGGTTAGTGTAGCTCTCTTTTGGTGTTTCGAAACGAATCTAATAGGCATAGTGGTAGAAGGTGATGCAGAACAGGCTAAAAATAAAATAGCACAAGGTAAAGTCTTACATTCCTTAGTTAGGACAATTATTCATGAAATAAGACAATTGATTAATGAGTTAGTCTACGTAGAATATAAGGCTATTCCGAGACAGGGTAGGCACAGCAGGTTAAAAATAAAATTGCACAGGGTAAAACCCTTCACTCCTCAAATGGAGCAATTATTAATGAAATTAGACGGTTGATTAATGACTTTGATATCATAGAATACAAAACTATTCCAAGGACTAATAATATTATAGCACACAACCTTGCCAAAGAGGCTTTGTCTTACCTCCCAAATTCTTTAGGTCTAATTAATTTGAGACCCTTAGGTTAACGTAACAGTTGGTGGATAAATTTTCACCCCTACCCCCACCCCAAAATTTTTTTTTCTTTTCTTTTTTAGCTCCTAGGATGGTTCACGGTCTACGATGTCTCTTTTGGAGATATCCTGAAAAAAAAATCATTATATTTGAGTAGATTTATATATATATCGATAAAGTAATGAAGAATCGCTCTGTTATGAAGTATCATATCTTAGTGCAGTAAGAGCACTCATGAATCTTGGCTAGTCTCATAAGACTTGATTCATCTATCAATAGATATTTTGGCAAGATTATACTCTACTCTCACTCAATGGCATTGAGATCTAATTGAAGCATATACTATGTTATGTTCACATAACATAAGATTTCAAGTTATTTTATTTGAGCATATTGAAGACATGTCAATGAGTTATGTGGTCTTTGAATATCGATATGATCTTCATGTTGGTCAATTATAAATTGGGTCAACTTGGTAATACAACTATTTGGTGGTTTGTGAAACAAACTATAAAGCCACATCATAATTCATAAACATGATCATATAGATCATGCACAATGCATATATATATATATATATATATATATATCCTCGAGTTGTAAGTGGATCGCATTAGAAAAGCTACAAGAATATGCATTAGACCAAGTTATTTTCCCAACACGAATTTCTAGATACCAGTGGAATAATTATTGAAATTATGATCAAGTGACAATCTAGCATATTTGTTCACAAAGACACTTCATACAACAAAATCATTCATAAATTGAAGTTCAAAGATTGAACGATTTTGATTTATCCTATCACGAGGGGGAGTTAATACGTATTGCACTCTTTTTCCCTTAACCATGGTTTTTCCCATTGGGTTTTCCTAGTAAGGTTTTAACGAGGCAGTATGTGATAGCGTATTATACGAACAATATATTATATCCCTATAGATGCATATCGTTAACCATTGGACATTCTAGGGGACTGTTATGAATAATATTTGTAGTGAATGTCCATGATTCACATAGGATGCTACCTTCACATAGGATGTTTCCTTCACATTGATCATAAGAATCAATGTCTTCCATGACCCATTCTTCTCCCCATTCATGTGTAATTATATGAGCCTATTCATGACTCATTATTTTCTCTATTCATATGTATTTACATTAGTCTATAGGAGTTATGTATTATGTGCCTATAAATAAAGCACATCATTGTATCTATTAGGATGAATAAGAAGAAGCAATTCTCTCCTCTTTCTCTCTTGTGTTTTCTCTCTACTTCATAGTTCTCCATCACTTTCATAACAATTTTTATATTTTTTATTTGTTAAAGAGTTTGGTTTCATTGTGAGTTCGATCTTTCGGTGTTAATTTATTTTTTTCTACTCATAATCATTTCATTTTCAAAATGGTATCAAAGTTGATGTGGTATAGTGGTAAGTGTCTTCACTTGTTACGCAAGTGGCCCAAATTTTATCTACGAAAATGACGTTTGTATTTTTTATTAGTCAAGTATTTCAATTGCACTGCCAGACAATTACTTAAATAGTTTATTCAACAACAACTAATTCTATGTATTTTAGTTATATGTCAATAACTTAACTTTCATCATCTTACAATATCATCTAGGTTGTTGTAGTATAATGATTATCGGCAGATGATTGTATGAATGATTTGATCACTGACCACAAGATCATCGTATTTTAGTTAGGTCAAATACTTCACTTTTATTGGTAAATTAATATCATTATGGTTGTTGTAGTATAGTTATGAGCATTAGTGCATATCATGCATGTGAATTGGAATCAATCCTTGATAATGAAGTATTTCCTTGATGGTTATTGGTCAACAAGTATCACTAACTACAATTGCATCAACAGTTCGATCACTAGCAATGACGTGTATATTCCTAGTTATTGGTCAACTAATTCAATTTCATGGAAAAATGATATCATCAAGGTCTTTATGGTATGTAAGTTTTCCTGACACTCGTGAAAATTGGGTCTGTTTCTCGACAACAATGTGTTTGTTTTCTTATTGTCAGACAACGAATTCACTTTTATTGTGGGTTCAAAATCGAAAAATGTTGTTTTTGTATTTTGTTGTTAGTTAATTTGTTCAATTTTATAATATTATCAAGGTCGTTGTAGTATAGTGGTAAGTATTCCGGCTTGTTACGTCGGTGACCCGGGTTCGATCTCTGGCAATGACATGTTTAATTTTTATTGGTCAACGAGTTTACTTTTTTGTGGCAGGGTTTAATCTGCATCAAAGACGGCTTTTGTTTTATAGTTGTAGGTCAATGACATAACTTTCATTAGCATGCAATATCATCTAGGTCATTATAGTTAGTGGTTATTAAATGATAAACAACAATAGTTTGATATGGACCACAACATCATCGCATTAGCTAGGTTAACTACTTTATTATAAAATTAATATCATTATAGTTGTTCGAGTACAGTTATAAGTATTATTGCATATCACGCGATTGACTTGGAATCAATTCTCGACAATGAGGTGTTTGTTTTGTGGTTAATGGATAACGAGTTTATTTTCACTAACAAATAATTAAATCAATGGTTTGACCACTGACATTGGCGGGTTTTTTTTAGTTAGAGGTCAACGACTTCACTTTCTTAGGAAATCGATATCATAAAGATCATTTTTGTATCATGGTAAGTATTCTCTTATGTCAAATAGGTGAATTGGGTATGGTTATTAACAATAAAGTGTTTGTATTTATTGTAATGGTCAATAACTTCATAGGCGCATGGGCCCGATCCCAACAATGGTGTGCTTTTTTTGTGATTGGTCAATCGGATCAAAATTTTACCAAAGTTGTAGTACTATAGTGGAAAGTATTCTTTCTTGTCAAATGCTTGAATCGAGTTTGATTCTCGACAATGACATGCTTCTTTTATTTTTATTGGTTAATGAGTTCACTTTCATCGACTGAAAATTGCTCCAATGGGTTTGGTCACCGACAATTACGTTTTTGTCTTTCAGTTAGAGGTCGATAACTACATTTTCAATAGCATGATATATCATCTAGGTCATTGTATGATAGTGGTTATTGGTATATGATTATACCAAGGGTTTTATCATTGGCCATATAACGAGTTTGTAGTTTAGTTAGATCAACGAGTTCACAATTATTAACATATTGATATCAATATGATGGTTGTAGTATAGTTATAAGTGTTAAATCCTATCACGCGGGTGAGTTTGAGTCCATTCTCGACAGTATAGTGTTCGTTTTGTGGCTATTGGTCAATGTGTTTATTTTCACTAACATACAATTGCATTAAACTCTTCCATCCAAATTTCTATCCAAAACTTTGTTAAGTGATGACTCACCAAAATGACTCATTCATTAGAGATTACACTACATTGCCACATCATCATCTTTCATCCATATTTTGTTTGTTAATTTTTAGTTGAGTTGGGTCACTATCAAATATGAATAAAAGTCGATGATGTGGCAATGTACTATCTTAAGAATATATATGGGAGACTATGAAAGACTTTGTGCCAGATAGGACAAAGCCATTCTTTCAAATTTTCACCTAATAGATTAGTTTTAAATCAAAAATAAAATTTATATAACTCTTAATAAATATTCTCATATTAAAAGCTAATTAATAATTGAGTTAATAACATTTTGGTCAGTAAAGTTAAGGCGTAAAATCTTTAAACTAAACCAAAATTTACAAGTTATGGTGTTGTTGTTTTGGTGGAGACTTTGGAAATCTAGAAATGATGTTGTGTTCAATAAAAAACAATGGTTTACAGAAATTATGACAGAGCAATTTCAGGCACAAGTGAGAGAGCACGAGGAATTTGTTGAACGCGCTCGTATTCAATCAAACTCCCAACGTCCAATCGTTCCTCATCAAAATATGGTTGTCTCCTCCCATCTTCCATTCAATTTAAGAATCAAAGTTGATGGAGCTATTAAAAAAAGGAATAGGAGGGGCTATTGGATTTATCGTTTTTTACTCCTTTGGGGCCATTAATTTCGCCGCAGGCAAAAGCTTTAAAGGAATTTGTGATCCTTTTACAATTGAATGTTTGGCTGTTAGAGAGGCAGTTTGCTGGTGCCTACACAATAGAATCCTTGAGTTCCAATTAGAAGTAGATGTGGAATCTGTTCATAAAAAAATAATGGACAAACGAATGTTACATCTCGTTGCAGGAGCAATTATTAAAGAAATTAGAAAGACACTTCCAAAATTCACAACGGTGAATTACATCACAATACCAAGAATTCAAAATAAGTCAGCTCATATCACAGCAAAATTTGCTCTAAATTTCTTGCCAAAATCATCATATCTGATGAACCTTACCCTTTTTGCTGCAATACATTCTTGTTAAGAAAGTTTTATATTTAGGTTTTGTGATTACTCGTAATTCGTGTTGGTCTTTTCTTTTCCCCTCCCTCTCCCTCTTCCTCTCCCTTTTTTTGTTTTGTATCTCCTAGGTTGGCTCGCTATCTATAGGTTCTCCCCATGGGGAGTTGCCTCGGCAAAAAAAAAAGAAGTTAAGGTCAGGTAACATATTGTTCACTGGACTTTCATTCTTAACACATAAACAACTCAAGATTCACTTAGGAAACTCTAGATTTTGGACAAAATTTCAATAGAAGTGGAAAAAATATCGTTATGTCAACCACATAAACTAAAATAATAATTAAAAAATTCATGTTATCGAACACTCAATCATTAGATAGAACCCATATCGATCCAACCAAACCCCTCTGCATGAGTGAGATTTCATTTCCTCTATCTTATTCATTTGTAATTTTCATTTTAGTAGGTTTCATCTCCTTCTCGGACTTAATACGTGAAACAATAAGCTTATCATTTTCTCATCTCCAACCATCACAATCAATAAAGAGTAAAATACTAACGACTCATATCTCTACAACGAAAAAGATGGAGCCATTATGTCCCATTACTTGGAAAATAATATTCGAGGTTGTTTTAGCAATGCCATAACAATGGGTTTGCAATAATTTATTGATGGGTTCACTAATCAATCTCCATGGACAACCGTTTCAATTGAGATTACCAACAATTCAATGAGCAACCACCAAGTTTAGCAGATTCATGATCAACGATTTTATCTTCTTCATCATCGCTATGCCAATTGAAAGTGTATATGATCGCCTTTCAATATAAGTCTGAATTTTTTTTATAAAGATAAGTCTGAACTTTTTGATGATAGAGTTAAGTGAATTGTGTAGATTTGAGATGACTGGAGGGCGAAGATGACATAGCTTTTATAGATGCATTGATGGTATATATCATGTGCAGGTTATTTGTGAAATCATAAGGACTATCAACTAGGTATTTCGTGGCAATATTATTTTGGTGATGCACTATATTAGTATGTGGCGAAAGTGCGATTATTGTTAATTTTTGCCCGAATGTGTTACGGGCTACACATGAGCTTTCTATATTAAAACTTTTCATCCTCAAAGATACATTTCCTACAGTTGAAGGATGTATTTTTAAATAAGTTATTATTATTTTGAATTTAAGGTGTTAGGATTTTTTATCACCAATTTACCTTTAAGAAACTTTTAGGGTGTGGATGAAGTTTATGAATATTGAGTTTGATAATTTGATATCAAACTAGCTAGATAAATGATGTTTACATTAGGTTAATTTTATTTTTAAAATTACTTTATTTTTTAATTAAATATAATGTATAGTTAATAAAAAATTACCCATTAAAATATATATTTTAAGTTCTAAGTCAAAATATTGATACATACCTTTAACTGTTGATTATAAATCTTAGACCATGAACATATTTCTTAAATGTAAAAAAAAACATAATAAAGTAATCATAGTCAAATTGATCTTTAAATCGATACATGAGGTAACATAAAAATTATATCTTATGTTCTTATTATGATTCAAACAAACAGGTAAAACAACACTGCCCATAGGGCTGTAGGTTACTAGTCATTAATTATGGATATTCATATTGTTGAGTCATCTCTTTATGAAATCTTGTGAAAATTTGGATTGAAGGACTTGGGGGTCGTTTTCCCGCGCGAAATGAATTGCAGTGGAATTGAAATTCGGAAGGGATTCGATTGCTGGGGAAGACCCTAATTCCTTCCGGGTTTTAATTCCTTGTTTTCCACTGTACCGTTAGAATATGGATTTCAAACAAAGGACCACCTAACATGATTGAACTCAGGGTTCAAGAATTAGCTAAAAAGCGGCCGCTTAATCACGATTAATCGCTATGCGGTGGCTTACCGCACAGATTAGGCCACAAGCGGCGAAGTAAGCGCTAAACCACTTAATCAGCCGTCGCCGGTGATTAATCAGCGATTAAATCGTGTAAGCGGAGATTAACTGCGCTTAAATTAAAAAAAAAGATTTAAAATATGATTTAAATAATCGGACAAATCCTAAAACTCTATCTTCTCTCTCTCTTTCCTCATTCTTCGATTCCATTCTTCTTCACCGTCTACTCTTCTTCTTCCTCTTTCCTTCGGCCGACACCGTCTCTCCCCCTCCGACGGTCCCTCAGTTCCGTCGACGCTCCCTCAGTTCCGCCATCCTCTACTCTTCCCTAACTCTCCCCCGCTGACGGTCCCTCAGTTCCGCCATCCTCTGCTCTGCCATAAGAGATTTCTTACTTCATTCATAACTCTTCACATACTCAAATGGGAATAGTTGTTGTGGCAGGGGTCAGTTTAGTTGTTGTGGCAGGGGGTCAATTGGGCCGGAGATTAATGGTTTAGGTAGAGTTTGTGGCAGGGGATGGTGTATTGGTGTTATTGATTTCGTATGTTGAATGGTTGTGTTATTGATTTAGGTAAAATGGAAGAGGCAACTACAAATGCTGCAACTAATTCTGAAGTTATCTTATCATTCTGAAGCTATGAACCTAACATTGCCTTTATGGCTTATCTTATCTTATCATGCTTTTTGATTTTCTTGTTTAACTTGAAGTCTTGAATATGTTTATGTTTGAACCTTGAACCTTATTAAGTATGGTCAATATGAAAAATATTTATTATATTTTGTACGTTTTGTTAGAAACGCTTAATCGCGATTAATCTACGCTTAATCAGGCTATGCGTTGTGCAGTAGCTCACCGCTTCGCTTACGCTTAACGCTTTCTTGAACCTTGATTGAACTACCCTTCCTATCAATCCGTACAACCCCTTCTTTATTTATGTATCTCATTTATACTATTTTTACACAAAATACTCATAAAATTTGAGCTCACCATTATTTAAAAAAATTATATCGACCAAACATGAAGATTCAAATAATCAAAATTATTCAAAAGGAAGTTGAATAATATGGCACCTAACCTTCATAAAAAATTCTATGAGCCGCATCTCATGACCAATGGTGGTTCAATGTTAATCCATCTCAGGTATTAAAATATTATAGAAGTTTTTTCCTTTAAAAAGGATGAAACAAAAAGTTGTTCTCTCACGTTAGAAAATAAAACATAAAAGGATAATGTTGAAAAAATCAAAGGAAAAGACAGAAAACCTGCCATCTCCTTCCCTTTTCAAAGGGTTTTGGAAATCCAGCCGGAGCTCATTTGAAATCCTGCCCAGATTTGAAATCTGCCAGTTTTGTGTACCTTGTTTTGTTCGGAAAACAAGGAAATTGGACCAAGGAGGAATTCAGCATAATTTCTGGCCCAATTACTGCGCGGGAAAACGACTCCTTGATTGTTAGGATTTAATCATTTCATATAGGGGTTGTCTATTTGACATTTACCCAAAATAAATGAAAATGGTCTGTTTGATGGGCCTAGGCTAGGACCCAATAATCGTCATTGGCCCAAACATGGTAAAGTTATAAATCCTATTCTGCTGAGCCCAAAAATCGACGATAAACCCTACTCAACAAGTAGAACTAAACCAAACGGAGAAAGTTTTGTATCAGAACACACCGCTGAGAAGGAGGTAAAGGACGGCCGGAGCAAAACGGGATGGGGAAAATCCCGCCATCGTTTCGTTCAGCAGTGTCATCATCATCAGCACTGATCAAAAGCTCTCAATCTCTCTCTGTTCGATCAAGTCAATTTCTCCAGAAACCCACTAAACGGAAGCCTTCAAGGCCTTCGGCTGAACAAGATTCAGCTCGACGGCAGCACCATAAACCCTTGGTGAACTCACCGGACATCAGTGAAGCCAAAAACCTCTTCAACTCACATGTCTCCATTGCCCGTGCTCCGCTGGACCTCCGATTCAACAACGCATTTCTTCAATCCTACGCTTCCATCTCCACTCCGGACAACTCAATCGCTCTGCTCCAACACATGTCCAAAACCCTACCTTCCTTCTCCCCTGACCGCACCACTTTCCACATCTTACTTCCTCACTCGTCCGCTTCTCCGGACTCCTCCCTTGCCCTCGCCTCCGTTCGCCAAACTCTCAATCTTATGGTCAACAGCGGCTTCAGCCCTAATCAAGTCACCGTCGACATTGCTGTCCGATCACTCTGCACTGCCGGACACGTTGACGAGGCAATCGAATTGGTAAAGGAACTTTCATCGAAGCACTGTAAGCCTGATTCTTACACCTACAATTTTGTCATCAAGTCCCTCTGCAAGACCAGGGCTATGAGCACGGTTTACGAATTTATTAAAGAATTCAGAACTTCTTTTGAGGTGGAGCCTGATATTGTTTCTTACACTATAATGATTGCTAATGTTTGCAACTCTAAGAATCTGAGGGAGGCTTCCAGGTTGGTGACTACACTGAAGGAAAGTGGGCATAAGCCTGACTGTTTTGTGTACAATACCATTATGAAAGGTTACTGTATGTTGAGTAAAGGGAGTGAGGCTATGGGGATCTATAACCAAATGAAGGAGGAAGGTGTGGAGCCTGATATGCTCACTTATAATACCTTGATTTTCGGGCTGTCTAAATCTGGGAGAGTCGGTGAAGCTAGGAAGTATTTAAAAGCCATGGTGGAAGCAGGTTTTCTACCTGATACTATTACATACACATCGTTGATGAACGGTTTATGCAGAGAAGGGAATGTAATGGGTGCAGTGAATTTGTTAGAGGAAATGAAAGAAAACAATTGTCCGCCAAATTCGTGTACGTACAATACCCTGCTGCATGGCTTATGCAAGGGGAGAATGTTGGAGAAGGGAATTGAATTATATGGGATGATGAAAGAGGTAGGCATGGAGCTTGATAGTGCTTCCTATGCCACGTTTGTGAGGGCACTTTGTAGGGAAGGTAGGGTGGCAGAGGCTTATGAGGTGTTTGATTATGCTGTGGAGAGTAAGAGCTTGACTGATGTTGCTGCTTATACTGCTTTGGAAACTACGTTGAACTGGCTGAAGAAAGCCAGAGAGCAAGGTCTTGCTGTTTGATGGTATGCTTTCATAAACATGCTATTTGATTCACTTCCAACTTTTTTTTGTGCATTTTCATGTCTATTTTGTTTAGTAGTTATGGATGTACTTGCTGATTTATCTCACTATTGGATGAGTATAAGCAGACCTTGTGATGGTGTGAAAGTCCTTAACCGTGTATGGCGATAATTTAGTTTACTTATGCCCCTGTGCACTGTGAGCAATGACTGCTGTAGTGCTATGCACATGATTTACCAATGCATCTTGCTTGATAACATCATTCATTAACTCTTTCATCAGGCTTTGCTTGGTTAAAGTCTTTGGAGGCTTGTCATCCCGTCTGAGTGCTCAATCGCTGAACAAGCGAGCTAGCAAAAGGTTGTTCCTGTTACAGACTCAGTGATGAAGTAACAGAATACACCTGTTGGAGGAACATCATGTCAGTGGTGGATAAGCCACCTATTGCAAAGGTTGACTTCAGGAGTTTAGAAGTCACATAACTTGTTCATACTTCATAGTATTGAAAAGTACATGTAGGGTAATGGTGAGGCACATAGTATGAGGAACCATGGCATATCCTGGCAGTTACCACGGTAAGCCATCCAATGACAACTTGGCTTACTTACTGTTTATCAGATTACAACGGAGATAAATAAAACCAATTGAGTTCTCTCCAGTAAGCAAGACTTCATCTGTAAGAGAGGAACCATGTAACCTTATATTCCTGATGTCTTGTCTGATTCTCCTCACCTCGTTCTTTCTTTATACAGTCTGTAGCTTATTGTCCGTGCCCTCCTTATTTGTTTGTTTCTCAGTTTCGACCTCTTATTCGAGAACTCATGTAAACATTAAAATAGAATCTGATTATGTCTCAAAATCAGATGAGAGATGATCGACGTGGTTCGGAGATGAATTGGGATGTCGATGAAGTGCACCGATAAGGGTATATTCTTGAAGCATACCTTGTCGGCTATATCTGTGCCGTCCCAGTGTTTCAAGCTATCATATGGTTGGTGGCACCATGCGTATTTGGACTGCTTCTCTGATTGGAAGGTGAGGATGCAGACATTGGGTTTGTTGGTGATTTCTTTGACATGAACCTCGCCCGTGTACTATCATGCTTTACGAGCAGTTTTGATCATTGCTGCTCCTTTAGATATCGTCTTGTGTCCCAAGCACTTTTCAACGAGGTAGAAAGCTCTCTTGTTAGCCCCCTCCTCCTCTGTGGGGAAAATGGTCATGCGATCTCGGTCCGGCTCCTTCTACTTCCGGTCCAGATTCCATAGTGTTGAATTCGAGTATAAATTTTTGATTTTTTTGAATTTGGCTCCGTGATCTATTAATTCGACTCGCTTCATTGCTATAGTTTCAAACTAAAAATTAAATCTATTTTTAAACTCCTTATATTTTTAAGAAAACCTAATATAGTTAAGGGCAAATAACATGATAACGAGCAAACAGATCATCTATTTCGAGATTCTTAGGTTTCGAATACAAGAAATCGGAGAAATAGTATTCAAGGTGAAAAGAAGTTGAACTAGAAAAAGGTCATGTACTAAGATCATCAAAGTACACAGCTGCTTGCTTATAGTATCTACAAAAATATTACATTAATCTGTCATCGTTTAAACAAAAGGTCCGCCCTTAACATACTCCGTGAAGGCTAGAGCAACCAAACCAAGCATAGCAAATCTACCGTTCCAGATCTCTGCATCAGAGGTCATCAACCCATCCGATTTCGACTCCGCAGTAACACCTCCGAACATTGGGATGAGCGATGCAGCAGTGAACAAACCGCTAATCAAAAGTAACCAAGACGATCCTGATCCCTCCGATATTTGAGTAAACACATCTCGGCCCTTTGATAGCTCCACCGCCAAAGCCGCCATGAACCCAACCATCGCCAGCCTGCCGTTAATCCTCTCCGGTGCCGGGCCACTGAACGCAAAGACGTCGCCGAACTTGGTGCTGACCTTGGGTACTTTGGGAGTTGGGGAATTGGAGAGGATGAGACAGATTCCATGGGCCTTACTTTGTCATCTTCCTGCAGATATAATTAATTACACTAATTGTTATGAATTGAACAGAGCACCAACAACTAGAATAAGATAAATTGGAACTTGATAGGAAATTGGAATGATAACTTACCCATTGGCCATACACCTGACTGCATTTCTTGCTGATCCGGGGTACAGAAGCCACACGAGGAAGCAAGTAGGTGGATCTGGCCCGGCTAGCTGCAGCTGGGCTGGTGAAGATTGTTTGCAGAGTTGCAGATGTAAATGCCATTTTCATGTTTTGTGTATCGGGAAAGAGCTAGGATTGAGTTGAGGGTTAAGAGCAACTGTAGTTTAAGAAGAGTAGATGATTTGGATGATTAGAAGGGAGGGTGTTCATGTGTTTGTATACATGCCGGAAAGGTTGGAAGTGGAAGGGAAATACAGAAGAATAGTGAGGAGGATATTTGGACTCCACGTCGTCGGAAAATGTACGCTGGAAAGTTGTCCGACCGTATCTATGGTGAAAACGGGATGACGTGGGCGGTTTAAGAGCCGTCCGTGGCTGCCCAAGTGGTGGCGGCAAGTTTAATTTGAGGCTAGCAATAGCATAGTAGCATTGCTCTAATCCAAGGGAGTCATGGACACTTTTCAGATTCTAGTACATTAGTAATCGGTTTTCAAATTGGCCACGGTTTCACTGCATCATCTAGACACGTTAGTTTATTGTTTTATATTGAGTAAAAATTACGAACAATTTATCATTGGTAGTACATTATGGAACTATGTTCGAAAATAGACAACAGTGAAACACAGGCAGCGTGGCACCACCCACACCCGCTAAACACTATTTTAATTTACTTAAACTTTTCACTAAACAACATTTTAATTATATGTGTTGGGCACGTAATTAAGTAAGTAAACATTGTTTAGTGGGCATGGGTGGCGCCGCACTATCCAACCAGGGCAACAAGGTTAGAGATAGAGAAGTATCGGCCATCGCGCATAGATGTATAAGGTACCTGGATATATTTTCTAAAGAGTCTAGGTCCTTATAACATTTAGTGTGGTCTGGTAATGATGTCATGTCTCCTACTAAAAAAATAATAATGATGTCATGTCCTATCAATATCGTGGTCAAAGACTACTTATATTGCCTCGAGACTCAAGTCTAGTTGCTACATGTTTGATACGGATTGATGACCCGCCTTAGAATCGTTATGGACCGTTGATAGAAGGAGGGCCCATATCGCTCTAATATTGGAGAGCCCTAGGTCAAGTGTAATTGGGCCGCCGAAACCTGTATGGACTTAGACATATTCCATGGGCCGAGTCTCCTTGGTTAAACCTTGACAGAGCTAGGCCCATAAAAAATTGGCACATGTGTTAAAATATTACCCATTTGTATTCACTACGTGTCTCTAGTTTTGATTCGGCGGGACGGGAACCAGATATTAATCACACTAATCAGAAGGGACACGTCCAAAAATGAGTGTGTGCTAGGTTACATGTATATATAGGTCACCATCATCAGAAAAGAAAATCCGGCCTAAGCTTCACTGCATATTTGTACGCACGTCAATAATATTCTTTCAAACAATTAATCATTTAGCTTTGTTTGTGCTAGTATAAGCATAACCCTATTGTTCTTCAATAATCTTTTAAATCGTAGTTTATACCAAACCGCTTCAAGGTTTCCCTAAAAGACAAGGCAAGTGAATCACCCCAATGGGCAGAACATTGTACCCACCCATAGATAAAAAAACACAGCATCGAGAACCAGACTTCCATTGTCCCCTCCTTGTCTCCCCACACAGAATGCAGTTCATGCAACTAGGTATGTAGCTAGGTAGGAGGTTAGAGACGATATTATGAAATGCCCATTACTCTCCTCACATGACGCCCAATATAGGCCCTCCTAGGTATTCAGTGCCAATCCCTCATTGGATAGTGGCAGAACCTATATATCAATTAAGTATATATGATATGCATGTGTAATAAATTCGATCATATTCCTAACACCACTATGTCTCCATCCATCATTGATTAATTACTCCATATTCTTCCTACGCCAGGGTGGACTTGTCACTTACTTACTAGCTCACTAGCCTTCAACTACTTTTCAAGAATAAATGTTTTGGTTCAATCCTCTTTCTGATATCATGAATTTTTATATTTTTAGTCAACTTCGAATACCCTAGAGAAAATTTTCTTCATTCAATCTACGTTATGATCATTCGAAATGAGATTGTTGTATACAAGCTATCTCAATCCAAAATTTAGTAATCGCAGATGAAACAAAAGAGACGACCATTCGACAATTTGGAAACCTCAACAAAAACACAATCCGAAACATGTCGCGTGGACAACAAACTACTAGCTCATTTAACCCACAAAGCCAAGCGGAAAAGTTAGTAAGAATAGCCTCAGGCCAAAAGGAAGGAGACCTGGAACAAAAGACAACAACCCAACTATTCATTTCGAGGTTCTTTTCTCTTTTGGAGGATTTTATTCATGAGTGAAAGATTATTTTGTCAGATGCTGCTTCTTATTGTTTTTTATTTGATGTTTGTAGTGTGATTTTCTTTATGTATCACTGATTTATTAACAAAGATCTATCTTATATGTTTGGGGTAGTTTTAAAAACACCCTGTGCAAAATTTAATAACTTTGTTTTGAGAATTTACATAGAATTCCGCCACTGTATTTTTATTTTAGTCAGGATGATGGATTAGAAATTGATATAATTGAATATGATGAATCTTTTGTTTTTATCATAGTTCTGGTTGACCCTGCCCTATAGGCTTTCATAGGATTTCGAAAGTGCTTTCTTATATTATATATACACATTTTGTCCTTCATTCATTCCCAATGCTTTCTGGTGGTCCCCTTAGTTTTTGTTTGCTAGCTATTTGCTACCAGTGATGGGTCAAAGGATTCGATCTGATTATCCTTCCTTATTAGATGTTAGACAAACTACCAATTTGCCAGCCTTTCGTGTTGGGAAATTGTTGCCTTCTTTATAACTTTCTTTTTCGATCTTTTTCAAGGCACTGTTATCAAATGATTAAGAGAGAGGGCCTTCCTGCAGGTACATACAATCATGGCTGCCTGTCATGCCTCCTCATAAGAATCATAACCAAAACCTTTTAATTAATCAAATAGGGCTTTTAACTAAAATAAATAAAAAAAATTAACTATTAACCTAAATAAATACGTTTCAAAACTATTTATTTCTGTAAATATAATCGCCCCAGGCATAGGCGATATCGCCCGTGGCCTAGGCGATATCGCCCCAGCACCGAGGATTGCTGGTCAAACCGATTCTAAACTGGCCAACCAACCGAGTAAATGCTGTCTAGCTGGACACATGGCAATCTCGCCCCAGCCATAGGCGATCTCGCCCCAGCCACAGGCGATATCGCCTAGGATACGGGCGATATCGCCCAAGGGTTGGAGACCGGGCAATCTCGCCCCAACCCCTATAAATACCCCATTTTTCAACTCATTCTCCCACAGTACTCGGTAACCCCCTAAGGCAAAGGTAAGTCTTCTTTCTCCCTTTTTTTTTAATTACATTATTTAGTAGGTTTTAGGTTAGAGAATTAGTTTAGGGTTTTAGGTTAGAGAATTAGTTTAGGGTTTTAGGTTAGAGAATTAGTTTAGGGTTTTAGGGTAGAGAATTAGTTTAGGGTTTAGGTTAGCGAATTAGTTTAGGGTTTTAGGTTAGAGAATTAGTTTAGGGTTTTAGGTTAGCGAATTAGTTTAGGGTTTTATGGTAGATTTTTTTTTCCAAAGTGATTTATTAACACTGTCATATTGACGTTGTAGGATTTTTATAAAACGGAGAGGACCTTTTCTCGCACCATTACACAAGGTACGTAGTACATACATTATTTATTTTTCTTATGTCATTGTGAACCATGTCATTATTTATGGATAGTTTAGAGAATTAGTATGATGTTGAGGTTAGCGAATTAGTATAATATTGAGGTTAGACAATTAGTATAATTTTGAGGTTAGACAATTAGTATAATTTTGAGGTTAGAGAACTAGTATACTTTTGACAAAGAGAATTAGTATAAAATAGCTTTTCTAACAATTTAGTATACAATAGATGTCGAGCTATGGATGGGATGAACCGTTGGTGGATCGGATTCCCGAGAGCGTTAGGCCTCAACCTGGTGATTGTTCTCTACTGTGGGGGAGAACAAGCATAGGGCTACTTTAGTGTGGCGTGACCCACATGCGTGCAAGGCGCTGAAGTTGCGACAGCGTAGTTCTTGCTTAGAGTGGAGTTCAGAGTACGAGGCATTCTTGCGAGAGTGTCGACTCCTCCCTGTTGTTCGTTTACTCGTTTCACACCGTGTAAGGAGCTCGTCACAGCATTGATTGAGAGGTGGCGGCCAGAGACGAACACATTCCACCTGGTACCGGGCGAGGCGACGATCACCTTGGAGGATGTTGAGGTGCTTACAGGTCTTCCTATCGATGGAGTTCCTGTTACCGTAGCAGTGGACCGACGTGACCCGGGTCTCATATGTGAGGAGTTGTTGGGTGCCCGACCCCCAGCTGGGAGTTGTACGGGACAGTCAGTGAAGATCTCGTGGGTTAAGGGCATGTTTGATCGTCTACCGGCTGGTGCTCCAGCAGATGTTGTTCTCCGCTATGCACGAGCCTACACTTGGGTTCTTATTGGCGCCATTCTACTAGCTGACCGGACTGGAGACTTGATACCGGTTCATCTACTCCGGCTTGTTGGGGACTCTGCGGTTGCATCCACGTTCAGTTGGGGTAGTGCGGTACTAGCATGGCTGTATAAGGCCATGGGGAGGGCGGCCTTCTTCACGGCTGGGAGTCAGAGGGGTACAGGTGATATCGGAGGCTTCACCTTGCTGGTCCAGCTGTGGGCGTTGGAGAGATTCCCGAGCATAGCCGAGCGCTACGTAGCAGGTGGTGACCCACCAGATGCTGACACCGTTCCTCGTGGTGTGCGCTGGATGTCTGTCATCCGGCGCCACCAGCATCGCGTGGCTATGAAGCTGGAGGAAATACGCTACGCACTTGATCGGAACACGGAGTTCGTGGTTAGGAATCTTAACCTCATGTACATACTATCTCTGATTTTCTTAATTCTACCTTACAATATATTTATTAATTCTCCAGTGGATGCCGTACGCCTTGCGAGAGGAGGACTATCAGTTGGAGGACGATGTGTTCTGGCGAGCTGTTTGCCCCATGCTGTGCATAGACTGTGTCTCATGGCACCATCCTGATCGTTGCATGCGTCAGTTCGGACATGGTCAGCGTATCCCACAGGACGCCGAGCCTGCTGCTCGCGTCGAGGAGTTGCTGGGACTGGACTTCAGAGCACCAGTACATGATTGGGGTGCTAGGTACCTACAGTATTTACGTCTCTGGGAGGAGCGGGGTCAGCACATTGCCGAGGGCGAGGTGAGAGCAGATCCATTGATCCACCACTTCCATGATGAGTACGACGAGTGGTACAGGAGACGGACACGCCTGGCCGTATCACACGATGGTGCACAGTTTCAGGGGATGGTTAGTGACCACCTACTTGAGTAACTGTAGGCAATTTAGTATTCCCTTAGGGTACACTAACTTTTATTTTTGTTTTGCCTTTCAGATCGCCTCGTTGGAGCAGGCTACCCTTTTGAGTGGTACGAGTGATTCTCACATGAATCATGTGCTCCGATCTGGATTGGCTATGAGCGGAGCATATGAGCGCCTTCCCGATCGAGGACCACACCGCCCACGTGCAGCATCACGCCTTCCGACATACACTCCCTATGATGGCTATCCCATCCCACAGAGAGGTCACAGTACAGGGTTGGATGATGTCGATTACGGCGGTCCTCGCGCACCATGATGTGGGATACGCACCTCCACCCTACTATGTGTGGAACGAGGATTTCGCTGACGGGCAGACGTACAGTTTTGATGACCCTCCTCAGTACCAGGCTTCGGCGCCTCAGTACCAGCCGACGGCACCTCATTACCAGCATGCAGGACACCCAGGTGCGTCGAGTAGCCAGCCGTATGGGCCCACCAGCCAGCACGTTGATCAGAGCCATCCGGTCGGCTCCCAGGGTTT
This sequence comes from Linum lewisii, assembly GCA_034768395.1. NCBI lineage: Eukaryota > Viridiplantae > Streptophyta > Magnoliopsida > Malpighiales > Linaceae > Linum > Linum lewisii. The sequence continues at coordinate 54,830,168 of CM068302.1, forward strand.
CTCGGAGGACAGTGGGTTCGAGGATTGGGTCCATCGACCTGATTTCGTACCGCAGTCCACCCAGACACCACCGTACACTCACATGTTACGTGATCGGGCTACATTGCGTCCACCGGATTGCTACACGGAGGAGCAGCGACAGAGACGCCAGAGGGGTCGGAGGCATTGACACTCACATTTGTATTTTGTCGTTTCTGGATTTATGTTATGGTTTACTGTTTGTATTTGTCGTACTATGGTGATCGATTGTACTTGTCTCGGTTGTTGTAGTATTCATTTGTCGTACTATGGTGATCGATTGTACTTGTCTCGGTTGTTGTAGTATTCATTTGTCGTACTATTGTGATCAATTTGCACTTTCATGTCATTTTCGCTGTTAATGTTTTTGCAATGAAATTCAACCATTTCGATCTTGTTGTGGATGGAACACTGCGCCACATTTTATTATAACAAACTTCACTACGAAAATTACATAAACAACAGTTCTAACACGGTTCAGGTCCGAGGGTTTCTCATAATGAAATTCATAAGCTCTTGTTGTTCCTTGATTTTCTGGTTCAGTTGTCGAATCATCTCGTCCTTCTCCCTAACGATCCTTTGGGTCTCCCTCTTAGCTCGATCAAGTTCTTTGTCCTTCGCCCGAATTATATTGTCCTTCTCCCTTCTGATCTTGTCCACAGCCTCCCGAACCACCAATGTTTCAAAATAACCACAACCCTTGTTCTTTACAAAATGGCAACGAAACATGCTGGTTAGGAAATATTAATGGGATAGGTGACAAATTAAGAAAATCATTCCATTCTTTATACCTCCCTCTCAAGCGGACACCCAAAATAGGGTTCGAGATCCTTCAGTTGAATGGATCTTGTTGCCCTCAAATCACACCAGCAATTCACCTCACTTAGCTCATACTCGAACAGGTCTTCCTGAGGTTTCTTCAGCTTGTACATTATACGATCAACTTCTGAAACTACACGAGAATAGCAATTGTAATTAGTGCAAAACGTGAAGTAGACGGGTTATTTACAAGACATGTTATTTACCTTTATCGCGAGCTCTACTTCTTTCCCCATGTGTGAACACCATAGTGTGACCGAGGTGGATGGAAACTGAATTCGAAAAATTTGAAAGTAGTGGTGTGTGTTTGGAAGCTGGTGATAGGAGGGTTTTATGATGCATACTGCCCCCTGTTGTGGCACAGGCGATCTCGCCCGTGACCCAGGCGATCTCGCCCATGTCACAGGCGACATCGCCTATGCCTAGAGTTTTATGATGCATACTACAATTTTATTAAACGAACCGAGATAAAAACGTTACAGATACACTATTTTATTTCACGCTTGATTACTAGAAGACGCCCCAGCACTGTCCCGTCTCCTTCCACATGTCCTTGCATTATGACCCACGCGACCGCATGTCCTGCACTTACTTGGGCGACCCTCCTCACGCCAATCCATCTCGTTTCTGATTCGAGAGTGTCGTGGACGACCCTGTCCACGAAAAAGATGAGGTTGCGGGATCACTGGTAGGCCTGTGTGTGGGATCCAGTCTTTAGGACCCAGTATTGGTTGGAATGACTGAGCATACACTAGCTGGGTCTTGGATACCAGATAGAAGGGGCTGACGTAGTTGTGCCAGTTAGCACCAGCAAATGTGCAACAAGCTACAGCATGGGAGCACGGTACCTTGTACCCCTGGAACTTCCCGCATGTGCAAGTCCCCTTACGATTCGACTGCCTATCGAACCGAACAACGTAGCTATTATTACCGCTACGGTTCTGATTGTTTGGACCAGACTTAACCTCGTAAACCCCGTTAGCCGCATCGTACGGCAGCACGTAGTGTCTCACGGAACTTGACGTAGATTCTTCGGTTAATTTCTGACAGTACTTCGTATACGCGTTCCCTTCTGCCAACATTCCCTGGTATTCCCCACGGCGCCTATGCCAATACTTGACCATACGATGGAATGTGTGCTCGATCACAGAAGACATGGGCAAACGTCGCACGCCCTTAAGTACTCCGTTCACGCATTCTTGCGCGTTGGTCGTCATGGTTCCCCACCGAGCACCGCCTCCCTCAGTGTTGTCATAGGCCAAGCTCCATAAGGGTAGGTCCTCATTCACCCATTTTGGCTCCCGTACGTTTTGTTCATCATGGATCGCCAACCATTCTGCCTTCTTTGCCTCAAACTTCCGCACATTCCCTTCTATTCCTGCGGGTAGCGATGAAGACTTCTATGAACATCTAGTTTGTATGAGAATATTATATTAGTTAAGTTCAAATATACACCGTAAACAAGTTGACAAATACCTAAGTTCCAAAGGCGAGATTTTAAAGTTTGGTTGCGGTGTTTCTTGTTGAAGTTGCTTACGTAATGGCGTAGACACCACCTCCATACCCACCCTCGATCAATGTTGCGCATTGCCGCTGCTATCCCCTTGTGTCGATCACTGATGATTGTGATGTTGGCCCGATTGGTCACATGTCTCTGTAGATTCTCCATGAACCACTTCCAATTATCGTGATCCTCTTGGTCAACTATGGCGTACGCCAATTGAACAATCCGATGTTGCCCATCGAATGTACTAGCCATCAACAACACTTGCTTGTACTTGCCCGTGAGGAATGTGCCGTCAATGATCATGACCCCAGCGCAGTGCTTGAAGGCTTCTATGCATGGGCCAAACGCCCAAAACACACTCTTGAACATCCTATTGTTACCCGCCGGGTTGGTTCTGATCTCGTACCGTGTCCCGGGGTTCGTGAGACAAATAGCATTCAGGATTGTCTCAATGTTGTTGTATGATGCCACCCAGTCTCCGTACAGCTTCTCGACAGCACGTTGCTTGCCAAACCACGCCTTCCGGTACGATATTTTGCGGTGGTACTTCTCCAGAATGCAATCAATAACTGTCTCAACTTTCAACCCCGGCTCTCTGCGCACAATGTGCATGATTGCATCTGAGATCAGCGTGACATCGAGCTGTGGGTGGGGCCCTAGTATCGTTGACCGGTCACAACTGTGGCCGTTGTTGAGTTGTCGTATTATCCAGAATCCATATCTGTTGCTAAGTGTAGAACGCATCCTCCAAGGACACGTCGGGTCGATGCACTTGATGGCCCATTCCTTCGGGTTGGAAGTGATTACCCTGTACTTATAGTTGCGGATGACTGCTTGGCTCTTCGTTAGGGACATCAGTTGACCTTTGGTAGAGAATGTCTGACCCAAGAAGAATTCCATCTCCACCGACCAGTACGCCTTCGCTGGATCTGGAAGCGTCTGTCCATGGAGTAGGTGTTGGAGATTGTCATAATGTCGTCACAGTCGTCACCCTCGCTCGTGGCATGTTCCAGTGGCACATAAACTTCCACGCTATTTGCTGTGGCTCCCCCTTCTTCATCGTCGTCTTCCTCGTCGGTTTGGCCAATGTCATCATCGACGTTTGGATTCCCTTCATCCGCCGAGCAATGGCTCCTTTCATCTCCAGAATCGTCAGTGCTGACATATTCATCTCGCGCCAACCCCTCTTGGTCAACCTCCTGGAACTCCGGACCGATATGACTGGTCGCCATGTATTCCCCATCATACGTTTGGCTCTGCTCTGCCATCTGATTTGGAATGACCCCGAGAAATCGGAGAACTGAGACGGCTCCTCTTCCATCAAGGCGTACAACTCGGCAACTTCGAAAAATGGGTTGACGCGAACTAAGTCGTATATGACTTGTACGCCGTTGTCGTCCGATATCGGCCTAGAAACGAAATGCGACAGATTTCCCTCAGAACTGTATATCGGCATTCTCCAGACAAATGACTGGATTATCTGATCCGCTCCAAGACCCATTTTCCGCCGAAACACGGTAACCACACTATCATAGGTCGCTCGCTTGGTCATCTTCAGACGGACATTATTTCCCCCTTCGTAGGATAAGCCGGTCCAATCCTGAACGATACGGCCCCCCCAGAAAACTTGGATTCGGAATTCTCGTGACAAAGTGTAGTCGGCCATTTTAGAATGTTAGTTCTTTCGATTTGGTGACTAACCCCCGAAACTAACAAGGAATTTATAGGGTGGTTAGTGATCCAAGATGTAGGCGATATCGCCTATGCATTAGGCGATATCGCCCATGCCCTAGGCGATATCGCCTAGTCCTTGGCTATTTTCACACCCGTGACTCAACCGAATCTAATCATGAGTCACGGGTGACAATCCTCGGTGCTGGGGCGATATCGCCTAGGCCACGGGCGATATCGCCTATGCCTGGGGCGATTATATTTACAGAAATAAATAGTTTTGAAACGTATTTATTTAGGTTAATAGTTAATTTTTTTTATTTATTTTAGTTAAAAGCCCAATCAAATAACCTATACGTTGCAAGCTTCACACCCTCACAACATTAATTAAATTAAAAAGAGTAGACATTCATTCATCTCTGTGATATACAATATATTACAGGGGAAGATGTGAAATAGCTAAGTTATAATCAATTTTGAAGGTTTGCTGTCTAAATTTGGAACAATATCTCTCCAACCCACATTAATAATACTATCAATTTGTCACATTCTTCCTTCATCTCCCCATATATATATATATATATATATATACATTCACTAGCCATTCATAACTTGGAATTAGCTAATACGTACTTACTCAACTAAGACATTTGTACACAATGGCAATCTGCAGATACATTGCACCAGTAAGGTCAATCAGCCTACCATCGAGAATCCACCCTACTTCCCTCAAATTCCAAGCTACACTCACCAAGCTTAAGTCATGGGAATCATCATCATCATGTTCCACCTCACACACCAAGCCTATACAAGGACATGACATCGAAACAGGATTGACAAGGCTCGTGGAGTTGTTCGACTCAGTCGAACAACTCCTTCAATCTCCCCTGAACTCGTTCCACCAAGACGTAGAAGATGCACTAGAGGGGTCGGTAAGACTGCTAGACGTGTGCAATACGGGGAAAGAATTGATTCTAGCAATTAAGGAACGTGTTCATGGACTGCAATCAGCGTTGAGAAGGAGAAACTCGAGAAGCATACATGACAACATCCAAGCTTACTTCAGTTTCAGAAAGAAGGCAAAGAAATCCATGTCCACGTCCCTTAGACTGCTTTCGAAAAAGACCCATTGCTCCGACTTGTCAATCAGGGAAGCGAGCAACGTTGCAGCTTCAGTGTTTGAGTCTCTCTTCTTGTTCTTATCATCGCCCGTGGTGAAGAACAACAATGGCAGGGGATCGTGGGCAGTGATGAAGTCAAAGCTTATTCGATCCGGGGGATCGGTGAGCTTGTTGAACAATAATGAGGTGGGGAGTGTGGATGCTGCACTTTGTTCGTATGATGGGGAAATGATGAGTGGGAAGTTTGATGTGAAGGAAGTGCAGAGGAGGTTGGAGGGTCTTGATGGATGTATTAAAAGGATTGAGACTAAGCTGGATTGCGTGTTTCGGTGTCTGATCAAGAATCGAGTTTCGTTACTCAATCTTGTTACTCCTTTCTGAGATTAGATTCAGTAGTTTTTTTCCTATGTCAAGTGTCAATTGTGACATGTATATGTATAAGCTATAGTGTTAATTAATGTGTTATAGAGGCCATTCCTTGTATTTTCAATCTATAGGCACCCGATTTTGTATAATGGGTGGGTGCTGTTGTAGATAGAATGGTCTCAACTGATTTATTGATATCATTTTGGTATCGATCAAACTTTTCTGAAGTTATTTTTTTCATTGTTCAACTATATACGTAACATGACGATGTTAGATTGCATTACAAAATAATCCACTAAACATCACACATAACGTTTTTCTATACTTAAATTTATTATAACTCTAAAATACGAACCTCTCAATCCTGTTGGATTAGTGGTCGGCCCTGAGCAATGATTTAGGTATGATGGTGGTCTTTCCATTCGGTGCAAAGTAAGCAGTTGCACCTCACAACGGGAATCAAGTTGGAGATGAACTCGTCAATAACCCATGTCTCAATCCAATTGCAAATATGACACATCACCCCTCAACTCCGCCATGGTAATTGAGCACTTACCAAAGTTTTAAGTGAATGTCGCAATGAAACACCCTTCATCGTTATTGATCATGCCTTCTACAGCTTCCTAACCTACGGCTCAGTTTTGACTCAGAGTTATTAGCAACATATAATCAAATAGTAAAAAAAATGACGTTGTTTAGGGTTGCTGACATTCCAATCGGCTTACATGTAAACTCTAACAAGCTACGGGCCAGTGACGTGTCAACTATGTCAACAATTCAGTAACACCGTTTATCACATTTTTGTAACAGAAGGACTTGTTTGTTATATGTTCTAAGTAGAGGGGCTTGTTTGGTACAATTATTAGTAAGGGGGGCCTGTTTGTTATCTTTCAATAATACAGGGACCTCCCTGCCTATTATCCCTCTACCAAACTAAAAAGTATATTAAGTTGATTATTCTTTTATTTTATTATTATTAGGTTATTGCATGAATGTTAAGTAATAAAAACAGCCTATGGTATCTAATGGCAAACTTATGACAAACATGCAGAACTGAATTTCACCACGAAAAAAGCATGCAGAAAAGTAATAAGCAGGTAAATTCAAAAGAGAAATTTGATACCCTGCAGGCAATTTCTGTCTTAGCTTAATGTTTATTCTTAGTTTTATATTATGTTCCTGGAAATTATCCAGTATAAAATGGGAATGAAGCAGGCACCATGTTTCTCAAATCTAAAAATCAATTTACCAGAAAAGAAATGATGTTGAAAGGGCAGAGATCAACACTGATCACTGCTTTGACGTGTGTCTTACTACTGCTGGTGTATGTTCTCATATGTGCAAATGCCACATCTGCAGTGCGCTGGCAATCAACTCAACATGATGATGCTGATATTCAGGGTACGTATAAACTCATTTATTTAGGTTATTTTCGGTGACCTAACCATTAGAACCCAATTCCATTAACTAAATTATTTCTAAAACCTTACATAAAAGTTGATCGTTTGAGGTCGAGTCGAGGAATCCTGGAAGATGATCTATATTTTACCACCTAATTCTGTCATTTTTTTTCTATCTCCGTTGCTGGTTATTTATTTATACTTAAAGAAAAACATATATAATTAAATGAACTCAGTAGCGTGGTTGGATGTTTTCATTTTGGTTTGGTGTGCAGCTGAGGGCATTTGTTGTGAAACCTACATTATTTTTTGCAAAAGGCGTTGTTATTACCCGGGTTGTTGCTGACGTACCACCTTAACCGGCCGGCATCAACTACGGAACCTGAAGCCAGAGTTACTTTTGGATTCACTTATAAATGCGACAATGTCTTCTTTATTTTCAATTTGTTTCTCTTCCATGGATTAACTTATAAAATAAGGATCAATTCGATCCATGCAAATTTTCAGTTGTTTTATTACTCTACCAGGGATGAATAACCCAAACTCAATAAACGTGAACCCTCTAGTCTACCAACAACACGCCAAAAGCAAGAAGAAATTTAAAGAACAAGCTAAAATAAGGTGTTAAAGGCTATGTAGGACATTTTCAATGAATAAAAGTTATAAATAACTAAAAGAGACCTAAAACAATCCTAAATAACTATTGGTAATGAGAAACAATATCAAGTTCGGTCTCAGAAATCCTAATCCAGCACGAATTAGTTCCTCACCTGGTCATGAACTGAAATTTGTGTCCAGCAAGGATTCAAGTGGTATCAGGCGTCCCGTGTCCTGGTCCGGCTCGGACTTGGTGGCATCGGCTCTGTGGGGTATCAAACATCTCAAATAACGGTCTTTCACGCATGGCAAGCATCGTGGCTTAATAGGGTTTCTCGGCCCAGCATCATTGATGCCACCAACCGGCATCAGTCTGGCATTTGACACGCTGCAAATCAGCATCGACTGGCTTCGGTCACCTTTCAATTTTTGTGTCTCCAACTCAAGTTCTTCACACCAATGTGCGTCTCCATTTTGTAATGCTTCAATGGCCGGCATAGAAATTATTTGACAAGACAATCTCATATATCGTGGGTACCCATACCCATATGGATGGTGGGTAACCCACACCACCCATGATAAAATACTTACGATGAAAACTAAAATTTCAATCAACTTCCCAATCCCAACTCATCTTCATAGTTGATAATTTCTTATAAATTTCATCATATCACCACGTCCATTAAACTATTACATAAACCGACAATTCTGCATGTATATATAACGGGTAGAAACCAAAGGCAGTTACGGTCAAATACCAATTTCAAAATTGAAAAGAAAGGTAGTGTTCTCTTCTTCCTTTCCATGTTGATGTTGGGATTGAAATAGGTTAGTGTCAATGGAATATAAATTAATGTTAGGAGTTACGTTAGTGCCATTTAGGAGTCCTGGACAATGGTGTCTGGTGGGCTAGTGCCAATGGACAAAATTAATGTGGGTATTATGGCTACCCACGGGTATACTCATATGAGTAGTGGGTACTACCCAAAAAATAGGTAAAATCAATCCCAAACTCCAAGCCGTAGAGGGTTATGGGTACCTAATACCCACAAAATTTTGGCTTGGATATGCGGGTACCCACTACCCATACCCAATATTCCCACCCCTACTTGTTTTCCATTGTACCATGACCATATGGATTTCAATCAAAGAACCACTTAGCAATAACTTAACTACCCTTCCTATCATTCCGAACAACCCCTACATTCTTTCTACATCTCATTTATGTCATTTTTTACACAGAATACTAAAAAAATCCGAGCTCACCATTATTCAAAAAATATTCAAAAATTTATATTAGACCAAACATTAATATTCAAATAGTCAACATTATTCGACCAAATATCAATATTCAACGAATCAACAATATTCTACCAAACAACAATATTTAAATCAGATCTGTTTGTAAAACTTTGTTCTATCAACGAAAAAATCAATCACCAAAAACAAGTATTCGTTATCCTTCCCAGACAAATTTATCAACGCGAATAAAAATTGTCAGAAGAATGGGTTAATAAAACATGGTCAAGCATCCATTAGCCCACAAAACTATGGGCCCATCTATTCATCTCACCCTCGTTTTGTTGTCTTTATTCATTGGGCTTCACCCCTCAAGAAACTAATTGAGTTTATTAAGCCCATTTTCTAAATCCCATCAATTTTCTAGATCCTAACTTGAGTTTAGGAAGCCAAGTCGGCGGGGAGAACCCAGCCAAGGACTCAAACCATTCGAACAAGTAACAACTTCAGCAATGCCGACGACCATCGAGGTGAAAAAGTGTTATACACAATTAAAGAGAGAATGCAGTCGACCATTCATTATGATAGTTGAAGGTTATAATTTATAGAAAATCATCTTCCTCTGATTTTGACCAATATGGCCCGTCATTTAGGGTTCATAGTAGTGCTTTCCTTTATTTTATCAAAGTTGTATTTGCATTCATACGTCGGGACTTTGTTCCCTGATTTCTAAGGTGGAGACCTTTTGGTCTCGTAATCCCTGTCGTGGCCACAGTGCCCCGTTTTCACCAGTCTGGTGCGATTTTTTCAATTTTTCTTTAAATTAGTCCTTCTCTCTCTCTCATCGGAGAGTGAGACCGATCACCTGACTCTCAAACGAACCTCCTCCGGCTCCCTTTTCAGCTAGCCTTGAATTCTCGAGCTGCCTAACCCCGATCAAACCACCCTTGCTCAAACCTTTTCGATCGATTTTTTATTTGATTTTCTCTTCTTTAATTACATTAAAAGTCATTTCCTTCTTACAATATCAATCAACGCCTCCTGCCTAAGGAAATTAAGCCCACAAATTATGCTTCTGCTCCCATTTTGCTTAATATTACATTTCCCCATTAATTAATCAAATTAAGGAGCCTTTTCAACTCTTGAATCCTCTTTAATTCATCTTTCCCTTTTAATAAGAATTGAAATAAAATTATTATTTGGCCCTTAATATCATCTTTTAATAATTATTTTTACCTATGCTTCCATTTCTTCCCAACGCCTCTCCCCCTCCCCTTTCCCCTCCCCCCTCCCCTTCTCCTCTTCTCCTTCTTGCTATCGTTATTACTTCTCCGAAAGGAGTAATATTGAAAATATATATTGGACAAGTTTTAAATCTAAAGATTAAACAATAAAAGGTTGAAGAACTTGTAGTCTACTAATAAAGTAAGAGTTATTATTTCTAAAATACTCGAACTTTGTCGATTTATTTTGAAAATGCACTAAGTTTAAAAAACCCCAAATCTATCCTATACTTAACGCCGTTAGTCCTTATTTGTAAAGTTTTAAAGATTTTGCATTAAGTGGCTAACGGAAATAACATTTAAGTTTTCTGTCTTCCAATAATAGTAATTCAGGTTGTTCAAATTGCATTTTGGCCCCAATTAAATTCCCTCCCTTTCAAATCCTCCCAAAATAACTCCAGCCTCTTCAACTCCCTCTCCCTCCTCCTCATCCTCGCCATCTCCATCTCAATCACCTTCTTCCCCGCCGATGATTTCAAACTTCAAGGGATTTATCGAGGCAGTCTACACAAAGTTGCAAGCCACTTTCGAGAAGGTTCTCGATGAGCTGAACTCTCCGGTGAAGGCCATAATCGCCGACACATACTTGCAGTGGATTTGCGACGTCGGAAGCAGCCGCGAAATCCTCGTGGCGTCTCTGTGGACTATGTCGGCTACTGTTTTCACAGTGTTCCATCACTTTGACCTCCTCTCCGTCAACACCACCATTTCTCGATTGATGATTTCTCGGGTAATTGCTAATTTTCGGAACCCTAGAAATTTTAATTAGCCGAATCGGAGGAGAGTTTGAAGAGTTTGTTCCATTGTTGAGGGAAGATCGGCATAGAGGGCAAGTGGAGTGAGAGAGAAGCTACGATGCAGTCCATGTGGAAAGCGTGGCTACAGTTGGGGAGCAGTCGAAGTTTGTCCTCCGGCTCGAACTCCGACAAGCACACGGCGCAATCAAACGGGTCGGACTTCGCTGACCCGGGTCCGACGAGGATTGACTTGTAGAGAAAGATGGGTAAAGTGTCGATGAACGATTGGTGGACACCGGAGTCGTGGAGGTGGAAGAGCTGCTGGAGTTGACCCTGCAAGGCGGCAGCGCGCTGTCGTATTCGTCGCGGCGGAGGCTTCCCGGCGGTGGGCGGATTAGGAACTGGACCAGGAGGTGGAGCTGGCCGGAGATGAAGAAGACTATCGCTAGGATTATGATTATCAGGAGAATGCTTGGGCTCACCTTGCTCTCCAAGTTGAAGGCTCCGCCGTCGCCGCGCCGCCGCCGCCGTCGCTGGCGAGTGGTGGAGGTGGAAGAGTAGTGGAAAGGAATGAAGTTTCATTGATTTGGAAGGAAACTCAGGTCATGGTTTAGAGATTAGAGAATGGGAAATGGAATTAAATGAGGAGATGGAATGATGAAGAAGAAGAAGAAGAAGAAGTCATAAAGGTTGAAGCTTTTGAATAAGAAGAGTATGATTCTTCTTGATCAGCAGTAGGTTGCTTTGGTAGAGGAAAGGGATGAAGCTGCTTTCATTCGGAAGGAAACCCAGTTCGTAAAAGTTTGCAGAGGGCGAAGTTATTTTGGGAAGATTTGAAAGGGTTAGTAATTTAATTGGGCCCAAAATGCAATTTGAACAACTTGGGTTACTATTACAGGAAGACAGAAAACTTAAAATTTATTTCCGTTAGCCACTTGATGCAAAATCTTTAAAACTTTACAAATAAGGACTAACGGCGTTAAGTACAGGATAGATTTGGGTTTTTTAAACTTAGTGCATTTTCAAAATAATTCGCCAAAGTTCGAGTATTTTGGAAATAATAACCCCATAAAGTAACTACATCTCTATAAAAAAGTTCATAAGTTCAAGTCTACACCCAATCATCTAAAATAACACTTAGTATAAAATATAAAATTTTATCGTTTTAAGATGACAAGACTTTGAATGGTTGTCTAAGGTTAAGGCTAAGTGCAGCCTGTTCGGAAACACACTTCAACCTCTAACCTCCCAAAATTTGTTTTTTTCTCCAACCAAACAAAAGACCAAATTTTTTCTCTGCACATTAATTTACCTTAATGTCCACGTAAAATGTAATTATGATAAGTTTAATTTGTGTGTTGTAATTTTATTTTAGCATAACAAAACATTTTTTTATAAAATTTTATTCAATTCCAATATACTTTATTGGCGCCAATGCTGATTCATTTTTAGTTGGTGGGCTAATTTATTTTGACCTCTCACTTTCATTATGCTAAAAGTTTCATACTCTCACTTTTGACAACTTAGCCTCTTAAATTTACCATTGCAACACCAATAAGCTAAATTTTTAAGTTTAACATGTTAGCCTCATGAATTTTTTTTAGTATACTCTAACCGTAGCGAATTGCCTATCCAACTAACCCATCATCGTGCTTGAACAACACCCACTAAATATTATATGTTTAAAAAATGGTTATATGTTTCAAACCCAAATAAGACTAAATATTAGCTTTTGAGCAAGTCTGAAATTGAACAATTTCAAACAACGAACGCCCAATAATAATAAGGGAAAATAGCACTTTTGCCCCCCTTTACTTTGCCAACTTAACAAATAGCCACATATACTATAAATTACTCATTTTACTCCTCCTATTTCGACTACTTTACAATTTTGGTCCTTCCATTTCAACTTTGGTCCTCTAAACATCAAATTTGGATAAATCCATACACCGACAAAGAGAGATATCGGAGGTAGGAGATGATGAGTTGGTTAGGAAGGTAAATTGGGGAGGTATCACGAAGAGTATGGTGAAATTATACGAAGGGTTTTTAAAACCACACATTTTATATCCGTGAATTTCATCATATTTAATTATATATAGTTATATTACCAATTAAAACACGCTTAGTAATCTAATACATGGCTATTGGAGCTAATGTGGTGTAATGAATCCGCATCAATTAACATCATGAGGACGAAAGTTAGAACTGAATGACCCAAACGGCAAAGTGGCCGAAGTAGTAGTGGGTAAAAAGAGCAATTTATAATCTAGATGCTATCTGTTAAATTGGCAAAGTAGATGGCCATTTTCCTTAATAATAATAATGATAAATCCTAAAAAGAATCCGCAAGGAGGTGAGGGATTTGCAAATAAGGTAGAGTGATCCGCTGTTAGAATCTGGTCTGGTAGCTGAATATCCACTTATCCTTTATATATTACATATCTCACCAAAGTTTATACTTTGGATCATATCCAACTGCTTGATTTTGAATTCCTTCATCTCCTTCCCCTTTAGATCTCATGCCTTCAAATAAACGGACACTCAATCTTCTCTAACTGTTCCTAAACACAAACTTGGACCAGATGAGGTTTCAATTCAGGGATGATGAACCCATGACTGTGTGAAATCTGAAACTTATGCTCTGCTCTATGATTACCATTTATGAGTGGTGGATTAAGACTTAAAACCCCAGGTACATTGTAAGGACAATGTACGGAGACAAGAATTGGGAATGGGTGATTCCAAGAGGACAAAGAAAAACAAGAGCAAGAACGATGTTCCCTCCATAATTACAATGTTTGGGAACAAAATGGCATTAGTATTTAGTGAGTTAAGATATGCCCACTAGCAATTCTTGTTACAAATTGCCTAGAATCTAGATCCATGCCGACCTGTCTAAATAATATAAACCCTACAATGATTCATATATAACCTCACATGAATATAGCTTGTAATTTTATATCGATGAACCTAATTAGCTCGTTCAATGAATTGTGCCCTTAATAATATAATTGGTGGTCAGAAAATGTTGAATTAGAATCTGCTGCCCTCTGACCTCTGCAAGTAGTTTGAAACTGAAACATTGTCAGGGGAGTAAATGGGAATGTGGACTATTACTATTAGTTTGGTAATATAGGTAACAAGTTTCTCAGGCGGGTCAGAAAGAAAGAATAGAATGGGAATTAAACCCGAAAGTGTTGGGCGGCGACTGATGCCAATGGTGATCACATGCTGATGCTGGACAGAAAGGGCTTGGATCGTATTACATGGCATTGTGCTACTCAACTTGGCCACTGCATCAAACATGGATGGCTTAAGCCATGTCTTTCGCTAACCGACCACTTCGACCATTTTGTTCTAAAGGTTTCGGGGCCGAGGCCGAGGCCGACAGGGTGCGCCTCGCCTCTGTCTTTCAATATATTACATTTGTTTTCTGAGTCTTTCATAAATGAACAAAACTGTTGATTAGAGTCAATTAAATATCATGTTGTATTCAACCATAGAGGGACCGGTGAAGAAGGCAAACCATGTTAGGGAAGGCACATCATACCCCGGAGGACACTCCATATATACCGTTTCCTTCAAGTGGCCGTGAAGAAAAGCATTCTTGACATCGAGCTGGTATAGAGGCCAAGTCGTCTGTGCCGCCAAAGCAAGAAGGACGCGTACCGTTTGCATTTTGGCAACCGGTGCAAACGTCTCATCATAATCAATGCCGTACTCCTGACGGAACCCTTGAGCAACAAGGCGCGCTTTATAGCGCTCTAGAGAACCATCCGGGTGATACTTAGCAGTGTAGACCCAACGAGATCCAATAACTGGAGCTGACGAAGGACGCTCAACCAAGGACCATGTATTATTGTCATGTAGCGCACGCAGCTCCTCTTGCATTGCATGGGTCCAATTTGGATCGATACTTGCCTGCTTGTAAGTGGTTGGGACGGGAATAGGTTGGGTGGAGTATGTGACATAATCGGACAGGCGAGGTGGAGGGATACCTTGGGTCGTGCGAGTGGATCGGCGAGGTTGAATAGGCGGAGGTGTCTGTTGATCTGGAAGTGTGGTGGACGTGTGTGAAATAGGAGAAGCAATTTGTGTGGTAGGATTTGTAATTGTGGTGGTTACGTGAGGTGAAGTATGGTGCATGGGTGAAGTGTTTTGGGATTGGGTGGGAGATGGAGTGGGGAAATGGTCATGCATGGTGTTTTGGGATTGGTTGGAAGAAGGAGTGGGGAAATGATCATGCATGGGGGTAGTGGTAGGCGTAGGATGAATGTCAACAGTAGGGTCTAGAAATTGGGGTGTATGTGTTGGAGAGGGAAGGATAGATTTGGGAGGATCATGATAATAAAGAATATGTTCCATGAATATAACATGATAAGCAGTATAAACTCGACGAAGAAGAGGGTCATAACAAAGACAACCTTTATGATGATCCGTATACCCGATGAAAACACAACGAACTGTTTTGCTGTCAGTTTGGTACGTTCCTTCTTAGAAAGAAGAACAAAACATGTGCATCCAAAAACTCGAAGGCGAGAGTAGTCCGGAGATTTACCATAGAGATGTTCAAAAGGAGAACGAGATTCAAGAACCGGGGACGGTTGTCGGTTAATCAAATAGACAACAGTTCTCACAGTCTCGACCCAAAAAGACGAAGGAACTCGTGACTCAAGGAGCAAAGCCCTCGTGAGGTCCATAACATGTCGGTGTTTCCGTTCCACTAAGCCATTTTGTTCGGAAACACCGGGACAAGACTGCTGAAATAAAATGCCACGATCACGAAAATACTGATGTAGAGCATGAGAAGTAAACTCACCTCCTGGATCGGATCGAAAAAATCTTGACCTGTCGATCAAACTGAGTTTGTATCATAGTAACAAACTCCTTGAGAACCTGGATGAGCTCCGACTTCAACCGAAGAAAGTAGACCCATGTATACTGTGTTTTATGATCAATAAATAACACAAAGTATCTGTAACCAAGTCGAGAAGTGACAGGACTAGGCCCCCACACATCAGTATGAATGAGAGCAAAAGGATCATGAATTTCTGTCGTGCTTGAATGAAAAGGTAAGGCCACAGTCTTAGCCTCGATGCAGTGTAAACAATCCGGAACTGAGAAATGCTTCATATTATTAGTAACTGGTAATAAATTGTTTCGAAACATACTCAACAATCGACCCGAATGTGGGTGACCCAACCGACTATGCCATAAATGCCATAATTGTTCCGAGCTGAACTTAACCGAATAACTAGAAGAATTATCAAAACTAGAATTAAAAGCTTCAGTGCCTCCATTGCTGCCCACAATCACCAAATCTGTCCGAGATCGAGGAACTGCCATGAGTGCGTGAAGATGGTAATTGCGTCCTTGTTTACTCCCTAATCCCATCCTCCTCCTGGTTTGTCGATCCTGTATAACACAGCCAGAAGGACCAAACTCAACATCATATCCAGATTCAGTTAATTGCCCGACAGACACCAGATTAGGTACTAAAGATGGGACATGGAGAGTCTCTGGTAAGACAACATCATTAGTCTGAATAGTTCCAATACCAGCTACTGACAAACGATTACCATCGGCCACCTCAACGGAATGATGACTAATAGGATTATAAGATCGGAACAAGGAAGCATCACCAGTCATGTGATTAAAAGCTGCGGAGTCAATAAACCATTTTTTAGAAGAAATCGTACCTGATATGCCCAAACTAGCAAAGGCTGAATTCAAAGCTTGAGGCAGAGCACGTGCTAGTTCGGCTTGAACAAGATGAGCAATATTCACAGGAGGTTCAGACGAGACAGATGAAGTAGAGGAATCAGAGGCTCCTTGTATCCCAACAATTGAGCCAACGGTAGGAGTTTGAACCGAATAACTAGTAGGACTAGGCGCTCCCCGACCAGCTTGATAATTACGGCGACCGCGAACACAACAGTCAGGTATGAGATGTCCGGGTTTCTTGCAATAAGAACATATATTACGCTTGCGACACAGGGCTTGAGGATGGCCTAACTCATTACAAAAATCACATTTAATTTACTCGGAGGAACCAGTTGTTGCCATGTCAGGAGTTGGAGTCGAAGTTCCGGTCTTAGAGCCAAACTGAGGCCGATATCGGCCAGTGGCAAAGGCTGAACCAGCAGTTGTGGAATGCCCAAACCATCCAGATTGGCTTGTGTCACAAATCGAGTCTCTGTGCGAATGAGTTCGTTCAAGATATCGTCCATATCAACCTTGTTTTCAGCAATCAGTCTTGACCGAACCTGTTCGTATTCTGGGCGGAGCCGCATCATAAATTGCAAGCTTCGACTCCGATTTCTTTCCTTTATCATATCTTGATTGGCAAATCCAGAAATCATAGACGTGGAGATCATATCAATTTCAGTCCACAGGTTTGTGGAAGCAAGGTAATAGTCGTTGATACTCATCTCGCCCTGAGTCAGATTAGCTGAGGCATATTCAAGATCAAAAAATCGAGAGGTATTAACGTGCAAGTATGCCTTACGGAGGTGATTCCAAGCCGCTGATGCCGAGGGAAAAGAGCGCATAGTGCAAGCAATGGCCTGATCGACAGAGCCGATGAGATACGAGAGGACACGGGCATTGTTGATATGCCAAGTCTGTAATTCCTTGGCTGCTTCAGCAATCTTGACTTTATCGGCAGCGTCGGGAGCCGATGAAGCTACAGATGCAGATGATGCATCTGGTTTCTGAATAGTACCGTCGAGATAGGGTAACAAACCCTTTCCTTGAATGAAGGTCTTGAACGAGAATTCCCAGATGGAATAGTTCTTTCCATTGAAGCGAACACCAACGGAATCCGAGTAAACTTGAGTTGCAGGCTCTGATACCATGTTAGACATCGAGAGATCGAGAAAGAGTAATGAGATGCACAGGGAATTAACGTGGTTTCCGATCAGAGTGATCGACTAGTCCACGGGAAAAGAGAGGAATCTTATTATCACGATGGGAGGAAGAAGAAGCAGAAGAATGATCCATAGAGGAGGCGGCTGCCCTAACTACATATAGGGATCAGCTAGAGCTAGGGTAAAATAAGAATAATAAAGTTACTAAACTACCCTTAATGACCCTAACTCAATACACGTTAACAGTTTCGGCCCGTTGGCCGATATGTTATATATATTTAGTATAGAGTAAATACACATTTTTTTCTCATACTATGCAAAGTTAACAAACACAGCATTCTAATATTTTTCAGTCGAATTAATCCCACTATTTTAACACTTTTAACAAATGTTCCCTTCCGTTAACTTTTTTCGTCTATTCCCCATCTATTATGATATGGTATATGCCACATCAAACTATTAGTTCATGTGACCCTTGAAGTAAACTTTAAAATAAACAATCTAAAAATTTAAGACTTGTAAAATAAAGGTTTAATACACATTTTGCCCCCATTCTCTCTTCTTCTTCTTCTTACTGGACACCATCTCTGCAAATTTTCTTATTCTCTTAGCATCTATGTGTACAAAATAGCTTACTGGATATGTCCAGTCAACAAATTTAATGGTGAATGGATGAAAAAGTTAACGGAAGGGCACATTTCTTAGAAGTGTAAAAGTAAAGGGCTTTAATTCTGCTAAAAAATAGTAAAGAGCTATCTTATTTAACTTTTCATAGTAGGAGTACAAAAAATGTGTTAACCTTCTTATATGAATTTATTTTTAATTATGTAAAATATAATATTATAAATTTAAATTAATAAAGAAAGGAATTTTTAATGTAAAATTAAGTTAAGTAAAAATATTAAATTAAACGTGAGTACAAAAATTTATTTGTAAATTGTAAAATATTATTAATAGATTTAATATTATTAAAAATTAAATTTGAAAAATTTAATTGATGTTCAAATTAGTTATAACATATTACATAGTGAGAAATTTAACAGTTTAAAGTAGAAAATATAGAAATAAACTAAAATTAAAAAGTGAGTCGCACATTATTTTTTCAAATATAATTTAATAATTTCAATTAAACTAATTTACATGTTGAATATTACTTTTCCTAAAATTTATTATGTTTAAAAACTATTTGGAATTTTTATTTATTAATTATTTAATTTATTTAATAATTGAAAATCAGAATATGATAGGTTAATGTCCTATTATTAAGGAGAGAGTTTTAAATTATCTCTCTCTAATTTTAAATGTTCTTATTATAGCTAGATAATTCGTTAAACAATGCCAAAAAAATCTAATATTTAATTTCAATATTGTGATTAATTATAGGATATTTTGGATAGTAATCAATTTTAATTACATACTAAAATAAAACAGGTCCATTTATGATCATTGCAAAGGAGACAATATATAAAAAATTTACTTTTTATTCAAAAAAACTTTTCAAATGTGTGATGTCCTCTAAACCAAATATTAATTCAAATACTCTCCCAACAAAAGTTTGTTCAAGAAAAATGAAAAAAATTTGCAACTCTCTCAAAAAATTTCCAAACAAATAAAGTCAAGGCTAAAGTTTGCAAATAAATTCGAGGATAAAGAAATCATCACTATAAAAAAATTTGAGGAATAGTTAAACATAAACAAAATAAGAACCTCAATTGGCCTGTTAAAAATTAAAATAATTTGGAAATAACGATCATGTTATATGAATATATTTAGGTTTAACGAATATGCTTAATTCAAACTCATCAGCTCGATCAATACTTTAAATTTGTTAATAACTAATGACATGTAACCCATTTTACTTACGATCCCATGACTAATATTCTCTCATCATTATCTCACTCACCATTGATCTTACTAAGATACAACTTTATTTCTTTAGTTTTCTCTAGATCAATAAATATATTAATTGAAAAATAATTCTCTTTAATATTCATAAATTCTTAAAAATTTTGCAGCTTGATCCTTAATCAAATCAATTAATGACTTACCAAACTTGGAGTTCTTCTAATAATTTATAAAAAAAATTAGTTCAAGACAAAAGGAAAACAAAATTGCAACTTTCTCGTAGCATTTGCAAAAAAAATAAATTCGAGATTAAAGAAACCATCACTATGAAAAGATTATTTTCAGGAATAGTTAAACGTAATAAAAATGAAACATCAATTTGTCTGTTACTTAAAAGAGTTTGAAAATAATAATCATGTTATATGAATGTATTTAAGTTTAATGAATATGCATGCTTCAAACGAAGGCAACTCAATCAGTAATCTTAATTTGTTAACAGTTGATGGCATGTAACTAGTTTTACTTACGATCTCATGACTCATACTCTTATGGCCTCACTCGCCATTGATCGTACTAAGGTATGACCTTATTTCTTTAGTTTTTTCTTGATCAAATATTTTAAATAACAAATAATTCTCTTAAATATTAATAAATTTTAAAATTTTAGCAGTTTGATCCTTGAACAAATGACTTACCAAACTTGGAGTCCTTCAAATAATTTACCAACAAAAGTCAGTTCAATACAAATGGAAGACAAAATTGCAACTCTCTCAAAGCATATGCAAACAAATAAAGTGGAGACTAAAGAAACTATCACTATAAAATTTTTTATGAATAGTTAAACATAATGAAAAATGAAAGTTCAATTGACCCTTTAAAACTTTTTTTTTTTTGAAAATAAGGATCATATTATATGAATGTATTTATGTTTAATAAATACGCCCAATTCAAACTGAACAACTCAATCGATAATCTGAATTTGTTAATACTTAATGGCATGTAACCCGTTTTACTATGATCTCATAACTCATACTCGTATAAGGATCATATTATATGAATGTATTTATGTTTAATGAATACGCCCAATTCAAACTGAACAACTCAATCAATACACTAAATTTGTTAATACTTAATGGCATGTAACTCGTTTTACTACGATCTCATAACTCATACTCGTATACATTCATGACTGCACTCACCATTGATGTTACTGATGTATAACTTTATTTCTTCAGTTTTTGTAGCTCAAAAGATATATTAATTGAAAAATACTTCTCTTAAATATTCATAAATTTTTAAGCTTTATGCAAATTGATCATTGGCCATTAATCAATGATATTTTTAAAGGAAATCAATCAATGACTTAGTTAGCTTGAATGCTATTAAAAATTCACGTTTAAATTATTCAATATAATAATTTAATTATTCTACACAGAGTGTCAAGCCAGATTATTAAAAAACACAGAGCCAGTTTAAAAAAAAGTATCACCATCTCAGAATAAACTATATGAATGAATTTCATTCACTCTACTATTTGTCAACTTGTTAGTATATTTATACAACAAACTACGGTTATCATAAAATTAATGAATGTGCAAACCATAGGAGCAATGTGCAAAATCAATGAAGGGTGAAATTTGCTTCAATTTGCACAGTAAAATACATAGGAGCAATGTGTTTTAATGTTTTAATGCAATTATAAATTAGTTCGTCTAGCTTAGTTGGTAAAGCACAATACTTTTATCCTTGAGGTTGTAGGTTCGAGTCTCGTAGTTACTGAAAAATTATCATCTTTATTAAAAAAATATTTTTATTAAAAATAAATTATATAAAAATTCATAGATTGGCCACTTTCCTACAATTAAGGAGAGGCATGGAGAATCCTAGGTGGCAATAGGAAAAAAGCTAAAATGCTTATATATGTTTGTAGATATATAAAAGGGTTAATACACCTTTTTACCCCTCTACTATGCAAAATTAACAAACATACCCATTTACTATTTTCTAACCGATTTAACACCCTGTACTTTAAATTTTTTAACAAATATGCCCCTCTGTTTAATTTTTCATCTATTTTCCATCTGATGTGTTGATTGTACGTGCCACGTCATATTATTTGTACACCTTATCGCTGATTGGAATGTTCACAATCGAAAATTATTTAAATTAGAAAGAAAAATAAAAAGGAATACCACAAACACCTCCGTACATAATAGTGATTATAATGTGCTTTTCCTTTATCTTTTCTTTTTAATTTAAATATTTTCACCTTGTTGACATCCCAATTAGCGATGTAGTGGACAAATAATATGACGTAGCACGTATAATCAACTAATTAGACGAAAAATAGATGAAAAGACAAATGTAGTGACATATTTGTTAAACTTTTCAAAGTACAGGGTGTTAAATCGGTTAGAAAATAGTAAAAGGGTATGTTTGTTAACTTTGTATAGTAGAGGGGCAAAAAGGTGTATTAACCCTATATAAAATTGTATATTGTTGTGATGAATTTTTTGGATTGTAGTTTGGTAAGATGAGTTTTGCGTGGCTGAGCATGCCCTGCGGGGTGTCTAAGGTTGGGGATAGTCGTTTTTAGCTCTCAACTCTTTTTCGGCACAATTGAATGACATACATCTTTGATTGTATTCGTGAATTAACAAACACGTCATTAGTAGATCATGTTATTCTTGTCTCTGTTTCCCTTTTAATTTTTATATGGTATTTGACCCTGGTTCAAACTTCCTTTGTTCATCGTCAGTTATCAGTTTTCGTCTGCTTCCTGATTCTTTTTCTTGTCTTCCTTCAAAGTTTTAACCATAACAACAGAAGCTAGTGAATTCCTACGATTTCAGTTTAATGGATCAAACTAAGCTATTTGGTCATTCCAATTCTGTTATTTCATCAAGACAATGGATCTTTTGCCCTACCATGATGGTTCTTTAGAGAAACATGCGGAAGACACGACTAATGCTCAAAAGAAGACATATAACACTAGCAATTCAAGAGTTTTTATCGTACTTGATAAGTACTTGGGCCTGCTTTCTCACAATCAACAACATCACCTCCCTTCCTTGGAGTGCATAGCTAGCACTAGCACTTTAGTGCAGTAGATTCCTACTAGTTCTACCATTTCATATCATACAACAAATCACAAGATTCACAACATTTCAATCCATAATCCCACATATCACAATTCCTCCAATCACATCACACTTCATCACAGTTCTCATTCTCATGAATCAATACCCATCATAACCGCAATTCCACATTCATCATCATCCACTACCATCAACAACCACAATCACAATATAGCTAACGTGATTTCTAGCCTCATTGGCCACCCTACTTACAGAAGCAACAGGGACATGAGTAGTTTACAATGAACGCCTAAGATCACAAATCTGTTCATCATAGTTAGGATGGTCTTTCATTGGGATCATCACTCCCACTTATAGAAGCAACATGAACATGAGTAGTTTCTAGTGAGCGTCTAAGATCACAAATCTGTTCATCATAGTCAAGATGATCCTTGATTGGGATCATCCCCCTACAACAATCACTAATAACACAATATAAAACATATAACAAGACATGAGCAATTCACCCTAACTCTCTTTTCTATCTAGGATCTAATCACATCATTAGACTCCCAACACATCGTAGAGTCACTACAATTTTTTTTCCTTTAGCTACTGCAAAATTACAATATCATGAAAATACAATAGCAAATAGTTGATGTTTACAACGACAATCACTATTTAGGACAAGTTTAGGAACTGTGTTGGTGAGTTTGAGATCTTTAGGACAGGTTTAATGCATGTCGTGTTCTGGTACATTTGGGGGGATAGGAATAGCAGGATTTTCAGAGACAAAGTTTCGACATTCCCAATTTTAGTTTGGAGGATTGCTTTGGCGGTGGGTAGATGGTTGAGAGTCGCAGGGAAAGTCATGGAGGTGGGTCTTCGAAATTGGTTGGCACTCTGGCAGCCAAATTTCGATCCTGGTTGAGGTCTAGGATTTTTTATTTTTCAGCCCGGCTTTTAGTGTTTGCAACATCTGTATTTTTGTTGTTGTTGGTTCGGGTCTTTGTCTGGTAGTTAGGTTGAGTTTGGAGTGAGATTCAACTCATTAACTGAGGTTTTTTTTTGGGTGTATAGGATATTAGGATTGGCAATGCAACTACCATTTTAATGAATTAAGCTTCCTTGTGGTGTGGGAAAGGTTCCTAAAAACTTAGCATAGACAAGCAACATTATGCTCACCCACCTCGTGCCATTAAAATGTTTTTACTATGTTGAGGATAACTAACTTGTTAAAGGAGACAAGAAGAATCATATCATACATGTCCTCCCATCACCATGTGAACCCAATTACAAAGTTTCCCTTCCTGCTAACCCCACCCCTATTTAATTAATCTAATAATAATCCTCTAGCAATTATCCAACCAACTAGCTAAGTGAGCATTTGATTAAACAACATAATTACATGGTCCATTTGTTTATCCCGCCCTTGTCTCCCTAGGACACCATCATATTGTACTCCCCTTGATTAAAATGAGGATTCTTTCTCCAGCTAATGAGATCAATTATTTCCCCCACGCCCTAGATTCGTGGCCTAATTTCAATCACACACACTCCAAATTATGTAATTAACAAATCAGAAATGGAGGAATCATGCCATTTTGATACTCTCCTCTCAATGTTAATTCACCTCCGACCATTGCCACGTGTTCTACCTTTCCTTGAACTTGGTCATCTGCTTCAACACTTGGGCTTGGGCCGCCTGTCGACCCATCTACGGCCCCATCGGATACCCATAAAATACAAGGAAATGCTTATGGTGGAGGAGCTAAGTCTCGTATGTTGTGACCACAAGGCTGTTTACTCATTATACGATGATCAGTTAGGTCATCCAACTAAAAACGGCATAACATCATATGCAGAACGCAACTAGCCTATGTATTAATTGCTGGCTCTCCATTATATGTGCTAATAAAGTGACGTGTCACTTCTACCAAAGCCCCACATTTTGAATCCAATAATTGACAACAGAGCTTCTCATTATTTTAAGATAGCGAAAGCACTAACGTGGCCACATGAGACTACTTTATTACTTCCATTTCCCGAACAAGTCTTGTTTTACAAACGACCCGTTGGTCAACAACTAATATAACGACACGTGTGAAAGGAGCAGCTAAGCTCTCCATCCTTAATTCATTGATTGGTCAGTACTCAGTTATGGGTGCTAATTGCTAAACCCATCACTAGCTGTGCACATACATATGGCAACGCATGAGGCGACGTACGTGTCCATCGCTCCATGCTACGTGTACCCTATAATTAATACAAAGGAGCCTTTATAATTATGGAAAAGCTAGAGATGAATTATACACGTCAACGCTTTAGGTTAACATTATATTAGTAATTTACAGGGACATGAGGAATACAATCCACTCGTGCACTTTATATAATCTATATATACTTGGTTGGTTTAACCAACAAATTATATGCTATCATATTAAAATGGGAAAATATCACTTGGCCTCCCTCTATTTTGTCAACTTAACAGATAGGCACATATACTATAAATTACTTTTTTTACCTCCTCTTCGACCAGTTTGTTGTTTTTGTCCTTCCGTTCCAGCTTTCTACAACGTAACGTTAATTGATGGCATTCGGTACACCTTGTTAGCTCCAATAGTCATGTATCAGCTTAATAAGCGTTTTCTTATAAGAAATAGAAATATATATAATTAAATAGGTTAAAATCGACGAACAAAATGTTTGATTTTAAAACTCTTCATATTTCACCATACTCTTCTTGACATCTCTCCAGTTTACCTCTCTGACCAACTTTCGTCTCCTACCTCCGATATCTCTCTCCATCGGGTGCGGATGTGTCCAAATTTAATATTACAAAGACGAAAGTTGGAATAGAAGGATCCAATCAGCAAAGTGGTCAAAGTAGGAGGGGCTATCTGTTAAGTTGACAAAGTAGAGGGAGCCAAAATGCTATTTTCCTTTTTAAAAAACAAGAATTCAGCACCACCAAATTATAGTGTAATGTTGAACCTGAACCAGATCTAGATCTTGAAAGAAATAATAATAAAGTAATATAACAATGGCTGGTGTAGGTTTCTTCTACCCGATGAGACATCCAAGAGCTGCCGCATTTTCACAAGGCCAAAATTATTGGAATGTGGTGGCAGTAAGATAGCCAAATTAGGGTAATGACTCTTCTTCAATCTTGTGTAACAGCCGGCCACATCACTACCCTTTTATGTTTTCCCATGCAAACATTATTCAAAAAACAGAATCCTTCCTTTCCAGATATGCCGCCCAATTATGTAACACTGAGGCCGATTTTGCAGGTCCTCCTAATTTATATTAATTATAAACCCATCCCTTTCATTTCACATGCTCTCCATATTCATCCTTCCCTCACTATATATACACACATATCCACATTTCATTTTCTCTCAAACTCAAATCACTACCAATTTCCATCTAACAAAACTTAATAACTCTACAAAGTAAAAATGGCAGCCAAGTTTCAAACAAGATCAGTCAGCTTGCCTTCACGATCTCACCCCACAACTGTAAAGATCGACGAGGAGCTCAACAAGCTCAGAACATTCGACGTTACATCCACCTCTGGTTCTTCTTCCTCCATCTGCAACGCTTTGTCATGTTTGGGAGAGGTCTACAACTGCTTGGAAGAGCTTCTTAACATGTCATCAACGCAAGAAGCTCTGGCTCGCAGCTTGAACGGGAAATGTCTTGACGAATTGATGGACGGTTCAGTCAAGCTTCTGGACACGTGCGAGGTTTCTAAAGACGTGATGTCTAAGTTGAAGGAGGAAGTCGCAGCTCTTCAATCTGCTATTCGAAGGAGGAGGAAAGGAAGTGTTGACGGAAGCTTTGAATCCTCTGTTTCTAGCTATGTTTCGTTGAGGAAGAAGGCGAGGAAGGATGCTAAGAAATTGGCATCGAGTTTGAAACAGATGGAAATTAGCAGCAACAAGGTTGTTAATCAGATTGGTTTGGATCAAGATGAACATTTCTGGGCGGTGATTAGGGTGATTAGGGAAGTGAATTCGGTGAGCAGCTGCGTTCTGCAGTCGCTGCTAGGGTTTGTTTCTGCGCCGGTGAAACAGGGGAAACAGAGCGGTGGGAAGTGGGGGGTTGTTTGTAGGATGATTAAGGGTTCGTCGACGGCGGTGGGATGTGAAGAGAATTTGAACGAGATTCTGAGTGCGGATAGTGCTGCTTTCTCTGTTTACGATGATGAGAAGAAGGAGTTTGTTAAGAAGGAGCTTCTGGGAGATGTGGAAGGGAAGTTTGAAGAAGTTGAGAAGAGATTGGAGAATGTGTTCAGGAAGATGATCAAATCAAGAGCTTCTATGTTGAACATTCTGTCTCAATGATTTATTTGAAAAGGGATTAGCTAGCCAGCTTGGCGTCCTAATTTTATAGAGGATTCATAAGCTTATAAGATCATACATATTACAGACATAATTTATATTTGTATATGATTCGAGATTTTTGTAAACTAAATTCAATGGAAAAGAGAAGGACAATTCTTCTTTGCATATCCTGGGTTCATTAGATTGTTATTTTACATAATCGACCAACCATCGACTTCAATCATCAGCTTGTGAATGTTCAGAAACTGTTACTTCGAATCCAGATAGTGCTACAACTTTAGCAAGCTGATTCGGCCATGTTTGTTTCTGGAGATATTTCATAATCAGCTAGCTATGCTATTTGTTTCCATTCATTTCCAAGTCGACATGAACATGTTGCAGAGCTGTAAATAAGTCACTTTCGTTATCGATTCTGGCTCTGCTATTATTGCCTCACAATTGTTGTTGTCGCTAGATCTGGCCGAAAACGTTGATATCTGTAACATGTAGTGTACAGGGGAAAAGAGACCAAACGTCACTTCATTTGCCAATGGATCATCGGCTATTGGAACACCCAGAAATGGCAGCATGCTTTACGGTTATTGGGCAGTACCCGGAACCGATTGGTATTTCGGGTGACTGGTCGAATAACCAACACACACTGTAAGTGGTTAGAAAGCGGTGTTGGCTACCCGGTTGGTCCTGACCTGTTCAGATTGGGTTAATTATTTTGGCTACCCGGTTGAGTGGTTGTAGTTAATCACTTCCCGACCGAATTCTAGCTCTAGATGCAATCTAGAGTCCATGAGCTCTAGAGTGGCGAAATCCTAAGTAAGATTAGCGAAATCGAAGTTTCTCATTGCCTAAAAGAGTCTAGGGAGACGCCTGAGCCAAAAAAAAGTTCTAAAAATAATCCCAATGCAAAAAAAAAATTAGGCCAAAAACAAATTTGTAGCCAAACTTTTCCGGGAAATGTCAAACATAGCCAAAACTTTTCGTAATTCCAAAAATGGTAATGTTTAGTTTTCCGTTACGTTTTCCGCCTAAGTTAACGGAAAATTAACCCTTAAAGTGATGTGTCAGCTGATGTGTCAAACATTTGGCCACATAATTTTTTTAATTAAAATTTATTCATAAAAAAACAAATAAACATTAAATTAAATATTAAAATTTTCCCTATTTCCCAAACCTACCATTCTTCTTACCTGTGACCTTCCTCTCCGAACAGTCTAATACCTCAACTTCCCCCTAATCACCAAGGCCCTCGTCGGAGTAATTAAATGTCGTCACCGTTGCCGAATAAAGCAAATCTGGATGCACAAACCCGTATTTCCTCAACACCTGATTATCCGCAAAATTCAGAGCGTTCACCATCCCTTACTTGCTCCGACGTAGCTTTCCGTCTTCCCTCTCGATTGAAGTCCCTCTCCGACGAGCTAATAGTTAATAGCCGAGTAGAGGAGACGGGGTCCGAGTTCCCGACGAGATTCAGTGCATCGGGATCCTCTTCATGATCTCCTCCTCCTTCCTCTCCAGCGAGACCTCTGGCGTCTCCGTCGAGATCTACACCATCGGCCTCTTCGGGGACTCCCTCTCCTCTCCAGTCGACACTCGTTTCTTCCCCTCTCCAGATTCGTCGCTCTTCCTCCGATCGCTGCCATGCCAACGACGCATCCTCCGATTTCTTCGAGTGGAAGGGGGAATCGATGACCTGATGGTGAACAGAGGCAACAGGATCGACGCCGCCTCCCTCGCCGCCATAGGATTTCCTCGAAGCATCCTGCTCCTCTACTTCATTACTGTTTGGCGTCTGGTGAATTTAGTACTCCAATTGCTAGGGATTCTATTAGCGTTTCTCTAGGTTAGATTAGTTACTGTTTGATGTTTCCATCATGTTTGGTTGCAAAATTACAGAAGGTTATTAAGTCTTTTTGTTTTGCACTCGTAGACGAAAAAATCTCTGGTTCGTATGTGCTTGTCGTTGTTGTTTTGTGAACGACTTCAAACTCACCTCCAGAGGCGACGACGGCGGCGAAAACTTGGGGATGAAGTCGGCGACGGAAGCTTGGGGATGATTGAGAAGAGAGAGAAAATCATACCGAAAATAAAAATAATATTTTATTTTTTTATTTTAAATATTTTATATTTTATTGTAAATATTTTATTTATTTTGGTTTAACATATTTTATTATTATTTTTAATCTAAATAATGACATGGTAATGATGTGGCATCCTGTTGACTAGTCAAGTGAAAGTCACATCATCTTTATTTGCACCGTCACTAACAGTGTTAAAACACTAACGGACGTTGGATAAATTTGTCCTAAAAAATAAAGATGTGATCTAAAAAGTGTGACACGAATAATTTTGGCTATGTTTGACATTTTCTCGAAAGATTTAGCTACAAATTTGTTTTTTGCCAAAAAATTACTAGCAATACTTTTTTATATCAATAAATTTTAGATTTGAAATCACAGTCAAGGTTTATAACAATCACGATTCCACACATTGCTCTAGTTGGTAAAAATTGTAGAATTCATCGCATCCAACAAATTTGTCCATAAGCAAATGATATTATTTTGTTGAAGTTGGATATGCCCGCGCCTAGGTAAAGATATGTCATAATAAATTGCAGGACTCCATCATATTTAAAGCAAACTCTCATTCAAAGAAGATATAGACCTTGCATCTAGATTTGACCATTTGACTAATCTAAAAGTGGGGTAAATTGCATCAGGTGCCACCGAACTATTCATTAGGTTTAGTAGCAGCCACCTAACTAATTTTCTTGGTTCGGATATCACTGAACTCAAATTTTCTTGGTTCGGAGTACCACCTAACTAATTTTTTGGCTCGGATACCACTGAACTCAAATTATCTTGGCTCGGATACCACTGAACTCAAATTTTCTTGGCTCGGGGTACCACCTAACCGAATTTGGTCAGTGACCGAAATTGAGTTCACCCAAAACCATTGACAATGACCAAATTCAAATGCCGCCACAATAAACCGAGT
Organism: Linum lewisii; assembly: GCA_034768395.1. Lineage (NCBI taxonomy): Eukaryota > Viridiplantae > Streptophyta > Magnoliopsida > Malpighiales > Linaceae > Linum > Linum lewisii. The sequence continues at coordinate 54,860,063 of CM068302.1, forward strand.
AGACCGAGTCACTGACCGGTTCCAGAAGAGACAGATCTGGAAAGAAAAGAAATTAATGAACATGGGAAGAAAGAAAAAATGATAAATCTCAAAAAAAGAACAAGAAAAAGAAGAAGTAGATGGAAAGAAGAAGAAGAAGAAGGCAATTTGGGAAGATTAACGGAAGAAGAAGAGCTCCAAATCAATTTTGTTAGAAGCCAAAGTCAGTTGCCGACGCTGAAAATTTGCAGAGAATCCGACTTGCAAAGAGATTTCTGTTGGCGGAGGCGCCTTTTGCTCCCTGCTAATTTGCATTCTCTGTAGTTGTGGATGTGTGACGACTGATTTTGAGTTTCGACGAAGCCGTCAGACTTGTCGTTATCTGATCTGAAACTGGGGGCGGGGAGGGGTTGGCCGGGAAGAGGAAGATGGCACTCATGTATTATCTGAAAAATAAGAAGAAGAACCGAAGAAGATAAGTGAATAGGAAATTGAATTCGGTCGATCATTTGGTCAGACCGAAAAACCAACCCAAATTTGCCAGCCCTGTGGAGTGGTATCCGAGCTAAGAAATTAGTTAGGTGGCACTCCGAACCAAGGAAATTCGCGTTCAGTGGTATCCGAACCAAGAAAATTAGTTAGGTGGTTGCTACTAAACCTAACGAATAGTTCGGTGGTATCCGATACAATTTACCCTCTAAAAGTGTATATATTGAAGGGATAGTTAGGTCTTTTACTTTAATTTATATTTATTTTAATAAGCTTTCACCACTCCCCTAACTATGATCACTGTTGGTGAGCCTCTCACCACTGGCTGATAAATTTTCTGGCGAACCTCATAACTAGTTAACAAAATCTCACAACTATGAGGTTGATAACTTTTCTAGCGAACCTCATGACTAGTTACCAAAATCTCGCAACTAGTTATAGAAAAAAATAACTAGTTAGAGGAAATTACTTGAAAAACATAAATAGCTATAAAAAAAATCTAGTTACTTGACTTAAATAATTAGTTACACTAATAAATAACTAGCTAATAACCAATAATTAGTTAACAAATAGGCTGATATGCTACAAAACACTCGATTTACCCCTCCTATTATAACAATTAAACAAGGGAAAATGGTACTTTGCCCCCCTCTACTTTGCCAAGTTAACAAACAGCCCCCTATACTATGAAATGATCAATTTACCCCCTCCTACTATGCCAACCTAACAAACAGCCCCTTCCATCCAAAATTCCGTTAAGTAATGACTCACCAATATGATTCATCTATAATTAATGACAGTACATTGCCACATCATTAATGAAAGTACATTTTTAGTACAAAAGGCAATAAAATATTAATTTTAAATTTATAAATTAAAAAGTATATATTTAATTTTTCATGGAATTTTAATTTTAATTTTTTTCAATTAAATAAATATTTTGTATTTAAAAATTTCAAAGTTATTTTTAGAAAAAGTTGTATATTTATTTTAGAAAAAATGTAATTTCATTTTTAATATTAAAATCCATAAACGAAATATTTTTTTAAAAATACTTTTTATTTTTTTATAAATTTAATTTAATTCTTTTTATATTTTTTCTTTTTTTCTTTTTTAGTTCAGTTGAGATGGATGAAAGTCGTTGATGTGGCAATGTACAATCATTAATTGTGGATGAGTCATATTGGTGAGTCATCACTTAACAGAATTTTGGATGGAAGGGACTGTTTATTAGGTTGGCATAATAGGGGTAAATTGATCATTTCATAATATAGGGTTCTGTTTATTAACTTGGCAAAGTAGAGGGGAGCAAAACGCCATTTTCCCATTAAATAATCAAACTCTTCCGTTCAAAAATTTGTATTTGATGCAATTTTCTTTGCAAATCCAAATGGGCTCATCTTTTTGCTTTTTCATTTTCTTTGCACGCCATGTGCTTTATTTTTGTTCATAATTTCTTCTTGTTTTTATGAAACACTTAATTAATTAATTAATATTTTTTTGTAAGGTTCGAAACCCTAAAATAATTTGAACTATATATAACCTTTAGGTTTTAATCATGGGGCTGCTGGGCTAGGGTCCATGTGAAGAAAACAGATTAGGGTATTACTATAGAAACCGAACAAAAAAATAGAGATGAAGGTCTGAATGATCGTAAGATGGGAATCGCATGAAATGAATTTGACTTTAGGAATAGGAATGTATTTGGTCCGCAACACTCTTGGGCTTTGTAAAAACATCAAGAGCCCAATGATTAAGCTGATGTACGTTGAGCCCAACAGTTACAATTTTTTTTTTGACGAAGATAGCTACGATGGGAGAATCAAGGCAGTAAGCTGTAAATGAACTACAATCTACCCAGTGTGTGAGGACTACCGACAACACTCCTGGGAGATATCTAAGAGCCAAATGTGCCACAGAATGGGCGGCTCTGTTTGCTGAACGTCGTACCAAGAGCAGCTTGAAGCTTGGACTTGAAGACAATAAACGGGGGATCTCTTGAATGATGACCCCTCCACGTGTTCTAGAGCTTTCATGATCACGTACTGCCTAGGAAACCAGTTCTGCATCGCCTTCGAAATCAACCTGTACAAGACCTGAAGAAACACACCAAGCAACTGCATCTCTACATGCCAAGAGTTCAAGGATGAAATGATCCGTAATACCTGGATAAGGCGTCCCTACAGCGTGGAGAATGGTGCCCAAGGACGAGTGAAGCACTCAGCCCGTGGATCTCCCATGGGGTCTTGTACCGCTCCATCTACATTTATTTTTAGGCGTTGCAGCAGAGGGGGTTTTCAGGAACGATGAGGTGGAAAGGGGGCAAGCGGGGGAGGGGTGCACGGGGGGTGGGGGGGTTGGCAAAAAAGTGGAAGTTCGGAAAGATGTGAGACAAACTGTCAGAAAAGGGACTCGATTAAAAATTGGGAGTTATTGAAAACCACATGATTTCTGCCCTTCCAAACCCTCCACCAGGCTAAAATCCAAACTAATGCTAAGCCAAGTTGGTGCTGGAGAATGGATCTCCAATAGATTGCAAATTGGGTGTTTATGAAAGATGGTGGCGTAAGTCGGGCCATCCTGTAAAAAGCAAGAGAAGTCGGACACTCAAATAACAGGTGCTCCAATGATTCTTCTGCCATATGGCAGACTAGACAAGTTGGTTGTACTTCCATGCTTCTGCTGATTAAACACTCCATAGTTGGAACAATTCTATGAAGCATTCGCCAAAGGAAGAATCTGAATTTTGGTTGGATCTGGATATCCCAGGATGACAGCCATAGGGGAGCATCCTGGATGTGGACTATGTCTTTACGTGGTTTCTTGGGCTTTGCTAATCGGTAAGCCAAGTCATAGCCAGAAGACGTGGAATAGAACCCTGAACCGGAAAAATGCCACACTTGAGAGTCAGGGTACGGTGTCAAGGGAAGAGGTATTTGGAGTATATCAGAGACAGAGGACTCGGAAAAGTGTGCCCGGAGTAAAAAAACTATCCCACCGTCCGTCCACAATAAAGCCGGAAATGGAGTGGGACCAGTATAAGGGCCTTGGTACCGTAGAGTTGGAATAGTTGGAAAATCTACGGGGATCCAGTTACAATTACAAAGGAACAATTCCCTCTACAGCACCTGTTCGAGAACTGACAATCAGGATTCAGCACAGCCAGATGAAATGTACTGAACGTTTTTACATAGTTTTGTAATTAGTTTCATTTCTTATTTATTTAAGTAATTAGATATTTAATCTTATTTACTTTAGTGAAAAGGCCTAAAAAATTGGTCAATTTTTTTATATATAAGTTATAAAGTACAAGACTCTCATTTGCGTCCCAAACTAGAATATTTGATATGCTGCTGACTAACCTCAAAATTTCGGGGATTTCTTTAGATGCTAGAATCTAAAAAAAAAATAGACTCAATTTTGAGTATTTGTATTGTTTTCGACCTCGAACCCGTTCTGGATTAGGGTATCCGTAACAAAAAAAAAATTGGAGTTCGGAATGAATTTCACGTTTTTGTTCCAGTTCGCGTACCTAAAGAGTTAGAATTTGAGTTCCCGAATCCGCCCCAATCTCCAGACCTATACACTATATACCATTTGGCTTGGAATCTTGAATGAATAGTATTATTGCCCAAAAAAGCCATTTGTTATTTCCATCACGTATATGGATGTGGTTGTTATTTGACTTCTTCCTACACAGTTCAATAGACCATACATTCTTGGCTACATATATACTTGATTAGTACTCATGATAACTACCCACGTTACACAATGATGACTACAAAGCATTGTCATTTTCTTTTGAATAATTTGAGGTTATGGTGTTATATGTGTGTTCATGAATCATGTATCATTCAGGGACTAAATCTGTTGTTGGATCGTAACCCATCATCAAGCATGTATAATTATTACATTTAATGCATCTCCCTATCAATACTGCTACTAATTAATAATGATAAAAGACTTTAATAATAGTAATTGACACTTATAGTTTCTAAGATCTCGTTATCCTCCTTATTTGTCTTACGACCTCGACCGTTGAGATTTGGTTGTGGTGAACTCATCTTAGCCTTTCAAAAAATATTGTTCTGAGTAAGTCGCCTGAAGCAATGATGGAACTGATCCGTTGTCAGGAAGCTCCGGTTCACGGGTTTTATAGTTTTGGGGTCAGAATTACGTAACTATGTACCGCCAGTGGTACAATGTAAACTATGTCCAAAACTAGACAAATGCGGCACGGGACTAGCGCCACGCAAGCTGGGCAGCGCCACGCAGGCCAAGGAGCGCCGCGCTACCCAGGCTGCGCAGCACTTCCCATACCCATTTTCCATTAATTATAAAGTGTGCAGAAGTACCAATTAATTGCTTTATTGGTCCGTTTTAATTCTCCGTGGAAATTATAAAGAAGCTGCATGCATGAAAATTATAAAAAGCTGCATGCATGGAAATGTATAATTAATTAATTAATTAATTAGAATTGACATATTTTATTTCTATTTATAGGATGATAATGATACTCGTTATTATGGTTATCCATTCGAACTGGTCAAATATGGTAAACCCGAGTTGACTAGTTATGTAAATAATATGGGTAAACTCGAATATCATACTATTTGCTATACTCAGCATTCCCGTCGCAAATAGTGTATGACAAATAGTATTTGCTACTGCATATTACTACATGAAAGAGTGATTGTCATAGCAAATACTAACTATTTGCTACTGCATTTTTATGCCTTTGTAATTTTGCAGTAGCTAAAGATCAATTTTTTTGTAGTGTATGGTAACAGTTTTACGGGACGTATCGAGGAAGATTTCCTACAATTTTGTGTGTCTGAACTGTTGTAGGTTTGCTCAGGTATTTATATAGCCTGGGCGAATACCGTTAGCATGTGCTCCCATTGGTTGCAAGGGTGAAGACGCCCTTCATCGTACATGGATTGTATGACGCCCTGAGATGACCCCACGCGTCCTTAGAGATTCTTGGAGCTACATGCAAGGGCCGCCACTTAGGTAAGCTTTTGGGCCCTTGATCGAGCCTCGGCCCACACCAGCGGCAATCCTGTTGCTTGAAAGGTCTTTTTATGGTTTCTTGAGGTCAACCCAGATAGCTCAGGTTGACCTTTGTCGATGTGATAGACCCATTTTCCTTATGCACTTTTATCACTTTAGGGCCCGAAGTAATCTGGTCCGCTTTTAGTCAGGTTGACTTTTACTACCGGGTCGGGTCTTCATCCTTTTCGTGGGTATAAGTCCAAATTTTTAGCATGCTGATAGCTAAAAGCGTCCGCCAAGGCGGATAGGTGAATCACACCATTGATTGCTTAAATTGTAAATCTAACGGCCGTTCTAATAAATTTGGACCCCTCACTAACTTGGATTTTTTCCTAAAGTAGGGCTATTTGATAAATCAATTTTCAAAATAGAGCTCTTCCAGAATCAATTCCAAATGTGGGGTAAAATGTGCTGACTAGGCATAAAGATCGCCAAAACAATTGACGATTTAGAGTTAATAATATAATATTAGAAACATCGCCATTACATATGGCGATTTCATTATTATTGTCAGACATTGTTTTTTCTTTTGGTTAATTTAATCATTTGTTTTTTTTTTTCATTTATTTGTTTATGTGTTCATATGTTTATATATATAAGGTGAACACTACAGGTGCACCTACTAAAAGTGGGTGCACCGGGTACACCCACTAACATTTTGATAGATAAACATGTTTTTAATATCTTTTTTTTCGAATATAAGAATCTACATGTTGTTAAAGGATATATAGGATGATTTGAACAAAAAACTAATTTGGCAGAGATGATAATCTATCATATTGAGAAAAAATGCTAGCTGTAGAAAGAAACCTGAAGAACATTAGGTATAATTTTATACTATGATGACTAAAAATTGTAATTAGGCTCAATTTAGACTTATTAAGATTAAATCTATTGATATAAACGATTAGTTCAATAGAAATATCACTCTAGATAGCACAAACGTCAGTGGGTGTACCCGGTGCACCCACTTTTAGTGGGTGCACCGAAGCGTTTACCATATATTTAATTATTTGATTTAATTTTTTATTTATCATTCTATCCGACATAAACAGTACCATCATGTTTGACCTAAAAATTTAAACTTTGAACCTGTTGTTCGAGCGATCCAGTCCGTTAAAAGTACATCGAAAAAATTGCATACCTTATTATTTCACTAAACTGGAACCCAACTCGAAGCGATCAATCAAATCTTCATCACTAATCTTAATATCTAAAAAATATCACCATATTATTATTTCACCAATTTGCATCTCGTAGTAGGATTAGTAACAATTAGGGATTTTAACGAATAGATTCGCTCGATGTTTAGAAAAATTACGATTTTGACTCGTCTTTCTTCGAGATGGGTCGACTCGAAATCTTAACAAATCTATTCTTAAATCGAGATTGAATCAACATCGAGCTTTCGAGCTGAGCTTGTTTAGAGTAAATTACGAGCTCGAGCTCGATTCAATCTTGATTTAAGATCGATTTATTAAGCTTTCGAGTCGGCCCATCTCGAATCAAGGCGAGTCAAAACTATAATTTTTCTAAGCTAAACATTGAGTGAATCTATTCGTTTTTTTTTTTGACAGAGTGAATCTATTCGTTAACAGCCCTAATTGTTACTAATACTACTACGAGATTCAAATTGGTGAAATAACAATAATAATATGGTGAATTTTTTTACATAGTTGGATTAGTGATGTGAATTTGATTTACCGCTTCGAGTTAAGTTACAGTTTAGTGAAATAATAAGGTATGCAATTTTTTCGATGTACTTTTAACGGACTGGATTGCTCGTACAACAGGTTCAAAGTTTAAATTTTTAGGTCGAACATGATAGTATTGTTTATGTCGGATAGAATGATAAATAAAAAAATGAAATCAAATAATTATATATAAACATATAAACACATACACAAATAAACGAAAAAAAAACAAATGATTAAATTAACCAAAATAAAAAGCATTGTTGGGAAAACAACAATGTCTGACAACAATAGTGAGATCGCCATATGTAATGGCGATGTATGTAATATTATATTGTTAACTCTAAATCGTCAATTTTTTTGGCGATCTCTACCCCTAGTCAGCACATTTTATCCTACATTTAGAATTGATTCCGGGAGAGCCCTATTTTGATAATTGATTTATCAAATAGCCCTACTATAGGAAAAAATCCTATAACTTTTCTTTTCCCCAACCCATATACATTATATATATACTTGGCAAATATCCATTTCACCATTCATTTTAATTCTCTTTCCTCCTCGTTCCTCTATCAATAAACCCATTCATCTCTCCGGCCAAAATCCACTCGCCGGAGTATGAAGAAGAGACGCTTCTTTCGTTCACAACCAACATTCCTAGACTCCGGTCGTCACCGCCTCTCTTCTTCCCTCCCAAATCGACATGGAGTACTGATTTAATGCGTTGGAGTTTCAATGAGGAAGATGGTGTTTCAAGCTGTAATGGGTCTTCCGATGAGTTTCATGTTCTTGCGGTGGATGATAACATTATATTGTTGACAGGAAGTTGATCCAAGTAACCTGTTATTAGAGTGTTACTCAAATGTTATTTGACTGTTATTCAGATAACACTCGAGAAGGGGAATGAAAATGATGATGAGAACTTTAGAATGAGATCTCGTAATCGGTTACTCTAGTGTTACTAGAGAGTTACTCAAGTGTTACCTGAGTTTTACCTCAAGTATCACTCCTGTATCATTCTAGTAAAACTCTAGTGAAACCCTAGTAACACTAGTGAAACTCCAGTAGCACTCCAATGAAACTCCAGTAACACTCAAGTAAATTTCATATATCTTACGCCCAAAAAAAATGGCTAGAAAAAATTGCAGGGATCCAGCTGCTACTGCTGCTACTGAAGCAGTCGCTTTCGCGGGTCGGAGACATGTATAAATTAAGGTAGAGAGCTTCCATGACGATTTGGGAGGGAAGAAGAGGAGGCAGAGGTGGTGGTGACCGCCGGAGTCTAGGAGTGTTGGTTGTGAACCGGAGCTCTCTCCGGCTCTTTTTCGTACTCCGACGAGTGGGTTTTGGTGAATGAGTTTATTATTTACAGAGGAAAGAGAAGGAAAAGAAGTAAAATGAATGATGAGATGGATATTTGCCAAGTACATAGATAATAGGGATTTGGGGGAAAAAAGTGAGTATTTGGTTCAAGTAAGCATTCCCAGCCATAGATCTCCTCATTTAAACAATTAAGGGTGTGATCCCCTATCCGTTAGAGCAGCGGATGCTTTTACCTATCAGCATGGGAAAAAATCGGTATAAGCGGACCCATGAGCCAATCAAAAGCCCCAAGCGCATCAGCTTGCTTTCCAAGAAGCTGACGGGCTTTTCTATACCAGGCCTCTTTATCCTATCGCCTGCCTACCAGGACCCATCAAATACAAACAATGAGTTCAACCCATCATTTGATAATAAATTAATAATCATCATTCTGTCTCAAGTACCATAAAATGACTGATCTAAATGCCATCTCACATGTAGGGATCAGATCAGCGTCCAAGAGAATGGTGGTTTGGAAAGTTCCAAACTCATTCTCAACCATTAGATCTAATTTGGCCCTTTGACCAATCTAATGGTCCAGATTCATTAGGGGTATTTAAGACTTTACACAAATAATTTAATTATTATATTTAATTTAAATATTTTATTATTATTATTTATTTAAATACTTTATTTTCATTACAGTACGCACCACTGCGTAGTGGCTACTGTCGCCGGCCACCGGCGCCGCGCCGACCACCGGGCGCCGACTTTTTCGACGACTTTTTCCAGCAATTTTTTCGGCAACTTTTCCGACGACTTTTTCCGACGATTTTTCCGACGAGGACAAGTTAACTAGTTAACCTGATTTTTTACTATTAACTTATTAGCATGACTTTTTTATTCATAACTAGTTAACTTGTATTTTTACAGTTAACTAGTTAGTTAACATGTTTTTCGGTGAATTTTCCGACGAGGCTCCGGAGATCGACCAAACTCCGGTGACTTTTCCGGCGAGGACAAGTTAACTAGTTAACCTGAGTTTTTATAGTTAACTAGTTAACATGTTATCCAGTCGAGTTAACTAGTTACCAAGTTGTTAACTAATTAACCAATTGAGTTAACTATTTAGATTTTTAGTTCATAACTAGTTATCAAAATCAGTTAACTAGTTAACATAATGATTTAGATAACAGTTAACTTGTTATCTAATCGAGTTAACTAGTTAACCAATCGAGTTAATCTAGTTAATCAATCGAGCTACTAGTTACCAAGTTGTTAACTAGTTATCTAATCGAGTTTTTTTTATCAAAGTGTTAACTAGTTAACAAGATTTTTAGTTGATAACTAGTTATCAAAATTAGTTAACATCATGATTTAGATAACGAGTTAACTAGTTATCAACAGATAACTAGTTAACATGTTATCTAATCGAGTTAACTAGTTAACCAATTGAGTTAATTATTTATCAAGTTGTTAACTAGTTGACATGATTTTTAGTTGATAACTAGTTATCAAAATTAGTTAACTAGTTGACATCATGATTTAGATAACGAGTTAACTAGTTACCAAGTTGTTAACTAGTTATCTAATCGAGTTAACTAGTTAACCAATCGAGTTAACTAGTTAACCAATCGAGTTAACTAGTTATCTAATCGAGTTAACTAGTTAACCACTCGAATTAACTAGTTATCTAATTGAGTTACCTAGTTAACCAATCGAGTTAACTAGTTAACTTGTCGAGTTAACTAATTAACTTATCAAACAGATCATGTAGCAACTCCTTATCCTCAGCACAGCTGCTTGCAATCTCATTTGACTTAACAACCATCTCAGCCTTCTCGGCAATCTCATTTGACGTAAGTTTCAAACTAGTTAACGAGATATACTAACTAGCTAACACATTATTCTCCGAAGATCGAATTATATAGTTATACGATTACAAATCAATCCCAACAATTACTTATAACTAGAAATCAATTGCAAAATGGGTGAGAGAGAGTGGGGAAATGATAGAACCAAAATCACATTTGCCCATCAAAAGAACCAAAATCAAAAGTACAGAGCATACAAAAACAGAGTATACAGAATCAATGGAGGTCACAATTCTATCAAAGACAAGCATCAAATCTTCTTCCCCAACACCACCGCACCTCAAACCCTACAAGTTCAGCGACATGGATTAGTGATCCACTTCTCCTACGTCCCTTCCGTCTTCTTCTACAACTCCGACGACACTCCTCCATCCACGAAAGGGAGTTGTCCTTAAAGGGATCCCTATCCGAAACACTTACTCTATTTCACCCTTTCACCGGAAAGACCCAGTCCGGCAACGTATCGATCGATTACACGGACAACGGTGTCTACTATGTCGACGAGCGGCTCGTGGCCTCCGGCTCCTCCGACGCAGATCCAGCGGTCGTCACCTCCACGCTCCTCGCCAGGCCTTCGTCGGGCTTCTGCTCTGCTAGCCTTCGGCTCCTCCGATGCAGATCTGGTGGCCGTGGCTAATCTGCTGGTCGCTTCCACGCTCCTCACCTACCGCCTCGCGTCCTTCGGCTGCTCCTCCACTCTGATGCTGCGTCTCACCAACCACCGTTGCTCCGATGACTACTTCACTCCAATGAGGAGATAGATGCTTTTTGTTTCGCGATGGAAAGAAAGATTTGGGGGAGATGATTATTTTGCGGCTGGAGCTTGAAAGGAGAAAGTAGCTGCTGAGAAGTCTAGGGATTGGATTTTTAATTTTTTCAAAAAGACCAAAATACCCCTCCGTGTTTTGGGTTTGGAACAGTCTAAACCTAAAGGTTTGGACGCTGATCTTATGCACTCACATCACATGTATATTATATTATATTGAGGACAAATGTATTTGAGATGACATGTATGATGTAACTATTATTTTATTCTTACTTTTTTTGATGAAATTTTATTCTACTTATTTGAGATTTTGGACGGATATCAATTATTACGATGCCTTGTTATATTTAAAAAAACTTATTGGATTATCCATTAATAGATTATGAGTGGTAGACGCACTTGGATATATGACCTGTAAATTGAAAATGAATTATAACAAACTACATAATACCAAAACCAAATCCTTAATTAAATTGGCAGACGGCAATAAAAAAATCTTAAATTGCAGGTCGTCGGAAGCCTTCTGACAGCTGGAAACAAACCAAACCATGCCACTCGTGCAACGCTAATAATATTAATATCTAATAACTCTATCATCATCAACTTAAAACGACAACCAGTACCAATAATACGAATAAATTGATTGATCAACAATCATATCCTTCTAAATCTATTTTCATTCACGAATTATAATTATGTACAAGTTGTCATCAAGACCTGGAGCCTGGAGGGTGAATGATGCCAATTCCTAGGTTCACTTGACTTAACTTCAATTAACATAATTTTATGTTTTGTTATGTAAGATAATCATTTGTAACGTAAGTCTTACATAATGAAGAGTCTTGTTATGTAAAATAGGATATATATATATATATGTTACATAAGTCTTATGTAATGAAGAATATTTATTACATAACATGTCAAATTTAACTTGTTATGTACAACCAAAAGTTATTACGTAAGATGTACGTACCAACATTATTTCTTGCGTAACCTATAAAATTAACCTTGTTACGTAAGGCAAATATGTCATTACGTTATACGTCAAACGTAATGATCATTTATAACTGTTATGTAAGATAATCATAATGCTTACATAAGCTTTACGTAATAAAAGTTATCTATTACAAGGGCAGTGTGAGGGGGAAGCTAGGGGAGTCATTGCGCCCCATCTCCCGATATGGAAAGTAAAATTATATCTAAAATTTCGTATTTTTAGAGTTTGGTGCCGGGGTATTTGAAGTTAGGCTCCCCCACTACGTTGTTTTCGGTGAAATGTTGTTTTAAATTTTACGAAATAGTTACTCATAATCAACTTATAGTGTGTAATAATTACAATATTTGATCATAAATTATCCAAATTTAATAAAACAATTTCCGGTGGCACATATAATTATTTATTACTACTTAAACAACCTATAATCAAACAAATTCTTGTGTAATTTTACTTAGTATTAGATTCATAAATATTTTCTACCTTCTAGATTCATAAAAAAATTACTTAGTATTGGAAAAAAATATTATCCGTGGCACATTTTTTTGATTTACAATTCGGCTCCCCCGTATACCAATTCTGGTTCCGTCCCTGATCTATTACTTAACAGGATCTACTAACTCAAAACCCTTATAATTATAATGAATTAAAGGTACGGCAGGAGATTCGTATTACTTCGAAAACACAAGTATTTATAATTTATATAATATAGTACGTAATAAGGTTAGAAAATGATTAAATGGTGGGCAGATCTCGATAATCTACTGTCTCAAGGTTCATAATTTTCTTCTTTCCCATATATCCATAAAGGTGTCGAGTAAGTGAGTGAGTGAGGAGGGCCACGCCTACTTTAATTGTCCCCGTTGGCAATTTCTATGAATCGAACCTCTAACATAAAGGAGTGGCGCCATTGTTGGCGGTGGCGTTTCCCGGATGGCGGTGCATAATTTTTGGCATCAATGCGTGTGTATACTAACAAACAAATTTATAAACAGTATGATGCATCGTACCCAAGCCAAGAAAGTAACACACTATGAGATCGATCGACAGAGCCAAGAAAGATTTGGTCTCCCCTTCTTTTATATGATGGTGACACGTACTCTGCTTAATCATCCAATGCGGACAGATCTTTAATTTTGTTCTTTGATTCTAAACCAAGTTATGACTTATGATTAATGTTGGGTTTAACTAGATTTCACTTTGTTTCCATTTCATCACGTCATGGGTTAGGTTCATTTTGTGTGCATTAATCTTACAATCCTTACGCTATTAGTAGTCTAAGTAATAATAATTAAATTACAAAAGTAATTGACGAAAAATTGGTATGGATAGGATTATAGGAATGTTAATTTTCATTTGGTCTCACTCCAAATCGGTCAACCGCATTTAACATGTTTTTAGTGGGTATTACACTCAATTAAAAGGCACTCTATTAGACGGACAACCAAGAAGTTGCGTTGGCTATCGGGAGAGGTGGTTCAGATATCTCAGAGTTTGGCAGATTGGCGAGTAGTTGTAGACATATCATTATGAAACGACCACGGTTTAGGGTCAAATGGGTTAGGAGATGTAGGAACGAGGTTGCTCACGAGCTTGCTCGACGATCACGCTTCCTGGCGTCGATATCTACGGGTACAACGCCTCCTTACTGGTGTCATGATTTACTTATCACGATTTGTACGGACATGAGTCGTTAATAATATTTGAGGTGCCATTTTCGAAAAGAAAAAAAAAAGCACTCTATTATACTTTCAACTCAATTCTTTTTGTCTTGTTTCGACTTTTCATTTTTTTTTTCATAGATAGCTCCTCACGTAGACAAAAAGACAGTAATCACAGAAATGAAAGAACATCAAGTCTCAACCTAGTAAGTCATGTCTACCTCCTTAACTCCTGAGAAATTAGATAGGATCATACGAGCCACGTAATATAGGCGACCATGTTATATGAACAAAAAATTACTACTTCAAACATCTATCTAACTTCAAACTAATTCATCTTCGATATCTAACTCCACTTATCTTTCAATTAGAAAAGTTTATTTGCTAATTTTTTCTTACTAGCTAGAATCAAACAACTCATTCTGACTAGTTCAAGTAAGTTCCACCAGTGACTCGACATCCCCTACTTATATTAGTACTTGACATGAGCATGTTTCTTTTTATGAATTACTTGACATGACATACTTGACATGAGCATGTTATAATACGTTGAAAATGGGCATATCATATATATCCATAATTCATAATTAGGGGTGAAAATTAGTTGGGTATGATTATCAAACTGCGTAGTTATATTCATAAAATCCAAAAAATGAATCTCACATCTCAAACTCCATATGGATAGTGGGTACTCACTACCCATAAATGAGTTGGATGGATGGATACTCACACTATCCATATGGAGTTGGGTTGATGGATACTCGCACTATCCACTTTACCCTCAAGACACAGTTTTTCATTAGGTTAATAGGTTGATATATTGGCCGGTTGGGAGTTGGGATGACCAACTCAATACTTAGGGGTTGTTTTGTTGATGGAATTGGGTCCGGGAATTGAGTTCCAATTCCCGGCCCACTAGAAATTGACCTAAATAATTGCACTACAATTCTCAGTGGACCGGGAAATAAAATCCAAGTACCATACCCAACCATCAAAGTCCTATCTCATTGAAATTTATAGACTTAAACCCTCAAAACTAATCCTACATATGTTCTACCTCAAATATATTACATACACTATAACTTGTCCTCTAGTAGAAGTTGAGCAAAGTTGTCTATAAATTAAAGCAACATATCATGGTCATGCATGTACTGATTTTTTTTTTAAAAATCCATAGTTTCCTTTAAATGATATATACAACTATTTGGCAGGGTAGCGTAGAATGCCCCACGCATTTGCTCTCACATGTGCATGCCCCCCCCCCCCCCCCCCCCCCCTTTTCATATCTTAAACACACCTAACTTCCCCTTAGCTAACTCCCCACTAGCCTCACCACTTTATATAAATACATTCTAGCCGGCTATAACCCCCCATATCTTTCTACTTCTAACTTGTATATCTAATTACCCTTCTAACTCTCCACACTTCTTAACAATGTTGAAGATTTCATCCCCTAGATCTTCCTTCTCCTCCTCCACAAAGCTACTTCGCTCACGCAACCTCAGATCCGTAAGCTTCCCAGCCCGCTCGAGCTCCAACGTACACAAACTCGAACAAGAGCTCGACAAGCTCAGCTCTTCCTTCGAGCCATCATCATCTCCATCTTCACCACTAGAACAAGGCATCATCATAGCACGTCTCTCTGGTGTTTCTGAGGTCTATAGGCGCATAGGCGACCTCCTCAGCCAGCCAGGGGCTCACCAAGCCTTGACTAAGCACCAAGAGACTCGTCAATGGGCTCATCACACTTCGGACGACCTCATTAGGTACCTAGACGTGTGTACAAACACACGGGATACTCTCCTCGCTATGCAGGAGAAGGCTCGAGATATCTTGTCAGCCATTCGAAGAAGTAGCACCATGTCGAAAGGATCATCGTCGCCAATAGAAAGTGGGTTAGTTGAGACCAACATAAGCGGCTTCCTGGCTTCGCGTAAGAAGGCCAAAAAGGAAGCCGCTAAGTCCCTAGCCAGCCTGAAGCAGGCGGGGGCTAAATTAGACTGCAGCCATGTGGGGTCGTCTGGTGACGACCTTTACGCGGCTGCAACTGTGGGAGCGGTGAGGGAAGCGAGCTTCCACACTGTCTCTGTGTTTGGAGAACTGCTCGCTTCCCTCTCTGCAAAATCGAAAACCGGAGGGAAGTGGTCGTTGGTGGCGAAGTTGGTGCATATTAAAGGGTGCGAATCGGATAGCAACAATAAGAAGAAGATGAGTGAGTTGGAGAGCGTGGAGGCGGCGCTACATGACTTGAGCTCGTCGGCAGACGGCGGCAGCCATGAGTATATGGCGGTGGTTGAGTTGGCGCAGAGGAGGCTGGAGGTTTTGGATAAAAGCATTGGAGGAGTTGAGAAGGAGCTTGAGTGTTTGTTCAGACGGTTAATTCAAGCTCGAGTTTCACTCCTCAACTTACTTTCTCATTAATTCTTTAATTAATTGGGACTGCTGTAGAGTTCATCCGAATTTTTGAGGATTTTATATGTTTCTCGATCGGGTTGTAATTTATTGTTTATTTTTGTTAATTACTGATGATGAGTCGGGTCCCTAACAGTATGGGGGGATCTAATCTGTACATAATTGTTGATCATGTTAATTAGTACATACTAATACAAGTCTTTTTGCCTGCCCTTAATCAAGTTTAATTCGTAAATGTAGTACTTTGATAGTAAACAATATAATATTCATTCAAAACTCTGTCCCAACAATTCGAGTTATTGGAATACAACGATTCTTGACACTTTCTCGGTCCGTGTAACCTGATTTAGAGTAGAAAAAAGACAAAGGAAGTGTCACTATTACACACAACTATAAGCTATTAATGATTAGAACTTAGAGAGGCAGACAATAGTTAACTGAAAATGACCTCCTCCATACCTATGGCAGGATTATTGGTGGGCAGTGGGCACGGGTATTCCTACTTGAAATTGGTCGATAACCGATCTTGTTTTGAGTGGATTAAATTTTGAGTTTGTTTGGATAGTGGGTATCTACAAACATATATAAGCATTTTAGACTTTTTCTAATTGCCACTTAGGATTTTTCATACTTCTCCTTAATTGTAGGAAGGTAGCCAATCAATGAATTTTAATTTAATTTATTTTGAATAACATGATTTATTTATTATAAAAGTGATAAATCTTAAGCAACTATGAGACTTGAACCCACAATCTCAAGGATCAAAGTATTGTGATTTACCAGCTAAGCTACACAAACTAATTTATAATTATATTAAAATATTAAAACATATTGTTCCTCGACATTTTGTTGTACAAATTAAAGCACATTTCACCCCTAATGATTTGCAAATTCATTGATTTTGTGATAATCAACAGTTTATTGTAGAAATACACTAACAAGTTAAATAAAGAGTATAGTGAAAAAATTGGTAATAATTCATTCATATAGTTTATTGACAGATGATGATGCTTTTGTTTAAATCGGGCTTTGTGTTGATATTTAATTAAGTGGGGACTAAAATGAAATAATTTATTTTTCTGCCACATATAATATCTTACATATATACTCAAACACCACCCTTTGTATGCATATATAGCACTAACATGTTTACACACATGACGATAATTGTGAGAATGAGACATATAAACTTGATATTGATCGAATCATTCATATATGTTTGTAGATGTATTTGCTCACATGAATTCTTGAAAGACATTGAAGGTAACTGCGAGTCGTAGATTACTTAAAAAATTAAAGCACATCATATATATGTGTTAAAGATTTTCAAGCTAACTAAGTTATTGATTAATTTGGTCAAACATCAAGTTGTATAAATTAAAAATTATGAATATTTAGGAGAAATATTTTTTAGATAAATATATCTATTGAGCTAGAGAAAATTGGAGAAATAAGGTTGTATACCTTAATAAGGGTAATGGTAACTAAGGTTAAGAGTGTGTAATAATCTGAGTCATGAGATCTTAACTAAAGGAGGTTATAAGTCATTTACTATTAACAAATTCATAATGTTAATCGAGTTGAGTCAATTTGAATTGAGCATATTTGTCAAACCTAAATATATTCATAAAATGATCTTTACCATAGTCAACTAAGTTTTAACAAACCAATTTTATGGTTTCATTTCTCAAAATTATTATTTTTGGATAGTGTTGTTTTTTTTAGTCTCGACTTTATTTGTTTGCAAATATTTCAAGAGAATTACAATTTCCGTTTTCTATTTTCCTTAAATTATGAATATTTAAAAGAAGTCTTTGTCAATTAATATATCCATTGAGCTAGAGAAAATTGGAGAAATAAGATTGCATCTTAATAAGAGCAATGACCAGTGAGGTCACGAGTGTGTAATAGTATTAGTTATGGAAATTACTTATTTTAAGTTTTATTTTTTTTGGATGAATTTTAAGTTTTAACGGGTCAATTGAAGTTTCATTTCTGAAAATGATTTTTATATACAGTGTTAGGTTTTTAGTCTCCATTTTATCTTTTTCCAAATGTTTTGAGCGAGTTGCAATTTCATTTTCTTTTTATCTCGAACTTACTTCTGTTGGTAAATCAAAATTTTTTTTTTTTTGAAGTTGTATTGGTTAAGGAGACATCATTAATTTAAAATATTTGTTTAAAGAAGTATAAACTTAAAAAAATTGAGTTGCATAAATTTAATAAATTATGAATATTTAAGAGAAGTATTTGTCAATTAATATATCTATTGAGTTAGAGAAAATTGGAGAAATAAGATTGTACTTTAATAAGAGCAATGATCAGTGAGGTCACGAGTGTGTAATAGTAATATTAGTTATGGGAAAGTGGGTTACAAGTCATTTACTATTAACAAATTCATAATATTGATCGACGCGAGGTAGGTTGGATTAGGCATACTTCATCAAACATAGATATATTCATGTAACATGATCCTTATTTTCATATTCTTCTAAGTTTTAACGGGTCAATTGAGGTTTCATTTCTCAAAATGATTTTTATATACAGTTTTGAGTTTTTAGTCTCCACTTTATCTGTTTGCAAATGTTTTGAGAGAGTTGCAATTTCGTTTTCTTTTTGTCTCGAGGTTACTTTTGCTGGCAAATCAAATATTTTGTTATAGTTTTTTGAAGTTATATTGTTTAAGAAGACATCACTAATTTAAAAAGTCTGTTTAAAATAAGTATGGACTAAAAAAATTGAGTAGCATAAATTTAAAAAATTATGAATATTTAAGAGAAGTATTTGTCAATTAATATATCTATTGAGCTAGAGAAAATTGGAGAAATAAGATTATACGATATAATAAGAGCAATGACCCTTGAGGTCACGAGTTTGTAATAGTATTAGTCATGTGAAAGTGGGTTACAAGTCAATGAATATTAACAAATTCATAGTATTGATCGGTTTGAGTAAGGTTGAATTGAACATATTTCATCAAACCTAAATATATCCATGTAACATGATTCTTATTTTCATATTCTTTTCAGTTTTAACGGGTCAGTTGATGTTTCATTACTCGAAATGATTTGTTTATACAATGTTGGGTATTTAGTCTCCTCTACTTTTTTATTTGCAAATGTTTTAAGAGAGTTGCAATTTTATTTTCTATTTGTCTCGAACTTACTTTTGTTGGTAAATCAAATATTTTGTTAATTTTTTAAGTTATATTCGTTTTGAAGACATCATTCATTTGAAAAGTTTGTTTAAAAGAAGTATAAATTTTAAAAAATTTTGTTGCATAAATTTAAAAATTATGAATATTTAAGAGAAGTATTTTCCAATTAATATATGATATATCTATTGAGCTAGAGATTTTTTTTTATGAATTATTGAGCTAGAGAAAATTGGAGAACTAAGATTGTACTTTAGTAAGAGCAGACCAGTGAGGTCATGGGTGTGTGATCGTAAGTAAAGTGTGAGTTACAAATCATTTACTATTTAATAATTTAGAGTATTGATCGAATTGAATCAAATTTAATTAGGCATATTTCATCAAACCTAAATATATTAAAAATGATCCTTATTTTCATATTATTCTAAGTCCTAACGGGACAGTCGAGGTTCCATTCCTCAAAATAATATTTTTATTGATAGTATTGGGTTTTTTAGTCTCTTACTTTATTTGTTTGCAAATAAATCGAGGGAGATGCAGTTACATTTTCTATCTGTCTCGAACTTACTTTTGTTGGTAAATCAAATATTTTAAAGTCATATTGGTTTAGAAGACATCATTCATTTGAAAAGTTTGTTATAATTTTTTATATTTTTTCTCATTTGCAATGATCATAA
This sequence comes from Linum lewisii, assembly GCA_034768395.1. NCBI lineage: Eukaryota > Viridiplantae > Streptophyta > Magnoliopsida > Malpighiales > Linaceae > Linum > Linum lewisii. Next base: position 54,880,120 of record CM068302.1, read on the forward strand.
AATTAATCACAATATTACATTTCGATATTATTTGTATTTCGGTACTATATAAAACATTATCTAGATATTTTTATATTTTTTTACTTTAAACTATTTAACTTCTCAATTAAGTAAGACATTAATTATTTTGATTCATTGAGTTTTAGTTTAATTTCAAACCCGATATTTCAAAATTTTAGTTGGTTTATAGTTTTCTAAACATAAGTTTAAATCTCTCAATATACAAGATTGTGCTTCATTTACTAATTATATTAAATAAACAACCGAAATATCATATATCGGCCAACGGGCCGAAAAAAATGCTAGTCATTAATACGGGTTTTAATGAATTCGGAGTTGGGTATTCATTAAGTTTATTAGTGTCGCATTAAAAGAATCAATTTGATTAGTACACATAAGTTGAAATGAGTAGCATTACTATACTATTGTCAATTCGATTAACCCATAAGTTTATACACTAGTCATGCAATATTGATTTCTTAAACAATAAACATTCATCAAATATTCATTGAATAACTATTAAACAAGTTCGTGCTTCAAAGAAAGATTAGGATGTGGGTTAGACAGGTTAAGGAATAAGGATATGATAGTACTAAATAGGATGAGAGATTATACTATCATTCGTTAAACAAGTTCATGCTTTAAGAAAACCATGCAAAAATCATTTTTCTCTGATTAATAAGCAAAAATCATTTCTCATTATCAAAATATAAAGAAGATCAATCGTTTTTAAACAAATTTTTAACTCAATATCTAACCCACTGTTTTGACTCTGTCCACCTTCTCGCCGCGACCCGTCATCGTTTTCGCCACCAAGTATGACTGTCTGAGCTCCTCAACATCATCTCCAGCAGAAGGAGATTCGACTAAAAGCTCGATCTCAACGACGTTGCAACAGGAATAAGCGAGTGAAAATAAGTTTTAATTAAATAATATTTTGTTTTTAAAAATTTCTCAATTAATTTTCTTAGAGTTTTTGTAGTTTATTTATGTAATAATGTTTTATTTAAACTATATTACAAAATTAAATCAAATTACTACTTAGACAATATTAATTTTTTTATCTACTGTAGCCTATGTGGTTGTCCGTTTCAGTAGCTTGTAACATGCTAGAGTGTAGGAAACTGTAAAATTTTGTAAATTATGAGCCACATTTTATCCCATCACGTGTTATATTCTATGGAGATGTTTGGGCTCCCCAACTTAATTGTCGATATCGTGAAGTTTCTTAATGGATCTGTTTTGGGCCTATACCGAAAAATGGCCTCATCCACATCAAAGGCCCGGCTCAAAATGGCTTTTGCAGCATCGTATTCAGACATTAAAAAAGAGTATATCCCACGATTGAGTATTGACAAAAGTATATATTAACATAACGGCTATATTTCAGTCTGTCATCCACCAGATCGCATCCAACGCCCAAATATTATATCGGCGACCTCTCAACCGTTCGATCTTCCCCCAGATCAAGATCACCGTTAACAAAAAAGGACCAAGTCATCCCAATTTAACAAGTTTCCCAAATCATTACCCCGCCACTTAAACGTTTACTTCGCCTCTCGGCTCTCTCCAATCTAAAAAGAAAGAAAGGGCAAAAGCCACACTTTTCTCCTCTCTTTCTCTCTCTCTCGGTGACTTATCAGTTCCTGCCACCGCCATGACCGTCGCTAGCGTCGCCGCTTCCTCTTCCAAGAAGTTAATGAAGTTTACTCTCTCCATCTTCCGTCCCCGTTTCAATTCTTCCAAATGGTGCGTTTCCGCATTTCCCTTTTTATCTGCCCGCTTCTACTCTCTTTTTCTAAGTTTGGATTCTGATCGGCCTGGGTTTGGGGGAAGAGCAGTAAAACAGCGGCGAAGATGACGGTGTCGAGGATAAAGCTGCTCAAGAACAAGCGACAGGCGGTGGTGCGGCAGATGAGAAGAGACATTGCTTTGCTTCTTCAGTCTGGCCAGGATGCTACTGCTCGTATCCGGGTAAATGTTACCAACAGTTCCAAATTCAGTTCGAATTTTGGCGATAATTGTCTAATACCTATTTCTTTGAGCTTTATAGAATGAATGAATTTGCATTTGGTTGAACTGTTTTCTGTTATCATTTGCTTCAATTCAAACTGTTTCTCTTTGTGTGGATGGCCTCCTAGTCCTAGGGTTTGGGGTAGTATAAGGATTGCCTCTTGAATACGCTGATCAGGGATGTCTCTCTCTGGTTTGTGTCTATTTCCAGTGCTCCAACATTGTCATATACTTAAATAACTCAGACATGTTTGATGGGTTCATATAGGTTGAGCATGTGATAAGAGAACAGAACGTCTTGGCAGCAAATGAGTTCATAGAGCTCTTCTGTGAGCTAGTAGTGTCCAGGCTTCAAATCATCGCAAAGCAAAGGTGTGTGAGTTGTATTAGTCAGGTGCCAGTTTGTTTATGTTTATGCCAGACATATGTGTCTTTCTCATATGGTTCGACTCGTTCCCAGGGAGTGTCCAGCGGACTTGAAAGAAGGAATTGCGAGCTTGATGTTTGCAGCCCCAAGGTGCTCTGAGATTCCGGAACTGCTTGCATTGAAGGATATTTTCGAGAAGAAGTACGGAACTCATTTTGTGGGTGCTGCAGTTGATTTGCGACCTAGCTGTGGTGTTAATCGTATGGTAATTACTCATATAGCTTCATCAATCACTGCCTCATTACTTTGTTATGCTGCTCAAGGAGGTTGACTATGAACTTTATGTTCCTATGTTTGCTTTTGTCATTGACGAATTTCAAAATGGTTGGTTTTTGCTTATAGTTGATTGACAAGCTCTCTGTGAGAACACCTACTGGTCAAGTTAAGTTGAAAGTTCTGAAAGAGATTGCCAAAGAGCACCAGATCGAATGGGATACAACCGAGTCTGAGGAGGAGCTCCTTAAGCCCCCAGAAGAGCTTATTGTGAGTCCATTGCCCCCTTCTCTGTTGTTTTGTGAATGTCTACCTCAGTTTTCCACTTAGCAACGTTTTTGTGTTACATGTAATCAGGATGGACCTTCCACATTTGCCGCTGCTTCCAGCTTTCCTTCTAAGTTACCTCGTAGCAACTCTTCTGTGGCAGATAAACCAACTGTCAGGTAAGCTTGATCTTTTACAATGCCAGCTTAACGAAGAGCTTAGGTATTGATATTATTACTTAACGTATGATTTTATCTTTCCTAGAACAACCAATGAAGGTCAACCTGGTAACACTTATTTTGGAGATGCTGCAACTGCTGCTGATGCTGCTGCAAAATCCGCAAAGCAAGCAATTGCAGCTGCACAAGCTGCAGCTTACTTAGCTAACAGGGAGTCCAGTCAGACCTCTGGAAGCATCAATCATGGATTTGAAACACATCCTGACAATTCTACTGGCTTTGGCATGCCAATGAACCTTCAGATGGACAATCCCTCTAATGGTCCAAGAATGATGCATGACTATCAGAGCTTCAATGGTTCTCACTATCCAAGCAATGAAGGGACTAGACCTATACAGGGGGACAGCGGCCGTCGTGTCAATAGGAGGCACAGCTACAATGAGGTACCACCAACAACACGGACAGAAGTTGATCAACCTTCCTATAGAAGGTACAGCTACAATGACACGAGGCCAGTCCAGGAGAATGACCAGTATGATGACCGTGCGACAAATGATGACGAAGGCTCCACTCCACGTTCTGAGCTCCTGTTTGACGAATCAGAATGTGATGAAGAGATTGAAATGGAAGAACCGAGTGCTAATGATGGTCATCAACCACCTCCTGTGCGACCTCCACCACCGGTTCCCACAGGTCATCATCCTAAGTTGCCAGACTATGATCAACTTGCTGCTCGTTTTGAAGCTCTGAAATGTCGCCAACCAAAAGCATAGATTTTGCTAGCCCAGTTTTGCAAAACTGATGTTTGCTCAGTTTGCTCCATGTCGGATGCAGTTTATTCTATATAGTATATACAAAACGTGACACCAGAATCTATATAATATCCATTAAAGATACAATGCTTGTAGTAATACGTGACTTGCTGAGTTCTTTCACAAGGAATGTATCATAACAGAAATTGAATAGTTCTCTACTTTTTAGGGTTCATGACTGAATATATACCCGATTTTTCTCATAAAAAGAGATCAGTTCTGAGATGATTAAGGTTTAGTTTGGCGTAATGTACCCTGTGACTGAGACTTGTTGCAGTATACAAACAACTACGATGTGAAGAAGACAATTTGATTCTCTCTGCACTGTAAATCCTAAAAAGAAGTTGAAACTGAAACTCAGGCAAGAGTTGGATGCAGAAAGCACAAGTGCAGAATCAGTCTTCTTCTAAATGGATTGTATCGTGAATATTCTACATACGAATCAATCTCAATAGAGAGAGAGGTAAATATACAATGCAGCAAAACTCTTTAGCAGCAGCGGCAGGTCAAAATATCCAAGCAAGTATAAGGTCTTGACTTCTCGTCAAGCTCTGCCGTTGAAGGTATCCGTTCCAAACTGTATATGCTTCTGGGAGCACAACAGAAATCATACAAGTTCCCACACACTCCCTTACTGAAGGGATATACTCTTTCAGGAATACCCCTGAAATATGAAGATCAACAGCCAATAGATTAGTCAGAAGAAGAAACCAACCCCTTTAGTATTTTACTAAAGTGTAAATAAACAAAGGGTGGGTGTGATATAGTGCAAACATACCTCAAATATGGTATTCGTCTACGTCTTACAAGTTCAAAGGTAGTCTGGTTCGTCAGAATAAGATAGCTGCACCAGAAGCAAGAGTGTTAGTGCTGTTGACGGTGTCAATGCCGCCAACGTTAATTCTCAAGAGTGATGCTTTCTACAGCATTATAGACTTTTGATCCTTTGGTTTCACAAAGTCGAGAGAAAATATCATGATAGAGAGAAAACTTTGATGGCCACAGGTAAAGAAGCTTTTCAGAGAGCAGCTTCAGACTAGCTAAAAAAGGCTGATAATTTACCTATGGAAAAGGAGAAGGAGATGCAGAAATAACAAGAAGAGCGACAAAGTAATCACCAGCAGTAACATAATGGCATACTTCCACCTGTAATAAATACATCAATTAGAATATAGTTGCATTCCTTCCATCAATGTAAAAATTCAAACAAGTCTGAAAAGGAAGTCAGAAGAAATTATGGTACCAAACCCTTGACATGTCTGCCTTCAAGTATGTGATATACCAGATAACAGTCCACAGGCCCAAAGCTGTTTCCCCACAGATGTACCACCTGAAGTACTTACGTAATCAGAATATAAAAGACTGAGAATCTCTGGCACACAAAACTCAAGCAAGGGTCATATACAAAGCACTTCAAGGAGAAATAACTAATTTGGAAGGACAGCCATCAATAAACCTTGTAACTTAACATAACGACAAACTCAACGTTCTAGGCGTGCTTGTAAACAATATACATAAAGAATTTGGTGAACATAACGACAAACATGCATACATAATTTTGTTGACTTGATGATTATCACTTTGTCCACAAACTATGCATCACAGACGTAAAGGAATAGGAGATGTCATATTACCAAAATCGACAATGATTTCCCTGGCCAATGCATGTTCCAAGCCAAACACAGTGATGATCAAACTGGAGAACACATTTGTCACAGTCATGACAATGCTTTGCTCGTGGAGGCTGCAATTAAATTAGAAATTAGGTGAAGAAGAGAGATCAACAGCAAAAGCACTGTCATAATTCCTAAAGAAATAGCATGAGTGCAAGACATTCAATGATTACCTGTTCAACATTGCAGTAGGAACAAGTGCAGTTTCTGCATAGATCAGAAACAACAGTAAGTTGAAAAACTGTGAAACTTAGAAGTTGTAGTCTCACAGACACTGTATCAGTAGCTTACACAAAAACAACATCACGTAGAACCTCACAGAAAAAGGAAATATTGAAAAGCTATTCAGTTGGTATGAGGATTCTTTATCTAATCACAAATACCAAGACTACGGTCCAAGTTGATACTGATACAGGATATACAATTAGGATTTACCACCGTGCCAATTAAGATAACAACAAAATTACCATATTTCGAAACAGAGAACAAAAGGATACAATTCATTAGATTTGCAGTGTTAAGTGAGATACCTGGCTGATGTTCCAGTGGGATATAGATCCAAAACAAGCTTTGTCCATGGCATTACATGACTTCCATGAAGAGGTCTACCTTGTTGGGCAGCGTCAATGGTTATAACAAAGTTTCCATTTTTACTTGAAGCAGGCTGTCTTTGCTTAAACACGAAAAGAAAATAGATAATCAGCAGTGTAAGTCTAAAACCAGACATCCTGAACCCAACACAAGTCCCCTCAACAAAACCAGCTTGCAATCAACAAATGTTCCTATAATCGGAGATATTTCAAAATCATCACTTACTTTGAGGTCATTGCTGCATGTCTAGCAACTGCATTTTTCTCATTGAGATCCCTCATTGCATCGATGACATAGCTAAAAGAATGAGGAGGAAAGAGAGCCGGACACAATATTAGTAAGATTGGATAAAGAAATAAAGAGGTTCAGCTGTACAATGTCTTGAGCATGAGGCCAGGCAATGGGGCCAATAAACTTACCCCGGAGAGGTACTGGAAGTAACAAAGTATTGAACCAACGTTGTGAAGAACAACAAGGCATACAGAGCAGTATACCTGAAGAAAGAAAATGTAATAATGAATCGTAAGTCAACAATAGCTACAAGCTCTCCCTTCACACTTAAGACAGTAGTTCAACTAGCTAAACTCCTAAGCTCTCCATCTTGGTTCCTCATAAAACCACCCTCTCCAGTTCACAGAAAGAGGACCAAAACACACATTGAAATCCCCGAGGGGCGCATTCAGTAAATGAAACCAGAAGTTACCCAAATTTTGGACTAGAAGTTAGAAGAGTGAGATAGAATACCAAGGTTGTTGCTTTGTTTTCTCAATCAAATCAGTGTCGAAGAGAAAGAGAAGTCCAGCATAGAGCAGATGAAGCAACACCAGTGCCAATCTCAATCCCAGCGAAGATCTCCTCCCTGCAAAATCACACATAAAAATTGACAAAACAAAAAGAGGACGAAATTAAAGAATTTATTGGGGGGAGCATACCGGGATCGGCTAAGCAAGGGAAGGCATCGAGACACCGTTCGAGTGCTCGATTGCAGACGTTGCGGCATGGATCCAAAAGCCCCATGGAACCAACAAAAACATCAAAATGGGATTAAAAAAACGAAGGAAGATGAAGCAGGAAAAGAGTGAGAAAGAGCAAAGCAAGTGATTGAAATCGGAAGGGGGTTTTTTCAATTTAATATTCCTTCCCCGCAGAACTGGATTGTGGTTAGTGGGAGGGGCTGAAGGAGAGTCAGAGAAAGGAAGAAGACGAAGAAGAAAAAGAAGAGCTAGCAGAAGAAAGGTTGATGTTTGGCTGCCGATTACAGAAGAGGGAGGATGCAGGATTCAGGAAGAGGAACACCGCCTCGTCAATGAGAGACGGATGGCGTTAGTTCAATGGCTTCCTGCCTGTTCGATTTTTTTATTAATATTTAATTGTTTGGTTAGGAATTTAATTATTTATTTTGGTAGGAATTCAATTATTTATTTTGTTTGTTCAATAATTGTACAAAGTAAGCAGGACCAACCGGGGTTGGAATGAAAACAAGTAATTATAGGCAATTCAGTATGCCACTGCAAAACCACTATTGTCGACAAGGTGTGGCCCTTATTACTGGGGGTGCTGACGAGCCGAGTCGAGTCGAGCTTTGCCCAGCTCGAGCTCGGCTCGTGAGGTTTGAATGCTGGCTCGAGCTCGGCTCGAGCTCGTGTCGAGCTTTCACACTCGAGCTCGAGCTCGGCTCGACCAAACTTTTATTGGCTCGAGCTCGGCTCGACTCGGCTCGAAGCTAGCTCGTTAACGAGCCTACACGAGCTCGAGCTCGTTAAGGCTCGAACGAGCCTTAACGAGCTCGAGCTCGTGTAGGCTCGTTAACGAGCTAGCTTCGAGCCGAGTCGAGCCGAGCTTTGTAATTTATTGAAACATGAAGCTGGAATGAATTGAGGATCAGTTGGGTAACCAAAAGACATTGTATGAACAGAAAGTTGGCACAAATCCCAAATCTAAATGGAACAAAATGAAATAGTATGAACAGATGAACTTTGAATTTGCTTTTCCATTCTCAATGCCTGAAAATGTCTCAAAATGCAACTCTGGACTCCATTGAAATCAATGAGGAACTCCAAACGAGAGCAGCGATTGACCCATACACAGAGCAAGTCATCCATCTGCAGCACAACAGAAAGAAGCATTTCACAATAGAGTTGCTATTTATACAAAATGAAGAACACTAAGCAAACTGATATGGGTTTTGTTATTTAGTTGGGAACAGATCAGGAACAAACAACTCGACTGCAGTAGATAGCAGACTGAATCAGCCATCTGCAACACAATGCAAGAGGAATTACTGTAGGCTGTAAATCAATACGAAATGAAGAACACGAATCAAACTGACATGGGTTTGTGATTCAGTCGAGTAAGACAGATCAGGAACAACTAACTCAATCACAGTAGATTGCAGATGGAAAGCAGCAACGAAAACATCTACACTTGTTGCATATCTAACTACCTTAGTTTGCATTGAAAGCACATATAAACACAGAAAAGTTCAAATGGATATGGATTATCAAGTAATCACATCCCATGAGTTATTGGTAACAATCCATCTCAAGAATGACGAATCCATCAGAACATATGATCATTTGAAGCAATCTTTCAATCAATCATTTCACCAAATAGAAAGCAGAGATTTATGGCAACCAACAGAAGAATTCAATGTTTGGAAAACTTTACCATCGAGGGACCAGACATAAGCGCAGCTGGAGATGGAGAGCTTCGAATTGATCACAGAGTTTCCTATAATGATGAATGAAGCAAGAATCAATTAAAGTAAAATAAAGAAAATGACCAATATAATCTCAGTTCCAATAGCGACGGCGGCTGATGGGGCGACGGTGGCTGATGGGGCGACGGCGGCTGATGGGGCGACGGTGGCTGATGGGGCGACGGTGGCTGATGGGGCGACGGCGGCTGATGGGGCGACGGTGGCTGATGGGGCGACGGCGGCTGATGGGGCGACGGCGGCTGATGACCTCTTCGTCTTCCTCGTCGGCCGTCGCTCGTATGCAAGCCGCCGCTCGGCTGGTTTCGTCCGCCGGCTGATGAGAATGATTTCGTCCGTCCGCTCAAGCTCAAACTGTCGAAGAAGGTGGCCGCCGCCGGTTGATGGAGTCTTTTCGTCCGCCGGCTGACGAGAAGAAGTTGGCCAGGCAGTAGATGGAGTCTCAAAGTGTCGAAGAAGATGGAATTGAAAATTAGGTTTTCAGATTGAAATTGGGGTTCAGATTTAGACTACGCAACATTTTTTCTTTTTTTTTTCTTTTTTAATTGGGAAATTGGTTATTTAATTGGATGGGAAATTGGGGTTTTAAGAGATTTAAACCCCGTTTGGTATCCGAGATTCATAAAATTATGTATTTGAATATATCATGAATCTGTGTATTTTAAAAATTTAGCGTGTTTAATGAATCCCTTACCCCATGAATCTAAGTTTCTAACAATCTTACCCAACAAAATGTTGAATACATGCATTTCTCCGAACAAAATATTCCACTAAAAACGACTGATTTATAATCACTGAAGAATCACTCCATACCAAAAGCTCTGTTAGAGTATTTGTTATTTTCTATTATAATGGGAATTGTTAGACTCGTGCAATGAACAAATTTAGACGGTGAAACTGCGAATGGCCCATCAAATCAGTTATAGTTTGTTAGATGGTACTTGCTACTCGGATAACCGTAGTAATTCTAGAATCGAACTGGAATAGTAGTTTGATCTTAGAGAGACAGACAAAATGTACAAAAAAAGTACATTAAACCCTAAACCCTAAACCCTAAACACTAAACACTAAACTCTAAGCTCTAAACCCTAAACCCTAAACCCTAAACCCTAAACCCTAAACACTCAACACTAAACACTAAGCTCTAAACCCTAAACCCTAAACCCTAAACCCTAAACCCTAAATACTAAACACTCAACACTAAACACTAAACTCTAAACCCTAAACCCTAAACCCTAACAAATTGGTCATACGATAGACGTTTTGACCGTAAACTATAAAGTATAATTCACTAAAGCATACTAATACTAAAACTATAAACACTCAACACTAAACACTAAACTCTAAGCTCTAAACCCTAAACCCTATACCCTAAACCCTAAATACTAAACACTCAACACTAAACACTAAACTCTAAACCCTAAACCCTAAACCCTAACAAATTGGTCATACGATAGACGTTTTGACCGTAAACTATAAAGTATAATTCACTAAAGCATACTAATACTAAAACTATAAATTATAAATGTTTTGTGTTCTTGGTTCTTACTTCTTAGTTCTTACTTCTTACTTCACAATTAGGGTGTTACCGAACACTAAATGAGCAGCGGTAATTAAATAAAAATAATTGTATATTCTAAAATTTAATCCTACAAATACTCAATTATGTAAATCTTGCAAACTCTTTGTTAAGTTAACATATATTAATTTTACTTTATTCAATTTCATCTCTTATAAAGTATAATTCACTAAAGCATACTACGAGAAACAATGTTATATTACGAACTTATAGTATAATTCACTAAAGCATACTATAATAAACAATGTTATATTACGAACTTACTCATTTTTCTGAATTATTACTTATCATTAATTTGTAGGCATACTCAAAAATCAAAATGAATATTATTGTTTACAAGATCCAGAATTTTTTTAAAAAAATCGAGCCAAAACCGAACCATTTCATGAGCCAAAATCGAGCCATTTCACGAGCTAATCGAGTCAGCTCGCGAACTCTTCAATCGAGCTAGCTCGCGAGCTCCAAAATCGAGCTAGCTCGCGAGCTACTTTATCGAGCCAGCTCACGAGCCATTCTCGAGCCAGCTCGCGAGCCGTGTAACGAGCTCTAACGAGCCAGCTCGCGAGCTGCAGTGTTCGAGCCAACGAACCGAGCTGGCTCGCGAGCCAGCCGAGCCGAGCAGGCATGAGCTCGAGCTCGGCTCGTTAATAAACGAGCCGGCTCGCGAGCTGGCTCGGTTCGTTTCGAGCCGAGTCACGGGCGAGCTTTTTCCGAGCCGAACGCCGAGCCGAACACGAGCAGCTTGGTTCGTCAACAGCCCTACTTATTACAGGCAGCATATCCCCGTCCAACCCTTTCCAAGTGTTGGAAACTTCCAACATTCATCTCAATAATTAAATCACTCTTTGACTTTTTGACCAATCCAATGGTCTAGATTATTAAGGATATTTAGGACTTTACACACATTATTTAATTATTATATTTACAATAAATAATTTAATTCCTAGTGGATTGTCGTTGGCTCTCCGGCGGCCGGCCACGGTCGCCGGCGAATTTTTCGGCGACCGGCCGTCGTCGTCGGCGAGACTCCGGCAAAATTATTTTTTTTTAAAATTTTTTTTTTTACAAATTTTTTTTTCTTAAAAAATAACTAGTTAACATTTTTTTGCTATTAACTAGTTAACACTTTTTTGCTGTTAACTAGTTAACAGTGTTTTTTTAATTGATAACAAGTTAACATGGTTTTTACCTGATAACTAGTTAACATCATTTTTTGTTTGATAACTAGTTAACAACGTTTTTTGTTTGATAACTAGTTAACATCATGATTTAGATAACTAGTTAACAAAAAATTTAGTTAATTACTAGTTATCAAAATTAGTTAACTAGTTAACAACAGTGTTTTTTTTACTGATAACTAGTTAACATGGTTTTTATCTGATAACTAGTTAACAACGTTTTTTGTTTGATAACTTGTTATCAACATTAGTTAACTAGTTATCAAATTAACATAATTAGTTAACTAGATAACTTATCGAGTTAACTAGTTAACATCATGACTAAGATAACTAGTTAACATTTTTTTTAAGATGATAACTAGTTAACCAATCGAGTTAACTAGTTAACCAATATATCGAGTTAACTAGTTAACCAATATATCGAGTTAACTAGTTAACCAATATATCGAGTTAACTAGTTATCTAATCGAGTTAACTAGTTATCTTATCGAGTTAACTAGTTAACCAATCGACGTAACTAGTTAACTCGATAAGTTAACTAGTTAACATCATGATTGAATAACTAGTTAACGAGGTTATTTAGTTGATGACTAGTTATCAAAACTTGTTAACTAATTACACGAACTAGTTAACACGTTATTCGACAACCAATTTATATAGTTCAAATGTTATAACAAAAATGTAAACAATAGGACTGAAATTGTAATCTTTCATAATTATTAAAAATAACCCGCAGGTTTGTAAACGATACAGATAATTCACTAGACTTAACCATGTGACAAATCAGTCACTAGACTTAACCATGTGACAAATCAGTCACTCATCTTTAACCTTTGAAATCAACGTTGCTGCTCCAGCCGCCGTGCTCTGCGGGCTTTTCACAATCTCACCATCCCCTCTGCTTCACATATCCAACCCAGAACCTCCAGAGAAATGAAGATCTCACACATCGCAAATCGTCTAGGCCTAGCTAACCATATCGTCCAAAAAGCCGCCGAGATTCGCCACCTCTGCGACGTCCAATTCGACTCCTCCGTCATCGGAGTGGTGAGTAGTAACACGGCCTGTCAAATCTCGCATTCAATCAGCGAATCATAATACCTAGGGATGATGAATTTATTAGTTTCTGATTTGTACATGGATAGATTTGCAAGATTGTAATGTGCTTGGAGATTGTCGCCACAAGGTTTTTCTTCTTAACTTCTCTACTGTGATAACGATAGAGGGAGAGGAAGGAGAGACGGGGCCGTTGAGGGAGAGGGATGGGGGACGGCAAGATTCCAGACGAGTTTGACGGTGGGAGGAGATAAGATTTTCCGGCGGCTTCAATGCGTGTTGGGCCTGGTATTTTAGGGTTAACATTATTTGTGAAATACCTAAATTACCCCTCTGGAGTTGGGGTTGGATCCTTCCAACCTGGAAGAGGTTGGACGTAGATCGCGTCCCCTTATTATGCAAGATGCTTACTTTCCTTGAAAACATGTTCTAGTTTGACCTCCCAATCACCTCCGAGCAGCTCTTGGTAATGAATAATGAGTTTCATGTGTTAGTTGTGAGGCTGTTGTAGTAGTTGGGTAGCGCATAGTGAGTCTGTTTAGATTTAAAACTTATGTAACCCTTTACTCCACGTAAGCTCCATTCCTTCAATAATTTCATGTAAAGAAGCATGGGAAATCGAGCATTTCCTCAAGTTCGGGGAATACATCACTAGAGGATCGTCGTTATTATTTCCCATGGCCCCTCTTGTAGTAGCATTACTAATGAGGCCATCCCCACTATGACCACAGTCAACCATAGGCCGATCACTCGAAGCTAGGTTACCACTTTCCGTAACAATGTCATAACCTATATTGGAGCATGATTGAGCAAGGTGCCACACAAAGAGCTCGAGTCAAACTTCAGTTGAGATGCTTATACCACAATCCAAATCATGGTTACCCCAACCGAACAGCCTACGACCACGACCTTACTGCTCATGGTTGGCGCGCGCCACGCCTGATCACGACCGCCTAGAGGACCCAGACATCCAGCCCAACTGTCCTCCTGTCCACTGCCCAACACCCAGTGCCCAGGCCCAGCCAGCGTCCGTACACAATTGGGCCCCAATTTGTCCAGGGCTCAATTTCTTTTTTTTTTTATCTGAATGGTGGTATGTATTATATACGGATGAATCAATCAGGCAAGCTGGAGAAGCTTCCTATGAGACTAAGCAAAGGTAAAACAACCTTTGTCCAAAAGTGACCACAAAGGGCGAAAAACAAAAACAGCAGCAGGCTGCCCAGAAACACCAGCAAGGACAAAATAACCAAAACCTAAACCAAAGCTAGAGGAATTAGCCGTTATCGAACACCAGCCTCCTCCACTCCAATCTATTAGACATCGAAAAAATACCCCCTGCTAACAACCAGTCCCCAGCAGAGCAACAGATTTTGTGAAAGGTTGATACCGGCGTGCAGTCAGCCTCCCGAAAGATTCGATCGTTTCGCTCTTTCCAGATGTACCAAAATACAGCTTGCATGAGGACCTTCATGATAACAGAGAAGCTCGAGTGACAGTTCAACCCTTTCCACCCTTGGATAAAGCCCGAGACATTTGAGGGAAGGGGACCGTGAATGGAAAGTAATGAACTGAGAAGAGACCAAACTCTGGAAGCGAAATCACAATGGATAAACAGATGGTCCACAGATTCAAGGCTGGTAGAGCACAAGACACACCTGTTGGCTAAGGAGAAACCCCTCTTCTGTAAGTTGTCGATTGTAGCCACCTTTTTGTGGAAAATTTGCCAACAAAAGCATGCGATCTTGGTTGGAACAATAGACTGCCAAATGACTTCGAAGGGAAGTCGACCTGACCGCCAAATTTGTTACTCACCAGAATCCGGCGGAGTGAGGAGACAGAGAAGCTTCCGTCGGAGCAGGGTGACCAGCAGATAGAGGGAGGGCCTTCGGTGAAGAAAGTCCGAGGTATGGAGGCAAGGAAGAGCAGCAAATTATACCATTCAGCCAATGCACCTCCTCGCAGTTGAGCACGAAGAGGAATATGAACTCTACACCGATCTGAAAAGGAAAACACATTAGAAACCATTGCATCCAAGAATTGCGCGGCAGCAACAATTCTTGGAAACACACTAGCTAATCTCACTCCCCGAACCCAAAAATCGAACCAAAAAGCGCACATCCCACCCCCGGATCGATAGAGCCGTAAGTCCAGAAAATCGAACTAAGCGAGATCACCCACTTCCACACGGATAAGCCAGCAGTGCGGAACGACCAGTAAGTTTGCCAGTTCGAAGGACCCAAACCACATTTCGAGACAATTAACTTGCGCCACCAAGCAGAGTGTTCTGTTGCAAATCTCCAATGCCATTTGCACAAAAGAGCGGAGTTGAGCGAGCTTAAGTCTTGAACACCTAAGCCGCCCAGCCTTTTAGTGGTCTTTACCACCGACCAAGAAATCCAGTGGACCTTGTTACTCTCTTTGGCCCCGGACCAAAGAAATCGGTTCTGTATTCTCTCTAAGGAGGAGATAACCGAACTAGGAGCCTTGAAAAGGGACAGATAGTATACCGGAAGAGAGGAAAGAACACTCTTGATGAGAACCAAACGTCCGCCAAAGGAGAGGAACCGAGCTTTCCAAGTGTCAAGCCTTTTTTCCGTAACCGAGAGCACCGGATCCCAAAGATTTTTGGAATTTCCCCTAACACCGAGAGGAAGACCCAGATAAGAAGTCGGAAGAGTTGCGATCGGACAGCCAAAGAGATCCGCCAGAACAGCTGCATCAGGGACACTCCCCACAAGAAACATCTCGGACTTATGGAAATTAATTTTCAGACCAGATATACTTTCGAAGCAGATAAGAACAGCAGTCAACGCTCGAACTTGATCTGGATTGGCCTCGCAGAAAATAAGGGAGTCGTCAGCAAAGAAGATGTGGTTGACCTGGCCGATATTGATGGAGGGGTTCATGTAGAACCCACAAATAAGTCCTGCTTCTTGAGCAGTAGATAGCACCCTAGATAAAATTTCCATGACCGAAATGAATAGCAGAGGGGACAAAGAATCTCCCTGTCTCAAACCACGAGAACTTCTAAAAAAACCTGCTGCCTCGCCGTTGACAAGAATGGAGAACCAGGCTGAAGTAATACATGCTGAAATCCACGAAATCCATTTCTGATTGAATCCCATCTCTTTCATCACTCTAAGGAGACAACCCCAATTAACATGATCAAAGGCCTTCTCGATATCAAGTTTGAAGATCAGACCTGGAGTGCTGTTTCTGATTTTGGAGTCGAGAAGCTCATTAGCGATAAGGACCGCGTCGAGGATCTGCCTCCCGGAGACAAAGGCGCATTGCTGTTCAGAGATGACCTGGGAGATGACTTTCCTAAGTCTACCTGCCAGCAGCTTCGATAGAAGCTTATATAATCCACTAACGAGACTGATGGGCGAAGATCACGGAACTCTTCGACCACCTCCTTTTTGGGAATGAGTGCCACAAAGGTACTATTCACACAACGGGGAAGGAATGGATTATCAGCGAACTCACAGATAGCATTGCTCACGTCCTGTTTAACCACATCCCAATTCCTCTTAAAAAAGTCCATCGAGAAACCGTCCGGCCCCGGAGACTTGCTACCTTCGCAACTTTTCACTACGAGCCAAATCTCTTCAAGACTGAAAGGTGAGATCATGGAGTCTGAGTCCTCTTGGGAGATAGAAGCAAAAGAGATAGCTGCCGGGAATGGCCGAATGAGTAAAGGGTCCAAGTAGAGAGACTGAAAAAAATGGACAGCTGCGGCTTTAAGATCAAGTTGGCCATGAACCACTGTGCCATTGACATTAATCCAATCGATGCTATTGAAACGCCTCTTTGCATTAGCCACTCGATGAAAAAAGCTTGAATTGTGATCTCCTAACCGAAGCCAGGTTTCTTTGGCTTTTTGAGCCCAACTAATCTCCTCCATCTTCCATAGGTGATCCAATTGGCATTTCATTTGTATCCTCTGAATAATATCACTTTCAGAAATATGACCTCTGTCCTCAAGTAGATCAAGATGCTCAATGGCGGAAAGTTTCTCAGCAATCTGTACCTCCAAGCGCTTGAAAACCCTCATAATTCCACGACTTCAACTGAGCTTTAAGAGCTCGAAGCTTCCTATTTAAGTCGAGCAAATCAGCAACCGGATCCGGATAATTCAGCCAAAAATCCTCTAAGAACAACTTCAAAGAATCGTGCTCCATCCACATATTCTCGAATCTCCAAGGCCTCCGAATGCGGGGAGCCACCCCACAGTCAACCAACAAAGGCCGATGGTCAGAACACGTTCTCGGTTTTGCTGCAAGGCAGCATCCCGGGAAATGATTTTCCCATTCAGGAGACACAAAAACTATATCAATACGGGAGAGAGTAGGAGAGGCACGAAGATTTGACCACGTATAAGAAGCGCCTCGAAGAGGAAGCTCAATCAAACAATTATTCGCACACCAGTCGTTAAACCAATTCATCTCAGCCCTGTTAGGGGAAAGGCTCGTGGAGTCTTCGGGGGAGCGGACGAGGTTGAAGTCTCCAACAAAACATATAGGGTGATTCCACCAGCTCGAGAAAGAATGTAACTCCTGAAGAAAAGCTGGCTTAAGACGATGGTCGCAAGGTCCGTAAGCATTCACCAAGACCCACCTAAACTCGTCTAAACGAGACTTTAGGATGGTAACAAGAGCAAAGGATCCCACCCATTCACCTTCAATTTCGAAAACAGAATCCGCCCAGGTTGTCAAAATACCTCCTGATGATCCAATAGCAGGCTTGAACGCCCAATTCCAATCCGAAACGCCTATCACACTTCGCAACAACCGCTCATCAATTGATTCCAATTTAGTTTCCTGTAGACAGATAATCAGAGGCCTCAGATCCCTAATCCTCCGTTTAATCCGATACCTTTTATCCCGAAAGCCTAAGCCCGGACATTCCACGAGAGAATACTAAAATTCATCTGAGGAATTGCGGAAAGAAACACCTGATGTACTCCTGGTAGAACGTGGACCTGAAATGAGAAAATCCGGCCGAGTCCCCAAACGACGCAGCTCAAGATCCATTTTTCTTTTTCCACTAGAAGAGGATCTTCTAACCAAGGAAGCCTCATAAGAAACAGAAGCAGCTTTGAGCCCTTTATCCTTATCCCCGTCAATCTCTAAACCAAATAACTCTGCCATATCACTGACCGCTGTGAAGAGAGAGATATTGACGGAAGTGCTGGAGGAAGCTTCTGGGGTGACTGGAGGAGAAGACTGATCGGGACCACCAGCGAGAGAGTGAAGGAAGTTGGACGCAACAGGAGGAGCTTCCAGAGGAGGAGAAAGACCAAGTGAATTATTATCCGGAGAATCCAAAACAAAGTCAAGCGAGCCCAAGCCAATCATGGAAGGAAAGCTACGGCTTAGTCCACTTTTTCCAAAGCCCAATGGGCTGAAGGGACCATCCCAAGAGAGATTAAACCTGAAGCCAAAAGGGTCTCCCACGGGGTCTAGAAGAATCAGAGGAGACGTTCGGTAAGGACCAGAAGAGCTAACTAGCAAAAGTCGATCCCTGTCGTCTAGTTGAAAACCAAGATAATTACGGGCGCTCCGAGAAGGATTAGCAGGGATCTCTGCAACCTCGGAACCCTCAGAAGGAAGCGGCTCTGCAGGGAAAGGCTCCTTTTGCTCCTCTGACAAAACCTCGGACCGCGGAAAGTGGTTGGAAGCCGACGGGGGGATCGAGGAGGAGGCGGAGGAG
The DNA here is from genome assembly GCA_034768395.1 of Linum lewisii. Taxonomy (NCBI): domain Eukaryota; kingdom Viridiplantae; phylum Streptophyta; class Magnoliopsida; order Malpighiales; family Linaceae; genus Linum; species Linum lewisii. Next base: position 54,898,539 of record CM068302.1, read on the forward strand.
GAACCAATCTCGAGGTTAACGGCGGAAAACAGAGCAACGGACGAAATCTCGTGAAGAGTCGATTTGCCTTTGATGGAAGGGTCAACTCTCGGGGAGGCCTTAGGAGAGACCGAGTCAGAGGGAGAAAGGGAAGCCGAAGACACCCGCAAAGGAAATGAATGATCCCCAAAGTTAACTGGTATGGATTCCGGTAGATCTCCCCTCAGCTTGATCTTGATACAGACAGAAGAGAGGGAGCCCGTGAGTTCAAAACCCAAAAAAGTTCCGCAGAAATCACCGAGGTGCCGGAAAAGATCGAGGATCTCAGATGGAGTGGGATTTTAATCTCGATCCAATACACATTATCTCTTGATAGAACGTTTGATCTTCTTGCCTCAGGGATCCACTTATCAATCTGAAGCAGAGTGCCTTTGAAGGATCTTCGATTAAGTGCCAGAATCCGATTTACCTGAGAAGAAGAGCCGCAAAAAAGCAGCCAGAGCCCATCATCGAGCTTCTGAATCAGAGCGTCGACGGGAAGAGCCCAATTTATAGACATCCAACTCCGAAAGGAAGGCCAAGTGATCTCGTTGAGCGTACAAAAGCGAAGCACTAAACAACTCTCCAGATAAGTCAGACGGTCGAGAGTGCCATCTTCTTCAACTTTGATACTGGGCTTCCCCTTCCAATGAGAGTCAACACATCTCCCCTGGAAGGAAAAAGACGCGCCCTTAACCACTGAGGCAAATGACGATTGGGGCTTTGGGGAGGATGACAGAGAAGCCGGCGGGGGCGGCGCAAGAGCAGAGGCGATCCAATTGTGGAAGATTCCCAGGAGGCTTTTCCACCCTTCCAATTCATGAGCCAGCGGAATCAGGACATAAAAGATTTTGCCATTGGAGCAAATTTCCGAAATCTTGAGCATCTTAGTGGCACCTGGTGCGAAAGGAGCAATCTTTACTGTGCGACGAGGAGAAGACGACTCGCAAATCGGTGGGAAACTCCAGTTGTTGAGAGAAGCCACTTGAAGCACCCCTTCTAGCCAAAGCACTGAAGAATGATCAAGAAAGATAAAATGGGTAGAAGATCCTTTAGAGACCAGCAAACGACAAACCGAACCAAACCGTTCATCCGAAGCTTCGATGGAAATTCGATAGTTCTTGATCTGAAAAGAACGACAACATCGATCCGAGAACAAACCCACCCCTGAAACACTCACCGCCCTAGACACTATACCCTCACCCTCTCTGACTCTCTCACTAACTCTCATCTCTCTAGAAAGGCTTTTTTCTAATTTGGGGGAGATTTTGAAATCTCTCATAAGACCCAGAGATTTGGGGGTTTGTGTTATAAATGTCCCCAGATCCAGGGCTCAATTTCTGAATCTCAGATGCCCGCCACCTGATCTCGAACTACGAGCCACGTACATTAGCCACGATCCAGACTCAATCACTTACACCGTTTTAGTGCTGATCATCAACTATTTCAATGCACAATATACTTTCTCACACTAAACTTAATTCCCAATGGTTCTATTTGTCAAACTCATATTGGACAATATTTGCATCCTATTTGAGTACATTATCTATGTACATAAAGCCACTTTTGCTCGAAAGGGGAACTCAAATCCATGTCTTGCAATTCTTGCCTATCTATTGAGCATGTATTCATAAGGATGTACATAAACTTAATAAGCCTAGTCAAGGAAAACAAGTAATCCAACATCTTTGTGAGATGCTTACACCACCACTCAGATGTATCAAACCGTTCGTTTGCATGTGCAGCAAAGGATAAGGATATCATGATTAACGAGTAATCTTCTCTCTCATCAAGTTTTGACCCGTCTTTTTCACGCTTGTAGATGTTGTAACCATTCCCCCATGATCTTGTGTAATATCTCTTTGTACCACATACACTCCTTGTTGAAGTGTTGTTTATTGATAGTTATTGTGAATGAAAGAGTAAACATATATACAAGAGAGATAGCTAACTCTCATAGAAAGAAGGAGGACTACTTCCACTATCTACAACAGATTGCGGAGAAGAGGGAGGTTGTTATTGTTGTGCTTATCACCCCCCGGCAAGCTCATGGGCAGGATGGACTTGAAGCTTGGAACGTAGTGTGTGTAGTCGATCTTTGGAGAGAGGCTTTGTGAATATATCCGCAACCTGATCCCTTGTAGATATATAACAAATCGCAAGTTCTTTGGATTCAACTTGGTCTCAGATGAAATGGAAATCGAGGGCCACATGCTTGGAGCGTGTGCGTATGACTGGATTCTTACTCATGAAAATTGCACCGACATTGTCGCACAATATGATCGGCGGCTGACTTAGTGGTAACTGTAATTCTCCAAATAGTTTCTTTAACCATAATAGTTCTGTAGTAATATAGGCAAGTGACCTGTATTCGGCTTCAGTGCTTGATCTTGCTACGACCTTTTGTTTCCTCGATGTCTAGCTAATAAGGTTGGGTCCATGATAAATCGCGTAGCCGTACTGGGACTTGCTGTCGTCGGTGTCAGATACCCACCCTGCGTCTGAATAGGCAAGCAAGGTAGTTGACGTGGTTGGCTTGAAGTGTTAAGCAATGTGTCAGAGTGCCATTCAAGTAGCGTAATATTCGTTTGACGGCCTGCCAGTGATGAATGGTTGGAGCATGCATGTATTGGCACACTCTATTGACAGCGTACGTTATTTCTGGCCTCGTTATGGTTGCATATTGAAGCGACCCAACTGTTTGTCGATATAGTCGTGGATCATCAAATGGCTCTCCATTTCTTGTGAGTCGACTTGTTGGATCTGCCGGTGTAGAAATAGAGGATGCAGCATCCATGTGTACACGTCGTAGAATATCTTTGATATAGTGTTGTTGTGATAACTGTAGTGTGGTTCCCGTATGTTGGATATCAAGGCCCAGGAAGTGATGTAATTTGCCAAGATCCTTTAAGGCAAAAGCTTTGTCTAGCCCTTGGATGAACTTGTTGATGAAGATAGGATTGTCGCCTGTGATGATTAAATCATCGACGTACACTAGGATATAAATCGTGGCCGACGGAGACGTATGAATGAAGAGAGAGGTGTTCGACCTGCATGCTGTGAACTTGTGAGTGATGAGGTACCCCTTTAGTTTGGTAAACCAAGCTCTCGGAGCTTGCTTCAACCCGTAGAGTGCTTTCTTGAGTCGACAAACATGAGTCGGATATGTTGGGTGCACAAACCCCATTGGTTGCATCATATATACTTCCTCCTCTAGATCGCCATTGAGAAAAGCATTGTTGATATCTAGTTGACGAAGTGTCCACCCTTCGAGAGAGCAATAGAAAGAAAGAGCCGGATCGTTGTTGGTTTGATAACCGGACTGAATGTCTCGAAAAAATCCACACCTTCTTCTTGGCTGTAGCCTTGGGCCACGAGTCTAGCCTTGTACCGTTGCAACGAGCCATCCGAGTGCCTTTTTATCCTGTATATCCACTTACAACCCACAATATTGACGTTAGTAGGACGAGGAACTAGTAACCAAGTATCATTTCTCATGAGAGCCTCATATTCATGCGTCATTGCGAGTTGCCATTGTTTGTGTTTTACTGCTTGGGTGTAGTTTTTGGGTTCATGCGGAGGTGACGATATGAGAGAGGTTGTGAAAGTTTTAGGTTTCAAGGAGTTAGTAGAAGCCCTAGTTGACATGGGATGAGTGTTTAGGTTAGCCGGTCTGTAGTGAGCTGTTGAGGGTTGGGTGAATTTAGCATGGGAACTCCTTGTATGTTGTTGATAGGATGGGATTGTAGTGGGTCTAGGGGTAGGAGTTTGGATTCGGTGGGATGATGGCGTGGAGGGGTTTGATGGATCTGAATTTGAGGAAAGGGTGTTGGAGTTATTGGGCTCATCTAAGATATTGGGTGGAGATGTTGGACGTGTCGAGGTTGGTGGGGGTGTAGGATAGGTAGTATGGGCCACGGCCTGCTGAAGGAGGAAATTTGTGGTTGGTGAACAAGAGACAGAATTGGGTCGAGTGGGCGGACTCGAATGAATATATGGAAATTTTGTTTCGTCAAATATGACATGGCGAGAAATATACAGACGAGATGTAGGTTGATGATAGCACATGTAGCCTTTGTGAGAGGTACTATACCCTATGAAAATACAAGGAAGAGAGCGAAAATCCATTTTATGAGTATTATAAGGATGAAGATAAGGGTAGCAAAGACAACCAAATATCTTAAGAAAGGTATAGTCGGGAATCGAGTTATAGAGACGTTGATAAGGAGAATCATAGTTGAGGATTGGAGTAATGGTTCGATTGTGCAGATAAGTGGTTGTTTTAAAAGCATGCTCCCAAAAAATATGAGGAAGAGAAGATTGAGCCAAAAGGGATAGGCCTTTTTCAACGACTACTCGATTTCGTCGTTCGACCGCACCATTCTGCTCTTGAGTGTGAGGACATGAGACACGATGTTGTATCCCGTGAGTTTGTAAGAAAGAAGAGATATTTCGAAATTCACCTCCCCAATCCGATTGAAAACTTTTTATCTCGGTCTGAAATTGGGTGTGAATCATTTGTCGAAATTGCTGGAAAATAGTCAAGGCTTGAGATTTATGGGATATAAAATAAATCCAGACGAATTTTGTGCAATCATCAACAAATAAAAGAAAGTAACAATTTCCATTTATTGAAAAATGAGGAGATGGTCCCCAAATATCTGAGTAAATAAGATCAAAAGCTTTGAGAGAAGCAACATGACTCGAAAAAAGATGCAAACGACGACTCTTTCCTAACTGACACGAATCACAAACAGATGGAAGCTTGGATGAATTTATTGGTAAATGAAAGGAGGAAACCAAACGTCGAAGAATGGGTTCATTAGGATGAGCGAGCCGACTGTGCCACCCATGGAGGGACGTACGAACACCAGTAAGGGCTTTTATAGGAGATGAGGGAGCGGTCGAGGAGGATGGAAGGCGATAGAGACCATTAGCGAGATCCCCTTTGAGTAGAGGCTGACCCTGTAAAGTCTTAACAACACAATGAGTTGGCCAGAATTCAACAACAACATTATTATCACGAGTCAATTGGGATACGCTAATTAAATTTTTGGTTAGACAGGGAACAATAAACACAGTAGGCATTCGCAATTTCGGCAAAGAACATGAACCAACATGAGTTATAGATAGATGATTACCATTTCCCACTTGTAGCTTATCGGCTCCAATATAATCATCAACCGTCGAGAGTTTCCCAAAGTCAGGTGTGACTTGGTCCGTCGCACCCGTATCAAAATACCAACTTGGATCAATCACAGTTGAGGAATCTGAGACATGGGCAGTGTATGCCTGACGAGAACTCGGTCGCGGGTGAGCAACTGTCTGCCGATTCGGAGCTTGCGAGGGAGGCCTACGAGAGGGATAATCTTGCATATTCGTCCTTTGCCAACAGTCAATGGCCTCGTGGCCTGGCAGACGACACAATTGGCATATTGGACGAGACCTTTATTTGCGGCACGAGAGGAAGAGTGGTTGAGTCGAGCAGAGCGCCGCGGAGAGAAGGAATGAGCATGGGGTCGCTCAACTGAAAAAGCAAGAGAGGCAGGCTGAGCTGGATTGGGAAGCAAAGGTGCCTGACGTGTCTTCTCAAGCTCCATACGTGCTTCCTCGTGCAGAAGCATCCCTTCCAAATCATCCACCGACAGAGAATCGGCCTTCATCATAAATGAGGTCGCAAAAGGACCATACGAGGAATCGAGACCAGACAAAATATGGCCGATCAAGTCCTCATCGGGAATTGAATTATTGCTTTCAGCAAGTGAGTCGGCAATGGCTCTCTTCTTTCGGATGTAATCATCCATTGATAAAGCTCCTTTAACCATGGTCTGGAGGTTGATTTTCAGCTGCATACGTCGAGCCTTGGTCTGAGATTGATAGCTCCGCTCGATGGCTTGCCAAGCGAGATATGCAGACGAGCTTCGAACGACAATCGACAATGCAGTCTCCGAGAGTGTGGAACGGAGCCAAAGGAGAACAAAGCGATCTCGTCGTTTCCAGTCGGTGAAGGCAGGATTGACTTCGGTGGTGGACTCTCCATCGGCAGTGGAGATAATCCTTGTCTCCTGCGGCGGGGTTGGGGCGAGAACGTGAGACTCGAGATCAAAAGTCTCAAGAGTTTAAAGAACAGTGGAACGCCATAGAGAGAAATTATCTCGATCAAGTTTGACCGTAATCGGTGGAGCGTGGAAGGAGAAGGTGGAAGAAGACTGTGTAGCCTGTTGAAAAAGGTCTGACGCCGCCATGGAGAGAAAGATATTAGGGTTGAAAGAGAAAGAAAGAAAGAAGAAGAAAATCAAGTGGCTCTGGATACCATGTTGAAGTGTTGTTTATTGATAGTTATTGTGAATGAAAGAGTAAACATATATACAAGAGAGATAGCTAACTCTCCTAGAAAGAAGGAGGACTACTTCCACTATCTACAACAGATTGCGGAGAAGAGGGAGGTTGTTATTGTTGTGCTTATCACTCCTACATGTATGTAATCTTCTTAAAATTTTGAAGAAAAAAAATATCAGGAGTATACCTCAAAGTTACATCCTCAACAGATATCAGGAAGTCTATTTGTCATATTGAATTACCTCTCCCTGTCTGCTTCCCTCTTATTTTCTAGTAAGCTTAGCAGAGCACATCTTTCAAAATGATAACAAATTTCTAAATAAGTTGTGTATTTTTTTTTTTGTTCTTCATGTGTCATGTGCAAACTTTTTCATAAGGGATTTAATCGAGATATTATACTTTTTCAGTACTAATCGTTTGACATTTTTTCGTTTTGGTACTAACTCTTTCAAAAATTTTATTCAAGCAAAACAAACGTTTTAGACATTTTCGAGTCATCATTTTCTCCTAGTTCTGCTGAATTTTCCAACGTGTTCGCTTGTCACACATCACAATTAGCCAAATAATAACACTAACATAACAAATACAAACATGTAAACAAAGAGAAATAATAAAACTGAATAGCATACTAATAGCTAATTTTGCTATGGGTCTGAGAGCATTTCAGCCATTGGTGGGGGTGCAACATGGCAATGACCCCACCCAACTAAAAAAAAAATTTAAATGAGTTGGAAAAAGAAAGGGGCTGCCCGCGCAGTGTTCCCACGCTGCCCGAAATTCCTTTCCCTAAAAATTAAAAAATCTGCCACAAATGTTCTCTCTTAATTTTTTTCCTAATTTTGGTTTTATTAGTATAACTCTTAATATAATGCTCAAATCACATTTTAACATTCACAAATGTTGTTTATTATAATTTTTTTAGTCCAATAATATCAATCTTAATATAGTTTATTGAAGTTTTAGTGAAATATTTTGACCTCATAAGTAAGTGTCATGTCGATGTTATGACATGTCAAAATCTCATAATGGTAAAAGAGCACTCATATAACAATGATATAACAGTGTGTTATGACGTTGTTATTGTGGTAACCATATTTTGTCCGGGTCCTCGTTCTTTTTAGTAAATTTAAAGTTCTGAAACTCCGATAGCCGGGCACGCCATCTTAAAATTCGTTTTTTTAAAATGGATGTTTGAAGACAAAAAAAACTAAGCGCATTCCTATCTCTAAGCGCATGCGGGTATATCGAAATTAAGGCTTGTAGGCTCTAAGAGGAAAATAGGATCGAACTTTGGGCTTAAGGCCCATTACGATTTTCTAGAAGAGTGGGCTGAACTCAATAACGAAAATATGATGGGCTCGGCCCAACTCTGCCATCTAGCCGACATTTTGGACTCACCCCGACTGTGTAAGCCTGATCAACTCGGCCCAATTCAATTTATGTCAAGCAGCCACCTAGGCCCAGATTTGTCCCATTTCAGCAATGTGTTAGGTTAACAAAGCCCATTCAAACCCAAGAATTAGGACCCATTTGGGACAAATCTGAAGCCTTCTTTCATTCACTATTGTTTGACTTTAATGGCCATGGACAAGTGTTGTTTGACTTTAATGGCCATGGACAAGTGGGGAAGGGTGTGTGAAATTTCTATAAAATGGAGCTTTGGGAGCCACAAGAGGGAGAAAGAGAGGAAGAAAAAGAGAGTAAAAAAGAGCAGAGAGGAGAAAAAAAGAGTGCAGAGAGGAGAAAAAAGAGAGCAAGGAGAAAAAAGAGAGTAGAGAGGAAAAAAAGAGTAGAGAGGAAGAAAAGAGAGCAGAGAGGGAGGAGAAACGGAGAAAAAAAAGAAAGAAAGAAAGAAGAGAAAACAGTTCATATCCTACATTATTATCCATTCCAACTCCTCACTTTTACACTATCACAACCTCACCCCCTTCTTCATCACTAATCCACCTCCCCTTCATCATTCTACCCATAGCACTCCACATTTAGCTCTATTTTTACCCAAAGTGTTCCACACCTACAAGAAAACACAATCCAAAATAAAGTGTACATTCAAGATCCAAAGACTAAACTCAAAATAGATAAAGAAACCATCCAAAAACCAAGATCAAAGCAAAGGAGTGAAGGATCAAAGGCTAGAGAGGTGATACAAATAGACCGAAAATTACACTCAAGGTGAGCACTCTCAACTACGTCAACTTCATAATCTCATCATTCATGCATCATACTCTATTTCATGTTGGTTCCCTTGACTAAAAGTGCTTATTAGTCTCAATCACATTTCAAGAAATAAACATGTTTAAACCATTTGGACGAAACATATAAGCCCTCACTCAAAGCAAGTATGATGACCAAGTAGATATAAGTAAAAAGATTGGTGTCCACTCTTGCTTACCACTAAATATGTGCAACGCTTAAAAACAAACAATAGACCGAAACATTTCACACGTGCAAATACTTGTTTCACTTAAATTGAGTTGTGTTGGTAAAGCTAATTAATGATTGACAAAAGGGTAACAACGACTGAATGAGTGGATACAACCCTCTTAACCATCCAAATACAGCACTTCAAACACAAAAAAAACAGCCCTTTTAACACCCAAACTCAGCCCTTTAAACCACCCAAAAACAGCCCTTTAAACACCCAAACTCAGCCCTTTAAACCACCCAAAAATAGCCCTTTAAACCACCCAAAAACAGCACTTTTAACCACCCAAAACAGCCCTTTAAACCACCCAAAACGACCCTATTAATCATCAAAACAACCCAGAAATTCAGTCACAAGATCATCCCTGAACAACCTAGAAACTCAGCACTTCAAACACTCAAACAAACTCAAACTCAGCCATGTTTTAAACACCCAAAACAGCTCTTTTAAACACCCCAAACAACCTTTTAAACCTAGAAACTCAGCCACCCCTAAACAAGCCAAGGAATCAGCTTACTAGCTATCAAAATGACCAAAAAAAAAAAACCCAATAAGCAGCCTCATTATTCACCCCCAATCAAACCTCATATGTAACCCGAAGGAACTCACTGCACAAACCGTGTATGTAGTGACACTAAACCCACCAAACCGATTTTGCAAGCCATCCACACGAATCGTAAAATAAATTCTCAAACAAGTTTTACAAGCAGCCAACACATACATATCAACACAACTGCTCAAACCATTGAAGAGACTCTTCAAACCCACACACAGATTATTAAACGAATCATTGAATAAACCCACCAAGTCAAGCACACTACTCAAATGGCCATTCTTAATCATCAAAACCAAACCATTACTGATACTAGACCCCCAGAAATATTAGTTTAGGACAAAACACTTTAGTACAGTATACTAAAAATTAAAATACCTGAGTTACGAAGTTCTTCCCAAGGATGCTCATTCTGTCCGATCCATCTCCACGTTTCTCGAACCGTTTCGACAAAGCCCTCAGACATGGTCGCACCTCTTTAAAGTCCCCGATCGCTACCAACCCTCCTCCCTGTTCGTGAGTGAGCGAGAAAGTGAACAAAATTGGTTTGTGGAAAATAGTAGAATAAGAGTCGAAAAAGTATTGTTCTTGTCGGATGAAACTAGATCCAGAAATAGAATCGAGTAAGACGTAAGAAATAAGAGGAAACTTGTTTGGATTTTGCAATGAACGAATGAACTGAAAGCTATGTCATCTGGTGAACAAAGAAGAAAATAATGAAGAAAGAAGAAAGTGAATGAAGGAAAGAAGGAAGAGGTGGATCAGATTTTAGAATTGGGTTAGGTTAAAAGGATTATTAACTTTTTGGTACTTTCTTGACAATTCAACTTTCGTGCTTAAACTATAGAGAAATGAGAGATAAAATATAATTATTTAAAAGTAGTACAACCGGTTTGATGTACCGGTTTTTACGATTTGATCCCGGTCGAACCTTCAACCCTTGAAACTCACCACATTTTTTTATTTATCGCCTCCCAAAGAAGGACAATTCTAACCGCTTAACGAATTCTATATTTAATTAAAATTTCACTGAGCTTCACCATTCCGATATAGAGTTTTAGGATATAATAAACGTTAGTATGCCAATAGTTAAGGTAACACGTATAATATTTTGTTTACATAATATGTACTTTTTTAGGACTCATCATGATATATGTTAGTACGCTAACGATTGTAGCGGCGCGTTGAAGGTATGTTCGGATATGATATTTTGAATTAATAGGCGTTAGTACGCTAGCAGTTGCGGCGACGCGTTCGATATTCCCTAATAAAATATACGTTTCTTTTATAATGAATAATAATAGATGTTGGTTAACAATTGAAGCGATACGTCAAGTACATGTTCTGACTTAATATTTAAAATTAATAAACGTTAGTACGTTAGCAATTGCGGCGACGCGTTTAACATTTCTCTAATATAATATAACCTCATTTAAACTTAAAAATTGTAGACGCTAATACATCCGTAGTAGCTAGGAAGCTTCAAAATCTCCGAATATAAGGCGTTAGTTTTTATGTGATTGCATGAACGCGCCAATATTTCTCTTATATTTATTCCCTAATTAAAATAATATATTAAACCCCATTTCTTTAATGAACCCATCGTGCTAATCGTTGACAATAGTAGCGACGCACATAAAAGCAAAACAAATTATAACTCTCGAAACCCGATCATTATGGTATAAATAGAACGCAAGTCAAAATAAACCCTTTTAAATCGAACTACGTGGACTTTGATCCCGAAATTTTGGGTACGTAGGCAGTCAAAATTTTGACTCGAGTCCAACCTTCCTCTAACATTTCCCCATCCTAAAATGATCATTATATCGTTTAACACGCACCCATAATAAAAAAACTTATTGTAGTCTAGCAGTACCGACTTCGAGCCGGGCGGAGCGGGGGTGCTAACCCTTCCCCGCACGTAACCGACCCCTGATCCTAGAATTTCAGTTTCGCAGACCTTTTTGATATCCGGATCGAACCACGGCGGTTTGAACCGGATCCTCTGGGTGTTCGATCCACCCGAAGTAGATCGATGGCGACTCCAAAGAATCATTTTTTTTTAAATTCATACCTCTCTTTTGCCCTTCCGCGCGAGCCGACCCAACTCACGATGGCGTTGCTAAGCGACTGTCACGTGCAATACCCCAAGGGTGCGAGGAAGGAGTGCGTTCCCGGACGGAAACCTCCGCGACAGATGGCGACTCCGCTGGGGATCTAAGGATAAATCCCTAGGGGCAAGCTGCGCATATAAATCACGATAAGTTTGGGTGTTTCTTTCATTGACGTGTTAAATATTTCGCACTGGTAATCATGCATTGCATAGGCTCTATACCCGAGTCTTTTACCATAGAAAAGAAGTTAGTAAGTGTTAGCCAATCGCAATTGCATTGGCGCGCTGAACCATGTCAATCCTGACTTCGGTCCTAAGATTGACGTGTCTAACTAGCCTGGAGAAGGCCAAGGTTAGACACAGTTCGGGAGCCAACTCTTTAGGATATCCAAACACTGCATATAGTAACGTTAGCAAGCTACCCAATGACCAACATTAAGTCCAGAGCCTTGCAACCCTAAACCTGTTCGAATAGGAACCTTTTGGGACGGGGTTAGCAAATTTTCTTCCCCCCCCAAATTTTGGGAAAAGGGATACCTGGGGCCCCAAAAAACGTTGAAATTTTTTTTTTCCCTTAAAACCCTTTTTGGAACGGGGGTAACCGAAAATGGGTATCAAAAAGATTAAAAAACCCCACTACCCCCACACTTGGAAAACCCCAAAATTCTCGAACCCCGAGGCACCCCTTTGAGGAGGGTCTAAAACTCTTTTTGGCTTTCCTCAACAGCGGGGAAATACCCCTTTGTTAAAACCCCTTGCTAACCCCCCAAAAAAATTATGATTGATGGACCCCCCAAGGAAAGAACAAAAGCCTTTTCCCCGCAAACAACTGGAGAAATTTTCTATGTGCTTATCTGCCTTTTCGGAATGCAGCACAAAATGAAGGAGGGTATCGCGAAGCTCCCCGGGGGAGGAACCCAACATGGGCCTACGAGGGGAATTTCACGTGAGTGGGAGTAACTTCTTGCACCTCCACTGTTTGAGGTGAAATTTTTTTGACTTTAAGGGGGGAAAAATTAAGAAAAAAAATTTCCTTCCTTTTGGTTTAGTATGTCCCCTTTGGTTGGGGTCTTCGAGTAAACCCCCCTTCCTAAAAAAAAGGGGATTTGGTTTTAAAAAAAAAAAGGGGGCCCAACCCCCATTGGACCTTTAAACATCAAGTTTTCGGTACAATCATCATAGGAAACCCAAAAGGGGTTTAAAAGTGTAACCAGTTTTATATAGTTTTTTTCCCCAATGTGATCTCAAAGGAAAAACCCCATTAATTTGGGGTTTACTGCACATACTCATACATTCATTATTTGCACTAAACTTTCAACCCTTTTTTTGGTGAAGGGGTTATTATCTTAAACCACTCCCCTTTAAAAGAAAAGGGAAGCAACAAAAGGGGTTTTAACAAGTCATGCAACAAAAAAACAAGGGGTTTGAAAAAAGGGGAAAGGGGGAAAAAAATTTTACGGTAAAATTATCCCAAAAATCGGCAAAAAACTTCCCCCAGTAAAAGGATAAAAAGGGTCCATTTAAGAAAGATTTCCCCAAGGCATGGGGGCGTCTTTAAAAGGGGGAAACGAACAAATTCGGAATGGAGGGCCTCTCGTAAATAAACGTCATACCTTTCCCCAACTCCAATAACTGAGGCAAGCATTGGCCCTTTAAAAACCTTTTTTTTTCCACTTAAAATTATATAAACCTTTTTCCTTTTACAGAGGAAAACAAACCTTCACAGCTAAAAAAAAACCCGAAAGATTTGTTTAAAACCCCTGGAGTAAAAGGGGGGAAAACCTGAAACAACCTCTTGAAAAAAAAATTTTTGGACATTCTTTCAAACAAAAAAAACAACATGTGTCGAAAGACCCTCTGCTTCCTATATAAAACCAAAAAGCCCCCCCCGTAAGGGGCAAATTTAGCAATGGCCCTATGGAGAATAAATCCCAAATTAAGGGGGTTGAAATGAGGGCATGGGGATTCAAAAAAATCACCATCAATAAACCCTTTTTTCTCTATTTTGCAAAACCTTTCCGGTTTTTGGAAAAATGTAGGACAAAGGAAAGCGTTTTTAGGGGATGGTTTCCATTATTTACATGGATGGGGGGCACCTAAACCCACGCCGGGAAAAGGAGTCTTCATGCGAAATGATTTTCTTACAAAAGAACAAAAATTTTTAGGGTTTTGCTTTTGGGGACGGATTGAAGAGAAACCAAGAAGGGGAAAAATCACTTTCTCCCCCTGGATTCCAAAACCTAATTGGAAAACTGGGGATCATCAACAAGCTACTCAAAAGGGTTGGGGGAAAAACCCCGGGGGACCCCTCCGGGGGCCCAAAGGGGGGAAAAAATACGCCAAAAAAAATATGAGAAAACAAGTCTGTTTGTACAGTTCCACCAACACCTAGGCATGGATTTTTGGGAATTTTTTGTATGAAAACTTCGGAGGAACAAAAAAATCAAAGGTTTGTCCAATTAGGAAAAAAACCAAAGTTCACCCATCTAAAACCCCCCAAACCCTTTGTAAAAAATCCGGGTTTTTCACCCCCCTCCTCAAACATCAAATAGAAGTTTTCCTCCCTCCTTTTTGATGGACAAGCAAGGGGAAAAAAAAAAATTTTGGGGTAGAACCTCGCCCCAACAAAAAGGGGGAGAGAGCTCAACTACTATCTTATCTTTTTCCCATAACTTTAATGTCCTTATATTATTAAAGGGTAATGCAAAACCCAAAGTGGCCCATGAATAAAGAGCTTAGGGGGAAAAAAATTTTAAAATAAATTTTTATTTTTTCTTGAAATTCCTTTTGTAAAACGAAAAAACCTTTTGAAAAAGGGGAACCCCGGTTTAAAAAGGGTTTAAAACCCTTCCATATTGCTCTTTTTTTCCCCATTTTTTTCCCAAATACTTTTTTTAAAAAAATTTCAAATACATGAAAAATTTTTTTTAAAAACCTAAAAAATTATTAAAAAAAAGGGAAAAAGGAGACTAAGATTTAAAAATTTTTCCCCCGGGGGGCCCTTTCCCCCATTTCTAAAGGGGGCCCCCAAACCCCCCGCGCCAAAAAATTTGGGGAACCGAAAGGGAAAAAAAAAAATGGCGGAAAAAAGGGGGGGGGAAAAGGGGGGGGGGGGGGAAAAGGTTTTGTTGCAAGACAAAGATAAAAAAAAAGGGGTTTTTTCTTTAAAAATTTTAAAACAATTCGAAAAAATTTTATAAGATAAAAAAAAGGGAAAAACTTCATGAAAGCCAAAAAAAACCCCCCCTCCGGCAAAAAGCTCAGTTTTTTTTGGGGGTACATCCCTAAAAAAAATTTTTTCACTTCTTGTCGCCCGAAGGGGGAAAAAACGAAGAAGAAAGGAAACTCTCCGAAAAAAAAAACCTAAGGGGGGACAGACCCAATATTTTTTTTCCAAAAATCCGGGGGAAAACAAAAAAAGCCGGGGGGGCCCCATCTCGAAGAATTTTTAAAAGGGGGCCCAAGGGAACAATCAAAACACTCGGTCCCCCAGTTGTGCTTTCCCTTTTTGGGTTTTCCCTTTAAAAAATTTTTTAAGACCCCAGACTTTGAGAAATAGGGGGAAACCCTCGGTAAAAAAACATGGGTTTTTTTTTTTGCAAAAAGGGGGGGCCGGGGTTATTTTTTTTTAAAAAAAAATTGTTATACTTTTTTTCCAAAATCCCCCTTTTTTTGGGAAAAAACCCCCCCTTAAAGGGGGTACATGAACCTAAAACAGGGGGGTTAAAAGGGGGCAAACCTACCGAAGCTTTTATGAACCATTTAAACAAAAACAATTTTTGGGGCCCCTGATAGGGAAAAAACCTCCCAAAGGGGGAAAAAAAAAAAAACCAGATTTTTCCGAAAAAATGCCCTCGATGGAAAAAAGGGGCTGCAAAGTACACCCCCTCCCTGAACGGGAATAAAATCAATTTTTTTCAAAACCCCCCGGGGCCTCCTTTTAAAAACAACATCGGGAAGCATTCCTCTAATTTCTCTAAAATTTTTTTTCCTTCCCCCGAGAAAAATAAAAAAGGCATCAAACATGGAAAAATAAACCCCCCAAAAGTTAAAAAAAATAAAATACAAAACTAGAAGAAGGAGGAGGTGCATCCACATTCCCCGAAAATAATGGGGAAAAAAAAAAGCCCATCATCCAGGGGCCCCCTTACGCTACTTCCTACTAGCGCCCAACACCTGTTGTTCAAAATCCTACCGAAAACCCAGCCTCCCACCCCCCCAAACAACCAAAACACAAAAAGTCAATCCAAAAAAGAGGGGAAAAAAGGGCGATTCCCCAACCCAAAATTTTCCCCCCAAGGTTGAAAAAAACCCTATACCATTTCCCCAAAAAAGATTATAAAAATGTTTTTAAATAATAACAAGGGCACCTGCCCCGTACCCCCCAAAAACCCCCCCCCTCCCCCTTTTTAAATGGTAAAATCATAAGCACATGTATTATCATGGGGGGGCCGTTGGGGGACCTAATCGAAATTTCCCAAAATTTTTAAAAACGAGTCCCCAAACTTTTAAATTTTTGGGCCGGGGGTAAAAAATTTTTTTAAAACAAAATTCCCCCCCCCCTAAAAGTAAACAAGAATCCTCTACCCAAAAAAAACCCCGGGGGGGAGTTCTCATTTCCCTTTTTTTTTTCAAGAGGAATGATTTTGAAGGGGGAAAAAGGGGGGGTGAACCCCCCCATTTAATACATAGCAAAATTTGCAAAAAAAACCCGGGTTTTATGAAGAGTAACGGGGGGCATATTGGGAAAATTTAAAAGAAACTTTTTTGAATCATGACAATAAGGGGAAAAGGCCCCCCCTCTTTTAAGGGGGGCAAGAGTTTCCGCAAAAAATTTTAGGATCTAATGGACTCAAAAAAAAAACCTTTTGTTCACGAACACTAAAGAACTGATATACACATGATCTCCCCCCGGGGGGAAACCAAAAATAACCCCCCGACCACATCATCAGAAAACCACCCCCAAAAAGAATCCCCAAAAAGACACCTAAAACACAGTTTTTTCAAGTGCGCAAAACAGGAAAAATTTTAAAGGAAAACCGTCCCCCCCGGAAAAATTTTTGGGCCCCCTCCCCCCCAAAAAAATGACGAAGGGGGGAAAAGCCAGTCTCCAAAAACACAAAAGGAAAAAAGGGGGGAAAGACCCCACAGGAAGGGGGGACGGGGTTTTTTCCCCAAAAACAAAAAGAAAAGTCTTTAAAAGAACAAAAACCTACAAATTTTGGGGGCCCCAAAATTTTTAAAACGTTTTTTTGGGGCCCCCCAAAACCCCATAAGCAACGAGAGGGTCCGAACCCTCGACCCCCCCCACAACCGGGGGGGAAAAGCTTATAAATTTTTTTAAAATAGTCAAACAAACGGTTTTAAAAGGGGGTCGACAACCCCCAAAAGAAAACCCCCCCCGAATTTCTCTATTGGACCTCATAAGACGTCCGGGGAAACCCCCAAAATTGGGGCCCTTTAAAAACTAACCAGGGGCCAAATTTAAAACCCAAAAATTTTTTCCCCCCCAAAAAAAGGATGGATGGTTAAAGCTTTTAAAAAAGGGAAGGATAACCTTCAACACATGAACCCCCCAAAAAAGGAAAGGGGGAAAAAACCCCAAACCTGCACACCCCCAACAGATGCAAAGAATCGTAAAACCCCCGAGCTCTAATCGAAAGGGGCACCTGAACTAATCCCAAAAAAAACCCTAAACCGGTTTCCCCAAATTTAGATGCGTTCGCCCCCCCCCCGCCTCCTTTTTTGGGGAATTTTTTTAGGGGACAAAAAAGACGGGTTTTTGGGGGGTGAGTTTACCAAAACGGGCGCCCCAAGACATTTGACATAACTTTTCATGTAAAAGGCATTCACCCCACATAAAACCCTTTTACTAGGAAACCGGGCCCCCCGGCGCCGGGGGTTTTCCCTTTTTCTTTGCCCCCAAAAAATTAATTTTTTCAACAGGGGGAAAATTTTTTATTGGGGGGTTTGGGGAAAAGGGGCATTTGGGTCAAAGGCACCCTTTTTCCCCCTTTTTTTTAGGGGGGAGAAAAAAAAATGAGGGGGATTCCAAATTTTTGGGGAAAAGGGGTTGTACAACACTGAAAAGGGGGCCCAAAAAAAAAAAATTTCCCTTTTTCCCCCCCGGGGGGCCCCCCAAAATTTACTAAATGTCTCATCCAAATGGGGGCCCCCAACCCCAATTTTTAAGATTTTTTAAAAGGGAAACCCCTAAACCCAAAAAAAAAAGGGGGAAACCCCGGGCCTGGGGTATGATCCCCCCCTTTGGGGGAAGGGGGAAAAAAAAGGGGAAATTTTGGGGGCGTAAAAATCCTATTCTAGGGGAAAATTTTTCCCCAAATACCCCCCCTTTTCTTTTTAAATTTTTTCAAGCCCTAGGGTTATTAAGGCAAGGACCCCCCACCCAAAAAAACTTGGGGGAAATACCTCCATTTTCCCCAAAAATTTTTTTTCCCCCCCCCCCCTTGAAAACAAAAATGGGGTCGGGGTTTTTGGGGGGGGCAAGATTGGGGAAAAACCGACCGGGGGAAAAAGGGGGGGAAAATTTTGGGCCGTCTGGTCTCCCAAAATTCCCCCAAAATAAAAACCCCAGAAAATAATAAAATATTGTATTACCAAAAAATTTTTAAAAAATGTGTTCCCGGGGCTAGGCCCCCTTTTTTAAAAAAAAAAAATTTTTTTCCCCCCTTTTAACCCCCAAACCTTTTTCAAATTTTTTTTTTTCCCCTTTCCCCCCTTCTTTTTTTTTTTTCCAATTTTTAAAAAAAACCCGGGGTTTCCGACCCCTAAAATAATAATGACCCAGGGTTTTCCATTTGTTTTTGTTTCCCCCAAAAGGGGGAACAGAAATGAAAAAAACATCCATCAGAAAACAACGGGGTTTAAGAAAAGGGAAAAGGGGGCCCTTTTCAACCATACTAAATCAGGAAGTCTATCAACCCCGGGAAAAAAAAAAAGAAGGGGGTTTAAAAATTGGGGGTCTTATCCCATGAACGAGAGCAACCCCCTCCAGCTAAAAAAAAAATATCGGGGCATATTTGCGGGGCCCACAATTTGCCTTTTAAATAAAAATTGGACTCATCATCTACCAATAAAAGGGGGTAACCAATTAAACAAAAATTACAAAATAACCAAAAGCCAAAATTAAAAGGGGGGCAAAAGTCAATCATGCGGGTTTTTTCCCAAAAACCCACTCCCCCAAAAAGGACCAACATTGTACCAGTGATAAAGGGGAAAAAGGGGGAAGGGGGCCAATGTGCGCCCCTTTTGGGGAATTTAAAAAAAACCCCCAAAGGGTAACTTTCCATTACCACACATCGTTTTTTCCCCCTAAAACCCCGGGGAAGGGCCCCCAAATTTCTCATTTATGGGTTTTTTCCATAAAACCCCCAAAAAAAAATTTTTTCCCCGAAGATCGAAGAAACAACCTTTTTTCCCCCCTTTTTGGGAAAAATTTTTTTATAAATGCCCTTTTGGGGGAAAAAAAAAAAAAAGCAACAAATACCCCGGGCCCCCGGAACTCTTTCCACATAAAGTACATAAAGAAATTGAAGTTACTAGGCGATATGATTTTTAAAAAAAAAAGTGGAAAAAAACACAAAAGGGGGGAACCCCCCTTTTTTTTTTTTTGAAAAAAATCAGAAAAAAAACAGCTCCCCCCTTTAATCCCCCAAAAAGTACCTTTTCCCGGGGGGCCCCCCCCCGGGGGAAGCACT
This sequence comes from Linum lewisii, assembly GCA_034768395.1. Classification (NCBI taxonomy): domain Eukaryota; kingdom Viridiplantae; phylum Streptophyta; class Magnoliopsida; order Malpighiales; family Linaceae; genus Linum; species Linum lewisii. Next base: position 54,917,705 of record CM068302.1, read on the forward strand.
AGTTCTTTTTTGATAAAAAGGGGGGAATTTGGGGGCCCAAAAAAATCAAAGCAAAAACAAATGGAGCGCCACATACCCCAAAAACAAGAAAAAAGGTTTTTTTGGGGGGGTTTTAATTATATTGGGGGGGTTTCTTTTCCCATTTGACCTCTACGGGGGGGGCCCCAATTCAAACCATCAAAAAACAACCTTTAATTGGACAAAAAAAATTGGGGGTTTCATTCGAAAAATTTTTAAAAAAAAAACTTACGAAAACCACCAGTCTTTTTTTCCCCCACCCGGGGGAAACCCCCGTTTTATACTTGCCCCTTTTTTAAAATTATTTTGGGGGGTGCTCACCCCCGCAAGATTTTTTTTAAAAAAGGGGGAACGCATCTATTACCAGCAAGAATTTCAAAAAAAAAGAAAACCCGAAAACCTGCCCCCAAAAAAAAGTTGGGGGGGGTCGCAAAGGGGGGAAAAAAATTAAAACACTAAAATTTTTGGGGGTTAACAACCCATCTGGGTTTTTTTTAAAAAGATTTTCCCCCAAGTAAATTTTGACAAAAAAGCAACCCCCCCTGGCGGGGGCCCCCAAGGGGGGAATCCCCAATTTTTGAATAACATCATATATGGGGGGCCAAAAAAGTTTTTAAAAAAACCCCAAAACCCTCACCCTGGCGGAACCTTTCCCAAAATTTTTAAAACCCCCCCCCCCCTTTTTTAAATTTTGGAAAATTCCCGATTAAAATATCATGACCGGGGAAAAAAAAAAAAATATTTTGTTTTAAAAAACAGGGGGGGGATAAATTTTTAAAAAAACCTCCAATCCTATAGGGGGTAAGCGGTTTTTTATGTCGCCCCCGGGAAAAATACCCCCCCACAGCAAAACTTTTTATTCTACTGCACCAAAAAATTTTGAATATTTACCCTTTCCTCCCCAAACATTTAAAATTTTAAAAAAATTTAGGAATTTTTTATTAAACCAAAAAGCCCGACGCCCCCTTTTAAAAACAACAAAAAATTTTTGTTTAAAATGAAAAACAAAAAATTTTTCTAAAGGGTCCTAAAAACGATTCCTCTTTTTTTCCCTGGGCCATTTCCCCAAAAAAAAAACAAAATTCTCCATCCCACATAGAAAAATAGAAGAAGAGTGGGGGGGAAAAACCCGGGATTATGACAAAAAAAAATTTTCTACAACAAAAAAAAAACCCCACGGGGGGATCAAAAAATAAAAAAAATCGGGAAAATTATTTTTAAAAGGGCTACAATCAAAGCCCAATCTAAACAAACAAAATTTTTTGTTTTCTACGTTTTAAAAAAAAGGGAAAACCCGGGAAAAACGCGTCAAAACAAAGGGGAAAATTTATGGGGGAAAATTTTTTAAAAAATTTTTGGCACCTAGGGGAAAAAAAAAACCAAAACCTTTGGGGCCTGGAAAAAGGGGAAAATGTTTTTAAACTTTCCCCAAATTTTCCACAAATTAAAAATTTATGCAGACAACTACACTCCCCCCATTTTTCCTACATGCCCTGTCATCCCCATGGCCGTTCGCCATGGGGGGAAAAGATTGTTTTGGGTTATTGACCCCAAACCCCCCCAATGGTCACCCGGGTTTTTTTTTGGGTTTCCCCTAGAAAAATTTTACAAGGGGCGAAGGGGGTTTTTATTCACATTACAAAGGGGTGCTTTTTAAATTTATCAAAAAGGGGAAATTTTTAAAAGTCGATAGGGGCTTTCCGGGGGAGAATAATCACTTAAAAGCCAAAAAAATTTAACAAAAAGTTTGGGGTGAACTCCCCCAAAATTTTTAAATTAAACATCAAAAAACCCTTCCATATCGACCAAAAATGAAGGGGGGAGGGGGTAAAAAAAACCCCAAACAAGAAGATTGTCCAAAGATTTTTTATTTAAAACGTGTTTGGGGAGGGGAAAGCCCCCCTTTTTTCGCCCCCAAAAGGTTATCGTATTTACGTTTAAAAAAAGAAAAACCGGGGGCCCCCCTTTTTCCAACTAGTATAGGGGGGGGGAAACCCCCCCCCCATAGAAGTCGAAAAAACCATCTCTAAAGGGGGCATAAGGGAAAGGGGAACTAGAAAAAAACTGAAGGGGTAAAGCCCTTTTTATCACTAAATTGGTGGGAAAGGAAAAACTTCCCCCTTTTCCCCGGGGCACTCAACCAAAAAAAGCTAAACAACTTTTGAAAAGAAGGGGGGAAAACCGGGGAATTCCAAAAGGGGAACTAGTCACAAAAAAATCTTAAAACCCAAAGGGGCTAAAAGGGGAAAGGGGCCCCAAAATACGGGGGCCCTATAAAGTAAAAAAAAAAAGGGGAAATTTTCCGGGGGCTTTTATTTTGATGAACAGACAGAAACCCCAAACCCCCAACCCCCTTTTTTAGTAAAGAAATACTTTCGCCAAAAAAAAACCCCCCAAATTTCCCCCTTGAGCAAAGAGGGGCATCGAGTCCGAATTTTTTTTTCCCCCGGGGGGTTTTTTTTTTCCCCCACTTGTACTTTTTTTTCGTTTTTATCTTTTTAAAAATTTTAAAAGGGGGGGGGTATATAAATAACCCCTTTTTTAAAAAAGAGAATTTTTTTATTCATCCTGGGGCAGTTCCCCCAAAACATGTTTAGGGAAATATTTTTTTAAATTTTCAAAAAAAAAAGAAAAAAAAAGGGGTTAAAAATAATATAAAAGGAGCCCTGAATCAAAATTTGGGGCCCCATTGACCCTAACCCCCAAAAAGGGCCCAAAAAAAAACCCGGGAAAAAAGAAGCACATGAAATCTTCACATTTTTTTGTATGAACCTTTTTTTTGGGGGTTTTTGGGTAAACCGAGGCGGTCAAGCAACCCACTCAAAACCCCCTGAACAATTGGGAGGGGGCCCTTTTAAAAAAAATTGACCTTTAAAAAAAAAAATTTTTTCAACCACGTATACCCAAAAGAGTTTTAAAAAGGGACCTAACCTAGAGGGGAAGGGGAAAAAAAAAATTTTTTAAGGGGCCCCCCAAAACCCCCCCCCTAATATCCCCCCTTTTTTAATCAACATTTTTCATATAAGGGAAAACGATTTTCCCCATCCCCATCATTTTTAAAAAAAAAAGAAAAAAAAAATTCTCCATGAGCATTTAAAACCCAAAAAAGACAGCCCCAAAAAATTTTATTTTAAAAAAAAAGTAATTTGATCGAGATTTTTTTTCCCCGGGGGAAAAAAAAATTTAAACTTTTTAAAAAGAATGACGGGACACCGGGGAAAAAAGGGGGGGGGGCCCTTCCCCCCAAAAAACCCCCCTTCAACACATTTTCAAAAAGGGGTGATGAAAAAAAGAAAAGGGGGAAAAATTTTTTGTACTACTCATTGAAGGAGACTTTTTTTTTTATTGGGGATTTTTTGGGGGTCTTCCCCCCCCGGGCCTACCTATTTGGGGCCCTTTTTTTTACCCAAAGCATCGTACGATTAAAAAACAGTGGCCGAGTAAGGGGAAAAATCCCCCCCCAATGCCACACGTTATATATTTAACCGGGGCCCCCAAAAAAAAAAACGGGAAAGGGGGGTTTCCCCCACCAAAACCCCCCCTTTTTTTTAATGGCCAACAATGGGGGGGTTTTTCCCTTTTAACCTCCATTGTTTAAGCCCCCCCCAAAAATATCTGCAAAAATTTAAAGACAACACAACTAAATTTTTCATCAATTTTTTTGTAGGGGTAATTTGCTTTTGGGTTTTTTTTCCCCATCAAAAAAACAAAGCTTTTCGAAAGATAATATGGGAAAATCCAAAAAGGGGGGGGACTCTGTGAAAGACCCCGTTAACCCGTGCAAAAGGAAAGGGAAAGAAAAAGTATTACTACCCCCGGGAAAAAAACCTAAAAAACCCCGGGGCAGTCGGGGCGTTTCATTTTATCTTAAAGGTAGCTTTTTTTCCCCCCAAACATTTTCATGTACTTTAAAAACCCCTGGCCGAAAGCTCCATCAAAGCAACACTTTAATGTTTTAAACCCAAACCCCCTCAACTGTAACAAAAAATTGGGTTCCCAACCATTCGTCTTGTGAAATGGCCGAAATGGGGGGTACTTTTTCCCCATTGTTTACCCCCAAAACTTTCCCCTCAAGAAAAGGATTAGGGGGACAATTATTAAAAAAACCCACCCTTTCGTAGGTTTCCCTTTTGCCCCCTGACAATTTTTTTAAAAAGGTTTTGTTAAAAAGTCCTTCAAGTCTGTTTTGACAGGCCCAAACAAAAGCAAATGAACTTCTTTAAATCATAACGCAATAATGACGTAAAAAAAAAAACCCAAACCCAAAAAAAAAACATAAAAAAAAGAACTTGAAAAACCCGAGGGGGACGCCCATCCCCTCAAACCGGGGTAAATCGGAAAGTTCATTTTTGGGGGATTTTTTAAAATGTTCCTGGAATTTAAGCCAAACCCCCAAAAAGGGGAATAAAGAAACCAAACAAGAGGCAGTTTTAAAAAAACAAAGCAGAACTCCCAGGGGGTAATCCTTCTTTCCTTTCCCCTAAAAATAGTAAAATTTTAAAAAGACAAAAGGGGTCAAAAGGGGGGTTAATTTTTGACTTATCGTTCAGAGAGAAAAGAGGGGGATTTGGGGTTTTTTAGAAAAAACCCCTTCAAAGGGGGAAGAGATGAGGGTTGGGGATAAGCCTTTAAGGGAAATTGGGGGGAAATAATGAATGGGGATTTACTTTTGGAAAAACCAAATCGCGCGAAAAAACCCTGGGGCCCCTAATCCAAAACAAATTTTCCCGACACATTACAGGCCCCCACCAAAAAAACATCTACCCCCCCTCCCCAAATGCGGGGAAAAAACATTAATTCCTTTTTATTTTATGAAAAAAAAAAAACCCCCCAAAAAAAAATGAAAGGAAAAAAGGGGGCAAAGTCATAAGGAGAAAACATGAAAGGGGAAAAAAGGGGGCCTAAAACCCAAAAAAAAGGGCAAAAACCCCAAACAAAACTCAAAAAAACCCTGCTGGTTTTTATTCTTCATGATCCTCATCCTCCTTCCCCAAAGGGGCCGCAATAGATCGCAGCGAGCAAGATACCAAAAATGAAAAAACCAAAACAAAACATTGAGGGGAAAGGTCGGGGAAATAAACTAAAACCTCGGGCCCCCTTTCAAAGTGCAAGAGTCTGCCAAAGAGAGGGGGAACAAGTTTAGTAAAGGGGGAAAGAAATATAAGGAAAAGCTTCTTATATACCAAAAAATCCTCAAAAAGGAGGGGAAAAAACTTTTTAAAAAAAGGGTTGGAGGGGAAAAAAATTTTGGGGAAAAAAAAGGGGGCATCCCCCCCTTTGTGTAACCGAGGCGGGGGCCCCCCCCCCGTCCAGCATTGGCCCCCCCACAAATTAACAAAATAATTAAAAAAAAAACTAAAATAAAGGGGGTTTAGCTTTTAAAATTTGGGCAAAAATTGCCCATTACCCTTTCCAAAAAAAAAAATTAAATTTTAAAAAGGGGAAAAAAATTTTGGGGCCTTTTCCTTTGGGGGCCTAAAGGTGTTAAAAACAAGACGAATTTTTAGATACCCCCCGGTAACCAAAAAATGCTGCCTTAAAACCTGGGGGAAAAACTTATCCATCCCCCCCCCCTTTCAAAGGTACAGAAAAATTTAATGGTTAAGAAAAATGATATTAAAGCGAACAAGAAAAACACAACGGGAAGGGCTTTACTACCAAAACCAAAAGATTCCCCTTTTAATTTTTTAAGGGGGACCTCTAAAAACTTTTTGGCACAGACCCGGGGGGCCAGAGGGGTTTCCTGATGACAATTTTCCGCTTTTTTCCGGGAGCACCATACAATTGGGGTTTTTGCGAAGCAAGGTAATCCCTCGACCCCTTTTTTGAATCACAACGCGGTTTGGGGCCCCTTTTTTTGGGGCCAAACCCCATCATCTCCCCCATGGGGTTTGGACTTAAAACCACCACCCTCTTCTTCGCAAAAGTTGCCCCCCCCGCATAAAAGGGAAGCCCCTTCCTTTAAGATATTACACAAAAAACCAATTCGGTCAGAATGTGTCATACCAAGAAAAACAAATGTACAAAAATAAAGAAATTACCCCCCCCCCCCTGGGGGGCTCCAAAAGATCCTCATACTCTGGGGGCCCCGGGGGACCCACTTACACAGGGACCCCAACACCCTACCATCTTCCCCCTTTCCCTTTTCACTTTTTGGGTCGTCCCTCCCCCCAATTTTAACCCCGTGGGAAAATTTTTTAGAAAAAAAGGGTTTACCCGCTTCAAATTAAAAGTTTGGGGAAATTTTTGATAAATCTTTTAAAAAGGGGTTCCAAAAAATCTTCAATGGGGATTTCAGCCCCCCACATCCATTTAAACCAACAAGGGGATCCAAAACCCTCATAGTCGCACTGTCGCTCTGACACGTGACACCATTAGATTTCCCCACGAAACCCGTATCAAAAGACTTTTTCCTATGAGAACTTGCCCACCGCCCCCATTTTCCCTCAACACCAACAACTTCCCAGGGGAATTTCATCTTCCTTCAAAAATATATAAATTTTTTAAAGGAACAAAACTCAAAAAAAACCATCAAAAATTGCCTGGGCTATTTTAGCACTTTTTAAAATGGGTTTTGTTGGGTTCTTCTGGGGAATTTTTTTTTAAACCAAAATTTCAAAAATTTTAATCAAACTTATCCTTTGCTCATCTAGGGAGACTTTAAAAATTGATTTGGTTTTCTTAAGATTTAAAATCTGACAAAAGTGCTTGAAAAAGAGGCTTGCAAAATTTCTCACACAAAGATTTTGAAGGGAGTTTTCAAAGCTCTAATGAGGCTTTGTTCTCACCCTATCACTAATAGATTTACTTCAAAATCAATTTTATTTTCTCAAAACACAAATCACTTCTAAAGAATGATTGGAAAGGATTTCCCAAATAATTTTCAAAGATTTGTCCACTAGTTTTGAAACAATTTTCATAATTCCAAATCAACCTGTCACAAACGCTGTTATTTTCAAAATTTGATAGCTTTGTTTCCGGCTAAAAGGGAAAGATAAAAAAAAAACTTCATGTTTTATCGGTCTTAACTATTGGAGTCTTTATGCTTAGTAAAACCTAGACATCCGCATGGACGCGACTTTTGAGGCACCGCTAAAGCCTGATCGGTGTTGTCGTGTCACTCTTTCGGCGGATGACACTGAATGGTTGGAAATTTTCCACCAAACAGGCGCTGCTTTTGAGGGACCTCTAACGCGTGAATCGGTGGTGTCATTTTCACCCTATTTTCTTTTTGACTTTCGGGTCCGAGCGGCGGCTTCTTGTACAAGCTGACCGAAAATTTTCGCATATAAAATAGTACCCTTTCTCTCGGTCATTCTCCAACGAAAAATGACTGGCCCTGATGAAGTGGAAACCCTGTGCGGGATTAACTTAATCCTGCTGATAGCCATTTTTTTTACTCGTGGCTGTCACCTTCTTTCTGAAAATGTTCGAACATATAGAGCGACGGAGGCGTCAAGAAAATCCTCCGGAAGGAACAGTTCGGCGGAGGCAAATAGAAATTCCACCTCGCATGCCTTAGAACTTTCTTGAATTATTGATTGTACCCTGGTTTTCTTTTTTTGTGATTTCTGTCTGAGCCATGAGTATGTATGGTCTCAGATGGTGCGCATTTTCGTTGGTAGAATTTTGTTCTTAGAATCCCTAAGGGTGGCAAGTAAATCAGGAGACACCAATAAGATTGTATCGATTTGTGATCAAGAGAATTATTGTTGATGGAAAGCGAAACTAGGATTTGCATTATTAGTAACCCTCATTATTAAATTTCCAATTACACGTGGATTGCACAAGTGTGCTCTATGGGCTCCTATAACTAACACTGGGTGCTTAGCTCTGGTGAACGAAATTCTGTGCACCCGCCCTTTGTAGTACTGTAGGGTCACCCCTTCTGGTGTGTATCGACATTCCAGATCCGTAGCAGGCGCTTCTGAATCTCGATGTTCTCCTTAGCACGATGGAAATCGAGATTTGCAGATCTTGCAGTGGTTCCCGTATATCTCTGGGGAAATCTGGGTAGAAATCCCTGAGTTTGCCCAGTGCCTCTAGATGTGTCTTTAGAACTGCAGTCTGTGCATCCGTGCGATCTTCGACTACAGATCTTCTGGGAGACGAGAGAGAATCTCCATGTAGAGAGAGAGTTGGAGATATTTCAGAACTTACTTCGAGATAGATTTTGAGGGCGAAATCTTATAAGAGGGGAGGAATTGCAACATCCCATCACGACCGTACCGAAAAATATTAAAGTCTAAATTCGGCACCAGTGAACAGTGGAGGGAGAGTCGGTGGAAATTGAGAAAAAAAATCACGGTGGAAAGGGAGGGAGACAAAACTCATGTCCTCATCAAATAATTAAAACTGAATTATTACTAAAAAAACAAAAGGTTTAGTAGTGAAAGTTTTAACAATATGGGGCCTTGCGTTCGGGCTGTAAATGGATTGCATAATATGGGGCCTTGAGTCCGGGCTGTAAATGGATTGCATAATATGGGGCCTTGCATCCGGGCTGTAAATGGATTGCACAATTTGGGGCCTTGCGTCCGGGCTGTAAATGGATTGCATAATATGGGGTCTTGCTTCCTGGCTGTAAATGGAAAGCACCAACTTCAAAGTACGGATCCTTACTCATTGGGTATATTCGGCACTTTCAAGTCTGTTGAGGACCCTTCCAAAATTGTGTTACTCGAAGTTTATATTTGTATCACTTTTGGTAAAAGCAATACAAATTGGGGCAGCTGTGGTAACCATATTTTATCCGGTCCTCGTTTTTTTTTGTAAATTTACAGTTCTGAAACTCCGATAGCCGGCACGCCATCTTAAAATTCGTTTTTTTTAAAATGGATGTTTGAAGACAAAAAAAACCATCTTTGATGAATTGGTATCCGAAGAACTACGATTCATATCTCTAAGCGCATGCGGGTATATCGAAATTAAGGCTTGTAGGCTCTAAGAGGAAAATAGGATCGAACTTTGGGCTTAAGGCCCATTACGATTTTCTAGAAGAGTGGGCTGAACTCAATAACGAAAATATGATGGGCTCGGCCCAACTCTGCCATCTAGCCGACATTTTGGACTCAGCCCGACTGTGTAAGCCTGGTCAACTCGGCCCAATTCAATTTATGTCAAGCAGCCACCTAGGCCTAGATTTGTCCCATTTCAGCAATGTGTTAGGTTAACAAAGCCCATTCAAACCCAAGAATTAGGACCCATTTGGGACAAATCTAAAGCCTTCTTCCATTCACTATTGTTTGACTTTAATGGCCATGGACAATGTTGTTTGACTTTAATGGCCATGGACAAGTGGGGAAGGGTGTGTGAAATTTCTATAAAATGGAGCTTTGGGAGCCACAAGAGGGAGAAAGAGAGGAAGAAAAAGAGAGTAAAAAAGAGCAGAGAGGAGAAAAAAAGAGTGCGGAGAGGAGAAAAAAGAGAGCAATGAGAAAAAAGAGAGTAGAGAGGAAAAAAAGAGTAAGAGGAAGAAAAAGAGCAGAGAGGGAGGAGAAACGGAGAAAAAAAGAAAGAAAGAAAGAAGAGAAAACAGTTCATATCCTACATTATTATCCATTCCAACTCCTCACTTTTACACTATCACAACCTCACCCCCTTCTTCATCACTAATCCACCTCCCTTTCATCATTCTACCCATAGCACTCCACATTTAGCTCCATTTTTACCCAAAGTGTTCTACATCTACAAGAAAACACAATCCAAAATAAAGTGTACATTCAAGATCCAAAGACTAAACTCAAAATAGATAAAGAAACCATCCAAAAACCAAGATCAAAGCAAAGGAGTGAAGGATCAAAGGCTAGAGAGGTGATACAAATAGACCGAAAATTACACTCAAGGTGAGCACTCTCAACTACGTTAACTTCATAATCTCATCATTCATGCATCATACTCTATTTCATGTTGGTTCCCTTGACTAAAAGTGCTTATTAGTCTCAATCACATTTCAAGAAATAAACATGTTTAAACCATTTGGACGAAACATATAAGCCCTCACTCAAAGCAAGTATGATGACCAAGTAGATATGAGTAAAAAGATTGGTGTCCACTCTTGCTTACCACTAAATATGTGCAACGCTTAAAAACAAACAATAGACCAAAACATTTCACACGTGCAAATACTTGTTTCACTTAAATTGAGTTGTGTTGGTAAAGCTAATTAATGATTGACAAAAGGGTAACAACGACTGAATGAGTGGATACAACCCTCTTAACCATCCAAATACAGCACTTCAAACACCAAAAAAAAACAGCCCTTTTAACACCCAAACTCAGCCCTTTAAACCACCCAAAAACAGCCCTTTAAACACCCAAACTTAGCCCTTTAAACCACCCAAAAATAGCCCTTTAAACCACCCAAAAATAGCACTTTTAACCACCCAAAACAGCCCTTTAAACCACCCAAAACAACCCTATTAATCATCAAAACAACCCAGAAATTCAGTCACAAGATCATCCCTGAACAACCTAGAAACTCAGCACTTCAAACACTCAAACAAACTCAAACTCAGCCATGTTTTAAACACCCAAAACAGCTCTTTTAAACAACCCCAAACAACCTTTTAAACCTAGAAACTCAGCCACCCCTAAACAAGCCAAGGAATCAGCTTACTAGCTATCAAAATGACCCAAAAGAAAATAACCCAATAAGCAGCCTCATTATTCACCCCCAATCAAACCTCATATGTAACCCGAAGGAACTCACTGAACAAACCGTGTATGTAGTGACACTAAACCCACCAAACCGATTTTACAAGCCATCCACACGAATCGTAAAATAAATTCTCAAACAAGTTCTACAAGCAGCCAACACATACATATCAACACAACTGCTCAAACCATTGAAGAGACTCTTCAAACCCACACACAGATTATTAAACGAATCATTGAATAAACCCACCAAGTCAAGCACACTACTCAAATGGCCATTCTTAATCATCAAAACCAAACCATTACTGATACTAGACCCCCAGAAATATTAGTTTAGGACAAAACACTTTAGTACAGTATACTAAAAATTAAAATACCTGAGTTACGAAGTTCTTCCCAAGGATGCTCGTTCTGTCCGATCCATCTCCACGTTTCTCGAACCGTTTCGACAAAGCCCTCAGACATGGTCGCACCTCTTTAAAGTCCCCGATCGCTACCAACCCTCCTCCCTGTTCGTGAGTGAGCGAGAAAGTGAACAAAATTGGTTTGTGGAAAATAGTAGAATAAGAGTCGAAAAAGTATTGTTCTTGTCGGACGAAACTAGATCCGGAAATAGAATCGAGTAAGACGTAAGAAATAAGAGGAAACTTGTTTGGATTTTGCAATGAACGAATGAACTGAAAGCTATGTCATCTGGTGAACAAAGAAGAAAATAATGAAGAAAGAAGAAAGTGAATGAAGGAAAGAAGGAAGAGGTGGATCAGATTTTAGAATTGGGTTAGGTTAAAAGGATTATTAACTTTTTGGTACTTTCTTGACAATTCAACTTTCGTGCTTAAACTATAGAGAAATGAGAGATAAAATATAATTATTTAAAAGTAGTACAACTGGTTTGATGTACCGGTTTTTACGATTTGATCCCGGTCGAACCTTCAACCCTTGAACCTCTCATTTTACTGGTTCAATGACCGGTCCAGTCTTAACAACATTGGTTAGAAACAACAGGTTTAGGTGATTTCGTTTGGATTTCGTTTAAAACGATCGTGCCGAGTTTAATTTTTCGTAGGGCCGAATTTAACTCTTCGTTGGGCCTCCGGGTAGGGACGGATTAAAGCTGGCTGCGTTTAAAACAATATGACCAATAAATTCACATGCAATTAAATCAAGAAGTAAGTTAATCTAATGGTTAAGGCCTTGACTTAATAATTAGGTGTCGTAGGTTCGAAACTCACCACATTTTTTTATTTATCGCCTCCCAAAGAAGGACAATTCTAACCCGCTTAACGAATTCTATATTTAATTAAAATTTCACTGAGCTTCACCATTCCGATATAGAGTTTTAGGATATAATAAACGTTAGTATGCCAATAGTTAAGGTAACACGTATAATATTTTGTTTACATAATATGTACTTTTTTTAGGACTCATCATGATATATGTTAGTACGCTAACGATTGTAGCGGCGCGTTGAAGGTATGTTCGGATATGATATTTAGAATTAATAGGCGTTAGTACGCTAGCAGTTGCGGCGACGCGTTCGATATTCCCTAATAAAATATACGTTTCTTTTATAATGAATAATAATAGATGTTGGTTAACAATTGAAGCGATACGTCAAGTACATGTTCTGACTTAATATTTAAAATTAATAAACGTTAGTACGTTAGCAATTGCGGCGACGCGTTTAACATTTCTCTAATATAATATAACCTCATTTAAACTTAAAAATAGTAGACGCTAATACATCCGTAGTAGCTAGGAAGCTTCGAAATCTCCGAATATAAGGCGTTAGTTTTTATGTGATTGCGTGAACGCGCCAATATTTCTCTTATATTTATTCCCTAATTAAAATAATATATTAAACCCCATTTCTTTAATGAACCCATCGTGCTAATCGTTGACAATAGTAGCGACGCACATAAAAGCAAAACAAATTATAACTCTCGAAACCCGATCATTATGGTATAAATAGAACGCAAGTCAAAATAAACCCTTTTAAATCGAACTACGTGGACTTTGATCCCGAAATTTTGGGTACGTAGGCAGTCAAAATTTTGACTCGAGTCCAACCTTCCTCTAACATTTCCCCATCCTAAAATGATCATTATATCGTTTAACACGCACCCATAATAAAAAAACTTATTGTAGTCTAGCAGTACCGACTTCGAGCCGGGCGGAGCGGGGGTGCTAACCCTTCCCCGCACGTAACCGACCCCCGATCCTAGAATTTCAGTTTCGCAGACCTTTTTGATATCCGGATCGAACCACGGCGGTTTGAACCAGATCCTCTGGATGTTCGATCCACCCGAAGTAGATCGATGGCGACTCCAAAGAATCATTTTTTTAAAATTCATACCTCTCTTTTGCGCCTTCCGCGCGAGCCGACCCAACTCACGATGGCGTTGCTAAGCGACTGTCAAAATCTCATAACGATAAAAGAACATTCATATAACAGTGTGTTATGACGCTGTTATGACATAACAATACCATAACAACGTCATAACCAAGGTTCAAGAAAGCGTTAAGCGTAAGCGAATCGGTGAGCTACTGCACAGCGCATAACCTGATTAAGCGTAGATTAATCGCGATTAAGCGTTTCTAACAAATCGTACAAAATATATTAAACATTTTGCATATTGACCATACTACTTAATAAGGTTCAAGGTTCAAACATAAGCATTGTTCAAGACTTCAAGTTCAACAAAAAAATTAACATAAAAGCATGATAAGATAAGCCATAAAGGCAATGTTAGGCTCATAACCACATTTATCACTCGTCGTATTAAGAAACACTAATAATCCCTCCTGCCACCACTATTGATCCCCTGCCACAAGTATTAAGAAACCCCCCCCCCCCCCTGTCACAAAGTTGATCCCCAAACTTACCCATTTGACCCCATATGCCGACCATAACAACTATACCCCCAACACCCTAGCCGGCCACAACTACACCCCCCAACATTTGAACCCCTGCCACAACAACCTACACCATTTTCGACAACCAGCCACAACTGGATAGAGGAAGGGAGGCAATACTCACGAGTTTGGCAGACCAGAGGACAACGTCGGCGGGGGCGGGAAGAGACGACGTCGGCGGTGGCGGGACGAGACGACGTCGGAGTTGCGGAGAAGCTTGCGGAACTGAGGCGCTTGCGTGGAAGAGGAAGACGAAGCAGAGAAGAAGAATAGGCGCGCCGGCCGAAGGGAAGAGGAAGAAGAAGCAGAGAAGAAGATAGGCGCGCCGGCCAAAGGGAAGAGGAAGAAGAAGAAGAGTTGACGGCGGAGGAGAAGAAGAGAATGGAAAGAGAGAGAGAAGATAGGTTTTCTACTTACCCGATTTATTTAGTCAAATAGGTTTTTTTAAAAAAATTAAAGCGTATTAATCGCCGCTCACCGCCGATTAATCACCGCTCGCCGCCGATTAATCGTGATCGCAGCTGATTAAGCGTTTGGCCGCTTAATTCACCGCTTTCAGGTTAATCTGTGCGGAATGCTACCGCACAACGCTTAATCGTGATTAAGCGGGCGCTTAATACCTAATTCTTGAACCCTGGTCATAACATCGATGTATGGATGACTTCACACCTAATAGTCTCTCTCCTCTGCCCATAGTCATTTTCTCTCTCCTGCCCGCTAATCTCTAAAATGGATCGGAGAGATATGGCTCTCATACCCATAACCGGACTGACTAATAGCTACTAGTAGCCATCGTGCAGGTAATAGCCAAACGTGGATCAGTAATCAACACATGAACTGAATATAAACAATGCAACATCAAGTGATCCTTACTACTGTCAAAATAATGTTAAAGTTAATCAATTTCAAAATGAATAGTAATCTTGTTTAGGTGAAAGCTCTGATCCATTTGTAAACAGACAACAATCTCAAAAAATTATTAATTAAATAAAACAAAAAAAGCTAGGAGATGTTCCTGTTCATTACTGTTCCTAAGGAACAGTACACCCCAATCAGATCAGCTTTGAACCGAACCAATTGGCTAATGGTATTATGCTGAATGGGGTGATTCAGCACCGTGCCGAACCCAATTCGCGAGGGGTATTTTGGTAAAAGCATGTATTACGAATCTGACACGTGAACAGTAAAAATCTAACATAAAAAAGTCACTATATAATTGAGAAACCACAATTGTTTCTCTCTCTATTTTCAAAAATAAAAAATCTCCATTTCTCTCTCCTTTTTCTCTCTCTCAATTTTTCATGAACAAAGAGGAGATTTGTGTGTTCATTATGCCGGGAAATAGCACGTCGGGGTGGATCTACGCATGAAAACGTCGGGAGAGTGCATACAACCCTCATAATGTGTATGAATCTTTGTATTTTCATATTTTTCGTGTTCTTTTCTTGTTTGAGGGTGCCAAAAATTGATTCCGTAACATTTGGTTGAGATATGTTGGGTTTCGTAATGTCTATAACTATTTCCGTAATACTTTCGTTATTGTTTTATAATATCAGTTTTTGTAATATTTTTTATCAATTTTCATAATACTTTTGTAGCTGTTTCGTAACACTTTCGTGCTCTTCATGTTACTTTCGTAATCCTTTATTTCTCTCTCCTTTTTTTCTCTCAAATACTTTCATAACTGTTTCGTAACACTTTCGTGCTCTTCATGTTACTTTCGTAATACTTTTGTGTTGTTTCTCCCTCACATTCTCTCGTTTTCGTAATGTTTTCGTAGAAACAAGAAAAAGGAATGAAGAAGAAGACGAAAGAAGAAGATTCTAGATCTGGAATAGAGAAAATAAGAAGAGAAGAAGAAGGAAGGAGAAGACGAAGAAGAAGAAGAAGAATCTAGATCTGGAATAGAGAAAGAAGAAGAAGAAAGAAGACGGAAGGAGAAAAAGAAGAAGAAGAATGAAGAAGAAGAAGGAAGGAGAAGAAAGAAGAAGAAGAAAAATAATGTATTTCTCCCACCATTTTCAAAACTCAAAATCATTCATTTCCCTCTCTTTTTCTCTTCTTTTTTCTTTTTTCAATAAAAACAAGTGTTACGAATTAAGTACCAAGTATTACATTCATTTTCCTCTCTTTTTCTCTCCTTTTTATTTTATTTTATTTTATGCCCACATAACTAATACGAAAGTAATTCTCAAATGTTACGAAACATGGTATAAAACCATACGAATCAGTATCAAGTGTTACGAATTAAGTACCAAGTATTACATTCATTTCCCTCTCTTTTTCTCTCCTTTTTCTTTTAAGAAGAAGGAAGGAGAAGAAAGAAGAAGAAGAAAGAGAATGTGTTTCTCTCTTCATTTTCAAAATTCAAAATCATTCATTTCCCTCTCTTTTTCTCTCCTTTTCTTTTTTTTCTCAAGAATACCAAGTGTTACGAATTAAGTACCAAGTATTACATTCATTTCCCTCTCTTTTTCTCTCCTTTTTATTTTTATTTTATTTTATGCCCACATAACTAATACGAAAGTAATTCTCAAATGTTACGAAACATGCTATAAAACCATACAAACAAGTAACAAGTGTTACGAATTAAGTACCAAATATTACATTCATTTCCCTCTTTTTTCTCTCCTTTTTCTTTTAAGAAGAAGGAAGGAGAAGAAAGAAGAAGAAGAAAGAGAATGTGTTTCTCCCTCCATTTTCAAAATTCAAAATCATTCATTTCCCTCTCTTTTTCTCTCCTTTCTTTCTTTTTCTCAAGAATACCAAGTGTTACGAATTAAGTACCAAGTATTACTGATGGGTCCGGCCCGACGGAATTCAAGGGCCAACACGGCGTCCTAGACACAGCCACTAGTGCTGAGAAGTTGGGCCTAGGCGACAGCTCAGATGGGCTAAGCAAGCAAGCCCAGGAAGTAAAGGGAGACCCAAAGCGACGGCCCAGTCTCGGCGGCTCTTAGGGTTCCAAGGCAAGACGAACACGTGTCAACATCCTACGGAGGCTACAAACGAGGGGCCAGGATTCAACCTTGGCGACCAAGACAGGGGTACTATAAATACCCCCCGTACACCCCATTAACCGGGGGACAACACTTTTACCCAGCGGACAAAACGCTCCGCGGTACGTAACTCGCCTCCCTTCCCATTCCTTAAACTGATTGCCTCCCTTTCCCTTGAACTAACTACCCCCTTTATCACTTACGAGGTACACCACCCCCGGAAGACCAACAGGCTTGGGCTTCCATTATTGGGCCAGGCGACGAGGCTGGAACAATTGGCGCGCCAGATAGGGGCGATCAGGCGACTTTCCAAGGCGAATGGCTTCATCAGCGATTCCCACTCTGATGGGCGAGGATGGTGAAGGAGGAGATGGAGTAACACCGGTCAAGCACATCAACTCAGGTCCCCGTGCAGACCCAAATCTCACTAGAAACATGGAGCGCGAATTTGGAGACGACTCGGAGTCTCGAAGTACTATCCCGGCCGGCGATGCCTATGAGCTGTTGGAGCAGCGATTCCGGTCCCTCGAGCAACAAAATGCTGAGCTCACCCAGATGCTGAAAATGGTGATCGCCCAGCAAGCTCAAGCTCTTAGGGCCAACACTCAGGACAGGCAGTCGCCGCAAGATTCCCACCTTGAGGCACTACAACAATTCCTCCCGGCTACTCAAATCTCATCCGCACAGTTGGCAGTTCGCCAACCTCTGTCCAGGGCGATACTTGCTGAGCCACTACCTAAGGGATTGGTTCCGCCCAACCTAGATAGGTATGTAGGTACAGGCGACCCGGACGAGCACCTACAAGCTTTCCAGATTGCCATGCAAATGCAGCAGGCTGGCGACGCCGCATACTGCAGGGCTTTTCCAGCGACGCTTGGGGGGCGAGCTAGGGAGTGGTACATGAATCTACCGGAGGGCATCATAACATCGTGGGAAGGTTTCGCAAGGATCTTCTCACAGAAGTATGAGTGCAAGAAAACAAGGACGGTCTTGTTGCAAGCACTGGTGAGCCTGAGGCAAAAGCCAAACCAATCGCTGAAGGAATTCTTTGACGAATGGACTGGGGTCGTACAATCCATCAAAAGGGTAGATCATGAGATCGCTGCGGCAAGTTTATTCCAGTCGACCCATAATGGCAGACTACGAGAGTCGCTGCTACAAGTGGCTCCGAAGTCGCTGTCCAACTTGGAAACCAGGGTACATAAAATTATTTTGATTGAGGAGCAGTTAGCGAACCTTTACAAGGAGCGGCGAAGAGGGAAGAAAAGCCCGTTACAGGGAACAAGCAGGCCAAATGGCAGCCCTCCGAGAAACCGCCATACAGGAGATACCGCCCTGAAGAACAAAGGGGTTATCAGGAGAGGGGATACCAAGAAGAAAGGGCGGATTACACACCCCTCTCAGAATCGCGGAGAAAGATCCTGCTGTATATGCAGCACAAAGGACATACCATCAACTGGTCGGGGCCAATGTTCACCCCGGCGGATCAGCGAAGTCGCCAGAAGTTCTGCGATTTCCATGACTCTCATGGGCATACCACTGAAGATTGCAGAGAGTTAAAAAATGAAATTGAAAGATGGATAAGCGAAGGACGTCTCAGGGATTTCATTGTCAGCTCAAAGCGGAAAAACAAGCCGCAAGAAGATGATCGCCGTGGTAAAGGAGAATCACAAGACAAGAAGGGTGACGTTTTCGCCCGGCTTAAGGAGCCTCAAGAAGGAGAAGACAGCAAAAAGAAGGCCCGACCTGAGGTGAATCACGTCTATCAAACCATCTTCGGCGGGGAAAGCTGCCCAACGAAGAAAGTCAAAAAGGAGGTGACACAGGAAGTAATGATGATAGATCAAGTCAGTCGCCCAACTTTGGGGTTTTCAGAAGAAGACATGGCCCGGGTAGGAGGCCCAAGTTTGGAGGCGATGGTGATTCAAGTAATCACACACAATAGCCGAGTGGAGCGAGTGATGGTTGACGAAGGGAGCTCGGCGGACATCATTTTCTGGGAGCTGTACAAAAAGATGAACTGCCAGCTAGCTTGCTCAGGCAGACAAAAACTACCATCTCAGGATTTTCAGGACACACAGTCCCCATCAAGGGAATAGCCACGATGGCGATAACCATTGGGGACGGAGACTTGCAGGTCACCCGATCCATCGACTTCCATGTCATAGATTGTCAATCCACGTACAACATGATCCTCGGGCGACCGGCGCTCGCCGCCTTCCAGGCAATCTCCTCCCCAGTGCACCAAGTGCTGAAGTTCGCCACTAATGAAGGTATAGGTTTTGCCTGGGGGCACCCGGACATCGCCAGAAGGTGTTATAGGGCGGCGACTAAGAGCACTTGCCTCACCATAAGCTTGGAGGCGGAAAATGAAGGAGAAAGAGTCGTACCTGCGGAATCGGACGTCCCAATACTGCTTTTCGAAGAAGACGAAAGTAAGACAGTTCGAGTATCATCCTACCTAAGCGATGACAAGAAGCAAGAGTTGGTAAAGTTGCTCCGAGAGTTCTCGCACCTGTTTGCGTGGGCACCAAGTGACATGCCAGGAATCGCTCCAGACATCATCAAACACTCTCTAGCAATTGAGCCCGGGAGTCACCCAGTCCAGCAAAAGCGGCGTAACATCTGCAGAGAAAGACAGCAGGCGGTGGCGAATGAAGTAGAAAAGCTCCTGAAGGCAGGGTTTATCAAGGAGGTGCAGTATCCTGAGTGGTTGGCTAATGTAGTTCTTGTGAAGAAATCGTCAGGAGCATGGCGAATGTGTGTCGACTTCACCAACCTTAATGATGCTTTCCCAAGGATCCGTACCCTTTGCCCAACATAGAGCAACTGGTAGACGCAACGGCGAATAATGAAATGCTGTCCTTTCTGGATATGTTCTCAGGATATCATCAAATACCTTTAAACAAGCAGGATCAAGAGAAAATGGCTTTCATGACGCCCACGGCGAACTACTGCTACCGGGTAATGCCATTTGGGCTCAAGAATGCTGGCACGACTTACCAGAGAATGATCGACACAGTCTTTGTCAGACAGCTCGGCCGAAACTTGGAGGCATATGTGGATGACCTTTTGGTCAAAAGTAAGAAGTCCGATGATCATCTTGGCGATCTAAGAGAAACCTTCAACACACTACAGGAATATTCGCTCAGATGAACCCTTTGAAGTGTGTGTTCGGGGCGACATCAGGAAAGTTTCTGGGATATCTTATAACCAGAAGAGGAATAGAGGCTAATTTCGGCATAGATCGCGGCGATTACAGCAATGGCACCCCCAAAGACCGTGAAGGAGGTTCAGGTTTTATCTGGAAGACTGACGGCAATCAACCGATTCATTCCCAGGATCGCCGATCGCTGGCTCCGTTTTTTGCGACCTTGAAGAATGCAAAGTTTGCATGGAATGACAAATGTAATAAGGCTTTTGAAGAGCTGAAAGCAATTTTTAATTATCCCTCCTGTACTCGCATCTCCAAAGTTAAATGAAGATCTATTTCTCTATATCGCAATCTCTCCAAAGGCAGTTAGTGCGGTTTTGGTTCGAAGAGAGGACAAAGCCGAACACCCTGTTTTTTACACAAGTAAAACCTTAGTCGACGCCGAAACAAGGTATCCGGCGATAGAAAAAGATGGCGTATGCTGTGGTTTGCGCGGCCAGAAAGCTGCGACCATATTTTCAGGCACACATACATGTGCTCACGAATCTTCCGATTAAGAATGCGTTAAGATCCATGAGCGTGGCAGGGCGATTAGCTAAGTGGCGATTGAGTTAAGCGAGTATGACATTCGTACACCACGAACGGCGATCAAAGCGAGGTCCTTGCGGACTTGTAGTCGAAGGGCAGTACAAGAAGATAACGAAGAGGATGAGTGGACGTTATTTCGGACGGCACTCGAGTAAGGAGGATCAGCGGGATGTCCTAAGGTTCTGGTGGTCCTCCACGAGGTCGCATTGTGATTCACTAATGACAACAGAGCGGTATGGGCATTGGAGGCTGCTACGATCGCTAAGATTGGAGACCACATCAAAGTTCTCAGACTCGGCGATAGTAGTCCACTACAAAAATTTAGCTGTTAGCGTCAGTTAGAGACGCAGCATAGCGTCGGTCACTGATCGACGCTAAAGGTTTTGGCGTCGCTCAGACAAAGCGACGCCAATTCCTCGACGCTAAATCCGGTTACTGAACGACGCTAAATCCTTGACCGAATCGGTCGTGAAGAACCAATTTTTGTTTTCGTTTTCATTTTTTATATTCCTTTTTAATATTCATTTTTTATTTCTTTTTATCACAAATTAGTCACTGCATTTTTTAATGCCAATTAGTCATTAGATTTGTTAGGTCACCATTTTGGTCAAATATTTTTTAGGTCACCATTTAGGTTATGTCCCTAGATCTAGAATCGCGAACTTTGATCGGAGTGACGTGGCGGCCGCGTGGCAGATGACTGGAGGAGGCTGGTGAGGAGAAGAAAAGGAAGAAAAGAGAGAAGAGAGGAAAGGAAGGAGAAAGCGGATTCGAATGATTGGAGAAGAGCAAGGAAGAGGAAAAGTGCTCTGGCTGGTTGGAAGAAGGGCTCTGACGCATTTGGAAGAGAAGGAAAGAAAGAGAGAACAGGAGAGGAGAGGAAGAGGGAAAAGAGGAAGTTTGGAATTTCAGGAGAGGGAGTGTGAGAGAAGTTAGGGTTAGGGTGTGGTGCTGAGGAGAGAGAACTGAAGGCTCATGGGGTTAAATACCCGAATTAGCGTCGGTCGATGACGACGCTAATCTGTCGGAAGTACGCAAATGTTTTGGGCAAAGAACTCTTTTGACCCAAACCTGATTAGCGTCGTTTTGGTCAAATTTAGCGTCGTCGTTTTGACGCCTAACCTTGCAAGCGAGTCAGGTTACGCGTTTGGCGACGACGAGCTTCCCTCAAGCACGTAACCCTTTTTAGTGGACTATAAGGAGCTTGAGTAAGGAGTCGCTCTCCCTATTTGATGAGGTAAGTATATCAAATTCAAAAAGTGGTTATCGACTGTGGAGAAAATTGCACGCGTGCTTGTCAAATAACGGCGACAGATTTAAGAGGCGAATGTCAGTGGAGGAAACAAGACGACATGTTCACGATTACGAATTGGAAGCGATGCGACACTATACATATGGACGCACTGTACAAGGACCGTGAGGCAACCGGCGAATAGGAAGAGCTATAATAGGGAGCTGTACGAACAGCATGTCATATTGCGATGCTGAGAGGATGCATGGCTTGGAGAAATAATTAGGTGTGGCATACTGAGAGAGTAGAGAACTTAATTCGGGCTCTATGCCACAATGAAAAGGAGGCTGGTGACTGGTGAAGAAATGCCACAAGTGTCAGGAATTTGCGATTTATCACAAGTTGCAGCAACAGCGCTCCAGGCGAATGTCAGCCCATGGCCATTTGCGAGGTGGGGGATGGATATCCTAGGCCCATTCCCAGAAGCTTCAGGAAAAAGGAAATTCCTCATCGTGGCGGTTGATTATTTCACCAAGTGGGTTGAAGCAGAAGCAGTGGCAAGTATCACCGCTAAGCAGATACAAAAGTTCGCGTTTAAAAGTATCGTCACCAGATTCGGCATACCAGAAAGTATTATCTGTGATCATGGTACTCAATTCGACTCACAACTCTTTAAAGAATTTTGTGATGATTTAAAGATAAATCTACGATTCGCCTCAGTCGCCTACCCACAAGCCAACGGACAAGCGAGGCGGCTAACAAACTCATCCTGCAAGGTTTAAAGAAAAGAGTGGATGGATGTAAGGGTGTATGGGTCGAGGAGCTTGATCACGTACTATGGGCTCATCGTACGGCTTATAAAACGGCGACAGGCGAGACTCCCTATACATTGACATATGGGACTGAGGCGGTCCTCCCGGTGGAGATTTCAATCCCATCTATACGAATACAGAATACAGGGATGAGGTCAACGAATAAGAATTGATGCTTAACGTGGACATGATTGAGGAAAGAAGAGAAAAAGCACAGATGCGGCTGATCGCTGAAAAGGAACAGCTGGCCAGGCGATATAATCTAAAACTCCGACCACATCACTCGCGCTAAATGATTTAGTACTGCGAAAAATCTTCAGGCCAGCGGTCGGGGCAGCCAAGCTCAATCCTGGATGGGAGGGACCTTATAGAGTACGGCGAGTAATAGGGGCCAATACCTTCAAGCTAGCAGAGCTGGATGGCACAAAGGTTTCCAAAACATGGAATTCATGCATCTTAGGCGGTATTATGATTAAAAAGTACTTGTAAGCAAATATTGGTTTTAATGAAGTTACCAGATGCCTCGTTACCTAATCCCAAAACGCTGTTTTACATCGAAATTATCATATAAGACCTAAGGGCATTGAGACGCTATGTAAGACCTACGGGCATAACAATCGTGTAAGACCTAAGGGCATCAAATTATCATATAAGACCTAAGGGCATTGAGACCGCTATGTAAGACCTACGGGCATTAACAAATCTCCGTGTAAGACCTAAGGGCATCGAAATTATCATATAAGACCTAAGGGCATTGAGACCGCTATGTAAGACCTACGGCATTAACAAATCACCGTGTAAGACCTAAGGGCATCGAAATTATCATATAAGACCTAAGGGCATTGAGACCGCTATGTAAGACCTACGGGCATTAACAAATCGTCGTGTAAGACCTAAGGGCATCGAAATTATCATATAAGACCTAAGGGCATTGAGACCGCTATGTAAGACCTACGGGCATTAACAAATCGCCGTGTAAGACCTAAGGGCATCAGAAATTATCATATAAGACCTAAGGGCATTGAGATCGTCACAACAGACCTATGGGCATTAACAAATCGCCGCGTCTGACCTAAGGATGGCAAAACTATCGGTATAACGTACAGCCAACGATGAAAGGTGGCGAAGCAGTCAAGAAGGGCGACACAAGATATAAGACCAAGGCTAAGAATATGCAAGTAGAAGCTAAGTGGCAAATGTCATAAAAAGAGAACAATAACAACAACAAGTAAGGACATGAAGTCAATTGTCTGAACAGAAAACAGTAAAAACAAAAAATCAAAGGCAGGATCATGGGTCCTTGGTACTGGAGTCCTTCCCGCCGGTCTTTGAGGGATCAGCGGCGGAGTCAAGGTCTTTGCCACTGGTTGAGGGAGCAAGGTCAGAGGATGGCGGTTTGAACTCCCGAGCCGTCGGGGTTCAAGTCAGGCAGGCCGCGACTACGGCGAGTAGCCGTAATGTATTCAGCATCTGCCGCTACCACTTCACGCTGCAAGCGATCGGCGTCTTGGAAATAAGCTTCTTCCTCAGCGTCAACTAGGTCGGGAACCCCGCAGCTGTGGCGGTTAAGGCCGCGAAGAACAGCCCGCACCATCTTCCGCCCAGGCCAACCCTTATTGGGAAAAACCCGTAGAACTCATTACGACAGCTACGCATTACCACACGCATACTCTCGCCGAGAGCATGGGTGTAGTAAGCAACGGCCTCATCGTATTGAGCCTTGGAAGACTCAAGATCGCGATCGCCGCCAATTGTGCCGCCAGAGAGTCATTGAGCAGCTCTTTCGCGCTGTCCCTTTCAGCGGTTATCTCCTCCACCTGGGCGACTTTGACGCGCGCCTCCTCCAGTCAGCCTCAAGGGCGGTAACGCGCTCATTCGCAGCCTGTAAGTCCTCCTGGACCCCTTCCAGTTGGCCGATCCGCTCAGTCCCTCGGCCAGGCTTTCCTTCAAAGAACCGACAGTAGAAGTCGCCGCATCCGCTCGGCGCTAGAATCAATAAACAGTAAAGGTTTCAGTAGGATCGCGAGGCGATAGTCTGGATTTTTTTTAAAAAAAAAAGAGGAAGAGAGGCAAGCAGTAAATACCTTCTCCTCGTTATGATAACGAGTAAGATCCATACGCAGGGAGCGTAAGTTCTCTGCCTCCTCCTTCAGCCTCTGGTTTTCCTCTTGCATGTGCTTGCATGCAAAAGACAGGTCGCCGAGCTCGGCAAGGGCCTATACGATAGAATAATTGTAAAACAAAAGAGGGAGGAAGAAAGCACCAAACTATAGCAACGGAACGAAACGAGCATGGGATGGAAAGCATTTTACAATACCTGAAGGAGCCGGCAGGAGGCCGCTCCATAAGATCAGATATCTCCGAGCCTTCTCCAGGGGCAGTGACCCCCTCATAGATGCCTCGGGAGAAGTCCTCCGCAATATCACTCGCCATCCGGGGCGATATGTGGGATGCCACCGGATGGACAACAGCGAAAGTACGGCAGGCGAAAGCGCCCCTCGCCCTCCCGACCAGCAGGAGCAGGACGGTCAAAAACGGTATTGGCCGCTCGGACCAGTTAGCTCGGCGGGCGCGATCGATGTTGACCGCCGGTGGGCGAGAATGGTCGCGAAGAGGCTCCGTGGGGCGGGGATCAAGCTCCGCGGCAGGCTCTGTTTCAGGATCAGCCGGGTCTGCAGGAGGAAGGATAGGCTCGGTGGGAAGATAGGAATCGTCGTACGAAAGAGCGTCCTCATCAGCAGGCTGGTCAAGAGGCTCCCTCGCGGGGAGGATTATTATCTGCCTGAGGGTGATTGGCGGCGAGAGCGGCGGAGGGGAGTTTCAGTTTCAGCGTCATCATCCTCGACTTCTACCACGGTTGGGGTGGCGGCAGCGGACGACTGAACTCTCGCCCGTCTTCTTCCTCGGCTTGGAAGCCCCGGCCTTTTTCTTCCTTTTTGAGGAAGTAAGGCCTTCGTCTGCTCGATCGCCTTCCTCTTCCCCTTAGATTTTTCAGGAGGAGGCTGAGTGGAGGCGGGGGCGACAGTAGCAGACTCTTGCCGGCTAGGGCGAGTCTCACCAACAGGCCCGCGTGCGGTGGTGGTGAAGGAGCATCCAGCGAGGCTTACAGCGCCTGGGAAAAAGACAACCCAAGGGTTTAAAAATAATAAAAAAAAATGCACAAAGAAGGTCTAAACACATATAAGTGACAGGAAAAGGTAGGCGGTAATGAGAAGGTTGTGTATTCCTAAGGGTTTGGCTTCGGCGACTTAATTACACAAGTTAGACAACACTAACCAAAAGGGGAGGTGACCATCGTCGCCTATACATAAAATTTACCTCCTCGTATTCCCGCCTGAGCGGTCCTTAGGCCAGAGGTTGTCGATAGGTGATGACAGTCGAGGAGGATTCGGCGCCGCAGGAGTGTTTCCTCGGGAGTAGGATCGAGTTCGGTGTTGAAGCGACTCACGTCGCCGGAAGACCATGAGGGTGGAAGCAGCGAGGACCAGTGGCGATCTGTGTCGCTGGGCTGGAAATAGAAAAAAGAGTGGTACTAGGTAGGACGAGGCTTAGGCGATGAATAGGTACCCTTTGGGGAGAGATCAGGCCGGCGAACAAAACTTATGCATTGGATGTGTGTTTGGCATAGTGAATCAGCTGAAACAGTCGAAGAGTGGGGGCGATCTTTTTGGCCACACACTGCATTCAAAAGCAGAGGCCGTGGCCCAACACCGACATTAAAGGCGCCAAGGGAAGCGCCAAAACATCCAAGCAAGTCGACTATGAATGATGATGGCGGAAGGCGAAGTCCATTGGTGAAGGCCTCGGTCCAGATGCCGTGCCACCCGGGCGGGCAATTGCCAATGGTAGAGAGTCGGGAGGCCACGGCGAATCCCCAGGAGGATGGCAGCATGGCGAATGGAAGAACGCGGGCGATTCTCTCTACTGACCCTGAAGGAAAGTAGCCTGGGCCAATGACCGTGCGTTCGTCACAAGCAGCTCCCTGCCACATAGACTACCAGTTGCCAATGGAGTAGGACCCGGTGACCCTGGTCGCCTCAGGGTCAATCTCAACCCCATGGAGGACCCGTTCGAATCCTTTTTGATGGGGACCCCAGAAAGGAAGGGCGGGAGATTCATCAAAAGTTTCCTCTGCTACGTCGGAAACATGGGAAGAAGGGGTTTCGGCCAAGGGGGGAGGATTTAAGGGCACCCGTTCAGGGGACTGACTAGAAAATGAGGGAGGGGGTGAAGAAGAAGGTGAAGGATCAGTGCCCGCGGAATAAGAGTGACTTTGGTTCTGGCTATCGGTGTCGGAATCCATGGTTAAAGAAAGACGGCAAGAAGCGGAAAAGAAAGAGGAATACACGACAGAGAACAGAACTACAATGACAGCACGAGAGAAAGGTTGAGGCACGTACCAGGTGGACGTCGAGGGGCTCCAGACATCTGAAAAAGGAAGAAAGGGGGAGGAAGGGTCATTTTCCGGTCGACGGAAGAAGGAGGAGGTCGTCGGAAGAAGAAGGAAACAGTCGAAAGCAAAGGGACAGTAAAAACAGTGAGATGAGACAGCAAAGAAGGAGTAAAAAAAGGACGAGGACGGTAAGAATAGGGTTTATATAAGAAGTCCAGTAGGCGGGAAACGGAACCGTCGTGGTGGATGAGTGGGGAGCACGCGCGGCTGATGGGATGTGCTGGCGGGAAATGGAACCGTCGCGACATTTAATTGGGGGCACGCGCGGTTGAGATGATGTCTGGAAGGATAAGGTAATGATGACTTTTGGGCAATTACTGAAATGCCCCGATTTCCCCAACTTCCCCGGCACGCTAGAGAGTAAAAGACCACAATACCCTGAGAGATGGAAGAGAACATGAGAAACGGAAGTCAGGTGTGGTTGGCAGTAGCGATAAAGGATTGAAGGCGATATAAGACACGAAAACAAGGGCGATCTAACAAAAAGCCGAAAGCTAAGAAACCAAGGCGACGAAGGAAAACAGGGGCGGCAAAGCGACATGGCACAAGCAACCAAAAGCCCTCAGCCAAGCAAAGCTCGACTAAGGGCTTGGGGGCAATTGATGGGTCCTCCTGCGGCGATCAAAAGGCAAGCGGTCCGAACTATGAGTAAGCCCTCAGCAAAGCAAAGCTCGACTAAGGGCTTGGGGGAAATTGATGGGCCCGGCCCGGCGGAATTCAAGGGCCCACATGGCGGCCCACACGGCGTCCTAGACACAGCCACTAGTGCTGAGAAGTTGGGCCTAGGCGACAGCTCAGATGGGCTAAGCAAGCAAGCCCAGGAAGTAAAGGGAGGCCCAAAGCGACGGCCCAGTCTCGGTGGCTCTTAGGGTTCCAAGGCAAGACGAACACGTGTCAACATCCTACGGAGGCTACAAACGAGTGGCCAGGATTCAACCTTGGCGACCAAGACAGGGGTACTATAAATACCCCCCGTACACCCCATTAACCGGGGGACAACACTTTTACCCAGCGGACAAAATGCTCCGCGGTACGTAACTCGCCTCCCTTCCCATTCCTTAAACTGATCGCCTCCCTTTCCCTTGAACTAACTACCCCCTTTATCACTTACGAGGTACACCACCCCCGGAAGACCAACAGGCTTGGGCTTCCATTATTGGGCCAGGCGACGAGGCTGGAACAATTACATTCATTTTCCTCTCTTTTTCTCTCATTTTTATTTTTATTTTATTTTATGCCCACATAACTAATACGAAAGTAATTCTCACATGTTACGAAACATGCTATAAAACCATACGAACAAGTACCAAGTGTTACGAATTAAGTACCAAGTATTACATTCATTTTCCTCTTTTTTTTCTCTCCTTTTTATTTTAAGAAGAAGGAATGAGAAGAAAGAAGAAGAAGAAAGAGAATGTGTTTCTCCCTCCATTTTCAAAATTCAAAATCATTCATTTTCCCCTCTTTTTTCTCTCCTTTTTTTCTTTTTTCTCAAGAAAAACAAGTGTTACGAATCAAGTACCAAATATTACATTCATTTCCCTCTTTTTTTCTCTCATTTTTATTTATTATTTATTTTATACCCACATAACTAATACGAAAGTAAATCTCAAATGTTACGAAACATGATATAAAACCATACGAATCATGATTTGTACTTGAATCATTAGAAGAAAGAGAATAGAAAAATTGAGTACTCTATTTCCTACTTTTCTGTCACTTTTTCCATCACTTTAACACATTGACGAGATTACTATTTTACCCTTCTGACACTCTCATTTATTATAGCCATTGATCTTGTGGGGCCAAGCTCATGGACGGCTGAGATTTGGTTCAGCACCATTCAACACCATAAAGATTCAGCACCTGACTAATTTCCGAACCAATTAGCATTCCCATGTTTTCTCTTTCCCCAATTAGCTTTGAACCGAACCAATTAGAAATAGTAATGAACTAAATAGCGGGGCTAATAGTATTATGTGAATAGGTGTATTCAGCACCGTGCTGAACGCAATAGGAGTCGTCCGATGAATCGTACGGTGACGGGGAAATGTAACGCGCGAGGGTTGTTTCGGTCATTTCCTGATTCGTAATATTTTCGCGCGTGATTTGAAATTTTGAATTTGTGATTTGACAGGAGAGAGAAAATTAGAACCCTATAAAAGCAGTTCCCGGCGAATTAAAATTCGTAATTTTCTCGCTCCAAAATTCTCGCCTACAATTTCTCGCTCCTCATTTCTCTCTCACGTAACAAAATGTCACTGGCACGTGAAGGTAATCTAGTTATTTCGTAATACAGCACGCATTTGTATTAAGCATCCGTAATGTTTTTTTCCATTCGTAATATGTTTCCTGGCCTTACGTCTCTTTCGTAACCTTTTGCAGTCGTTGACGTTTCAATCACTCTGCCAGGTACTACGTAATGCATTCTTTACGTTTTACGTTTTCCGGTGTACACTTTCCACAACGTTTACATGGTTAAAATACATTCTGAACAAAATGCAGGAATCGAGGGGGGATCCAGAAATACGCCTATTGATCTAAATGAAATGTTGGTACCTTGTGCAGGTACTGCTACGTTACATTTACTACGTTCGATCGTATGATATATTCTGAAAGATTCGTACTACATTCTATTATCTTTCGTAATAATTCATACTTTCGTAATACTTCGTAACACATTTTCACACGTTTTGCACTACGTACATGTGAAACGTCTGTACCTCGTGCATGTATTACTTGACATTTTATACGTTCATTCGTAATATATTGTTTAATGTTTCGTATTAGTTAATACCTTGTATTGCAGGAGAATCTTCAACAACGTTGGATTTGAACGAGGGAATGAAGTTGAATGAGGTGGCTGATCCGGGTCAGTTACACGTATATGAAAAAACTTTGTACATAATTGTCGTTGCACCAAAAGTAATACCAAAAGTAATAACAATTATCTTACGTAATACCTTACCTTGTATTACGTAATATATATGACTTCCTTCGTATACCTTTTTAAAGCATTTCGTATATCCCTTCGACAATTATCTTACGTAATACCTTACATTGTACTACGTAATATACATGACTTCCTTCGTATACCTTTTTAAAGCATTTCGTATATAATTCGCTGTCTGTACGTTGTATTTATTTCTTTATCTCGTAACATCTTTAACCTGCGATACATTTTAACCTCACATTCGTAGGAGACGCGCTCCCAATGTTTGACAACATGCAAGAAGCGTTTCATTTCTACGAGGATTACGCTCATCTTGCTGGTTTTGGTGTCAGAATAAGGTACCAGAAAAAATATAAATCAACTCCGACTCTTGATGAAACAGCCGCCGATGGAGATCCCATGGTCTTAGTTGTAGACCCCCCATGTCGATACCTTAGGTTCGTTTGCACGCACGAAGGCCAGAAAAGAAAAGGGAAGACAAACAATAAGCGGACTAGACCTGATGAACGACTAGGTTGTGAGGCAGAAATAAAAATGAAATGGGACAAATCTCTCAAAAAGTATTACATATACGACTGGATAAAAACTCATGCACCGCATGAATTGCTCCCAGAAAAATATGCTCATCTTTTCCGGTCAAACAGAAGTGTGACCCGAACAAATGCACATCTTGCCCTCATACACAAACTGGCTGGGGTGACTTCCCGGAAATCATTCGACATAATGAGGCAAATGGCAGGGGGGGCCAAACATTGGGTTTCTTATACGAAGATCTCCGAAACCACAACAGGGAAAGACCAGATTCTGCATTGAGCACCGCTGAAGGATCATCACTGCAGCGCTATTTTAGAGTTCGAGCAAGAGAGGAAAAAAATTTCTTCTATGAGCTTCAGGAAGACAACTGCAATGAAATCTTGAGTGTCTTTTGGGCTGACAATAGGATGCGTGAAGAATTCTCTGTGTTTGGGGACTCAATCAGTTTCGACACCACTTACAGAACAAACAAAGACTACAGGCCCTTAGGTAATACTCTCTAATTCGTAATATATATATGTAATACGTTTCATTTAATCTATAAACACGTAACACTTTATTAACCTTCGTAATATTTAAAAAACAGTTATGTTTTACTTAAGCGTAAAAGACGTAATACTTTATTATGTCTCGTAATAATTGTATGTAATGCATGTTACGCTAGCATAAAAAACGTAACACTTTACCCTTTTACGTAATATATAATTTATCTTACGTGTTACTTTTTCCTTATTAAATTTTCACACTGCCATGTGTAACTTAACAGCTTTATTCGTCGGGTACAACCACCATAGAGATATGGTGATATTCGGTGCTGCTCTTTTGTTTGACGAGACGTCAGCTACCTTCGAATGGTTGTTCCAAATGTTTGACAAATGCATGGGGGGAAGAAACCAACCAGTATATTCACCGACCAAGCAGCGGCGATTGCTGCCGGTATTAGGGCCATATATCCAATGCCGGTTACATACCATGGACTATGTACATTCCATATCCTCAATAATGCTGCGAGGAACTTGGGATCACTCTGTGACAAGGTACCGCAACAAGGGTGTTTGTATGTAAAAAACATTTTACTTAAGTATAAAAAACGTAACACTTTATTAGATTTCGTAATATTTCATACATTATACGTTTTATTTAATCGTAAAAACCGTAACACTTAGCCACCTACGTAATATATAATTCATCTTACGTGACACTTTATGCTTCACACTGCCATGTGTAACGTAACAGCTTTATTGATATCAGGTATTCGTAGCTGAACTTAGCTACATGATGTTTGGGGTTGACACTGAGGCTGAGTTTGATGTCCACTGGGGTCTTCTGAAAAAAAAATGCTTCCCTGATCGTGAACCAGAAGGACACCCATGGCTCACTCAGATCTACCAAAAAAGGACACAATGGTCTAGAGCATGGATGCAATCACATTTCACCTGTGGCATGCGTAGCTCACAATTAAGTGAAACGTGCAACAGTAACATGAGGCACTACCTGGCACCAAACCTTTCCTTGGAGGAATTTTTTCAGCAGTTCAGCCGACTAGTGGAGAACAAAAGAGAGGAGGAATTGAAACGGGACTTCAAGATGAAAACATCGAAACCGTTCAATAGGTGATACTAGACGTAATCCTTTAACATATTTCGTAATATTTTATAAGTAATTCGTTTTATTTTAGCTTAAAAAATGTAACACTTTATAAACATACGTAATATTTTGCTTATATTCCGTAACACGTTTTGAATTGTTCGTGATATTCTATCTATATCTTCAATATACGTAACAAATATATGTATTTTTCTCCGTTGGGACAGGTTTGAGCACAGCGAACTGACAAAACAACTAGCCAAAGAATACACCCCAAAAATTTTTAAAAGGTGGTTGTCTGAATACGAGCAAACTTTAGCCTACGGCGTGCTGGCGTTGGAAGAAAAAACAAATGCAGGTGTGATGACATTCAACGTGTTCAAGCAGGATGTTAATGGGTCAAGAACTGATGAAAGAACCGTGACATGCACAAGGGATTGTTCAATCATAGTCTGTGGGTGCCACATGTTTGAAATGGAGGGCTTGATGTGCAGACATATAATACGATTCAGGGAGGTGCTGGGTAGTAACGGAAATCATTTGCTGCTGCATATACCTAAACCATTAATCCTACAAAGGTACACACCTAATTGACATACTCGTGATACTTTTCTTATTATTTCGTATTATACTGTCACAATATCCGTCATATATACTCTTCTTTTTAGTTATACATTGTATAAAATTTCGTATAGGTATTGCCGAACAGCAAAGGATGGCCTGCTCATTGCAGACACAATCCCAGAGGTTTCCCACCCAGATGTTGCCCAAATGTCCGAGTTAATTACTGCGATGGCTAAGCTTAAGTCTACGGTACTTCCCCTTTATATAATTATCAATTACGAATTTGGTACTTTATACATACGTAATACTTAACATGTCTTCATAAACTTCTATTCAGGTTAATGGGGATACAGCCAAGACAGCTACAGCCATACAGTGCATCATTGATCTGGAGAAAAGGATGAGCACTGCAATCAACCTAAACGAGCACCAAAAGGAAGGGCCCTGCCAGGCGCCAAAAAAATTGAAGAAACGAACAGAGACTTTCAAGCCGAAGAAAAGGCCCATATCTCAAAGAGACCGGAATGCATTCTTGCACTCAGTTCGAAAGGACAAAAATGTAATCTTTCAGAACCACGAAATGGGTGGGACTGACCTCCGTCTTTAACAAACAATGTAAAAACATTAAATTCGTAATACTTTCGAATGTGTGTTAAATATTTCATCCTACTACACGTATCTGTAAATCTAATATTTCGTAATATTTACTTTTCAACTTCTACAACCCAAAAAAGAATTAAAGTATAAATTTACCAAAAAGCTTACTATAAATAATACTTTCTCACTCATCCATTTTCCAGAACCAAAATATCGAAAATCCCCCCCAGATCTGAAAAAAACATGCCGCCACTAATCCCCCACTGTAAATGCAAACTTCCCGCTTACATCTATTCTGTTGAACGGCCGACGATATATTCTCCGCTCATGTACTTTCTGGGTTTCCAAAAACCACCAGGTCAGAGATGCAAAATGTTCGTCTGGTGTATGGAGATGGACAGGAGTCAGAACGAGGAAGTCGCCCAAATGTACAATCTACCCCATGCCAAAATCGTGGCTAAGCTAGCTCATACACAATATGAAATGTCAACCTCATCCAACATCGGAGAGATCTCGGGGGAACAGGTATATATAACTTCAGTCTAACTTTCATCTTCCCATAAAATAACATGCACTCGTTATTCGTAATACATTACTCCATATATATTATCTTCGTATCACATTATATTTAACTTCGTACTGGA
The DNA here is from genome assembly GCA_034768395.1 of Linum lewisii. Lineage (NCBI taxonomy): Eukaryota > Viridiplantae > Streptophyta > Magnoliopsida > Malpighiales > Linaceae > Linum > Linum lewisii. The sequence goes on from CM068302.1 coordinate 54,951,411, forward strand.
TGACTATACCATTCGTTATACTTTACCGAACGCAGGACCGACAACTAAACAGGTATTCGCCGGGACCTATTATGCAAGAGTTACGAACTCTAGAGCTTCTGGATGAAGTTTCAAGTCTTCAATCAAGAGTGGAATCCCTAGAGGGCCAACTTAGAAACATGGGCTTGAACTAGATCTTGACATAAGAGGTTGTTTCTTATGTTTCCTGTCTAAGTGTAACGAATAAATTTCCCAAGTAGTACGAATATTCTTATATTGTATATATTATTAAGTTGGTAAGTGGTACGAGTGTGCACGAAATGAATTACGTGAGCACTTATTTTTTATACCTTGAACACGTAATTAATGCAGGTCAAAACTGATTGGGTAACTGCACAATCTCCCAACAACCAGCATTAAAAAAATCAATCTCCATTGGTAACCCCAACGACACCAACACAACCCTTTAAAACAATCTCTCTTGGGTCCATATCCTCTTCTCTCTATCCCAAAAAACCAAAAACAAAAAATGTCAAGCTTCATCCCATACTGTGGCTGCAATCTCCCCTGTTACATTTATCAGGTTAACCGTCCGACGAGCACTCCGTATCCCTTCTATCTGGGATGCCAGAAACCAAAAGCTGAAAGATGCAGCATGTTCATGTGGTGCAAGCAGACAACTAACACCGATTCTGATGAAGCTGAACATCAGATCAATGTGAACCCAAACTCGTCCACAAACGCCGATGGAACAACAGGTAAAAAAACATTAAAGTTTTATTGTAAGTTATTTTGGGTAATTATAGCTTGTTTATATAGGCAATAACAACATCTGACCTTGTTTATATAGCTTTAGAACGGAGTTCAACGGTTAGAAGAGAGGTCAACGGTTAGAAGAGAAATAATGGTGACTCAGGTTAGCAAAAAAAAGATGGTGTTTTGGTTTCTGTAAGAGATATTATGTTATGAACATGGTGGTTATGTGTTACGTATTGAATGCAAAAGAATTACGAATTATATTATATGTATTACTTAATTCAAAATTTTGTACAACATAATTAAGTTGTATGTACTACTACTCTTCACTCTGATGCGTAACTCATATGTTACGTATCACCGTGAAGGGTATTACGCTCAAATCGACTTCATCCTCCTTCTGAACCACCTTCTCCTTCTCCATCAGGTTTTGATGTCCTCAAATCCCTTCCCCCACCCCCTATCCCCCCTTAATCTTCCTAACTTCCTCTGATGCCTTCTTCAGCACTTCATCACCAATAACGTTGAAAGGGGAAATTAACAAAAGTAGACAAACTTCCTGCCTCCTCCTCTCAATCACCACTGGATCTGACCAACTTAAGATCTCAGACGTGACCGCTCCTTCCCATGTCTCCAACAAGTTCAACGCAAAAATGCCACAGGAAGTGTTATCTGCCTGTCTTATACTGCGATGGTTAACAGATTTATTGACATCGATTGGCTCCGGTGGAAGATCCGAACGGAACATGGGGATTAGATTGTTCGCCAAGTCCATGATGTTCCTTGATGTCCGCATGTATATCTCTGGGACTACTGCACGGTCTAGACTATCCAGATAGTCACCACACCGGTTCTTTAGATTAACACAGAACACAACAAAGTGTTCTTCGTGACACATCGGAAAGAACCACTGCATGAAAGTGTCACGAAAAAGGTCGGTTACGTTAACGTAAACCATAAAACAGTTACGGAATGTTCAAACATATTATACGAAAATAACGTTATTTAATAATTAGTAATACTTACGTAGTCAACCTTTCCCCAATCCATATCGGAGGTCCAATCCTTCCCTTGAATGTATTCTAGTGCTTCAGGTAGGTCAAATGCCTTATTGCTGCACATTGACTATGGGGCAAAAACGCACCAATATTAGGAGTTCAAGTTATATATTACGTACTTATTTAACAGAACAGCATAAAATAACAGAACACTTACAGCGCACTCCATCCCGAAAATGAACCTATCACAGAACCCGTTTGCTTGAAAAAAATATTTGTGCACTGTTCATACGTGTCAATAAAAAAATTTGACAACATGTGCCCGGGTCTGCAAGTCATGAACTCTTCCCTGCTCAACCTTCCAATATCATGTTGGCTATAGAAAAGAACTTCTTCCCTGGATGACGATAAACATGCAAACCCAATTAAAACGTACGAAAAGAAAAGTATTACGAATTCATTATTAATAAAAAACGATTAAAACTGATTAGTTATAACTCACTGGTCTAAATCATTATTCCACATGTACATTGTGAGCGCCTGGCACCTCTCAGTGTCAGCCCATACATCAGTGTTGTATGCGTCGATTTTATCCACAATCGCGACCATTTCCTGCGTGACAGGTCCGGGGGAATACTTTATCAGTTGTTGGTCCTGCGTTCACGAAGGTAACACGAATGTTATAGAAATCAATTACGAAAGAAATTAACATGTATTACGAGAGTAAGTACCTCTGGCGTTTGTTCTAATTCTTTTCCAACAGCCTCTGAGTTCTTAATATGTATTTTAGTATATTTTTGCGCTTCGTAGGGAGACTTCACATACTTGGACTTCGCCTTGGCCCTCTTTGATGCTGACCTAAGCTTCTTATTCATGTTCATCTGTGAACAAAAAAATATAAAAATTACAACTCTTAATATTAAGCATATGTTTAACAATGAAAATACATTAATGGGTGTTAAAATTACACTTAATAAATTAATTAATTTGTATCAGTTAACACCCCCATGTGGGGCGGACCCACATTTGTCCAACATATACGAAACACCCACATACCGAATACGAAGGCGGTAAAAAAGTATAACTAAAATCAATTAACACATATAACGAAAAAGTGCATAAACCTATACGAGATTTTTGTTTTTAACTATACCCCCAGAAACTACCTTTTCCGACTTCTTCAGCTTGTCATCTAGGAGAACAGAAATTGGCAGATCATCTTGCTGCTGAGAAGAACTCTCCTTTTCCTCATCAGCTGTCCCTTCGACAATAGACTTGCCAATATCAACTGCAAGGTTGAAATAAAAAATTTCACCTTGGTCATCTCCCTCCTTATCTCCACCTTCGCCCTGGTTTATCAAATTCTCCTGCCCCTTTGCGACTTCATCCTCCTTCTGAACCACCTTCTCCTTCTCCATCAGGTTTTGACGTCCTGAAGTGTCCCCCCTTCCTTGGCATTATCCTCCTTCCTTGCCACCCCCTGCAATGGCAATTCCTTCCTTGGAACCTCCTTCCTTGGCACCTCCTGTCTTGGCACCTCCTCCCTTGGGGACTTCTCAGGCATCGCCTGGCTAATTGGCACAACATTCCTTGGTGACTTCTGCTGCTTTTGCAGCGGCTGCTCACCCCGATACCCCCGAACCAACTGACCACCTTTGGTCAACCTCTTCCTCTTCTGTCCAGACTTATGGGGTGAAGATACCTTGACGGAACTCCCCTTAGTGATAGCTGCATTGGGTACCTTCTTCTTCTTCTTACTAGACTCCATCTTGGCTAAAGCATGCTTGATGTCTGCATCTGTGTAGCTTGCCAAAGCGAGATCCTCAAATATCATTCGACGCTCACCAGATAAGCTGCGCTCTAGATCACCTGCGATGCGATCATCACATTGCTGCTTCATATCCAACAGAGTGGCAAGTGCACCCCTGTGGAAATGGATGTAGGTATTCAACCATTCCCTCCTCTCCTCTACCTGTATGAGGAATTAAAAATACAATAAGTATCACGTGAAAAGGGGAGAAGGTATTACAAAGTGATAAAAAATATTACAAATTTATAAAAAGTATTACTGAACATGCCATAATGTGTTACGGACAACTGTTTGACCCAGTAATTCGTAACACTTACCAGTTAACATTTTATCCGTAATACCTGTATTATATAGAGTCTTACCTCGTCCAGGGACATATGATCGATGTCTAGTCTGGTGAATGGCATGGCTGATGGGTAGATATCCTCCGGATTAAGCCTCGACTTAGCCCTTGCTTCCTGCTTCTTATTCTTCTCACCTCTTTCCCTTTTCTCATTCTCCCTCTGTAACAGCACCAACTGACCTTTGCCAACCGATGGCTTCCCAGGTGCATTTACATTGACAGGGCTGTCGTCCTGCGTCAAGTACTGCCTAATGTCGGCATTGACGACTCGGGATCCAATTGCTGTAGCTTCCTCTTCCTCTGGTTGCCATTGAATAATGGTGCCTGTGCTCAGACCCCCGTTCGCCTCCAACCTTGAAGTCTGGGCATTGACAGCCCTCTGGGTCCAGTTAATGACCGTAGGTCTGATTCTCGGGACTGAGTCACCGACTAGTCCCACCATGTCAAGATAGAACAACTGTTTTTCCAAACAAACAATGACGAAGACAAAATATGAATACGTAGTACTAAACAACTTAAAACGTAATATTTTCCTCCATAATAAGTAACACTTATTTAAATCTAACCATAAGTAGACACATATCTGCCTCGATGTATCCTTTGTCCGTCCGTCCTACTTGACGGTATACCTCCAACAAGAACGCGCACCAGTTGTACTCTTCGAACCTATGTGCTCTTCGACCGAATATAACACCCAAGTATTGATGTGGGACCTTCTGGCTGGATTTTGGGTGGAACATATTTCCCAGCAAAACCAAGTAAAACAACGAGAACCACTTCTCGTCGTCGGTTTCGATCGACAACTGATGTTCGAGCACACCCAACTGACATGATGTCGCCTTACCTCTCTGAATCCCTAGATGGCGGGTCCAGACTCTCACCTCTTCCGTAGTGTAGTTCAACTGATCGAAAACGGATGCATGACCCCTTGGTAAGTGATATATCCTTTGAATATGATCCTCGGTCAGGGTGATCTGGGCACCGGGCCGCACAGTGAGGATTAGGTTTGTAAAATCGAAGTGATTAATCAGCCAAATCAGTTGTCCTGACTTGAAATTTGTTACATTAAGGTGTTGTACAAACCCTAACCCCCTTGTTTCCACCAATTTCTTCCGAGTGGGGGTAGCAGCATCCCACCATTGGCGCATCCTCGACGGGCTGCACCGACTTTGTGTACGCCTCAGTACTTGTTGCTGCAGTTGATTTCGCTCATCCTGCCCTTCCATTTCAAAAAATTACGAATTCCCTTTTCTTGTGTTACGAGACTCAGTGTTTCCTATAAAAAGTGTTACGACTACCGATGACCACTACGATAGCACTTTGTTTCTATTACGGTTAGATGGAGAGAGGGATACTTTAAACGAGAGTAAAAGCTGCGTGCAGAGAGAATGAATTTCGATATCCGTTACCTCTCTCCTGAAAATCCGTAAAAGTTTTATATATAAGTTGAAAAGTAACCATTGAAACGACGCGACGCGACGGCTGCACGGTTGCCCATGTCTGCACAGTTACAGATACACGCCGTCTGATTTTCCCGCTCATTTATTTCGTGTGGTGCGAAAACCCCATTCTACCCCTTAAAAGCGGGCCCCCGTTTAAATTACATCCTAAGCGTCTATATGTGGGCCATATTCAATGGACGGCCCGGATGCCGTTCAGCACGGATTCAGCACCAACCTGGGTCGGCACCTGACTAATTTCCAAATAGCGGAGGGGTTTTTACTGTTTACTGTTTCTTTTACTTTCAGTTCTCTGCTTCCCTTCACCTTCTGTCCTCCATCTCGAAATCCTTCTCTGAGCTTTTCTTTCTCTTTTCGTTTATCCTACATCCTCAAACCTTCTCCTTCAAATCTTTCATACTTTCCTGTCATCGACTTAGGGTTTTGTGTGATTTAAGTTGACAGAATCATGGGTTCAATTATTTTCACTCACCCATGAAAATTAGGGATTTTAAACCCATCTTCTTCAACAGCGACCACTGGTGTAGCGGGAGGAATATCAACGCCTGAATCGATGATGGGGGAAATCTGAAATTGGTAAGCGATAATGTTCGTGGTTGCGTATCTCGATTGTCTTTTTTTCCGTTTCATATTCATCTAACCAAGGGTTTCCACTTACCCTTCCTGGTCTCTGAATCTCTTCTGCTTTGCATCAATTCCAGCGAACTATGAACAGAGGCGAAGATTTCATCGGGGATGCTGATTGCGGATCTACTACTGCCATTGGGTTTCTGGTCGGACAAAGAGAAGAGGAGTCTGGTCGGTGGCTTCTGGTGTTCAGAGACGAACATGGTGGTGTTGGGGCAGTCGAGAGGGAGATATCAAACTGCAGAGGGCTGGTGACACTTCCACTGATTCCCATCCCTTGTGGCTTGTGTAGACTTCAAGCCTGAGTCAGAGAGAAATGAGTTCTTTTTGGAAGCCTCTTTTCCTTCAGTTCAGCGGCGTTGGCAAGAAGAGTAGTTCGGATTTGCAGCCTTGCAGGTCTCTTTTATGCTCCATTATATGGAAGGCATGCTATTTTTTCAAAGTCAATGGTTGTTGTCTGTGACTAGCTATAGACTAAGTTTTCGGGTGACTTTTTTCTTGCCTATTAGGTGTTCGATGAAATGGGGTTTGAGTTTCGCAGTGAATTTGGAGTAAGTTTCTGTTATTTTCTCTCCGATCTGCCCTCATCTTGACCATTCTTTTGATTAGTGCAGGGAGCCTTCAGTTCACAGTTGGAAAAGCTTGAGGACTTGCTCTGTAATACAATCTGGGAGAAGCTAGATGTCATCGTTTTCAGAAAGATCAAAGTATCACAAAATTTGTAGGTGTCTAATTGAGATTGGAACTCGCTTAATCTCAGAATTGTGAGCATCAGTTGTGTATAAACAAACGAGAAAAGCTGGAATAGAAGAACATGTAGTCAAATAAAAAAGATGAATTGAATGATTTCCCAAATATGGATGCCAACGTTTATATGCATTAAGTTATGGTTTTTCTTTGATTTTTGTTTTGTTAGAAAAAACTTGGCATCTTGGAACATAAAATCCAAATACTATGGATGCCAACTTCAATGTCTGGTCTCCAGTTATAAATTAATGGTTCTGTGATTATAAACATCTCTTGATTGTTGGTTTTGTTATTGTTTTCAGCAGCAATGGACCTCCACATTACATCCCCAAGTTGAATAGCTATGATATTGTTGGTGGTTGTTCTATTCTACAGGAAACTGGTTATAAGTTTGCCTATGATGACTGCCACAGGTATCCTGCAACAATATTTCACCTTTTAAGGAGGTCTCATATTTGTAGATTGTAGACTGAATTTTGAAACTAATCGTTCAATTGTCGTTGTCCAATAATGAATGTATCATAGTGAAACTGTCGTAGCTGATATTTATTGCAAGGTGGTCCAATTGATAGGGTAAATGTTGGATAAAATCAGGTTGCTGTCTCAAAATGGGTTATCTTGGACATTGATGCAGTTTTATTCATGGACGATTTCCTTATGATATTCATTCCCTGAAGTTGGACCCTATTCTCAGAATTCTGTTGCTCAACTTGCCTATCCGGAAAGTGGTCATCTTTATTATAGTTAAACCCATCTGCTACTCTTCTTCCAAAACTTCTCTGTTAGCGTATTCATTCATGTTTCACTTTTGTTTATTCCAGGGAGAAGTGAGAATTATGGGCTACAGGATGCTAATAAATAGCGTTGCTTTTTAACTATTGATAAACTGATTGTCATGGATTCTAATTGATCTTTCACCAATTTGTTATGTTTGAAGACTGTTAATCCATCAAAGAAATGAAATACTGGAAACTGAGACACATTGCGTTCATGTTCTTTGATGAGATATTAATATATTGGAAATTTGGAGTTATCTATCATCGAATCTTTGTACTAATAGTTTTACTCATGGTTTATAGGATTATTTTAATGGATAGTAATTTTTTTTCGTGATTTATAGGATTGTTTTAATGGATAGTAACTTGTTTTCCTAGATATCCTCATTTCAAATTCTACTTATCTCGTATGTGCTGTCAAGAATAGATTTTGAATGTGTGGAGCTCATGCATCTCACAATCTAATCACGATTGTAGTAGTTTAATTCAACATTTATGATTATGTGTTATCATTTAATATACGGGTAATTAGCGTCGTATCTACTCGATTTTAGTCTCTACGGCAGAGCGCGGCACACTATTCTAGTGTATGTAATGGTCCAATCACCATAAACCCTGTCACCTCATGACACCCCACGAAATTATCTATTACAAATCCAATTTTGCTAATGGGCTGATGGCCTTTTTTCTCAGCTCCAACTGAGACGTGCATCCTATGGCTGAGAGTTCATCTCAGATGATTTTTTCATCCGACGGCTAAGATGAATGCGGGGGCAAATTTAAGAAGTTTTACAAAAAAATTTGAAATTCAAATTTCAGATTAATTTTGTCCTATTATCTATCTTTTCCCAAATTTCATTTCATTTCCAAAACTTTTCCTCTCTCATCTCTCTCTCCTCTCAATATGCTCTCAAATTAGGATTGTGAACCTCTTCTTCATCCCTTTCTCTCAATCCAATCTAAGAGCAAAACAATATCAGAAGAAAGTCAGATGCACCATTCACATCATTTTCGGGTAAGTTTTTTGGGTTTGTTCTAGGTTTGTTCTTGCTATGGTTTGGGTTTGTTTTGGGTTTATCTGGGTTTGTTATGAGTATGTATTGAGTTATTCGTTATGTGTTTGTACTGGATCTGTTGTGGGTTTGTTTTGGATCTATGGTGGGTTTGTTTTGGCTTTGTTCTAGGTATGTTCTTGCTATGTTCTGGGTTCGTTCTAGATCTGTTTTGGGTTTATCTTGGTTTGTTATGAGTATGTTTTAAGTTATTCATTCTGGGTTTGTATTGGATCTATTGTGGGTTTGTTTTGGCTTTGTTCTAGGCATGTTTTTGCTATGTTTTGGGTTCGTTTTGGGTTTATCTGGGTCTGTTACGAGTTGTATTGGATCTGTTCTGATTTGTTTTGAGTTCGTTTGTTCTGAGTATGTTGTTGCTATGTATTTGCAGTACAGATGAATTGCATTAGCTTTCAACCATGTTTCTTTCATCAAATCTATTTCATGGGGAATGAGGAGAGAGAAAGCAACTATTTGGTGAAGAAGAAATTCTGATACGGATGAGGAGCTAAATCAAATGATAATATTAGAAAAATATTCCTTGTAAATTTTAGGTTGTAGATAAGGAATACTCTTTTACGACAAATGTATCTCTATATATGTCAATGTGTTATGTCTATGTTATAACTGCATTATATCTACAAAGTATTAGTAGTAACAATGCCATAAGAGTGATGTAACGATTTTATATCAGTTACATAACATACACATAACATTTTATATCAGTTACATAACATACACATAACATTTATATAATGATGTCATAATAGTTGTGTAATATAAACATTCATGTGAATTCTATTTGAGCTTCAAACTAGACGGAAATTAACTAGTTTTTTGTGAATTTTAAGAAAAAAAACTCATTTGTAACTGTCATGTTTACTATGTATATAACATTCATCGCAGTTTTATGGGTGTGTTATGAATGCCATATAGATATGTGATCTGTATGTTCCATATCAATTATATATTTATTATTTGTATATTAGTTTTCAAAATCAATGGCGTGGATGTTTTAGTTTTCAAAATCAATGGTGTAAATATTCTTCACAAATTAATGAACAACAAATATCTAGATTGATCTCATAATTGCACTATATAGCATATTATAAATCTCATTCGTCTAATTTAAATTATTGTATAAATGTGTCCAACTGCATCTGTAAATGCCATATTTACTATTTATAAAACCTTCATCGCAGTTTTATGAATATAATATGAATGTCATACAGATGTGTGATATGTATGTTCTATATAAAATATATATATGTTATTTGTATGTTAGTTTTCAAAATCAACGACGTGGATGTTTTAGTTTTCAAAATCAATGATGTAAATGTTCTTCGCAAATGAATAGTAAATATCTAGATTAATCTCATAATTGCACTATATAGCATATTATTTCCTTCATTTAATTCAAGTTATTATATAAATGTGTCCAATTACATTGTAAGTGTCCTGTCAACTATGTATATAACCCTCATCACAGTTTTACGGATATGATATGAATGTCATATGGATGTGTGATATGTATGTTCTATATAAATTATATATATGTTATTTGTATGTTAGTTTTCAAAATTAATGATGTAAATGTTCTTCACAAATGAATAACAAATATGTAGATTAATCTCATAATTGCCTATATAGCATATTATCTCCTTCGTTTGATTCAAGTTATTGTATAAGTGTATCCAACTGTTACATATAAGAATTTTGATGTCATACTCATAAGACAGACATAATAGAGACGTAAAGGTATATTCTTTTTTATAAAAAATATATCAAAATTGATGTCATTAGACTCAAAAAAATTAAAACAAGCAACATTTGTGAAGACAATTTTATGTTTTGAGCATTATTTAAATAGTTATGACAATAAAAAATAAATTAGGGAAGAAATAAATGAAAAGTTTGTTTGATGTGACATATCTGATATGAATGTCAGACAGGCTGGCGCCAGTGTTGCCTTTTCCCAATTTTTCCCGCCCAAACCATCTGTGACAGACCTGCGATGAGGGTCCACACTTTCTATCCTACCGAAAATGCCCCTCGCTCCTTTGGGCCCTCCTCTCTCCTCATGCAACAGCCAGATTTCGTCCATCCGACGGCTATGGGCATCTCAGCTGCAGCTGAGATATTAGCCTCTCTGCCCATTAGTCGGACCGTTACAAATCACCCTTCTCGAGTTCTCTCACTCTGCTCTCTTTAATTTGTAATACCAGAAACCCCAAGTTCCCATCTTCTCACTACTCACTCTCAATAATCAAACTGATGATGAGCTACACCACCGGCTTACCCTTGTGGGCTCAACTTCCCGATGAGCTCTTGTTCGCCATCTCCAACTACTTTGATTTCCGCATTGACCTCCTCCGTTTCCGATCCGTCTGCACTTCCTGGCGCTCTTCCGTCCCTTCCCCTAACTTTGAACAACAACAGCACAATCCTCCTCTTTCCGTCATGTTCCCTTTCTCCGTCAATGGCCACGGCGGCGTCCTTTCTCCCTTCTCTATTTACCGTATGCAGTTTCAACCTCCAACTGACGGCAGCTGGTTGGTCAAAATCGAAGAGTCCGATTGCGGCAGAATCCGACTAGTCAATCCAATCACTAACATCAAACTCCGTTACTCCAAGATTGAACTGAGCTCCCTCGATTTCCATCTCCTGCACTTGAGCGACTCGTATCGCCTCAGGTACGCTTGCGGATTCGCAGCGTTCGAGGTAAACAAAGTTGCTCTGTTCCCCTATGCTTCCCAATTGACTGTGATAGCAATTTACCACCAAGGAAAATTAGGTTTCTGGAGAAAAGGAGACGAGGATTGGACACTCCTGGACAATTCAAACTTCGATTACGACGATCTTATTCCTTACGGAGATCTGTTCTACGTAGTCGACAGATCCGGAGCAGTGTCCTGGATCAACTCCTCCCTAGAAGTCATCCGATCCCAAATTCCGCCGCGAGGCGGCGGCGGACAGAAGAATCTGGTGGAGTCAGAGGGAGATCTGTACATGATTGACAGGTATCTGGATGGGAGGAGAAGGAACTGGAAGGATGTGGAGGATGCGATTGACAGATTTCCGGATCAGATTCGTTACTTGGTGGGAACGAGGAGGAGCAGGAGGTGGAATCCGAGTGCAGTGGATTTCAAGGTGTACAAGATGGAGAAAGAGCTTGGGATCTGGGTAGATGTGGAATCGTGGATTGGAGATAGAGCGTTCGTTCTGACGAATGAATGTTCGTTCTCGTTCAAGAATGTGGGAAGGAAATCAGGAGGGAATTGGATATACTACTCTGACAATGATGATTATGTGGCGAGATCGATGATGACTCCAGAAAGTGTTCGAGTGTTTCAGTATCAGGATCGTACTATCCACCAATTGTGTGGATCGTCGTCGTCTTCTCCTGTAGATTTGGATATTTTTCGTACGCCGCCTGCCTTGAATTTGCCTGCTTCTTCTTGAATGGGAATTAATTAATTCACTGTTTTGTCTTAAAAGTAAAGTTTTATTACTGTTTTGTCTTAAAAGTAAAGTTTTATTACTGTTAATTATTTTCAAAATAGTATGCTGATTTGGTTTATTTTGAGTTTTTACAAGGCCTAATACTCTAAAATGACACCAACTATGCCTTTAATATAAGAATGTACATCATCTATCAGAATTACATTGGGCGTCACCAACTCTCCCAACTTTTCCCCAGCCTATCACGCCGTTAGGCTCCGTTGCCTAGTCAGCGCCATTTTACACAGTCAACATATTAACCGCTTGCGTGGCAACTAATCTTTTGCCAACTCACCCAGCCACCTCACCCACTCACCCACCCAACCCAGACCGGCCACCCATCCCACCCAAACCACCCGACCCAACCCCCCTTATCCTCTTCTTCGTTCCTCTGTACAGACCACCGCCGATCAACGTCTCCAGCCAACCCACCGCCGACCCCTCTCTCCAACTCCCGCCGCCGACCCCTCTCTCCAACTCCCGCCGCCGACCCTCTCTCCAACTCCCGCCGCCGACCTCTCTCTCCGACTCCAGCGCCGATTCAGATCCTCCCCTTCGCCGTCCCCAATCTCCACTCCAGCCACCGCCGTTCCGCCGCCAATAGCCCGGCGACGACGATGGGGAGCAACCGCTGTGGGGATGCTGCAAACAATAGATCTCGAGAATCCACCGATTCCCAATCCTTCAACCCTAGAGCCTCCACCATCTCTTCCATCGAATTCCTGAAATCCACCAACGGATCTCGAGAATCCACCGCCACAGCCACCGCCATCGTATTGAAGGATTGAGGAGCTCGTCTCTCCTGGGGAGAAGAACAGCCGGTCGGATTTCGATTTCAACCCGCGAATGACGCTCTTTACGGCGGCGGATTCGTCGCACGGGTCCGGTCTCTGGGCCTTGACCCGGGCCCATCACCAGGCGGAGATTTGGCCGTCGACGGCGGAGGAGAAGGTTGACCGGAAGGAGAGAGTACGAGGTTGTTGACTGCAGTAGTACGGCGGCCACCGCCAGACGCCGGCGAGGATTGAGGAAGAGTGCAGGGGAGAGGGTTTTTTAATTTTTTAATTTTGTCTTTATTTGATTTGATTTTTTGATGAATTTTAATAATAATAAATGTCTAGTTGGATGTTAGTAAGCAAACCGTCATGCCACGTAAGCAAACTGTCATGCCATGTAAGCAAACCGTCATGCCACGTAAGCTGTGGAATAGTGAAAACTAACGGCGTGGTAGGTTGGGAAAAACTAAGGATAGATGGTGACGCCCAATGTACTTCGGAAAGATTGTGTATATTCTTATATTAAAGGCAAAGTTGGTGTCATTTTAGGGTATTAGGCCTTTTTACAAATCTCATATATGATAGGGAAAATAGCATCCCCCCTCTCTACTTTGCCAACTTAACAAAAAACCCCATGTACTATACATCACTCATTTTACCCCTCCTATTTCGACTACTTTGCCGTTTTGGTCCTTCCGTTTCAACTTTCATCTTCTTAACATCAAATCTGGACACATCGACAAAGAGAGATATTGGAGGTAGGAGATGAAGACTTGGTTAGGGAGGTATCACAAAGAGGATGGAGGAATACGAAGGGTTTTAAAACCACACAATTTATTCACCGATCTCATCATATCTAATTATGGTGAACACTCCGGTGCACCCACTAAAAGTGGGTGCACCGGGTACACCCACTAACATTTTGATAGATAAACATGTTTTTATATATTTTTTTTTCAAGTATAATAATCTACATGTTGTTAAAGGATATATAAGACGATTTGAACAAAAAACTAATTTGGTAGAGATGATAATCTATCATATTGAGAAAAAATGCAGCTGTAGAAAGAAACCTGAAGAACAATAGGTATAATCTTATACTATGATGACTAAAAATTGTAATTAAGCTCAATTTAGACTTATTAAGATTAAATCTATTGATATAAACGATTAGTTCAATAGAAATATCACTCTAGATAGCACAAACGTCAGTGGGTGTACCCGGTGCACCCACTTTTAGTGGGTGCACCGAAGCGTTTACCATCTAATTATATATACTTATATTACCAATTAAACACGCTTAGTAAGCTAATACATGGCTATTGGAGCTAATGTGGTGTACTGAATGCGCATCAATTAACGTCACGAAGACGAAAGTTAGAACGGAAAGGACCCAACCAACAAAATAGTTGAAGTAAAGAGGGGGGAAGAGCGATTTACAATATAAAGAATTATGTTAAATTTGCAAAGTAGAAGGGGTAAAATACTATTTTCCTATATGATAATAATTACTTTCACAAATCTGTGTAACATATGGTAATTTCTTTGATCAATCTATAGACCAATTGCAGTAAGATTCAAGGGTGATAAGCAATCGACAATGAAAGTGTTGACTAAAGCTCTACTATATTCATAAATCAAAACACGTGACATTTAATTTTAATTTATCTTACACATGGTACCTTGATGGTCAAATATAGTTAGATAGTTTCATAAGAAAAACAAAAATAGTAATCACTAAGATTAAATGTCGTGAATGAGTGATGGTATAAAAAGGATGAGTATTGACTTTTTTATATGTATAAAGAAAGCTAAGCTTATTTTCAATGGGAAATAGCAATTTGTATGCTGTATTTTTCCAACTTAAAAGATAGCCTCCTATACAATATATTACTCTTTTTACTCCCTCCTAACTTCAACTATTTTATTGTTTGAGTCTTTCTGTTTTAACTTTCATCTTCGTAATGTTAATTGAAGCGCATTTGGTACACCATGTTAGCTTCAATAGTCATGTATTAACTTACTTAGCATTTTCTAAGTGGGAATATAAATATATATAATTAAATAAGTTAAAATCGGCGAACAAAATGTGTGATTTTAAAATCCTTCGTATTTCACCATAGTTTTCATGATACCTCCCTGGCCAATTCTTCATCTCCCACCTCCGATATCTCTCTCTGTCGGGTGCAGATGTGTCTAGATTTAACGTTACGAAGACAAAAGTTGAAACAGAAGGACCCAAACGGCAAAGTGGTCTAAGTAGGAGGGAAAAAAAGCCGTTTATAGTATAGGGGATATTTGTTAATACATCAAAATAGAGGGGGCCAAAGTGCTCTTTTCCCTATTTTCAAAGAGCAATAGTTAACGTCTTATTGTACATTTTGGTCATAAACCTTTAGGTCTTATAACAAACTGGTCATAAATCTTTGATTTGTAATCTAGTGGTCATTAACTTATAAGGTTTATAACAATTTGGTCAATTCGTTAAGTCTTCATCTAATTTCTCCGTTAAGTGCTGATATCAGCATGCCAACTCAGTCCTTTTTTCCCACATCAGCTATTGCCACGTCAACAATCATGACTCTACCCAATTAATCAATCCAAACCATTCAAAACTAACTAACCGAAACCATTCCAACGACCCCGCGGAACTACACTACACCTGCGCCATCTTATCTTCCTCTGTTTCCTTTTTCGGCCTCTCCTTCTTCTTCCCCGTTCCCAGTTTGAGTTCGACGACGGTTTGGGTAATAAACCATATCAACCAAATCCCCAAACCAGAGAAACAACCTTTCTTCTTCCCTGTATCAACCTCAGCATAAGCAGAGCAAGAACAGTTGTTCCTACACTCTTCTTCACACCACTCACTTGCCCGATCAACCCAACCCGCCGTCGAACTGTCCGGAGCCTTCACCTTCTGCACTCTAACAAACCCTTCCCGCTCTTCCTACATTTGAAACCTTGTTCATCTAGATCTGGATTTTCAAAAAATTGAGAAGACACAATGATTCAGATTTAGATCTGGAAATTGTTCTAAGATCCATCTCTTTCCCGACTTCCAACTCACACTCCATCGATGATGACAACTACCACAATAACAGCCAAAGGAAAGAACTTCATGACAAGAAGATGGCGAGAAATCAAGGATCGATTCAGAGCTGCGCCATCTTGTTGGAGGTGAGATGAAGGAGATTGAGATTATGGAGGAGGAGGTTGATAAACCTGAGAATGACTCTCAAAGGAACTTCAAAAGTGGAAAATGGAGTTGAGGCCTCTTCTGAATCTGGAGTGGATAATCTGAATCTTGGGGGATGTTTGCTTAATCAAGGGATTTATCAAGCAAGTGACTTGGATAATCTTTGATCGGACATGAGTTAGATCGGTCAAGTTGGGAAGGATAGAATGAGAGGGGGACGTTCTATGGTGCTGAAGGGGGTTTCAGCACCACCCCTATAAGGGTGCTGAAGCCTCCTATAGCCATTGGATCAGATCCAATGGTGGGGAGGAAAAATAAGGGGGTCCAGCTCATTAAGGGTATAATGGACAATTC
The DNA here is from genome assembly GCA_034768395.1 of Linum lewisii. Lineage (NCBI taxonomy): Eukaryota > Viridiplantae > Streptophyta > Magnoliopsida > Malpighiales > Linaceae > Linum > Linum lewisii. The sequence continues at coordinate 54,967,786 of CM068302.1, forward strand.
ACACATGTGCCAACCCACACTGATTTAGACACGCGATGGGACTGATTTAGACGTGCGATGTGACGGAAAGACAATAGCATATATAACCCCCCATCAGCCCTCATAAATGTGAAATTTGAATTTCCCCCCTCTCTCTCTTTCTTTTTCCCTTCTCTCTCCTCTTTTTTCGTAGACACACGTCTGGATTCCCCTTCTCTCTCCTCTTATTTCACAGACACATGTCTGGATTCCCCTTCTCTCTCCTCTTATTTCGTAGACACACGTCTGGATTCGAAGGATTAATACAGAGAATGCAGACATACGATGCCGATAAACCAGACGCAGCAACAGGTATTGGTCTGATTTGCTCTCGTTCGTCTCTTTGGTTGTTGTGTTACATATAAATCGCGTACAATAGATGTATATGTCTTCTTGATGTCCTTTATACTTTGAGACTTGATCTTCACACGCAAATATGACGGAAGAGTAGACACAAACCTCAAAATACGTAAGATTCTACTTGTTTTCATGTTTTTTTGTTGAAAATTTCTGGATTTTTTGTTTTTCCATATCCTTACAAATTATTCATGTTCTAATGAGTTATTTGTGTGCTTCCCTTGTTGTAGGTATGCCCGAAAGGTCGAAACTAGTTTCGTGTTCTTGGTTCATAGGTTCTAGGTTTGTTCCATTACAAACGTACGTATAAATTCATATTATTCTATTTCAAATACTCATCAAGACGTACGTATTGATAAATACTAACGTGCGCAAAATATGTATGTGCATGTATGACTTATCCAAACACACGTCTAATATAACTGTAATATGATACATGCGTCTAATATAATCCAGACACGCGTCTAAGTTATGTGCACCTACGTGTGAGTGCGTAATATTTGCGTCTACTTTATTCTGTGTTTGATATGCTTGAATTATGCGGGCTAAGTAGACGTGTGTATGCTTGAATTATGAGGGCTAAGCAGATCTAGGCATATTAGAAATCTAGACGAACGTATGCTTCAATTAATATATACATATGTCTTGGTTATAATAGACCAACATGTAGGGTGTTGCAAACACATACATATGCTTCAATCAATGTAAGCATACGTATAAACAACACATGCGTCTAAATTAATAAAGTGAGTCTGAAATGACATCAATCAACTCAAAAAGAATAAAAATAAATAAATAAATAAACTATATAATCAAAAAGTCAGCATCCTTTCTCTCTCTCATTTCAAAATTTGTAATTTCAAAATTTCCCTCCCTTTCTCTCTCCTTCCCCCAACAATTTTCTCTCAAATGTTTGAACTAACAATAGCTTTTGTGTTCATTTACACAGATTTTATACTTTGAGACTCGATCTTCACACGCAAAGATGACGAAAACGTGGACACAAACCTCAAAATAGGTAAGATTCTACTTGTTTTCATGTTTTTTTGTTGAAAATCTTTGGGTTTTTATTTTTTTCATGTTCTAACCAATTATTCATGTTCTTCCCTTGTTGTAGGTATGCCCGAAAGGTCGAAACTAGTTCCATGTTCTTCGTTCATATATTCTAGGTTTATTCCATTACAAACGTACGTATAAATTTGTATTATTCTGTTTCAAATACTCATCAAGACGTGCGTATTAATAAATACTAACGTGTGCAAAATATGTATGTGCATGTATGACTTATCCAGACACACATCTAATATAACTGTGTATGATACATGGGTCTAATATAATCTAGACACACGTCTAAGTTATGTGCACCTACGTGTAAGAGCGCAAATACTTGCGTCTTCTTTATTATGTATTTGATATGCTTGAATTGCGAGGGCTAAGTAGACGTGTGTATGCTTGAATAATGAGGGCTAAGCAGATCTAGGCCTGTTAGGAATCCAGACGTACGTATGCTTGAATTAATCTATACATATGTCTTGGTTATAATAGACCAACATGTCGGGTGTTGCAAACACATACATAAGCTTCAATTAATCTATGCATATGTCTTGAAAAAACATACATATGCTTGGTAATACAACATCGTCTTAATTAAAACAGATTTAACAAGGGGCGACAACGATGATTCGCTTCAGTTCAGGACAAGGAAATCAGCGAAGGCTTACTAAGAGGCACATGCACATGAAACGGGTTTCGGGGTTCGCATCAATTACCAACAGAAGTATGAATTACACATGTATGAATTACAACAAACGTATGGACTAGCATACATATGGTATACATACATCTGAATGCTAACAATGCATCAAACTTGCGTAGACGTACTTATGTATTAATAAACACATATGTATGAATTATATATAGACATACGCGCAACGTTTGAGTTAATGCTCTAATTGGTTGCACCATGTAACACATACTTCTAAATTACAACACATTGTGCCAGCTCTGGTAACTAACATAGACGTAAGTATGTAGTAATAGAAACATATGTATGAATTCTACATAGACATACGCGCAAGGTTTGTATTAAAATGCTCTAATTGATTACATCATGCGTCTGAATTACAACTAAAATATACGTAAGTATGTATTAACAAAACATATGTATGAATTATGCATAGACATACGTGCAAGATTTGATTTAAAATACTCTAATTGTGCATCATACTCCGGACATGTTACACAGCTTCTGAATACCAGCAATGCATCTTAACAACGAGTTCATTGCACAAACACATGTATTAATTACACCAAACGTATGGACTAGCAGACATATTGTATACATACGTCCGAATGATAACAATGCGTCAAAGTTACGGACATCTGTCTCAAAGGCGTTGGAATAAACTTGTCAAAGTTACATATATACGTCTAAATTCTAACAGTGCGTCAAAGTTACATAGACGTACGTATGTATTAATAAACACATATGAATTATACATAGACATACACACAAGGTTTGAGTTAAAATGCTCTAATTGATTGCATCATGTATGAACTTAAGACAGGTGACACACATATGTCTGAATTACAACTAACATAGACGTAAATATGTATTAACCAAAACATATGTATGAATTATACATAGACATATGTGCAGGGTTTGTATTAAAATGCTCTAATTACTTGCATCATGTATGAACTTGAGACAGATTATACACATGCGTCTGATTTACAACTAACATAGACGTAAGTATGTATTAACCGAAACATATGTAGAATTACAACTAACATAGACGTAAGTATGTGTTTATTTATGCGCACGTCTATATTATCTATTCTTCTCAGAATGTAGCAAGAGTGATATCGTTAGATTCGTTGTTAAACAACGAAACTTTTGACGTTTGAATTATTAAAAATGGATTTAAGATTAAGTAATTATGTTAAGTTTAATCATTAAATCCAAATTATGTGTGTGTAAACTAAGAGAGAGATTGTGAGTTGACATAAATTAATATATTTCTGCCACTTTTTCAGACTTCATGCACAAAGACGAAAATACCCCTCTTTACTTTCCCTTCCCCAAGGGCCCTACGTCTGAATCATCTGAGCCGTTGGATCCATATGTCTCAATTAAAACAGACGTGGGCCGTTGGATTCACACTTCAACACCAATTTGGTGCTGAAGTTTCAGCACCCCAGAATTTTCCAATGAAAGGGGAAGATAGAAAGTTGGGTTAATGGGTTGGTTAGGTTAGATTAGATTGGGTGGTTAAGTATAGGGTCAAATGATGTGGCAATGGCTGATGTGGAAAAAATGCATGAGTTGGCATGCTGATATCATCATTTAACGGAGAAATTAGATGGAGACTTAACGGATTGACCAAATTGTTATAAATCCTATAGGTTAATGATCATTAGGTTATAAATCAAAGGTTTATGACTAGTTTGTTATAAGACCCAAAGGTTTATAACCAAAATGGACAATAAGCCGCACATCTCCCCAATGGGCCATTAGGATCCATCACCCGCAGTCTCCATCGCCGCATTGACATCCTCCGATTCCGCTCCATCTGCACTTCTTGGCGCTCCTCCGTCTCTCCCCCTGACTTCGACAAACTAACCCCCTTCTTCCGACCAAGCTTCCTCACCCCGACGACCTCCACGACGTTCCTGCTCCTTCCACAATCTGTTGCGTCCACTTTCAACAACCTACCGCTAATTCAACCTTCTCCGCCGCCGGCTGGTTGATCAAGGTCGAAGAGTCCTCCCGAGGTAAACTCCAGCTTTTCAATCCAATCTCAAACTTAAAGCTCAACTACTCTCCTGTTCAATTGAACTTGCTCGACGTCCGTTTCGTCCAATTGAGAAAAACCTTTCGCTTGAGATACAGCATTGGAATCCCATCGTTCGAGGTGAACAAAGTCGTGTTGTTTCCTCCCTCCGCATCTCCATCTTCCTCTCAACTGACCGTCGTAGCCATTTTCCACGAAGGAAAGTTAGGTTACTGGAGAACCGACGACGAAAACTGGAATCTGTTAGACGAGAACAATTTCAATTACGACCATATCATCTCCTACAGAGACCAATTCCACGTCGTTGACAGATCTGGAACAGTGTCCTGGATCGATTTGTCTCTGAAATTAATCCCATCCTAAACTCCACCGCCGGTTCAAAGCAATGGTGATCGGTAAAGATTAGGGAAAATCTGCCATGCCAACCTTGGCCTTGGAGATGGTTTTTTTATAGTCAAAAGAGATTACAAAGAGATTCATTTACAAGGGAGAATGAAGAAACTAAAAATAGACTTTGCTAAAAATAGCTACTGCAGTAGAGGCGAGAATGAGGGAGTGGGAAGACTAATTCAAAGTAAATAACAGCTGAACTATTTTATATTATTATTACCCTCCCGCAAGCCAAAGGACGGTCGGACTTTGAGCTTGAGCCGAAGATCCTCGAAGCGTGTCGTCGTAGTGGCTTAGTGAGTGCATCAGCTATTTGGTCTTTAGTGGAGATGTATGAGACGAGAAGTTTCTTTGCCGCTACTTGTTCTCGAACGAAGTGGAAGTCGATCTCAAGGTGTTTGCTTCGTGAGTGGAAGACAGGATTAGCAGAGAGATATGTCGCAGAGAGATTGTCGCACCAAATGTTGGGTGACCTGGCCGCGGGAAAACCGATCTCGTGAAGAAGGGATTGGAGCCATAAGGCTTCGGAAGCGACAATGGCAAGAGCGCTGTACTCAGCTTCGGTGGAGGAGCGCGAGACGGTTTTCTGCTTTCGGCTGGACCAAGAGATTATGTTGGAGCCGAGGTAGATGACATATCCTGTAGTGGACCGACGGTCTATCGAGTCTCCGCCCCAATCTGCATCAGTAAAACAAAGTAATTGATGTGAGGTGTTTGCCGAAAGGTGGATACCGAGTGTGGGGGTGCCTTGGAGATATCGGAGGGCGCGCTTGAGATGCTGCCAGTGTGAGTTGTGAGGGCGTGCATGAACTGAGATAGGCGCGTCGTAGTGTAGGCCAGGTCTGGTCTTGTCATGGACAGATACTGTAGGCCGCCGACCAACTGTCGAAAGAGCGTCGGATCATGAAAGGGCCCTTCAACAAAAAAGGTTTTTAGTCACGGTTTTCAGATGCACGGTTTTATAAACCGTGACTATAACGACTAAAAATAGTCACGATTTTGTTATAAACCGTGACTAAGTTGTTTGTCACGGTTTAGATATAAACCGTGACTGTTGTTTGTCACGGTTTATATAAAAACCGTGACTAAATTTAGTCACGGTTTTTATAAAAACCGTGACAAACAACAGTCACGGTTTATATAAAAACCGTGACTATTATGTGTACGCAAAATATTTAGTCACGGTTACAAACCGTGACTAATTGTGTTTAAATTAAAAAAAAAAATACGCAGATAAACACCCAAACTGGTCCTAAAAGGCACCTGCATTTTTTCCAGCACATACATTTGCCATCAAAACATCAACATGTTCAATTCGAACATCCACTACAAGTTCTCTAAATTCTACATAGTTCTAATATCTATCTACTACTACAAGCCATCAAAATATTTACTCCCACGAACTGACTACTGCGTACGACAATCATCATTTGGACTAAATCGGCGTCTCTGTGAGGGAGGTGGCTCAGGCACATAACAATCCTGCAAAATAGTACACTCTTTAAGTTGACATATAATGCACATAGTAAACTTATTGTTTGTTTATCAAATAAAGTTGATGATACTCACCATAAACATGGCTTGAGGAAACTCGAGGGGATTATCTGTCTCAGTATTACCCCGGACATTCAGATCAATTTGGTCTTGGTTTCTCGGAGACACAACTGGTGCACTAGAACTACTTGTACCTACTTGTGACATCAGAAACTGTATTTGTGCCTCCATTTCCTTCTGCTTCTCTTGGGTTTCTCGGAGTTGGTCCCTTAAAGCTGCAACCTCTGCGTCATTATACCTAGAACGCTTCCTTATACAAGCTGATCCACCGAACACCAACTACTTGACATCCAAAACATGTACCTGGTAGATTATGTCTCCAAGGAAATTGAGAAGTCCTGAAGTTACAGCCTTGGTAAGAAAAGGGTACTTGGCTAGAGGACTCAATTACCTGCCGCAACAATTAACTTATCAAATTACAGTCTTCAAACAAGTACACAACACATGTCATATCAACAATTAATCCAATTTTACCCTATTAAACAAAATGGCAGCAGCAAGGACAAATGAAACAGATGCAAGGACTCAAACTCTTATGTTACTTGTGTTAACATTGATTGCAGAACACTTGACACAGATGCAAGGAAGAAGTGGTTATTATGATTAACTAAGTGGAGTCTTGATTGTAAGCAAACTCAAACCAAAAACTAGAAGAACAAATGAATAAATCAAATGGTTAATTAGCTGTTTAGTGCAGTCTATTTGACCTTCAATATTGAGACCCAGAACTGGCTCATAGCAGCAATGACACATGAAATAGTTGCTGTATGCTAACATAACTAAGGAAGGAAGCCCTCCAATTACCCAAAACTGGCTCATAGCAGGATGTTACCCCAACAATCACAACAACAACATACATACTCGTATTCTTCATATGAGAAAATCTCTCATATTTGGTGTTAAATCTCACGATTTTAACAGTTTTTAGCCATAGATCTTCTAGCCTCACGTATGCAATCTGCAGTACTATAAGACAGAAGAACAGGTACATACACCAGCAAATTATGACCAAACTTCTCAGTTTTGAAAGCCCCCCTTTGAATTATTCAGATAAAACCACCATGTATATAATCCATACCCTACTACATACATCGTGCAAACCATCCTGTTCTTAGAGCCTAATATCAACAAGACCTAATATAAAGGGTATACTCTGTAACAATGAATCTAAAGATAGCAATGAAAACCCAGATCAAACTGGATATGTATATGATCACATCAGGCAGGAAGAGCAAGTATTAACTGTTAAGCTGTTATATTTATTTCAACTCACTCAAACCAGTTGGAAGTCTCCACTTTCTATGCCAATAGATCGACACTCTCGACCACAAAGGAAACCCGAAATTGTAGTCAAGTGGTTGATCAGCAGGGCCACCAACTATCAGTGGCAGCCACACATACCTCCAGTGGTCTCTTCTGCCTCTCCCTCCCCAATTCGTCTTCTTTCCTCCAGTGGTATCACTAGAATACTGAAATTATGCACCACAATTTAATTTGGTTCAACAGGAATGAAAAACCTAATCGCTCACCACTGAAATTACTCACTAGAATACTGAAATTACTCCACCTCATTGCCTATTGCATTTACCAACAAAGAATACGAACTAACCTCTGAAGCCCATGAATCGCCGGATGAGGGAGAGCTTGCGAGAGATTTCCGGCGGCCGATGAATTGCTGGAGCAAATGCCTGCTGAGAATTGAGAGTGGCAACGAAGGAGGAGGGCTGGCGGGAGTTTTCAGGCGACTGGTGAATCGTTGGTGGAAATGCCGGATTTGGGAGGGCTGCCAGGAGATTTCCGACGGCCGGAGTTGCACACGGGATTTTTTGAGGTCGACGAAGGAGGATTTTTTGAGAACGATCGTTGAACACGAGATTTTTGGATTACATTCAGGGGATTTTTTGGTTTCTCACGGTTCATAAATCAAACCGTGACTAATTTGTCACGGTTTGGGTTGAACCGTGACTGATTTGTCACGGTTCAACCCAAACCGTGACAAATCAGTCACAGTTAATAAATTAAACCGTGACCGACTGGTCACGGTTCAACCAAAACCGTGACTATTTGTCACGGTTCAACAGTAACCGTGACCAGTTGGTCACGGTTTGATTTATGAACCGTGACTAATCAGTCACGGTTCAACCTAAACCGTGACCAATCAGTCACGGTTAAGGCTGAACCGTGACCAATTAGTCACGGTTTACAATGAACCGTGACTGATTAGTCACGGTTCTTAACAAACCGTGACTAATTAGTCACGGTTCTCCACAAACCGTGACTAATTGGTCACGGTTATATAAAAGGCTATTTTCATGTAGTGGGGGGCGTCGGTGGATAGTGGCGCCGTTGTTGGTGATGGTGTGTGTAACGGCTTGCAGTCAGACATGCCTGCTCGAGCTAGGAGGTCGCGGATGTACTTGGCTTGGCATAGGGTCATGCCGTCTTGTGTACGATGCACTTCAATGCCGAGGAAGTAGTGCAAGTCGCCTAGTTCTTTGATGGAGAAACGATCTTGTAGATGTTTGACGAGGGAGGCGGCTAGACTTGGATTTGAGCCGGTGACTATGATGGCGTCGACGTAGACCAAGACGAAGATGGTATTACCACCGGTGTTGTAGTAAAAAAGCGAATGGTCGGTTTTGGAGCCTGTGAAACCAAAACCATAAAGCGAATCGCGGAGACAAGCAAACAAACCAGGTCCGTGGAGCTTGTTTCAATTCGTAGAGAGATTTCTTCAAAAGGCAAACATGATTAGGATAAACTGGATTGACAAAACCAGGAGGTTGAGACATGTATACCGTCTCTTGTAAATCGCCATGGAGGAAGGCGTTGGAGAAGTCCAATTGCGTGATCGGCCAGTTCCGGGAGAGAGCAATGGAGAGGATGAGGCGGACGCTTGCTGGTTTAATGACCGGGCTGAAGGTGTCAGTGTAATCAACCCCTTCGGTTTGATGATACCCTTTAGCTACGAGGCGCGCCTTGTAGCGAGCTAATGTGCCGTCCGGATGGCGTTTAATCCTGTAAACCCATTTATTGCCGACGACCCTTTGTCCACCCGTGGGGTGAGGAACCAATACCCATGTATGATTGTGGATTAGAGCACTGAATTCGTCTTGCATTGCCTGCCGCCACTCGGGGTGCTTGCTTGCAACAGTGTAGCAAGTTGGTTCTGAAGGTGAGACTTGAGTGTGGGCGGAGTATGTTTTTGGTTTGAGTGAGCCGGTTTGTTTTCTGGTTACCATTGGGTGAGTGTGAGTTGGGGGCCGGTTTGGGGGAGGCGGGTCGGTTAGTTGAGGAGAGCTGGTGGGGGCCGAATTGTTTGGGGAAGGAGGTTCATTTGGTTGTGGAGAATTGGTGGGGGCCGAATTGTGGGTAGATGGGCTTGTGGGGTTTGTTCTTGGGCCTGGTGAGGTGGGGATTGTTTGGGGGTCAGGCGGCGTTGGGTGAGTGGAGGAAGCAGAAGGTGGCGTTTGAGGGGGGTGGAGGTAGATGGGCTGGTAGGCCTGGCGGTGAAATGGGTAGAGTAAGAGGCAATGTGGGCCTGGGAAGAGGTCAGACTCATCTGGACTCGGAGCACGCGGGATGGAATTGGGTACCTGGAAAGGAAATATAGACTCATCAAAAATGACATGTCGGGAAACTTGAATCTTTTTAGAGTAAAGATTCAAGCAATAATAACCCTTATTTTGCAGGCTGTAACCTAAGAAGACAGAGGGAACAGATTTAGCATCAAGTTTATGTTTAGCATACGGTTTAAGCCAAGGAAAACATAAGCAACCAAAAATACGGAGGTGAGTGTAATCAGGATCAGATGAAAATAATTTATGGTAAGGTGTGTCGAAGGCAATTGGCGAGGCAGGTAACCGATTAATGAGATAGGCGGCCGTCTGGAAGGCGTAGGTCCAATACTCAAGGGGAACCGCAGCGTGATGGAGTAAGGTACGACCCGTCTCCGTTATGTGACGGTGCTTACGCTCAGCACATCCATTCTGCTCGGGGGTATGAGGACATGAGGTCTGCTCTAGGATTCCATTGGGCTAGGTAACTGGATAATCCTTGATATTCGCCACCCCAATCTGCACGGAAAGATTTGATAGGACGACCAAAGAATTTTTCCACTAAGGAACGAAATTGTATAAAAATAGATAGAAGGTCAGAACGATAACGAGCAAAATAGAGCCAGACATATTTGCTAAAATGATCATAAAAAAGCACATAATATCTTTGATTTGTGACAGACAAATAGGAGATGGTCCCCATACATCGCTACAAATCAAGTCAAGTGGGCCGTCGACCTTATTAGAATCAGAAATGGGAAAAGGGAGCTTATGCATCTTGCCTAAACAACAACCAGAACAAACAGAAGGAATTCTTTTATTGGGAAACGAAATTTGATAACGACGAAGCACACGTTTAACATTTTCTAAGTGTGCGTGTCCTAATCGTTGGTGCCAAACGGGAAGAGAAGCAGCATGAGCAACAACGGGGGGGCAAAGCAAAGACATGGGAATAGTATATAGGCCATTCTTACTCCGACCTCGGTAGAGGACCCTTCTGGTCATCAAATCCTGAATCAAAACATGGTCATGATAAAACAGAACAGAGATGTTATTATCACGGGTTAAGGCACTTAGAGATAAAAGATTTTGACAAGATTTGGGTATGTTTAAAATATTATCTAGAGATATAGTAGAGGTATGTAAATGAGCGATAGAAGAGCCAGAGTGAGAGATAGGGATGGTATTACCATCGGTAAGATGAACTTGATCGGTTCTTTGGTACTCAGAATGGAGGTGGAGGTTGGCGAGGTTATTGGTTAAGTGGTGGTTTGCGCCCGAGTCCAGAGTCCATGAGTCGACCGGATGTGGTTCAGGGGAGTAGGTGAAATGGGCGGTGGGCGGATATGAGGTCTGTTGGCGTGGTGAAGGGCATTGGCGAGAGTGGTGGCCCTTCACATGACAATTAAAACACACAAGATCTCGTGGGCCGGCGAGCTGGGCTTGGCGGCTGGAGGAAGGAAGGGGCAGCAGCCCCCTTTTAGGAGGCCGACTGGGGGTCTGGAGCAGCAGCAGGTGGGCCGGGGTAGTGGCCATGGGCCGGCGGGCCGAAGTAGTGGCCATGGGCCGAAGTTATGGTAGCGCCGAAATAGGGTTGGCGGCGTCCTCCTGCAGCAGCCGCCGACTGGAGGGATGGGAAAGGGCCCCTGGCTGGAAATCGGCGGTTGCCACGGCCCCGACCGGCGACTCCTCGGCCGGCGTAATGAGAGAAGGTCGGTCCGGCCATTAGCGACGACTCCTCCGCGGCGAGCTCCAGCTCCTCTGTCAGAATCATCCCATGGAGCTCCGTGTACGTCGGAGGAACCTCTCGGCTGCGAAGTGAATGGGTGAAGGCACGATATGACGGTCCGAGGCCTCGACGAATTTCATGGACGAGATCGGCCTCGGAGACGGGGTCATTGAGGGCAGCAAGCTGGTCGGCGAGTGCCTTCGCGCGTTGGAGGTAAACCGCCGCGGTGTCCGTCGACTGTTTCAGATCGTAAAGTCGGGACTTGCACGATCGAACTTGTGATTGAGAGCCATGGCCGTAGGCGGCAGCCAGGGCTGTCCATGCAGCAGCAGCAGAGGTGAGGCCAACCAGAGTGTGAAGTACTCCTTCAGAGACAGAGGAGATGATCCAACCGAGAACGATTTGATCTCGGCGATACCAATCCCTGTATTCGGGATTTCGAGCTCCAGCTTCAGTGAGAACGGGCGGAGTCTCGTCGAATCCATCAATGTGACCAAGTAGGTCGTAACCAGCAAGGAATGGCTCGAATTGGAGCTTCCACAAGAGATAGTTGTTGGGATTAAGTTTAACTGTGAAGGTTGCAGAGGGGTTGGGAAGATTGGTGAGAGAAGGAGAAGAAGAAGAAGAATTTTCAGCCATGATTGTAGCTTGGAATTTTGGCTCTGATACCATAAAGATTAGGGAAAATCTGCCATGCCAACCTTGGCCTTGGAGATGGTTTATTTATAGTCAAAAGAGATTACAAAGAGATTCATTTACAAGGGAGAATGAAGAAACTAAAAATAGACTTTGCTAAAAATAGCTACTGCAGTAGAGGCGAGAATGAGGGAGTGGAAAGACTAATTCAAAGTAAATAACAGCTGAACTATTTTATATTATTATTAATCGGCAGAAGAACCTGGTGGAATCGGGTGGAGATCTGTACATGGTGGATAGGTATCTGGAGGGGAGGAGAAGGAACTGGAAGGATGTTGAGGATGTTGTGCACAACAGCTTGCATCCGATACAGTGCCTTGTGGGGACGAGGAGAGGTAGGAAATGGAATCCGAGAGTGGTGGATTTTAAAGTGTACAAGATGGATCAAGAGTTTGGGAATTGGGTTGAAGTGAAATCGGTGGGGGATAGAGTGTTTGTTCTGACAACAGAGTGTTCTTTCTCTGGTTCGGCAATGGAGTTCGTTGGAGGGAAAGGGGACTGCATTTACTATACGGGATGATGACTATGTAGCTAGAGTGATGTTGAGTGATGAGAGCATTCATGTGTTTCAGTTTGGCTCAGGATCCGGACCCAACCTTTAAAGGTTAGACCGGTTCCAACCAAAAATAGGGAGGGTAAATTCGGCATTCTAATAAAATCATTAAACCCTTCACTGTCACCCTCTCCTCTCTCTGCCAAATAACCTCTCACTGCCTATATTCTTGCCGAAATCCCGCCGCCACCACCAAACAGCCGAACACAAATCTCCGTCTTCTTCCTGCCAATTGTCGTTGATTCGCAGCCAATCCCGCCGTTGTAGCCGATTCGCAGCTAATCCCGCCGATTCCCATTTGCGCCATCGTAGGAACTGCGTTTGCTCTGTTCCAGTGGCTGCTCGTCTCATCAGTCAAGCTCTCCCCAGCCGGTGATAGACGGCCGAGCATCGTCGGCCGAGCATCGCCGGCGACGAGAGCATCCAGGTTGAAGACGAAGACGAAGAGAAGGATTTAATAATTATTAAAAATTGCAATTTAGTCACTCTATTTTAAGTTATAGAAAGTTTGACTTTTTAGTATTCATAATTATATTTTCAGTCACTATTTTTTTTGTTGTTGACATTGTTGGAATAAATATTTGAACTATATAAACCGGTGGTTGAATAACATGTTAACTAGTTCGTATAATTAGTTAACAAGTTTTGATAACTAGTCATGAACTAAATACCCTCGTTAACTAGTTATCCAATCATAATGTTAACTAATTAATTCAATAAGTTAACTAATTAAAAACAAAATAACTAGTTAACACGATTAGTTAACTAATTAACTTGATTAGATAACTAGTTAACAACTTGATAACTAGTTAACTCGATAAGTTATCTAATTAACTAATTTTGATAACTAGTTATTAACTAAAAATATTGTAAACTCGTTATCTAAATCATTATGTTAACTAGTTAAAATAATCTGTTAACAAAAAAACCTTGTTAACTAGTTATCAGGTTAAAATCTGTTAACAAGTTATCAAACAAAAAACGTTGTTAACTAGTTATCAGATAAAAAACATGTTAACTAGTTATCAAACAAAAAAACATGGCCTTTAAATGAGCTAAAAATAATTGACATAATTTTTAGCTCATTGGTTGCCTTCAAATTATATGTGAATTTGTAATTTCTTGAATGGTTAACTAGTTAACAATATGATATGTTAACTAATTAACTCGGATGATTAACTAGTTAACAACTTGAAACTAGTTAACTCGGTTGGTTAACTAGTTAACAACTTGATAACTAGTTAACAAAAATAACTGTTATCGAGTAAAAAATTTGTTAACTAGTTATCAAGTTGTTAACTAGTTATCAAGTTGTTAACTAGTTAATCATCCGAGTTAATTAGTTAACATATCAAATTGTTAACTAGTTACCAAATCGTGATGTTAACTAGTTACCAAATCGTGATGTTAACTAGTCAACTAAATTTGATAACTAGCTATCATCTTAACAAAATGTTAACTAGTTATGTTAATCATGATGTTAACTAGTTAAAATAACATGTTAACAAAAAATCTTGTTAACTAGTTATCAGGTTAAAATCTGTTAACAAGTTATCAAACAAAAAATGTTGTTAACTAGTTATCAGTTAAAAAATACTATTAACAGCAAAATAATGTGTTAACTAGTTAACTACTTTTTTACAAAAGATGTTATCTAGTTATCCATAAAAAACATTGTTACCTAATAAAAAATATTGTTAACTAGTTATCAGTTTAAAAACCATGTTAACTAGTTATCAATAAAAAAAATCAAGTTAACTAGTTATCAATAAAAAAACATTGTTAACTAGTTATCAGGTTAAAATCTGTTAACAAGTTATCAAACAAAAAACGATGTTAACTAGTTATCAGTTAAAAAAACATTGTTAACTAGTTAACAGCAAAAAAAGTGTTAACTAGTATTTTTTTAAGTAAAAAAAATTATTGAAAAAAAATGTTTCAAAAAAAAAAATTGCCGGAAAAGTCGCCGGCGGTGGCGGCCTGTCACCGCAAAAGTCCCCGGCTGGTCACGGTAAATTTTAATATATTTAAACTAAATATAAAAATTAAATAGTGTGTAAAGTCCTAAATACCCCTAACAATCTAGACCATTGGATTGGTCAAAGAGTCAAAGTGTGATCTAATGGTTGAGAAAAGGTTGGAAGGCTTCCAACCCTTGGAAAGGGTTGGAGCCGGATCTGTAGCCGACTTGTTGAAGTCCATAATTGAAGAAAACTGCACCAAGATCGAACGGATGATTGGCCGTCAGATTAGGTGAGACTTTGCGACTGCGGATCCGGACCCAACCTTTAAAGGTTGGGCCGTTCCAACCCCACTCATCAAAAGGGTATTCTCGGAATTCCGAGAATATTAATTTAACCCTAATTAATTACCCTAACAATGCAGCCGCTGTCTCTCACTCATTGGCTCCCTCCCTCCTTCTTCTCCTCCGTTCCACTCTCACCTCCGACCGCCTTCGCCTCAATCTTTCCCTCTTCACACTTATTCTCTTCTTCCTCACATGGCTTCTTCTCACCCCATTCGCAACTCATCCGCCACCTCATCTTCACCGTCAAATCCCCACCGTCGCCGCAACCCAGCAAACTCCTCGACGTCGCGGCCTCCTCCTCAACTGTCGCTGCCGGAAGCTCCCAATCGTCCGCCTCGGAGGCGACGGATCATTGACGGATCCTCCTGTCGTGGAAGAAGGGAAGAAATCTTGGGTTGAGATCACGGGGGCTGGTGTAGATCTTGATTTACAGTTCTTTCAGCCGGATATGATCGACGGCGTTCTGCAATTACTTAAGGAAGGACAAGATCTGGGGCTTGAATTGATGAAGAAGTGTATGGTTGTAGGCCAATTTCCGGGGAGCTCTTCACCGATCAAAGTGTTTCAGTCTCTTACAAATCGTCTTTGGGATATGACGGGTATGTCTCTATCTCGATTCTTCTCTCAAAGCTCTATTTGATTGAGTTTCTGACTGTTTAGCTATTTGAATGGGTCCTGGCAAGAGTGTGGACCAGAGGAAGTGCCATTTGAATGGGTCCTGGCAAGAGTTTCTGACTGTTTGATCAAGTTACGGTAGATGTAGAAAGGGAGCCATGCCATATCAAATCTTAATAGGATACTGCTAGAAAATACAAAGAGCATAATTGTCCAACAAGGTGATAGTGTATTGTTCGAATAATACAGGTGATCGTGGTAAGATGTATGGGGTCAACGACGTGATAGCGGCGGTGGTCTACGTGTTGCTGACGGAGTAGGTCACCAGATTTTACTACAACCGACCGAAGGTGACTTTCCCTTTGGCTCTATTGAACAATTTCAAGATGGGGTTCACTTACGGCCTCTTCATTGATGCTTTCAAGCTCGCCAGTTGAAGAGGATTCAGATTTTGATTGTGTAACCTTTTTAATTTAATGTAATTTGATTGATTGGGGGCAAAAGGGTTTTGATTGATGAACGCCATTGTTGCTGTATGTGGCTTAATTGAGTGACTCTGTTTTTGTTTTCGCCATGGATGAGGGTAGTTAACTTAATGGTTACTAGTTAACAAGTGATAACTAGTTAACTAATTCACTCGATTGGTTAATTAGTTAACAACGTGATAACTAGTAAACTAAATTAGGTTAACTAGTTAACTAAATTAAGTTAACTAGTTAACATAACTAGTTAGATAACCATTGTTAACTAGTTATTTGATCATGATGTTAACTAGTTAACTAATTTGATAACTAGTTATCACCTAAAAATCTTGTTAACTAGTTATCTAAATCATGATGTTAACTAGTTAACTCGATAAGTTAACAACAAAAACCCTAATTAAATAAATTTGATAACTAGTTATCATGCTAAAAAACTTGTTAACTAGTTATCAGAATCATGACGTTAACTAGTTATCATATTGAAAATAATATAACTAGTTAGATAACTCGTTAACAAAAAATCTAGTTAAATTTTGATTATATGATAATTCGTTAATTAGTTATCGGGTTAAAATCTGTTAACAAGTTATCAACAAAAACCGTTGTTAACTAGTTATCTCGGTTGGTTAACCTGTTAGCAAAATATCTCGTTAAAAAATTGATTATATGATTATTCGTTAACTAGTTATGTTAAAATCTGATAACAAGTTATCAAACAAAAAATGATGCTAACTAGTTATCAGTTAAAAAATACTGTTAACTAGTTAGCAGAAAAAAGGTGTTAACAAGTTTTTGTGAAAAAAAATTTGAAAGCAAAAAAAAAAAATTCGCCGGAAAAGTCGCAGGCGACGACGGCCGGTCTCCAGAAAAGTCGCCGGCGACGTTGGCCGATCGCCGGAGGGTTGGTCACTAAATATTAATATATTTAATATAAAATATAAAAATTAAATAATATGTGTAAAGTCCTAAATACTCCTAACAATCTAGACCATTGGATTGGTCAAAGGGTCAAAGATGATCTAATGGCAGAGAAAAGGTTGGAAGGCTTCCAACCTTGGAAAAGGTTGGAGCCTGATCTCAAGCCTTTCAGTTTGAAGATGGAAGCATTGAGCAAATGGGATTGTTGCCTTGTCATTCTAATATATTTCATCCTCCTGCCTTGAGTTTGTTTGTTTAATGGTAGTTTGGTTGTAATATCGTGGTCATCTAACTTCATTTTGTAATAGAGTAATCATCTATGTTTGGGTTGGTTGTAATACAGTGGTCATCTAACTTCGTTTTGTAATAGAGCAATCATCTATGTTTGGGTCATTCATTTTTTTAGGTATTGGTTTGATTTTTGAGTTGGCTCAGTTTAGTTTGAGAGTTCAACCGAGTTGATTAGGGAGATTAAAAGATATTATGTTTGATGATGTTACGTGTTTAGTTGTCAGTTTTACCGAAATTATCATCAAAACTGACTGAAATAATTGTGTAGTTCCATTGTTTAAACATGGATGATCATAACTTACTATGCAATTTTGATTATATTTTCTTGACAACGCTCAATATGCTAGTGTGACGCCCCTTGCTTCGTCAAGCACAACAATTGTTGTCCTTGTATGGAGTATTAGTTGCATCTTGGTTTTTATAAACAATAACAATTCGTTCAGCTTTTGCAACAACACACAATGCAGACTCTATGTTTTTATCATCAACATTGGTACAAGAACTCGAAAATAGGGGAAAGTATTGCGTTAGACTCATTTTCTCAACGAATTGAACAAACTCCAAGGGGGGACAACAATTTTTTTCTCTCACATCATTCTCTCGATTGGTTAAACATTAAATAGCAAGAATATGTCATCTATGTTTGTTAGCTTCGATATATGCAACCTCTCATCTCAATTTTCCAAAAGACTGTTGAACCTAATTCAAGACCTTAGCCTATTCCAAAAATTATTAATGAGTTTTGAATCAATTGAATGCATACTCTTTTGAAAGAAACGTATAAGGTGTGTAACACACTTAAGAGAGTACTATTTAATAAAAAATCTTGAGTGGATAAAAATCCATTGATTTAAACTAACTAAATCACACTATTAAAATGATGAGTGATGATCGACGATAGAAGAACAATATTGATATCCTTCCCCGTCCATCCAATCCAACTAGTTTCTCTATTAGTCTATCCCAATTTTGTTTCTATTTTTTAATATTTTGGTGTTCCAATCTCTTCCCTCTCCTATCTTTTCTCTTATCTGTTCTTCAACTTGTCTTGTAATTTTTTTTTTTTTGTCAAAAAAAGCTTCTCTTGTGTTGTGTGGTACACACTATTTGTAGCTCCATCATATAGGATTTCAAGTCTCCTGCATAATGAATTCTTCAATTTTGACATCATTCCTTCCTTACCATGCTTTCTCTTTCACCACCATCATATTTCATGATCATCACTACTACCATCGTCGACTGCTCCGTTTCTTTTCTTCCTCGTAAGAATTGCATTCGAAATTATGTATTTCATGTATTTTAAAGCCATTTATGTAGGGGATGAATGCTAATTATTTTACGGTTTTCCTGGTATTCTTCATTTTACTTATCATTTTCAGTTTGTTTTGAGGTTGTTGACTAGTTCCTCATAATTGTTAGTTTTTCATAGTTGACAAGAACATTATTTGAATACAATATGCAATATAATCTATTCATCATCTTTTATGTGTGTAAACATGAAAAAAGTTATGTTGAATCTCTATTCTTATTTGAGAGGCATATGCAATTTACATTTATTCGTTGCTATTCAAATGATTTTTTTTTTCGTGTTTGCTCATTTTATTTTCCACCTTCATGTCATATGTTACATCTCATAGCACTCTTCAATTTTTAATTTCTACAGAGGAAGTAAATGTGGCTCAAGTGACTAATACAAAAAGTGTCATCTTCCTCCCGAATTAATTTTGGGATTCTTCTAATCGAGAAGAACAGTTACAATCATAAGATGTCCGACCACAATGAAGATGTGCTTGTTCCATCCTCAAAATTAGATGCCAATACTCAACTTCATTCACCACCAAAGACTATGTCAAATCCTTGGTCCAAGATAATCACAGATGTCCGACCACAACCAAGATGTGTTTGTTGCATCATCAAAATTAGATGGCAATACTCAACTTCATTCACCATCAAAGACCATGTCAAATCCATTGGTCCAAGATAATCACAAGATGTCCGACCACAACGAAGATGAGATTGTTCCATCATCAAAATTAGATGCCATACTCAAATTCATTCACCACCAAAGACTTCGTCAAACCAATTGGTCCAAGATAATCACAAGATGTCGCCACAACGAAGATGTGTTTGTTCCGTCATCAAAATTAGATGTCAATATTCAACTTCATTCACCAACAAAGACTCTGTTAGTCCAAGATGATGATGATGATGGATTATGGACAAACTCTCAATCCAAAGAACCAAATACTAGATTGGACAATCAAATCATAGAAAAATCTTCTTCCATTGACGATGGAACCCCAGATTTTAATGGTTATGAACCAACTGAAAGTCCCATTTTCCTGGCTTCAAATTCAGGAGATATGATTCGTTCCTTTCACAATACACTTGCTCAGATGGATGATTCTACTGTAAATGCAACTCTAGAATGTAATCATAATACTGACAACCCTCAAGTTTCTGGGGATACTGGTGGCTCTGTGGTTCCCATGGAAGATGAAAAATATCTGCAACCCAATGAAGAATCTAAATCTAGTCTACCTGTTCTTCCAGTAGCATGTAGCAGGAATATAGAACATGACTCCACAGCAACACCCAATACCAGTGATTCTTCTGCTAAACTGCCCACGAAATCTGAGCTGAGAATGGCTCTTATTGATACAACAGCGCCTTTTGAATCTGTGACACAAGCTGTATCAAAATTCAGTGGAGTTGTTGATTGGACATCATCATCAGCATCTCATAGAATTCAAACTCAAGAGTTAATAGAGTACAAGAAGAAGGCGGAAGCTGCAGAAGAGGCTAAAACAAAGGCAATCAATGAGCTAGACAGTGCCAAGAGGCTAATTGAAGAGTTGAAACTCAATCTGGAGAAGGAACAAAAAGAAGAGCAACAGGCCAAACAAGATTCCCAACTTGCAAACCTTCGAACGGAAGAGCTGAAAAAAGGGATCATCGGTGATGATGCTAGCGTTGCAGCCAAGACACAGCTTGAGGTAGCGAAATCGAGACTCGCGACGGAGCTCTCGGAATTGAAGTCGGTGAAAGAGAAGCTGGAAGCTCTACGTAAAGAGCATGATTCCTTGGTTAACGAGAAAGAGGAAGCCATGAAGAAAGCTGAAGAGGCGGTGTGTGCATCTAGGGAAGTTGAGATGACGGTCGAGAATCTTAATAATCAAAGGATTGCAACCAAGGGAGAATTGGAATCTATACATGCTTCTCACATGGAGGCGGAAGCGCATCAAATAGGTGTAGTGATGGCGATAGAGCAGGATGCTATTGACTATGAGAAGGAATTGAAACAAGCGGAAGAGGAGCTACAGAGGATTAACCAGCGGATTTTATCGGCAAAAGATGTAAACTCAAAGCTCCACTCTGCTTCAGATCTGTTAGCTGATCTCAAGTCCGAATTGGAAGCTTACATGGAGTCCAAATCAAAAGAGGAAGGTAGTGAGATTCAGGCTGCAATTGCTTCAGCTAGGAAAGAAGTAAAAGAAGTCAGGATCAACATTGAAAAGGCAAACTCTGAAGTGAATTGCTTAAAAGCTGCTTCCGCCTCCTTACAGTTGGAGCTTGAAAAGGAACAAAAATGTGTTTCCACGATTAGGCAGAGAGAAAGAATAACATCAACTGCAATTGATCATGATGTGACTAACCCTGAGATCCCTAAGCAGCTCCAACAAGATGCAGATGAAGCCAAATTAAAAGCTGAACTAGCTCGTGAGGAATTTCGAAAGGCAGAGGAAGATGCCAAACGGGCAAAGGCTGGTGCGAGTACAATGGAGACGAGATTACTTGCAACTCGAAGTGGAATCGAGGCAGCTAAGGCTTCTGAAATGTTTGCATTGGGTGCTATGAGAGCTTTACGAGAAAATGAATCATTTCCAAACGATGCAACAGATTTGACAACAGTTTCTGTAGAGGAGTATTATGAACTGAGCAAAGAAGCACAGGAAGCAGAGGAGCAGGCGAATCAAAGGGTGAAGGATGTCATTGCTGAAATAGAGTTAGCAAAGGATAGGGAGTCTGAAACGGTGAAGCAATTGGATGAAGTGAATCAAGAGCTGTCTGCTACAAAGGAAGCTCTGAGTGTTGCAATGGATAAAGCTGAGAAGGCCAAAGAAGGGAAGTTGGGTGCAGAACAGGAACTCATAAAGTGGAAGAATGAATATGATGATGAGCAAAGAGGAAAGGGTTCTTCTTCTTCTTCTTCTTGTCAAGAGACATCATCTCCTCATCCTCCATTACCAGCAGATGTAATGGTAACAAAGAAAAAGAAAAGATCATATTTCCCACGATTCTTAATGTTTATGTCAAGGAGGAAGTCGCACTCGCACTCCTCCAAGCCATGTTAATTTCTTTATATGCATTATTACATATTTTCATTCCACTTTTTTGTTATGAGAGTTTCACACATTGTACAGTTTTCAATCTTTTTGTTATCGTCATTGTAGAATCTTGTGTCTGTTGTCGGTTGAAGTATGATTGTAATGGCATTCAAGAGTGAAGGTCGTATGGAGCTAGAGCTTGAGGCGCTACGGCTCCTCAAGGAAGCAGAGGGAAAATGTATTATCCATCCAGTCCAAGGTCAAACTGTGACGACTAGGTCTTATGAGCTGTGCATAGTTGAAGGGTGGCTCACTAACTGTTCATTCAACTATAATTTGTTCAAGAGCCGTATTGCCTCCATATGACAACTGGGGTACTGTGGGGTTCAAATCCAAGACCTTGGTACGAACTGATGTTATTCTAGTTCTTCTAGTAGAAGGGCCTTCTGTGGGTTGTAGATTCGGGTCCACAAACGTTTGAGAACCAATTACTTGTGCTCCACAAACTTAGAGAGGACGATCATCTAGTGCAAATCCTGCTCATCTATGTTGAGTTTTGGGTCCAGGTACATAACTTATTGGTGGTTTTGTTTCCTGGAGCTATTACTCGTGCTTTTGGTGAGTTTGTAGGTACGTTTTTGTCATACAATGATAAGGCATTCTTGACCTCGGTGTTGTAGATGCAAATCCTTGTTAGAATGGATATCTAGAATCCCCCCAATAGGAGGAAGAAGGTCAAAAGGCTAGGTAGAGAGTGTGGTTGCATGCAAAATTTCCGCTATGAGAAGCTGCAATCGTGCTGCTTTATCTATGGTCGCATGGTCACTTCGTGTAACTAATTATTTTCGCTCATAACTAGTGTTAGTAACTAGTTACACTTAATAACTAGTGTGACTAACTAGTTATTTTCTTGCGTCACTAGTTTTTTTTGTTTTGTAACTAGGAATGATGGCTCGTAACTTACTGATTGATTGTCGAAAAAGTCGTCTAGCCACTGATCGGTGTTCATAGGTTAGGGATGATTGTAGGGCTTTTAAAAATAAACATAAATTTAAATTATATTATAAAATAATTAACTATCTGATCCGCTCAGTTCAACTGGTTGACCAATAAAGTGGTTCAACTGGAGGTTGATTACTAGTCGTCCTTGATGCGCCTTAAACTTTGTGAGGGCGGTTCCTTGCAAGGTGTATGACAGGGACTTTTATTAATGAGTATGAGAGGGTATATGAGGGGTGAAAATGTACAATGAGCGGGTAACAGAGAAGTATCGGGAGTTAACCCTTTAGCGAGGGCGTAAGTCCACAACCTTTAGCATGCAGTGTGAGGGCATGCAATATCAGGCGTGTGGTCCCAGTATGTGTCGTGTCCTTTGCTGGATGGATGATTGATTATTTATTGAGCCATGATAGTATGGGTGAGGTGATCTTGTCATATGTAAATCTGATAGATTTCTCTAGCGAGATCGTATTTTCCTCGGGTCTTTCTGTTCTAGTACTCAACAATTGTGAATTAAGCAATTCTAGTTTCAACGTTTGGTTTTGAATGGTTTCAAAATTTTATAGTGATAGTTTCTTTAGTCTCCACTTTATTTGTTTGCATATGCTTTGAGAGAGTTGCAATTTTGTCTTCCATTTGTATTGAACTGACTTTTGTTGGTAAATTATTTGAAGGACTCCAAGTTTGGTAAGTCATTTGTTCAAGGATCAAACTGCTAAAATTTTAAAATTTATTAATATTTAAGAGAATTATTTGTTATTTAAAATATTTGATCAAGAAAAAACTAAAGAAATAAGGTCATACCTTAGTACGATCAATGGTGAGTGAGGCCATAAGAGTATGAGTCATGAGATCGTAAGTAAAACTAGTTAAACAAGTAAACAAATTAGAGTTTTGAAGAATGACTAAGGCGTTTGTCCAGACTCGAATCCGCTCTACCTCGGTTAAGATGGATAGATGCAATGCAATTTTGATTTAACAGAACTCGACACTTCCTAAGGTTCTCTACTCCATGGTCAGGTCCTAAAGATATTATCCTTTCAAACCTACAAGTTCTATGGTCAAGATAACTTGCAAATTGTCAAGAACGCATACAAGGTGTTTGATGAAATGTCACGGAGATAATGCAAAGAGATTAGGTCTACCGGTCCTATGGTCAAGATACCGGTAGAACCTAACGACTTCCTAGACTCTAGAATGACTCACGTCCTTGGTCAGAATCGCAAAATCAAAGATGAAGCAAAAACCCTACGATAGGTCAATCAACAGACTCAAACAGATTCAAACTAAGGTTTAGGAAAATCGCATCAATTGTCTGAATAAACCTCAATAAACATCAAAGTGTTAAAAATCCAACATCATCCGTACAAAAACCTAACTAGAGTTTCATCGAATCTGAACAAACCTGAGAGTTTAGTTACTCATGGGTTCGAGAGAGAAAACAGATACAAAAGAAGAGAAATCCGGAGAAAATGTCATCTTGCTCAGAGATAAACTATTCTTGATGATCTGCTCTGAACTCTGACCAATCGTCACTTTCCTCCCGCTCAATCGTGCTCTGAAAACCTCCAAAAACGCTCTCTAATGGTGTTCGGTTAGTCGAAAAAGGAACAATGCATGTTTCCTATCTGTTTTGGGGTTTTAAAACCCCAAAACCATGATTTTTTTTCGGAATCTAGGCAAAGTGCGCCCGGACAGCCCAAAAAGTGTGCCATTGCACTTTTTTGTGCAGTCCGACGCACTTTTTGCTGGAAGAAATTCCAGCTTCTTAATTTGGTGATTCCTGCTCCGTCCGAACTCCAAATTGGTCCCCGTTTAAAGTGTCGAGCTCGTAGAAAGGTCCTCCACAATGTGGTAACCTTAAATCTCATAAAAAACAAATAGAAACAACATCAAATGTCCCTAAAGAGGGCCAAGGGGCAATAACACGCACAGAAGTTCCTAGAAACTATCACAAAAAGGAGAATATCGCTCAAATGTGGTGAGATAAACGTTGTGAATCTAGCGTCATCGTCAGGCATCCACGTGGCAGGCCCTAAGTGGACCCACACCAAAGGTATCATCCTGGGCGTAGGACGCAACCTAACTCTTATGTGTAGCTCTGAGGTGTAATAGGTGGCAGATTTTATTGGGTTGTAGGTCTCCTGACTGATGGACCTGTATACGAGTTAGTGAGTGATAGACGTGGCGGACACCTCTATCAGTGATGGGACAATTCGAGGGTTGTCTCCATCCATTTGGTTCGAGTGCGCAGGCCTCACGACAGAGAGGTGATGAAGGTGGATCCATACGTCTTGAAGGGTTGTGCGAGCATCACTATCCTTTGTATATATATATTCATAGATTAGTTAAAAAAATGAAATCTAAACCAAATGGTATACAATCCGCGACAATTGCTAATATGAGGACTCCTCTAAGTGTCCTTATATAAGGACACTAATCTACACCATTAATATACTTGATAGAGATCTAATGGTTAATATGAAGTGGGTATTATGGTACATTATTTAATTGGTAACGACTTTTTTTAATTCTCGATTTGGTCCACTTTTAATTAGTTACCCTATTTTCACAGTTTACCCATACCTGGTTCCCCATCGTTTTAAGTAAAAAAAAAAAGGTTCCCCATCGTTTTAAGTAAAAAAAAAAAGGTTCCCCATCGTTAGATTAGGATCATCATCCAACGGCTGTAAGGAGTGTCCTCATATAAGGACTCTTAATGGGATCCTCATAATAGTAGATCCAACAGTCCGCATTTTCTTTTACAACATGATTGTCTCTTAGAACTCATCGGTCAATGTCATTCAATGTTGTCAGGACCAGACCGGACATCGAACCGGCCCAGCGAAAGGTTCAAGGGTTAGAGGTCCGACGGGATTGGACCGTAAAAACCGGTATAAAACCGGTAACTATATAAACACAAAAATATTATGATCCATAGTGCATAATCCAAAATCCATTCACCATTCAAAGTTTATAATCCATAATTCATAGTTCATAAACATAGCAACCAAATCCCACCAATAATACATACCACAACACAATATTTTGAAAAGTTAGAA
Organism: Linum lewisii; assembly: GCA_034768395.1. Classification (NCBI taxonomy): domain Eukaryota; kingdom Viridiplantae; phylum Streptophyta; class Magnoliopsida; order Malpighiales; family Linaceae; genus Linum; species Linum lewisii. Next base: position 54,993,437 of record CM068302.1, read on the forward strand.
ACTGAAACACGACATCTAAAAAAGAGAGGTATCGTCAAAGAGATATCGAGTATCTTGATCATCTCGACCAACTCCGCTAGGACCAGTATCCATAAGATTCTCAGCTTGAGCAACTTCATCTCCAATGTCGGCAACATCTTCAGAGTCAGAACCAGTACTAGATAATGCATCACCTAAACAACAAACATATGATTCATCACTCATCAATGATTCACATGTATAAAAAAAGTATTGTAAAGTAACCAAAAAATTCATGATCTAGTGAAAGAGATACCTTCAGTCAGCAATCAGCATAAAATTTAGCGTAGGTATTTTCATCAGTTGCCGAAACACAGTGCTTCTTTTCTTTCCCCACTCTACATCACATTCTTCAAGTCCCACGACACTGTATTGAATTCTCATCTTCTGAATCACACAAAAGCATTCTGCATCACAACATTGCAACAACAACAGAAAGAAAACCAGTTGAAAGAGGATTTTACCGTCTCAAACGAAGTATTGTGTTTCAAGAAAGCTTCCCAACCATATCAACTTCCTGATTTCACTTAAACGCTAACTGTCATTTAAGCATCACTGCACCTAAAGAAACAAATATTTTCAGGTCCTCACCCTTCTGCAGAAAGAACTATTCTACAATTGCACGCTACAAACTGGTTGACATCGTTTGAGTCTTAACAGATTATCCACGCAAGCAAAAAGCCATCTCATTGTCGTTTTTTAACAAACAATACCTCCTACCATGAGCTCTATTCTTACCTCCATGAATTTTTGTATAGCGGACTTGATGCTTCAATCAGGAAGAACAAAAACTGACTACCGCCCTGTCCAAGATCAGTAGGTTTATGCTATAATCATGCTCAATCAGTCAATACATACGCCTAATTACACTACAAGAAAATGTTAGTTTAACAGCGACAGGTTAATAGTGGCCATTTATTGGCCGCTGTTAAATTACAAAATTCGTGAAATTTAACAGCCGCCACTTAGCCGCTGTTAAATTACACAGTTTAACAGCGGCCGGTCTAATTTAACAGCGGCTCATGGCCGCTGTTAAAATAAAACGATCTGATTGGTTGAAACTGGTTGACGTGGATCATCTTCTTCCTCTTCCTCCTCCTCCTCTTCCTCTTCCTCTTCCTTTTCCTCCTCTTCCTCTTCCTCTTCCTCCTCCTCCTCATCCTCTTCCTCTTCCTCTTCCTTCTTCTTCCTCATCCTCTTCCTCTTCTTCTTCCTCTTCCTCTTCCTCTTCTTCCTCTTCCTCTTCCTCTTCCTCTTCTATTCTCTTCGCCGGCGTACTAGCCACATCGCCGATGCTCTACTCCAGCCGCCGCCAGCCAAACCTAACTCCTCCGATATGCCCAAACCTGATCGTCGACGCCCTACATTTTCTTCCGAACATCGAAGCTGCCGCCAACTCCCTTTCTCTCTCTCTTCTATTCAGAAAGAGGAAGAAGAAGAAGAAGAGGAAGAGGAAGAAGAGGAAGAGGAAAAAGAAGAAGAAGAGGAAGAAGAGGAGGAAGAGGAAGAAGAAGAGGATGATCGCAGGAGGAGGAAGAGGATCTGGACTATTGCCGGAGTTCTGGCTCAATCGCCGGAGCTCCGGCCATTAATTTTTCCCGATGAAACAATTTAATAGCGGCTTGTGACCGCTGTTAAATTCATTACGGCCGCTGTTAAACTGTTATAATTTAACAGCGACCAGTCCACTTAACCGCGTCCACTTTTATCCGCTGTTAAATTACTTTAGCATTCGCCCATTTAACAGCGGGCCACAGCCGCGGTTAAAGTAATTTAACAGTGGCCACGGCCGTTGTTAAACGTCATATCTGCCGCTGTTAAACGAGCAGTTTCTTGTAGTGTTAGTAGCAAAGCAGTAATCAGCAGTATTATTAAAACTCCATATAAGTAGTGTTAGTAGCAAAGCTCCATATCAGTAATCAGCAAAGCAGAAACACTGCAACTGAGCAAAGCAGAAAAACTGCAACTGAGCAAAGCAAAGTAGTATAGAAATTAGGACGAAGAAGAAGAAGATGACAGTTCAGATAGAAATTATCAAATTAGGAATCGAAACACAGAATACAATCGAAACACAGTATAGAAATTAGGAATTGAAACACGGAATGGAATCGAAACACAATCTAATTAGGAACCCTAACATTTGATGAAAGGGAAATAGAAATCAAATTAGACACATATGAAGAAGAGGACGGACGAGTATGTGAGAGAAGAAGAAGTCGCCGGCCGGAGAAGAGGGACAGAACGCCGGCGACTTGTTCGATTGTGAAGAGGAGCCGATGGAGATAGGCAGAGAGTTGAGAGGAGTGTCGCGAAAAGAATGTGAGAGAGAGAGATTGCACAGACGATTTTCAGTTTTGTCAAATTGAAATTAGGATTTAATTTTTTTTTTTAATTCTGTCCGACCGGCCAAACTCGTCCTGACCGGGTCAACCGATTTTACCAGTTTTTCCGGTCCGACCGAATTTCAGTGCCTAATTCAGCCGGTGGCTTTTCAAGGGCTGACCGGACCGGATTTTGGGCCGGTTCCCGGTTTTACGGTGCGACCGGCCGGTCCGGTCCGGTTTTAATAACACTGATGTCATTATTGATTGTAAGCAAAGGCTTATAGTGGGGTGCTTAATAGGGCTATTAAACATGGTGCTTAACTCCATAATAGCCGTCCGATTCATCCTACGGTTCAAGATGGAGTTAACCCATGAGGGGTATTTTGGGCAAAAAAAGTATTACGAATCTGACACGTAAACAGTACAAATCTGACATTTTCTGTCACTATATAATTGAGAAACCACCATTGTTTCTCTCTCAATTTTCAAAATTCAAAATTCTTCATTTTCCTATCTTTTCTCTCTCCTTTTTTCTCTCAAATTTTCCTGAACAAAGAAGAGATTTGTGTGCTCATAATGCCGGGAAATAGAACGTCGGAGCTAGATCTACGCATGAAAACACCAAGGGAGTGCATACAACCCTCACAATGTGTACGAATCTCTATATTTTCATATTTTTGTGTTAAAATTTATGGGTTTTCGTGTTCTTCATGTTCTTTTCTTGTTGGAGGGTGCCATAAATTGATTTCGTGTTCTTCATGTTACTTTAGTTCCTTTTATCGTTTGTTTTGATAGTGTATTTGTAATACTTTCGTAGTCGTTCGTTGAGATACGTTGAGTTTCGTAACATTTGATTTTTGTAATGTTTTTTTATCTATTTTCGTAATATTTTCGTAGTTGTTTCGTAATATCTATTTTCGTAATATTTTTTCATCTATTTCCGTAATGCTTTCGTAACACTTTCGTATTCTTTATGTTACTTTCGTAATACTTCCATGAGAAACCACCATTGTTTCTCTCTCCATTTTCAAAATTTAAAATCCTTCATTTCCCTCTCTTTTTCTCTCTCATTTTTTTTCTCAAATTTTCTTGAACAAAGAAGAGATTTGTGTGCTCATTATGCCGGGAAATAGAACGTCGGAGCTAGATCTACGCATGAAAACGCCAGGGGAGTGCCAAAAATTAATTTCGTGTTCTTCATGTTACTTTAGTTGCTTTTATCGTTTGTTTTGATAGTGTATTTGTAATACTTTTGTAGTCGTTCGTTGAGATACGTTGAGTTTCGTAACATTTGATTTTTGTAATATTTTTTTATCTATTTTCGTAATATTTTCGTAGTTATTTCGTAATATCTATTTTCGTAATATTTTTTTATCTATTTTCGTAATGCTTTCGTAGCTGTTTCGTAACACTTTCGTATTTTTCATGTTACTTTCGTAATACTTCCGTGAGAAACCATTATTGTTTCTCTCTTCATTTTCAAAATTCAAAATCCTTCATTTCTCTCTCCTTTTTTTTCTCTCTCCTTTTTTCTCTCTCCTTTTTTTCTCTCAAATACTTTCGTAGCTGTTTCGTAACACTTTCGTGTTCTTCATGTTTCTTTCGTAATACTTTCGTGAGAAACCATCATTGTTTTTCTCTCCATTTTCAAAATTCAAAATCTTTCATTTCTCCCTCTTTTTCTCTCTCCTTTTTTTCTCTCAAATACTTTCGTAGCTGTTTCGTAACACTTTCATGTCCTTCATGTTACTTTCGTGAGCAACCATCATTGTTTCTCTCTCCATTTTCAAAATTCAAAATCCTTCATTTCCCTATCTTTTTCTCTCATTTTCGTAATGTTTTCCATATGGTTTTGTTTCATATCTGTTTTCCATATGAATTAAGTAGCCAAGTATTACGAATTAAGTAATCAAGTGTTATGAATTAGTATTGTTCATATTTTTTTGCCCTTTGTTTGCATTTACTGACTTTTTCGTTTGTAACTAATGAATTTCATGTTATTTCTTATTGCAAAGGTACCTAAATAAAAAGACGACGAGTGTTGGTTTACTGGTTTTCATGTTCTTCATGTTCTTTTCTTGTTGGAGAGTGTCAAAGATTGATTTATAAATTAATAAATTTATGTACTTATTATTTTGATAGCTTGAGTAAAATTAAATCAAAATGTACAAAGATACCGCGTATAAATTATTGTTTATCATGACTTCCCCATGTGATACGAACCTACGTAACTAACAATTACGATCCTCCCAATAAACTAATACGAAATTGGTTCTCAAACGTTACGAAACATGTTATAGAATCATACAAATATTCGTATCAGCTATCACTCACATTCGTACCAATTTGACAACTATAAAATTTGACAACATATTCTCAGGTTTGCATGTTAAGAACTCTTCCCCGTTGAGATTACCGATCTTGTACTTGCTCTGGAAGAGTACTTCATTCATGTAAGGTTAAGAACAATAAAACTATAGAGACAATCTCTTACGTGAGAGGTCCTGTTAAATCATTCAGCAGTGGTTGTTGGTCACGGTATTACAAAAGTGTAACTCAATATGTTACGAATAAGTTGGCTAAAGTGTACAAATCTGACTAGTTATGCATACAAAAAAAGGGAGGATGTTTGAAATTGACAAACATCGTGTCGCGATCGTTGGGTGTTCTTCATGTGTTGACGGTTTTACACCTGATTATGTACTTCGACAACACTTTGAACCTTTTGGAAGCTACCATAACCTTCTTCTCATTATGCCTCGTCTCCTGTGAAAAAACACTATAACAATTACAATCATTCTACTAAACAAATAAGATTTGTTGCAAAAAAAATTATGGAATCTAAAAAAAAAATTAACATTGTAGGATCAAATCGTCCCGTTACTTGAAAATGTAATTAAAGTCCATAACATGTTATTGTGTATCATGACATCTCCCATGTGATATGAACCTACATGTCCAACAATTACGAACCTCCCACATAACTAATACGAAATAATTATCAAACATTATGAAACATGATCTCAACCCATACGAAACTTGCTATAAGCCTATACGAAATTAGTTCTCGAACGTTACGAAACAAGCTATAAAACCATACGAATCATGATTTGTAACTTGAATCAACTAAATTCGTAACTACATATGAATTCCTAACATAACTGATACAAATTCCTAAATAACTGATACGAAATCTAAAATGAATAATTTCTTAAACACTTAGTGATATCATTAGATTCGTAATTTAATTAGAAGACTTTTGATGTTAAAATTACTGAAAAATCATTCAAATTGTAAGTGTTATGTTAATTTTTTATCAATAGAAGAAAGAGAATAGAAAAATTGAGTACTATCTTTCCTACTTTTCTGTCACTTTTCCCACCAATTTAATACATTTGCGAGATTACTATTTTATCCTTCTGACTCTCTCATTGATCATAGCCATTGATCTTGTGGGCCAACCTCATGAACGGCCAGGATTTTGTTAAGCACCATTTCAGCACTAATCCCATTAAGCAACTGACGAATTTCCGTAAGCAAAGGATAAGAAACTGAACTACAAAATCACATTTGTGTACTGAAAAACACTCCCAAGTCAAGTCTTCTAAAAAGAAAAAAAGGGCCGAGCAGCGCCATCACTCCAAACTCAAAAAATGACGACGACTCCCGGCGGATCACGGTGGAAAGATCTCCCCGACGACCTGTTGGCAGCGATCGGCCGTCGTCTCGATTCCCGCATCGACGTCTTCCGATTCCGTTCCGTCTGCAATTCCTGGCGCTCCTCCGTCCCATTCCCTAACTCCGACGAACAAGTTCCTCCTGTTACCGTCAGACTTCCTTACCCCGTCAATATTGACGGAGTCCTCGATCAATCCACCATTTGCAATTTTCAGTTTCTTTCTCCGATTCAAACCTCCTCGCCGGGCTCTTCTTCTTCTTCCGACGTGCCGCTTCCCCAAGGCTGGCTGATCAAGGCCGAAGAGTCTCCACGAGGGAAACTGGTGCTTACCAATCCCATTTCAAATCACAAGCTCTCCTACTCTCCAATTCAATTGAACTTGCTCGATGTTCGTCTCCTCCAATTGAGGAACTCTTTTCGCCTTCGATTGCCAAGTGGACTCCCTTCATTCGAGGTCAATAGAGTTGTTATGTTCCCACCATCTGCCTCTCCAAGAGGCAACAACATCGCCCATTTGACTCTCTTAGGCATTTACTACGAAGGCAAATTAGGGTACTGGAGAACCGGAGACGAAAGGTGGACTCTTCTAGACGACAAAAACTTCGAGTACGACGATATCATACCTTACAGAGGCCAATTCTACGTTGTCGATAGGTGGGGGACAGTTTCCTGGATCGATTCGTCACTTAACCTCATCCAATACTCGCCCCCGCTCTATGGTTGCGGCGGGCAGAAGAATCTGGTGGAGTCCAACGGAGATTTGTACGTGGTTGATAGGTATCTGGATGGTGCAAGGAGGAGCTGGAAGGATGTGGAGGATGCTGTTAACAATAGTTCTAATCCAGTCTCCTTCTTGGTCGGCAGAAGAAGGCGGAGGAAATTGAACCCGAGGGCCATTGATTTCAGGGTTTACAAGCTGGATGAGGAATGGGGAACTTGGGTTAATGTGACATCGTTGGGAGATAGAGTGTTTGTCCTGACCACTGAATGTTCTTTATCGGTTTCAGCTGCAGAATTTGTGAGAGGGAAAGGCAACTGCATCTATTATTCGGATGATGATGACTATTTGGCTAGAGGGATGTTGACTGCTGAGAGCGTCCGGGTGTTTCAGTTTGAGGATCGCAGCATCGAGAAACTGGGATTGCTGCCTGCAGATTTTGACATTTTTCACCCACCTCCCTCTCCAGCTAAACTCAGTAATGAGGCTGGTTTTATATGGAGGACCTGCCTCGATTGAACATTGTAAGTATCTCTGATCGATTCGCTTGGATTTATCTGCTGTTACTTTTCTTGTTTGAAACTGCCGTAAATGATTAAAGATGGTCGGTGATCCTTCCCTTTTTAGTTTGTCCCTCAAGCGTGTCTGCTACTGAATTAGGTTTGAATTAGATACCAGCATTTTGGCCTATCTTAGCATGTTTTTGGGATAAGACCATATTATCATCTTGGTATCTGGGTACAATGAAATGAGTTCTACTCGGAAGGTTCTTATGGGTCTTTTGCGAGCACGATGAAACTGATCGGATTTGTATTCATTTGCAGTTTGTGGAACCTTCTCATTCCGAGTGTTCTCCTTCAAAAGTTCCACGTTTGCTCTTCCTGTGAAAAGGTTGAAGCTTTCAGAGGGAGGGTGTCACCTTGTATATATCAGAAGTCTTTATAGTTACAGACTTGCAGTAGATTTTTCGTGTAAAATAGTTGGGTTAACTTATTAGTCGGCTTGCTCATATTGACATACTTGCAGTATTGCCTTTGTCGTCATGTCGTGTATACTTTGTACATAGCAATAATTATCAACTACGCAGCTTCATACAAGGATGCATACTTGAGCTATATTCTATCTTCCTTTTCCCCAACACTGCAGGTCCTCTCTGGTTTAGGCTTCTTCCCTTTCATGTCCAACGAATTCCAGTCCAAGAGGAGGACGTAGTATTCCGAAAACTGATTATGCTCTCCATAGGTTCTGCAGCTCTCCGCTGCATCAAGAGAATTATCGGAATAAATCTGCTATTTCTCTTCAATATACTTTCACAACTCTCTCACGTTATATTCTACAGGGCGAATTTCTTTTTGGAACAGTACAGGGCGACTTTCATGTCCGAATTGTGTGGAGAGGTATCCATGATCGATCTTTGATCCCTGGATATTACAAAGGTTTCACAGAAATTGGTTCGTCCTGGAGAAGACTGCTATCAAATATTTGTGGGCGTCAATCACCAATCAACTGGAATCACGTTATTTCCAGAGATGATTGATTTGAGAGTCGATAAGCTAATCGAAGGTGACAGATGCACCGAGATGGAAAGCTAGGGTGACGACAGAAACCTTGTTTCCGTGCTATGGATTTGTCCATTCTGTTTCTGGTTCAGCCTTGTGTCATTGGTGCATCTTGCACCTATCTCAAAGAATGGTATCACACATCATGCTGGATGATTACAGAGATGGATGAAAGATGGTACAGGACCTCGAAAACCATAGTAACAGAGTTCCTGCCCACATGACGAATACGTAGTAGATCACTGAGATGGTAGAACGGGTTCAAACTGGATAAAAGTCCCAGAGGTCCTCTCAACCTGCAACTCCTGAGTTATTCTACATGCACAAGATCATTGCCGCTCAATGTAGCTCTAAGTTTGATATATTGCGACAGGGTAAATCGTACTACATTTGAGTATTTGTGCTTTATACAAGATCAATTCGGTCTGTATAATCAGCAACATACCAGTCAGAACCATTATCAAGAGGAGGTAACATGTTTGATAAGTGCATTGGTAGATTGATGAGCAAAGAACTTCTGCCTAAGATGCACATATGGGTACCCTACGAAAGACAGCAAGTTAGCTGGCTTCGACAGTGACAGTATCTCGTACCACACTTGCTTGTTCTCGTCCATTTCAACTGAGAAACGCTCTTCCCCAGCCTGCCATCCATGGTACAAACAAACAACTCCACATCACAAATCCAGCCCAGATTTACAACAATAATACCAATTCAAGCACTAACCAGCAAGTGACCCTGGAGCGTGCCGCTACCGAAGCCAAACGAAGCAGTAGCCTTCTTACGATTCCTCGCATCGTTCACATACACCACCTGAAGCGGCATCATAATCCACGGCACAAACTCTTTCAAGCAAACGCAGAACTTGGCCCCGCTTTGAACTGGGGTTTTGGGATCCACGAATGCCCAGTTTAGCCCAAAATGTCTGCAACCAACCAAAATTTATCCCCAATTTGATCTCCAACGAAAAGAAAAAAACACAAACGTACTTCCATGTCTGAAGAGCGGACTTGCTCTTCTCGTAAGTCTCCGCACCAGAGCCAACTAAAACCCTTGCATGGTTCAGCTGGAAACCGTCTTTCACAAGGTCATCGTCTTCTTTGAGGGATTTCAGCGGCTTGGCAGAGGCTCCCCTGTATTTGGAATCATAATTGAAGCTACTGCACCTGTAAATTCAGGGTAGGAATTGAATTGAAAAGCGTAGCAAGAAGAAACCCAAGAATCCCAGATAAAATGCGGGAGATTTTTTACTTCTGGAGGCAATCCTGCTGTTCCTTTGGGGAAGGTCGCGACCAGCACAAGAAAACCATCTCTGCCAAAGAGTATTCATATTCAATTTCAATGAGATATTAACGAAATTCCAGAGGATTTTAGTACCTTAAAACTTCACTGAGAGAGAGACTGGTTTACCTGTCGTCAGGTGCAAATCTGCAGAGCTTTCAGTTCTCAACACGCGTCCCCTTTCTCACTTCAAGTCTTCAACAGTCGATAATGGCGTATCTGAAGTTTGAAGGGAGCTTGTGGACTGAGAGATTGCGAGAGTGAAATGGGCTTCAAGAGGTAGCTCAAAGTATCCAAATCTGTGAGCCCAATGTTTAGTCCATTTATACGATATCCAGATTCTACCTTGCCCATGTTCAGCCAACGATAATGCAAGGGTGCCACAACTGCAAACACGACGTCGTATTAACGGGCGCCGAAATCACCGCTGTGGCGGGAGCAAAAGAAGAGTTGCTCCGGCTGCCGGCAATTTTAAAACTCGGCAGCTCCTTCGCCTTCGTTTTCAGAGCGTGGAAGGCTAAGCTTGCGTGAGAAGCTCTTTTTTCGTTTGATAATAAATGCAATAGTAAGTAAGCAGAGTTTTCATTCGTCGTCAATTAGGCGATCATATTTCAATGTGGCCCTAATTCTTGGACGCGAGTTGCAGATTGTGGGACAAAATGAAGAAGGCGCTGTTGCCGGTGAAGAAATCATGCGGCATCGAGAAGCAGATAACCGACAAGGAAGGACTCGTGAAGCTATTGAGATGGCATTTTGGCCACTCTGATTTCAGAGGCAAACAGTTCGAAGCGATTCAAGCTATTTTATCTGGTGCCATTTCCTAATTGCTTAACACTTTGATTATCTTGAATGATTTTGTTATGTTTTATGGCCCTTACTGTTGTTCATGGGAGACTCTTCGGCCGCAGGAAGAGATTGTTTTTGCCTGATGCCTACCGGAGGAGGCAAGTCAATGTGTTATCAAATTCCTGCATTGGCAAAGCCTGGGATTGTGCTTGTGGTTTCTCCTTTGATAGGTAAAAATGAGCTGTTGTTCTTTTGATCCTTCATTCATAACTAGAATGTCTGGCAGAGTCTGTACTGGATGTGTAGAAGTATCCTTTTGATCTGCACTAACTCCGTTTTGTTGCTGTTTTGCTGTTTGCTATTTCCAGCTCTGATGGTAAGTCTGCTCCATTTTCCCCCTTCTGTTTTCTTCTTTTATGCAAGTCCATTCAAATTTCTACTTGAACGGAACTTCACTATATCAAAATAATTGACTATTGTGCATAGGAAAACCAAGTGACTGCATTGAAGGAGAAAGGGATTGCTGCTGAATTTCTATCTTCAACTCAAACAACCCATGTCAAAAGTAAGGTGCGGCTTTTTTTATGCTAGTAACCATTTGTTTGGGTTTGTTTCTATTCCTGGTTTTAAGAAGGAGAAAGAGGAGTGTGTTGTTCCAAAAATGTGGTATAACTTGTGAGTCGTGTGTTTAATGTTCATTCTGAAACTGATGATTGAATGCTTAGGTCTTAGCCTCTTTAAACTGGAGTTGAAGGAGCCTTAAAATTTTATATTTACAAAGCTGTGTTTGCGTAAGCATCTGATTTCTCTGAATTTTCTAGATTCATGAAGACCTTGATTCTGGAAAACCATCTACAAGGCTGCTATATGTAACCCCAGAATTGATTGCAACACCAGGATATATGTCGAAGCTCGCAAAGATTCATGCTCGGGGGTTGTTGAATATCATTGCCATTGATGAGGTATTTTAGTGAAATTGATATTCAATCTCATCCTAAAAAGAGACGCTCTTTTCTTACAACTCTTCTTTGTCACCTCTAATTTCAGGCACATTGCATATCGTCATGGGGTCATGATTTCAGGTTTGTCATTGTTTCTTACAGGGCTATTTTCTCATCCTTTTGTTCACTTCAAAAAATGAGAAGGGGAAATGAGACATCTTGATTGTTAGCTATTTTCCTATCCATTTACCTGTTTTTTTTTCCATAAAATTGTGTGTGTTTGTTTGTTCAAGACAGAAAAAATTTCTTAACGTTTGCTTATACAAAGGCTAAGCCTCTTTGTCTTATACTTGAGACTTTAGAACTTTACTAAATTCACTTTCTAACTTTTTTTTATGGAACAGGCCTAGCTATCGGAAACTGTCTTCCTTGAGAACTCACCTTCCAGATGTACCGATACTGGCTCTCACAGCTACTGCAGTTCCCAAGTGAGTGTTACAGCATACATTTTCTTTGATGTCACGCCTATGATTCATTACTGTCTAATTAACGAGTGAATATAATACTATAGTTTCTCTTTGCAGAAGTATGGGACAAGTGATCTTGATTCTATTTTATTGGTTCATTGTTGCAGAGTTCAGAAGGATGTAATAGAGTCATTATGTTTGCGGAGCCCTTTAGTTCTCAAATGTTCTTTTAACCGCCCTAATATATTCTATGAAGGTAGGTTCTGCTGACTTATTTCATCAAATTGTTTCTAGAATCTATAAGTGGTTAGATTTTAGAAGACAACAGTGGGAGGTTAGCATGAAACAAAAGTTTACAAGGGGGACTAGGATATCGAGTTGCTATTATGATTCATGATAAAACTACAGTGTCTTGGTTTCTACTTGTCATAAGTGCACGCTCTTTTTTACCCAAACGAATAGATAAGGGACAGAGTCAAAAGAATATAGAAGGAAGTCTTATTTTCCAACTGAGGTTGGAAATTTCTTAAAGTTAGTTTTGAAGTTTCTTGTCGTAATGTACAATTCTTACGCAGTTAAATTATTTCCACAATGCAGTAAGATACAAAGATCTTCTAGAAAATGTCTACAGCGATTTATCTTCTCTCCTCAAATCCAGTGGTGATGTTTGTGCTATTGTCTACTGCCTTGAAAGAGCAGCCTGCGATAATTTGGCTGCTCATCTCTCCAAACATGGCATTTCATGTGCAGGTAGTTAAAACTTGACAGCTTTTACCTTCTTTCCTTCCTATCACGCATAGGTTTCTTTGAATGCTAAGTTACTCTTCGACCTTGTCTTTCTCTCAGCTTACCATGCTGGCCTGAACAACAAACTGCGTAGCTCTGTATTGGATGATTGGATATCTTCAAAAACACAAGTTGTTATAGCCACGGTGGCTTTTGGGTAAATGATTCGCCTTTCTTTCGTCCATTTTACCCTTAGTGTCTAACAACTTGTTGTGATCATTGCGCTTTCTCTTTGATTTGCCGAGTTCTTTCCATCCAATGCTCAGTACTTGAGACAGCTGTATTCTTTCAGGATGGTATGCAACTTATCCTACCGACTCATATACTGTGATATTTGCATTTGAAACTGCCTTCCTTGGGGACCTTGTTTACCAATAATGATGTTACAGGGCATAGATAGAAAGGATGTTAGATTGGTTTGCCACTTCAACATACCAAAGTCAATGGAAGGCTTTTATCAAGAATCAGGCAGGGCAGGGCGTGATCAATTGCCATCTAAGAGTATTCTGTATTATGGGGTTGATGATCGCAAGAAAATGGTATGTTTGCAGGAGTCTCCACACTTGGTTTGTCAGTTTCACTTCCCGACTTGAACAAGTGTTGTATCAGATTTAGCCTGATCGTTTGGAAGCATATGGCAGGAGTTTATCATAAGTAATGCTGAGAACAAGAAAGGGCAGCCTTCAGGTTCACAAGAAGGCTCATCAAAGAAATCCTTAGCTGATTTTAAGCTGGTAAATGTCTATTTATGTTTGTGTTTTCTGACAGTTAGTTGTGCCAAATATTTAACACAAAATGTGAGCATCCAGATGGTTGAATATTGTGAGGGTTCGGGATGCCGTAGGAAAAAGATTCTTGAAAACTTTGGGGAAAAGGTGATAACAGGTTCCTTCTTCCCGTCTCTTTACGGTTTGTTGTCTGTGGACAGCGTTTGAGTTTCCTCAGATTTTCTACGTAACAACTGACAAGGATTGTTTCTTATATTTATAGGTGCCTTCATCAGTATGTAAAAAAACATGTGACGCGTGCAAGCATCCTTACCAAGTTTCTCAGTACTTAGAGAAGCTGGCAACTGTCGCTACTGGTCGACAAAGAAGTGGCCTTTCTCAAATAATCATGAGCAGGTAAGGTGTAAGCTTCATCTACATTCAATCGTGCATGTAATCATAAAATAACTCAACTCATTATCCGGTTCTCTGCATCAGCTCCAACGACATGGTAAGTGGGAAGCAAATGTCTGAGTTCTGGAATCGTGATGACGAAGCCAGTTGTTCTGATGAAGAAATATCTGATTCCGAAGGTAATACTTGCAACTTGAAGCACCTCTTTGGGTCTGGATGATATATGGGTCTTTGTTATTACAAATCTTTGTACTCTGCTGTGGCAGATGGTATGGAGAATGCCAGGAGTGTAGCTCAGTCCAAGTTTACAAGAAGAGCAGGACTGAATGAGAAGATGGAGCTCCTGGAGCGAGCTGAAGAAAAATACTATGGGAACCAAAACCAACAATTGAATAAGCCCGACAAGAATGCGATAACTGAAGCGCACAGAGATGCAAGTAGAAAAAGACTAACAGATTCCATGAAGCAGGCTAACCAGCGTCTTGGCAACCTACCGTAAGAGATTAGTCTCTCACCAGTTCCCAATTAATTTGTCATATCATTCATTAAACTAAACGAAAGTTGTTTACTTTAATGCAGCATTGATATTGAAGCATCTGCCAGCTTCCTTGAAAAGGAATGCTTCAACAAGTACGGCAAGAGCGGGAAAACGTTCTATTATTCTCAGGTCGCAAGCACCGTCAGGTGGCTGTCTACTACAACAGCTTCCGACTTGACAACTCGACTCGGCACTGCCACTACTATGTCCTCAATGCCCGTCAACACGTCGGTTCTTACACCACCAGTTGCGGAGCAAATGCCAACGCCTGAAACAGAGCTTCATGGCATTGCTGCTGCTGTTGAATCAGGGAGTTCATCAGCAACCACTCCGCCCACAGTGCATCCTTCTGCCTCCACACCGCTCCCGCCAATTCCTTCCTTCTCACAGTTCGTGAACCGGAACAAGTCAATTCCCAACAGCCATTCAAGATCATCACAAAATTCACACTCTCCCAACATCAAGAGACAGAGGAAGAAGTATGAACATTAGCTGTACCTTTTCATTCTGGAGACTAGAGAACAGAGAACAGAAGAAACCAGAGAACTTTCAGAAACAACCGATGACTGATTTTATATTATTTCCGAAAAAAGGTGATGAATGTTGAACTGTTTGATTCAACAATCACAATTTGTTAGTTTTCCCCCTGTTTTCTACCCAATATTCACAAAGATCGGAGTTCTTCCCCCCCCTAAGAGAAAAAAAAAATTGATGGCTCTCTCGCTACGAGATGCATCTCATGGAGTAGGTGGAAACAGGGGAGTCCATAATGGCCATCCTGCCGCCGCTCGTTCTTGGATGATCGCTCTCGATTCCGTAGTCCATCATCGGGCGGTCTTCCAAATCCTCGTCGTGATCGGCCACAAACTCCGGAATCTCCACCTCCTGCCTCCTGATGTGCTCCCACAGATAATCAAGCCTGCTAATGTATTTCAGCTTCCCGTACAATCTGCACAAATTAACAAGGATTAGCCAAGAAGACGAGGAACAATGAATTCGATGTTTGATTTATGAGGTCTCTGCTTACCCGCCGCTGAAGAGGAAGCGGCCAAAGGTGGCAAGGAAGAGCCTGGCCTGAAGGCCTGGGTGGACGAAGTAAACGGCCTGGAGATTATCCTTGACATTGGCCGGAATAGCATCGTAGATTGATCGGAGCGCGGAGATACCGGGGAAGTTATCCGATCTTTGAACTCCGGTGTGCAGGTACAAAACGGTAAACGGCTTCTTGCTCAGCTTGGGGAAGATCTTGGCGTCCAGATACTTCTTAAGCGCCTCAGCCGTCACCAATCGTGCTATTAAATTATGCAGAAAAAACAAAGATCAGAAACCCTAATTACGATGAGAAGATCAAAATCAGAGAGAGAGAAGTAAGTTTCTTACAAGGAAAATATCTGCCGATAACCCGCAAGACCTTGAGACCGCGTTTATCTCTGCCATGGATCCTGAAAACCTCCAGCTTCTCGAGAAGCTGCAGCTGTTCGGATTCCGAAATCTGAGCGCTGCACATTCTCCTGGTTAGCCGGCGACGAAGAAGAAAAAGCAAGCAGAAGGTTTTTAAAATATAAAAAGGGAAAAGCGGAGAGCGGATATAAAGAAGGGGAGAGTCGTCTATATGAGTTGGTCAAGGACAAAATATAAGATAGGGTTAAAGAGGGAATATTCTAAAATATATTCCCCTGCTTTTGGATTTGGGGACCTTCTTCTGAATGTATTTAACTACGCTCCTTCCTTTTGTCATCTAACCATCTAGACCGTCCGTTTTATTTCTTTTTGGGTTGGTTTAGGTTTAGGTTTAGGTCAAATTTTCAAGATATAGAGAGGGTCTCCGTCAATTACGGCTTTACCGTCATTCGCGACCATACGTGGCGGCTCGGGCAAGTAAGCCTCTCATTTTGGGCCGCTTATTTAACCAAGGCTTTACTATATTAAGGACTTATTTTGGCCCAAACATTTTAGGTCTTGTTTTAGATATTTTGTTTATGGGGGCTTCTTGTTCCAGGCCTTCTCCGTATGTCTACATCTTCTCGGTCCATATTCAAATACACGTTATTATTATTATTATTATGTTATTATTATTAAAACAATTGAAAGCACAAAGGTATTCCACTATTCATTAAGGGAAAAAAACCTCCTTCAAACCCCACTTTTCAAAATCTTTTTACAAAAGCCTATAGAAAAAAAATTTAAAGTCCAAATTACCTTCATTGGTTCCCTTAAAATCCAATATTACCCCTATTGGTTCCCTTAAAATCCAATATTACCCCTATTGGTTAAAGGCTATATTTGTGGTCGGCCGATTATCTTTATTATTTATTATTAAAACTATTGGAAGCACAAACACTCTACACTTTTCATTAAGGCGTTTTCTCCCCTCACAAGAGACTTTCATTTTGTTCCTCACAATCGCCACATGAGTTTTTCTTCTCAACCATACCCTCTTACACTAATCCTTAAGGGTTTCCCTGTTCGATGATAAGTGTAATCCTCTTCCACTTACTTTTAGTTAACCTTATTTTACCTACTTCTACGTGTCTTTCTCTACCCTGATATTAATTAGGGGTTTTTCCCATCCGATTCCCATTGTAATTCCCCTTCCCTCTCACATTTAGTTGTATTTTCCCCGTTACTCTGTATTTAATCAGTTTTCCTGGTCATTTTCTCTGTCCCCACATTTCTTTGTCTCCTCTGATTTCAGTTAAAACTCGTCATTTGAGTTGTTGTGTCTACCAGACTGCCCCAATTGTTAAATAGGGATGTTAAATGGTTTAATTCAATTGTGGATAAATATTGTTACATGTTAATTAGGTTGTGGTATGATATACAACACGCCACTTGGTTAATTTTGATAAGGTTGTCAATCTGGGTTGAACACATAAGCCAAGTAAAAAATGAAACCTTATCTGCACTACTCTAGAAATATTTAAGACACTTTAGCATTCAGACCAATTGAATGTTGAATAGAGTGATCATTTGAAAACACCATCACGTGCTATATTGTTAATCATTGGGTAAACTCTAATTTCATGCATTTGCTCGCATTTCTTAATTATTGGGTAAGTACACCACACTATGCGTCTTCTCAGCTATTTGACTACATTTTTTGTGTGGTTAATCCAATGGTGCTTATTAGACTTTTGAAACTAAACATGGGTCGTATGTAGACATTCATGCCTAGAGGCAGCCAATTAATTATGATGCTATAATTTCAGCATGTATGTTTAAGACAATTTTGTTCACTGCTAGGTCCCAATCATAAATGTCGTTGCTAACAGCCCTTCATCTTCTTAGATTTTCTATTACTATATTCTTCCTATTCCCGTTCACCCTTGCTTTCCTGACGGGTTGGCAACCGCTCACCAAACCTTACATACACCCGAAGCGGCAACGCGCACTAAAAAATCTAGTTATATATTATACTTAAAATTGTATATCGGTTGTCATTATAGTTACTTTTTAGCTGCAAATACCAAATTTCATCCATATCTTCACATATGCCCTAATCAATTCAACATCAACTGTCTTATGGGTAACTGACACGTATTGTCCTTTAGGTTTGTACTAATTAACGAGCTAGTCCCTGACTTGAAAAACTATTAAAAAAGGTATTGGAATTTTGTTTATTGGTATTGGGGAGAAGCAGACGGCGTTTTATTAAGAGTAAGGGGAGGGGATAATTTGTGTTCCTATAGTATAACTGATAGAGAGATTAAAGATGCCCTCTTTTCTATGGCCAAGGATAAGAGTCCATGACCCGATGATTTCACAGATTTCTTCTTCCAGAATGCTTGGGGGATTATCGGTGAGGAGTCCACTACTGCTGCTGCTGTAAGGTCCTTCTTGATTTTGTTCCAAAGGTTCATAATATTGATAATATGAAAAGTTTTCAACCCATTTCTTGTTGTAAATGTATAACCAAAGTCATTTCAAACAGATTAAGTATGGTCCTTCTAGATATTATCAGCTCCAATCAGTCATCATTTGTTAAATGGAGGTTCATCACTGACAACGTTTAATGGCTCATGAACTGGTCAATTCCTATCATTCGGCTCATGTCTCTCCAAGGTGTGTAATCAAAGCTGACTTAATGAAAGTTTTCAATTTTGTAGATTTGGATTTTCTCTTAATGGTTTTACAGGCTGTGCATATCCCTGATCAGTTCATTCTTCGGACTGAGACTTGTCTTAACTCTGCTATGTTTAGTGTCTCGGTCAATGGAGGTTTATGTGGCTATTTTGCTGCTAAAAGGGGGTTGAGGCAAGGTGATCCCTTCTCCACTTACTTATTTGTAATAGCAATGGAGGTTTTGCATTGCATTTTGATTGCTTCAGTTAAATGAGGACCATTATATCTATCACCCTAAATGCATTTATGTTTTGTTGATGATCTTTTTTTGTGTTCACTTCTGGGTTTATAAGGTGTGCCGCATATATGCAACATTCTTCACTCTTTTTCTCTACTATCTGGACTAAAGGTTAATCCTTGTAAGTCTGAATTATATTGTTAGTTAGTGTTCTAGATGATGTGCTTACTGATATGCTTAATCTTACTAGCTTTACAAGAGGGTTAGATACTTAGGCGTTCCTCTTCTTTCTGGAAAGCTCAGTGCCAAATATTGCCAGCATGTCATCCAAAGAATCACTAAACGTGCCAATTTAGCTGAGTTATGCAGGAAGGGTTCAACTTGTTAACTCTGTTCTTATCAGTATGTGCCAATATTGGATGACTGTATTTGTGCTTCCTAAAGCAGTTATTAGGCTGTTGAGAAAATCTGTAGTGATTTTTGGTGGGGGATTTCTGCTAATTCAACCAAACGTGCCAAGGTTGTCTGGACTACACTTTCTTTCCCTAAATCTGAAGGTGGTCTTGATCTACGTGATCTTTCAAGTTGGAACATAGCTTGTGTTTCGAGACATCTATGATCATTTTCCCTTTGTAGTGGATCCATTTGGGTGGCATGGGTGACTACTTATCGTTTGATGAGTAAAGACTTGTGGACATACTCTATTCCCTCGAGTGCTGCTTGGTTCTGGAAAAGAATCATGAAGATCAGAGATGTCATTTATCCTCATATCACTCAAACTTTTGATGGTTCTTATATGTGGAATTGTGCTAGATTCAAACGGTTTTCTATTACAGAAATTTGGAGAAATCACCAAAACTTGAGGTTTTGTTTGTTTTCCCCACAATCGTACATAATTCATACGAAAATAGACATACTACGTGACACATACACACCACTAGGCTCCATTATTACTCCCTTCTCTAAACCCTAATCACTACTATATTACGCTGTCTGTAAGCTTCTGTACAAAGTAATATTTAAATATGTCAAACCTCCCTATTCCCTCAATTTTGGACTAGAGGTTTGACTATCGTTTAGCTGCTGGAATCCAGATTTCTCCGCCAGTTCAGATAGCGTAAGCTCCCCACCAATCACCTGCAACAACATAGGTCGATACAATCCTCGTCACCATTTTGGCTGCATCGTTTTTAAGCACTACTGATAACCACCAGATGCTCACCTCGCCATTAATTTCCCATGTCGGGAACCCCTTAATGTCAGTGGCTACACATTCAAGGGCCATTTTGGTGTTCTTGTTCAATCCATCTGGGAAACATTCCACATAGTTCAACTGCTTGGAGGCCTCTTCGCCAAACATCTGCATCAACCACATACAGTAACACAAGTAGGTAAACAACTACATTGGTGGCTTACCAACTAAATGGTTAACTCATACTGACTCTGCCAGTTCCTACTTTTTCTAGTGAGGTTTTACTAAAACAGAAACATGGTCACAATTCACAAATTTCTCTCCTAATGAAGTAACAAGTACCTGCTTTTGCTCGATACAGTGTGAACACCAGAACGCCCCGTACATTTTAGCACCAATAGAACGAAGATGCTTGGCCAGAGAGATGGTAAAAGGAGTTGATGGGGTTGTTATCTCAGTTGGAGCATATTCCAGGTTGATCTCAGGCTGCCTGGGAAGACAGATAAGCCAGAGAATGTTATAATAAGAACACACCACAACCAATGCAAAATGCCTACTGGATACTAACTTATATCCAGCACCCAAAGTGGTTAAGCTTGTGAAATGTTTATTACTTGGGCATGAAAGGGAGAGGAGCTCCGTATGAGAATCTCAAGCTGGCAATCACCACGCTCGCTATAAACAACTGTAAACCCAGTGCCTTCTGCCACCCAATATCCTACAATCAACAATTCAAACAAGACCGATCAACAAAATCATATGCAATACCACCAACTACAGCCAAGTTTCAGTTCAGGAAGCAGACCTTTATGGTGATGAAAAATAAGCTAAAAGACAAGAAAGCGGAGAAGAGGCAATAAGGACAGGATTCTCCAGGGAATTGGGTAGTTAAGATGTAGAGAAGATATCCACTGGTAGCTGCCATTGAAGTAGTGGTTCCAAGTAGAAGTAACCTCCAACCATCAGACTCTCCAACTCCAAACGGCAAATTGTTTCTAGACAACTGCAGACCAAGTGCAGCTACCAAACCGTAAGCAGCCATCCCAATCAAAGGAAGAGGAACCCCTGTACCCAATATTCCCAAAAAAGATGGAAAAAAAAAAATCAAAGAGAAAGTCCTTTTTCAATCTATACATGAATTGGTAATCAAAGCAATTTCATACCGAATACGAGGGAGTAATCACTGGAGAGAATGTCAGTGCAGCCACCGGCGGCCCCGGCATCACCAAGTGGGCAAAAGGCGGTGGAATTAGTGAGCTTAAGGTAAGTCAAGTAGGCAGTTTCAGCGAAGCCTATGCCTCCTAGAGCTGCGGACCAATAGAATGAGGACAAGCTCGGTGAGGAAGAAGACGGAGAAGGAGCCGTAGTAGTTGCTGAAGAAGTTTCTTCAGGGAGTTTGGTCTCGGATTTGGTGTCTGGGGATGTCATGCACTTCACTCTCCATCTCGATTCCAACTTATGAAAACGAATTCATCCGATGAGAAATTAGGCATAACGCATTACGAACAAAAAAGGAATGAAGTAGATCGGAGGAGACGAGAGAAAAAGGGAAATGAATACCTTCAAGTGAAGTGCATCAGCAGCAGCAGCAGTAGAGGAGGAAGTGAAATGAGGACGAAGGGAAGAAGGAGCAGTTGAAAAAGAAGAAGTTCGAGGGATGGGTGGAGCAGATGAAGAAGACGAAGAGATGCTCATTAACCTCCTCGCCATTGCTGGACTGATTCTGTCTGTGTGAATCTCTGGTTCAGAGGCATACGGATTACGGAGTAGTCAACCATTCAAATAGGAGGGAAGAGAAGATGAAGGCCCGTGGGCCGAGTCTACCGTTAGCAGACGTTACAACCAGGCCCGTAGTAAAAGCTGGATATGGGCCCAAGGCCCAGGGGAGAAGGAAGCATAGGGAGGTGTGCAGCAGAGTGGGTTGGGGATAAGTATAAAGAAAAATCAAAATAGAGAAAAGAGGTGGGGACTTATCCAATGGAAGGGGTGCAGACGTGGCAGAGAGGTCCCACTAAACGAATATTATGGATGTGTCTGAAACAGAAAGGAGTGACGTGGCGGCCATACCTGTTCTTGACCTTGTTGAAGCAACTAGCAAGCGCAATAGAAATTGGATAAATGAAAAGGAAAAAAATCTCCCCCTTTCACATTATATAAACAAACGCCCACAGAACTAACGGATCATCATCATCATCATCATTCATCAGCCAGATACACAAAGCTAAAGAGGGAAAGGGATTAAAAAATACAGATTAAAGCATGGAATCGTGCAGGTCAGTTGTTTCGTCAAGTGCTGCTTCAATTGCTCCGCTTCTTCACCTTCCTCCAAACGTGAAAGTCGCATACAGGTTCGTTTTCCATTCCATATGATGGTTTCAAATCTTTGCTCTGGAAAAGGTAATCAAAGAGAGAGATGTTGGATGCAGGGGGGATATCGGGAGGACATGGATGCCATCTCGGCAGAGGAGAAGTATACCTAGTACTACCGTTGCTGCCAAATCCGATTACAGCAGGACCTCAAGATTCAGGTAATTCGTTTTAATTTTTGGCGTTGTTGATCAATCGTTCAATCAGATTGGTAATTCCGATACTGAAGTTAAGTTTGTGTTCGTGCTGAAGCACGAAGGCGGTGGTAGGGGAGAACTTGAACTTGAATGCAGCAGCAGTTCCGACTCCGACATCAGTGCCGGTGAGAGTAGCCTATGAGCTTCTTCTAGCTGGGCATCGCTACCTCGATGTCAGGTTCGTAACTTTTTCAGAAACTCACGATGATCATATATAGCAAGGAAAACGTTGTGTTCTTGTTATGTTCATCTAATTTCAAATATTTTGAAAAAAGAGCAGGACACCGGAAGAGTTCAGTGAAGGACATCCAGAAGGAGCGATCAACATTCCTTACATGTACAGGGTTGGATCAGGTTCTCCCTTAAAATTAACAAATATTAGTGGATGTCATTGTTAGTTTTGGTAATGATGTGAAATGTGGTGTGGGATGAGATTCGTCAGGTTTAGGATGAAATTGGTCCCACTGCTCCAGTTACTTGAGATTTTTGTACTTGACTCTTTTCGTTTTTTTCTGGGTTCATTTACTATTGTCTGTGTCACTGCAGGTTTGGCCAAGAACCCTAAATTTGTAGAGCAAGTTTCATCACAGTTTGGAAAGTACAATGAACTCATTGTTGTAAGTCCAGTAACTATAATTAACTGGGAAAATTACAACTTGTCCTTTCTTTCATTCTTAATCAAATTGGGGGGGGGGGGGGGTCTGATTACAGGGTTGTCAGCTAGGGAAAAGGTCTATGATGGCAGCAACTGATCTTTTAGCAGCTGTAAGTGACTGACAGCTAAAACTCCTCCCGCTTATGTAAACTGGAGATCAAATAACAGAGGGACTTACTAGAAATGCAATCTTGTCTGTTTTATGATGATGCAGGGTTTTATGGCTGTGACAGACATAGCAGGAGGGTATGCAGCTTGGACACAGAATGGTCTCCCTATTGAAAAGTAACCACCACCATAGAGTTGATTTGATGATTTGCAATTGAGAGCAGATTATGCGACTCGGCCTGCCTGTTATTAAAGCTCTAAGCAGAAACAGTTGGTTAAAAAGGAACGGCCTCGTAAGGAAGAATGTAAAGACAACATTACAATAAAACTCTGTACTGTACATAAACTGTGCTTCAATGCTATGTGTCGATTATTAATTTACTTATTGTACAAGGGAAATGCTGTTTTTTACTACTATCCTCTGTCTCAGTTACTCGGTTACTCGGTAGTTTATTTTGACATGCTCTTCTTTACCAATCCATCACTCAACTAGAAAGCAACTTGTGGCACAAATATTGACCCTTTTCAGTTGTTCCATGATTAAATGAAACAATCTGTCGCTTTCTAAATAAATGGGTGTGCAATTTGGTAAGATTTTTCGAAAATTCTAGATTAGATTTGTTGAAAATTCTCGGTTAGAATTGTGAAAAAAATGTTGGGTTAGATCGGTAACAAAAATTGAGTTAGATTTGTTAAAAATTCTAGGTGAAAAAACTTTGGGTTAGATTTATAAAAAATTCTCCATTAGTTTAGTAAAGAATTTTGGGTTAGATTTGTCAATAGAGTTTTTGAAAAATCTAGGTTAGATTTGTAAAAAATTCAGAATTAGATTTTCCAAAAATTGTATGGATTAGATTTGTCAAAAATTTGAGTTAGATTTGTCAAAACTTTGGGTTAGATTTGCCAAAAACTATGGGTTAGATTTTTAAAAAATTAGGGTTAGATTTTAAAAAAAAATATTGGGCTAGTTTTTTCAAAAAATTTGGGTTAGATTTGTCAAAAATTATGGATTAGATTTGTAAAAAATTATGGGTTAGATTTGTCAAAAATTATGTTTAGATTTGTCAAAAACTTCGTGTTAGATCTGTAAAAAATTATGATTTTGATAAAAAAATAAAGAAAATACATTTCACACCTATTAAGGAAGTAGTGTATTTATATAAACATTAAAATTAATTTTTCTCTTTGTATATACCACACTAATTATAAATAAAAAATATTTTAAATTATAGAAATTAATTAGAAAATTTTATATATATTAAAAAAATAATATTAAAAATCACTATGGCTAAATATTAATTTGATATTTTCACTCAAAAATATTAATTTGGTTTCTTAATAATATTACTTATATATTAATTAATTTTTAAATTCTTAAAAAAATAATAATACATACATACATCAACATAATTCCACCCATTGAGTGGACAAAAATACTAATAATATAATACCACATAGTAGTGTAACCGATTACGCCACTTCATCAAAGCATCCACCATACAAGCCTAAATGGTCATATATATAGCTTTGTCCAGATAACCAAACAGTTACCGAACTATTTTTAATACCCATTCAGACATTCAATCACATACTTTTTTTTTTTTTTTTTTTACAAAAATCACATACCTTTTTAGTTTTTAAATTGTAGCTAATTATTTTTTAATTAGCTATTATCCATTATTTTCATCCAATAAACCACACAACATCCACATAAATTGAAATATCATCCATCCTACACCAATGTAATTCAATAAACTAATATATTATCGAACAAATCTATTAAAATGATAATATTCATTCACCATAGACCCACACCTGTAATTGCAAAGTAAATTACAAGTGTCGCAAAGTTATACGAATTTTAAAATTTTCTACACTAATTCAATTTATTTGCACCTGAATTTAACTTACCATTGCAAATAAAAACTTGGTTTTGCCGCTTTAAAAGTACTTGAATGATAATTTAGAGCGTTTTTGTCAAGATGCAATTGGCTGAAGGGAAAGTAAAGATTACTTTAAGAAGCTATCCCCTAGTAGAAGAGGCAAACCGAACCATACCAGTCTCCATCCTCTATTCCCTTTCGTCAAAGAATCTTCTGGCGAGCTTCTCGCATAAATTTCATTTCCTGTTCATTTTGATCAGTGCAATTTTGTTAATATGCATTCTAAGGAACCCTGTTTCTAGGGTTTGATTCTGTTTCATATAATTGTTGTTTGTAAATCAGTAACCTATTTAAATGCAGGTGATGAAGAAAATACAAACTTTTCTGTTGAGAAATTGGGACCTTCCTAATAATAATAGTAAATTAAATATGTAATATTTTCCCCTTTGATTTAGTCTCCCTCAATCCCTCATTCTCAGCTCCACAACTGCCGTCATTCTTGTACAAAATATTTTCTGTTTTACTTTCTTTTCTTTTGTAAATCATTCTTCTGTAATCCTATTTTACATATAAATATACCATCTCCATGCCAAGGTTGATATATGAGATTTCAACCATTCTTTATGGTATCAGAACCATAATTCCTAAGCCACAATGATGGCTGCCAACTCCTCTTCATCTTCTTTATCCACCCTTCCCAACCCTCTATCACATTCACAGTAAAACTCACCCCCAACAACTACCTTCTCTGGAAGCTCCAATTTGAGTCGTTCCTTGCCTGTTACGACTTAATCGGCCACATCGATAGATCCGATGAAGCTCCGCCTACTCTCACCGAAGCTGGTGCTCCCAATCCGAAATACAAAGATTGGTACCGCCGCGATCAAGTCGTTCTCGGCTGGATTATATCCTCTGTCTCCGAAGGAGTTCTTTAGACTCTGGTCGGCATCACCACCGCTGCTACTGCTTGGACGTCCCTTGCTGCCGCATATGGTCAAGGCTTTTAATCGTACGTCCGATCCTACAAATCCCTGCTTTATGACTTGAAGCAATCGATAGACACGGCGGCTGTGTATCTCCAACACGCGAAGGCCATCACCGATCACCTTGCTACCCTCGGTGATCCTGTCTCCGAGGCCGACCTCATCCACCACATCCTTCCCGGCCTCGCACCCTCGTATCGTGCCTTCTCTCGTTCTCTTTGTAACCGGTCAGTTCCACCCTCATATATTGAGTTACACGGTTTAATACTAACAGAAGAGCTCGAACTTGCTGCCGAGGACTCGGCCTTATCCACAAGACCTGCCTTTTCGAACTACGCCGGACGTGGGACTGTAAGTCGGGCCGTGGTGATCGTCGATCCTCACACAGGCGCTATTTCCCCCTTCTCAATCGGCGGCTGCTGCTCCATACCGCCGCCAACGCAAGATGCCCTACATCCCTGGCCCAACAGCACAAGGCCCACAAGTTTTGGCCCCACCTGCCTCCAGCCGCGGTCTCCTTCCTTTTCCACATTCAGGTCGCCAGGCCCAATCAGCCGACCCAAGGGAGTTTGTGTGCTTCAATTGTCATGGGAAGGGTCACCACTACCACCAGTGCCCTTCCCCCTGTCAATAGGCCTCCTATCAACCCACTACCCATTACCTCATCTCCTGAACCTCATCCGGTCGACTCATGGACTCTAGACTCGGGCGCGAACCACCACTTGACCAATAACCTTGCCAACCTTCACCTCCATTCCGAATATCAAGGAACCGACCAAGTCCACCTCACCGATGGTAATATCGTCCCGATCTCTCACTCTGGCTCTTCTATTGCTCATTTACATGACTCTGCTATATCCATGTATAATATTTTATATATACAGAAATCTTGTCAGAATATTTTATCTCTCAGTGCCTTGACACATGATAATAACATTGTTGTCCCGTTTTATCATGATCTTGTTTTAATCCAGGATTTGATGACCAGAAAAGTCATCTACCAAGGCCGGAGTAAGATCAATGGCCTATATGCTATTCCATGTCTGTGATTCTTTCGCCTGTTGTTGCCCATGCTACTTCTCTATCTGTTTGGCATCAAAGATTAAGTCATGCACACTTGGAAAATGTTAAATGTGTGCTCCATCGTTATCAATTTTCTTTTCCCAATAAAAGGCTTCCTTCTGTTTGCTCGGGTTGTTGTTTAGGAAAGATGCACAAACTCCCATTTCATGTTTCTGATTACAAGGCAGAAGGCCCACTTGACTTGATTTGTAGTGATGTTTGGGGACCAACTCCTATTTAAATTGGTTTTAGCCAAGGGAAGCATAAGCAGCCAAAAATCACTACAAATCAAGATTGAGCTGGTCCCCAAACATCACTACAAATCAAGTCAAGTGGGCCTTCTACCTTATAATCAGAAACAGGAAATGAGAGTTTGTGCATCTTTCCTAAACAACAACCCGAGCAAGCAGAAGGAAGCCTTTTATTGGGAAAAGAAAATTGATAACGACGAAGCACACATTTAACATTTTCCAAGTGTGCATGACCTAATCTTTGATGCCAAATAGGTAGAGAAATAGCATGGGCAACAACAGGCGGAGGAATCACAGACATGGGAATAACATATAGGCCATTCTTACTTCGGCCTTGGTAGATGACTTTTCTGGCCATCAAATCCTGGATTAAAACAAGATCATGATGAAACAGGAAAACAATGTTATTATCACGGGTCAAGGCACTGAGAGATAAAAGATTATGGCAAGATTTTGGTATATATAAAATATTATCTAGGGATATAGCAGAGTGATGTAAATGAGCAATAGCAGAGCTAGAGGGAGAGATCGGGACAGTATTACCATCGGTGAGGTGGACTTGGTCGGTTCCTTGATATTCAGAATGGAGGTGAAGGTTGACAAGGTTATTGGTTAAGTGGTGGTTCGCGCCCGAGTCCAGAGTCCATGAGTCGACTGGATGAGGTTCAGGAGATGAGGTAAAATGGGACGTGGGTTTATAGGAGGCCTGTTGACGGGGGGATGGGCACTGGCGGTAGTGGTGGCCCTTCCCATCACAATTGAAGCACACAAGCTCCCTTGGGCCGGCTGATTGGGCCTGGCGGCCTGAATGTGGAAAAGGAAGGAGACCGTGGCTGGAGGCAGGTGGGGCCAAAACTTGTGGGCCTTGTGCTGTTTGGCCAGGGATGTAGGGCATCTTGCGTTGGCGGTGGTATGGAGCAGCAGCCGCCGATTGAGAAGGGGGGAAATAGCCCCTATGTGAGGATTGACGGTCACCACAGCCCCGACCGACAGTCCCTCGTCCGGCGTAGTTCGAAAAGGCAGGTCATGTGGGTAAGGCCGAGTCCTCGACAGCAAGTTCAAGCTCTTCTGTTAGTATTAAACCATGTAACTCAATATAGGAGGGTGGAATTGACCAGTTACGAAGAGAACGAGAGAAGGCACGATACGAGGGTGCGAGACCGCGAAGGATGTGGTGGACGAGGTCGACCTCAGAGACAGGATCACCGAGGGCAGCAAGGTAATCAGCGATGGCCTTCGCGCGTTCGAGATACACAACCGCCGTGTCTGTCGATTGCTTCAAGTCATAAAGGTGGGATTTGTAGGATCAGACCTGTGATTGAGACCCTTGACCATATGCGGCAGCAAGGGACGTCCAAGCAGTAGCAGCGGTGGTGATGCCGACCAGAGTCTGAAGAACTCCTTCGGAGACAGAGGATATAATCCAGCCGAGAACGATTTGATCGCGGCGGTACCAATCTTTGTATTTCGGATTGGGAGCACCAACTTCGGTGAGAGTGGGCGCAGCTTCATCGGACCCATCGATGTGGCCGATTAAGTTGTAACCGGCAAGGAACGACTCGAACTGGAGCTTCCAGAGAAGGTAGTTGTTGGGGGTGAGTTTAACTGTGAATGTGGTAGAGGGGTTGGGAAGGGTGGGTAAAGAAGATGAAGATGAAGAGGAGTTGGCAGCCATGATTGTGGCTTAGGGATTATGGTTCTGATACCATAAAGAATGGGGGAAATCTCGCATACCAAAATTGGCAATGGAGATGATATATTTATATGTAAAATAGGATTACAAGAGAATGATTTACAAAAGGAAAGAAAATAAAACGGAAAATATTATGTACAAGAATGGCGGCAGTTATGGAGCTGAGAATGAGGGATTGAGGGAGACTAAATCAAAGGGGAAAATATTACACATTTAATTCACTATTATTATTATGACAAAGCCAGCAGGTTGAGACATATATACTGTTTCTTGGAGATCGCCTTGTAGAAAGGCGTTAGAGACGTCCAACTGTGTGATCGGCCAATTTCTTGATAGAGCAATGGAAAGGATAAGGCGAACGGTTGCCGGTTTGATTACCGGACTGAAGGTATCTGTGTGATCAACTCCCTCGGTTTGATGATATCCTTTGGCAACAAGGCCAACTTTGTAGAGAGCTATTGTGCCATCCGGGTGGCGTTTGATTCGGTAGATCTATTTGTTTCCCATAATCCTGTGTTTCGTGGTTGGCGGAGGAACCAATATTCACGTTTGATTGTGAAGTAATGCATTAAATTCAGCCTCCATTGCGTGGCGCCACTCCGGTTGCTTGGTTGCATTCTTAAAGCAAGTGGGTTCTTGATTGGTGTCAAGAGTATGGGCCGAGTAATTCTTTACTTTCTTCATCAATGGCTCGCTTATCACCATCGTTATGCATCAACGATGTTCTGTCACTTCCTTTACTGGTGGAAGCTCTCGTTAGAGTTCCCTTGAAAGATGTGTTCCGCTCTAAGTGCGTATGCAAGCTGCGGCTCTCTTGTTTACAGGACAACTATTCGTGTGTCGGTTCCTGATTTCTACAACAGAGAATTAGTGAACTTCCCTTGAACAAGGGCGAGGAGGATCTGCAGCAGCAACTGATCCGTGTGGTATGTAATCAAAGCGAAATGCTTCTTGTACAACAACCTTCCTGGTACAGTTCCAAGTTCTCGTTGGATTTCCTCCCTTTCTTTGATGATATAACTCCTCCGGATCAGGAAGCGAAATTGATTCGCAAAGTTGTATTAGCATCTGACAATGGCCTGCTCGTCTGCTCCCCGAACAACTCGCAGTATGCTGAGTATTACATTTGCAACCCTCTCACTAGGCAGTCGCTTGCCCTCCCGCTTCCTCTTGTTGTCAGGAACGTGATATCGGTGTGGGGTTTATCTGTGACCCACTCTACAATGTCAACGATGATTTAATCACTGTGAATGATGGGTTCAGTATAAAGCTGGTTCGTCTGGTGATAACTCTTGACTGGTATGGGAGTCATCATATCAATGCTGAGATGTTCTCGTCCCAGACGGGATGGTTTGCCTTGCAATTAGCAGATGGCATCGAATGTTTCCTTCGCGTCGGTTGTCCCCCGATTCCCTACAAGGGGAAGATACATTGGCTCCTAAATCACTTCGACTTCTTGATCTATGATCCTGACACAAACAAGTTTCTCGAGTAGCGGTACACCAATGGTACTCCTGCAGAAGAATTGTACATTCCTGGAGGTTGATTTAAGATAATAGTGGGATTTCATGGGCTCAGCATATGCAAAAAGTTATTTTGGATAGGTCAAACTCTGAATGCACGAGTGAGGGTATTCATACTTGCAAATACCATATGGCGTCTAGAGCAGGATGTTGATACTTATCATGAGATGCATTGGAGTTCAAGTTCAGTGAAGCAGAAGGTATTGCTTAATAAACAAAGTATCAAGTTCTGGACTATGCACCCTAACAATTCAATGATCGCATATGTGAGCGTGGATACTGCGTTCCTCGAATGCAACTTTCGAGATCATACAATGGAAGTGTTGTCTGAGGAACATAGCATCTGGTCTAACGTCGTAACATTGTCTCTTCCACTATGGCCGACTCCTCTCCCTACACTCTCTACTACTGTTTAAGGTAACATTATCTTTGTCTATATGCTCATAATGTTCATTCCCAAGGATTGCAATTCTTATGACTTGTTTCCTTTCAGTTGCAGAATCTGCCTTGCTGCTTATCTAGTATTAGTAAGACTCTAGTTAATCATGTACATAAGGAAGACAATGTAATCATATGGTTGGGTTTCAGAGTATTAGGAGTTTCGTCAAATGCAGTCAGTCTAGTATAGTTAAAATAGCAATATGTACTAGCAGTAGTTTCCTCAGGTCATGATCATATAATGTAAAGATGATAAAAAGTAAGTTGTAAGAAGATGTGGTGATAAAAAGAGGTAGGTAGAACCTGAAGGCAGGCAGATGGGAGTAAGAGAGTGAGCCGGAATTGATGCTCTTGCCTCTGGGACTTGTTGATCATAACGGCCAGAGCTGAGATGCTCGCCGATGTTCTCATGCTGCTGCTGTTGTTTTAATCTGGGCTGATGAATCTCTTCACAGTGTTGTAGTTCATGGTAATTACAGAAGTTGTTTTGCTCTTCTCCATCTCCATGTTTGGTTTTGTACAGAGTAGAATGTTGATGAGAGTAGTAATGGAGGGTTGCTAATTTTGTTAATCTGATCCCACACTACTCGTAGGATTGAGACATGGTGGTAAGTAGCAAACATCTCAACCAAATCTGAAATTCTGCATCGTCAGTCTGGTAATTGGGGGAAATTATGTTAATCCAATTTGGAGTGCAAGGGAGCAGTTCAAAGCGTTAGTTAAAGGATGAAAGTTTCAGATCCAATATTTCAGTTCTAAAGTAAAGAATTGTCATCAAATTTGTTCTTCCGCTTTTAGTAATGATCAACAGTTTCATCTAAAATGCTAGGCATCTACGACGAGTGGGAGTTGGTTAATTTGGTCATCAATTGATTAAAATTAGTTAACCGATCTTCAAGAAGATTTGATTGATGAATTATCAAAATAAAATCGGTAAAATTTTGGTCAACCAAAAAGTAACTGTGCTCTTTTAACACCTAATTTAACAGACTATTTTTAGCCAAAATCATTTAACCGATTTAACATACTTTTAACCTTAAATTTTCATGTAAATTGAATAATATATAAACTATAGATCATGTAAATAAGCACTTGCATTAGAACTCATTATTCCATTATTGTTTCGGTCAAAATCGGTCAAGGTTGGTTAATCGCATTTTAACCGTTGATCGACTTGCTAAAAAATAGTTAACCGCTCCTTAATGGATTGAGCAATCGATTAATGATTAGTTAACCAATTTTGGTTAGTTAATCAATTTTAACCATTAACCTAAATCGAATTGCCACATCTAACATAGGCTTGGCAATGGTACCCACGGGGCCGGATACCATGTATCTACTACCAACCCGTTTATTAAACGAGTATTGCCCGCACCCGTCCAACGATACTAAACGGGTAAAAATCTAAACCATCCCCGCCCTGGAATGGGTATTGGGTAAACTTGCAACCCATCGGGTGAACCCCAAATCTCGCTGCATCTGGATTGAAAATAGATTTTCAATACGAAGCTATGATTTTCAGAGCATTAGAGTTTTGAGAGGGAACAACGGACTGCTCGATCGATGAGTTGAAGTGTACAACTGAATCATTGAAGGAGAAATTGGGTCTGGTCGTTAAACATAGATGATATATTGTGGCTAATACAAAGTCGTTTCATACTAGGTACCCATCGAGTTGGCTACGTGGCGGATACCTTCAAATTCGTCCCCACCCTTTACCCGCTCTAACTGGGTACCGAGTTTACCCGTACCCGTCAACTTTACCCGTTCAACGGGTAATCCCCGCCCAAATCAACCAAATTTCTGGTGGGTACCCGGTTTCCGAATACCAATTGTCAAGTCTAATCAAAATGCTTTATAAAAAAGCATCAACAATTATTCTTAGAGGTGTTAGTGTGACACATTAATATATTTGAAATTTATTTTATTTGAGTTATAGATTAATGAAGTTATATACCATCCAAATTGCAGGTTTATCATATTTCATATTTATGAGATGTTGCTTAGTTGAAATTGGTTTAACTTGAGTCATTGATTAAGTTGGATCATGTTGCATAATTTCTATTTGAATTATTTAGGAAAACTATATATTCTAATTTTTATAGCATTAGAGTATTTTAGTTTGCATATAGTGGAATTCACTAGACCACAACCCTACAAAAAAAAAGATTTTTAGCAACGGAAACTGCGAAAAAGCCCAAATATGGTTGTAGAAGACATTTGGCGACAGATTATAACTTTCGCAAGCTCTGTCGCATATACGACGTCCATCATTGGACCTTGAGACTGATGTCGTATGTTCAACTTTTCGTGACAGATGTTGTATGTTCATTGATTTATCAACCACTATTTGCATGTAGTAAAAATAGAGTTGATTTTGTCATAATTTGGTATGCATTTTAAAAAATATTATGCCACCTTACCTGATTAATTTTGAGTTGAGTTAAATAAAGGTGAAGGTTAGTCATATTATGAGTTCATCTAATGATAGATAGATTTTGAAAGGTTAACAATTTCATCCAGCCCGTTGGCCGAATACAAACCTAGTTTTTATAAGTTTTAAAGGAAAAATGAAGCTGAAAAGAGGCTACATCCCAGGGAAGGAGGCTTTATTTCTCCATCTGAAAGTTGGTTGGAGAAAGGAATTTCATCCTACCCACTCTCTCTCTCCAGGAAAAACATGTCTCCCACCATCATCTCCTTGGCTTTGACGTCAAATTCCCTCTGAGCCGAGACCGCGTGAAGACTCCAATATATCCTCGCCCAAAGTAGCAACACTGGAAAGCTCAAAGACACAACTACAGAAATGAGGATGCCAAGGAGTTGGTTAAGCAGGATTGGAAGAAAATTCCTGAGTCCGTCCCGCAGAAGAAGAGACGCTGTCATTCTCCAATCCAATGCTGCTTGCGATACCATGGAAATGGACGTTACAAGTGCTCCGCACCATTCCCACGATTCACCTGCTTCAAACACTCTAGACTTGGCAGCAATCAAGATCCAAGCGACTTTCAGAGCTCACCTGGTACGCTTTCACCTCCCACAGTAACTAACTTGCTAGTCAGCATATCAGCACAGTAAATGTGATCAGCACAAGTCTCTGTAAATCTCTGCAGGCAAGGAGAGCATTTCGAGCACTCAGAAGCTTGGTGAAGGTGCAGGCACTGGCTCGAGGGGTGTATGTCAGGAGACAGTCTCTGATAGCTCTGCATTGTATGCGTGCCCTTGTCCGTTTACAGGTCAGAGTTCGTGCCAGACAGCTCCTCGGAAGATGCACTGATGACTGATGACAATAGCCAGTTTACATCTTGATAAGCAAGTCGTAAACAGGTTTTCTAACTGTCCACTGTTCTATAACTTCTTTGGGGATCGAAAGTGAATATTAAACATCATAAAAACTAACATTTATATTGGAAAAAGAGAGGTAACAGAGAAGACAGAGCTGAAACTGCGCCAAGGCAAAGCTCTGTAGTCTGTACAATTGCATAACAAAGAGAAGAAAAAAAAAGTGGTTCATTCCGATGTACCAATAACACAGCTCAGTTACGCATTTTTTAATGGTGGCCTCTCTTGAACGATGAGAAAAACCCACCAGAGTTTCGATCCTTGCGACGACCTTCCTTACCATCTCCTACCTGTTTCAACAAATATAAAAAGATTTGTTCGTGATTGCATGAATTTTTTGGTAAGAGGTTTGTTATTGCATATTTGAACACTGAACACGATTTATGAATTTATTACCTCTTTGGCAATTTGCTGAAGAATATCTATGATTTCACAGAAGTCTGGCCTTTCTGCTGGGTCCTGTCTCCAGCATCTATCAAGTAGTTCCGCGAGTTTAGGTTGAGTCTCTTTCGGAATTGTAGGACGCAAACCCTACAGCAGGTTTATAGATGTTAGAACTATAGCAGAATGTCTGAGAAAGAAAGATAGAACCTTGCCGGGAATGTTCAGTATATAAATGCATACATAACACTATAAATGTACCTTTTGCACAACACCAACTGCTGCTTGCAATGGGGTTAGGTATGAGTAAGGAAGCTGGAAGCAAGATGAGTTTAGTAACACAAACTCATTCCTAAACATATCATACAAATATTCATGAGTAACTCCGCGTGGTACTTACCTCTCCGGTTAAAAGCTCCCACATCACTATCGCAAAACTGAAAACGTCTGCCTTGTGATCATATGGTTTGTGTTCAATCACCTTCACCCAGTTAAAAACAGCTGTTAGAGCATTCTAAAAGAAAATAGCTAACTCTGAGGTAAGTTTATCTCCAAGAGAATACATGCCTCAGGTGCCATCCACCGGTACGTCCCAGTTTCGGCAGTCATTACTCCAGATTGAGTCTGTACTCTGGCTACCCCAAAATCAGCAACCTTAACTACCTATCACGAACCATTGAGAGTAAAATTTACAAATGCACAATAAATCTTGCTCCTCGGGCTGGTTGATTAAGAAAAGAGAGAATATGAGAGATGATATATGGATTAAATAGTTAGTCTTACTTCATTTTCGTCCATCAAAAGATTAGCTGTCTTCAGATCCCTGTGAATTATACTATTCTGGTGGAGATAATTCATTCCCTTCGACACATCTATAGCAACTCTGATTAAAGACGGGAGTTTAAAGACACCATCCTGCTTATGCAGAAAATCATAAATACTTCCTCTTGCCATGAATTCTGATTTGACAACATACAGCAAGATAACCAATTATTAGAGTAGAGAACATTGGTAGATTTTACTCAAAATAAGTAAGAAGTTTTCAGTAAATGAAGAGATTGGCAAGGCTACCTGTCACAATACACAAGTTTGGAGGCTGAGTGCATGCGCCTATGAATTGCACAACATTCTTATGTCGAACTTTTCTGCAAAATAATTCAAGTGGTTGAAACGTTTTATAAAGAAAGCTCGCAGTGATACGAGATATAGTCAGGAAGTAAGACCATTCACTCCGATATCCATTTCACTTTTCCCCTCTATTATTTTCTCGGTGAAACTCACGAAAAATGTGCCACTCATCAATACCAGATAGAGGTGGAGAGGGTTAGCTCCACTATATACTAACCAACACCAGACAGAGCAAAACCATTAACAAACCTCATTATATAAACTTCTTGTGAAAACTCTCTAAGCATTTCAGCACTGACACGCTCTGGCTTTAGGACTTTCACAGCTACTTCCTGACTGCAATACGTGCCTTTGTATCTGGAGGGTTTAAAACCAAAAAAAAAAACATATTAATGAACATTGAAATATTCATAAAAGAAAACCAGAAACATCAGAAAGGTTTAAATCTCATTTAACAATAATAGCTTACAGATCACCATATGCTCCAGATGCTACTTTGTTTTCAATTCTTAGCTGACTGTTATCAATTTCCCAGACATCAGTTCCATCACATGGTATCTCTATGCAACAGCGGGAAGTGGCACAACCCTTGTGTTATTGACAATGTTGATCGAAGATATACATGGCTGTTTCGTGTACTGCTGTTCCTGCAAGAAATTATTATTGAATCAGTATGGAAAATTGATACTGATATATCACATCTCCATTAATATCCATACACTAGTACACCAAAATTATTCACTCTCCTATATGAAACAGTTGTAAGTCACAACTTACTATCGGAGCTGAATTTGGATGCTCTGATAAATAAAGATAAGTAAACTCATCTAATTTCAAAACGCACAATCATAATAAACATGCAACAACTATTTCCTACTATGAAGCATTGATATATCACCAAACAACGTGTACTGAGGGTCAGGAAATATTTATCCATATAAGTATCCGAGGCAAGAATCTTCAGGAGACACAATTAGTGACTACGACATGTCGATGAAATAGCGTGTTCTCATATTCCCAGCTGTAAAACTAGAGTAATTCAAACTAACTACAGTAAGATTTAGGGAATTCAAGCGAAAAGAACCCCAAGGGTTGACTAGATGGTAAGTGGGGATGAAAACTTCTACCATGTCCAGGGGTAGAACCTTGAAGCCAACATTACCCATTGAAATATATACAAACCAAGAAGCCTAAAAATAGAAAGGTGATCCCATTGGGAAACATGCAGTAGAGGCAGGTTCAATTAATGGTGAACCAGCAGAGATTTCTAAGAAAAAACTTTACAGACACCGTTTTTACTATCAAAGGTTTTCAAATCTAAGAAGCTTAGTCTGGACTAACTTGTGAACGAGAACCAGTGTCATGGTCATGACATAGCAAATGAGAAGTATAATCACATCATGGATAGAATAGGCTGTCACCACTACCACACCAAAACAACACTGTAAAACTAGATTTATCTCCCGGTTCCCTTGAACTTCTGGTTAGCTCTCCCTCCTTTGAAAAGAGTTTCACAGCTGTAACAAGTTCACATCCTTGCCACATACACTGGCAAAGAAACAAGGACCGAAAAAGAATTATATAGATGCATACAAAAGCATGATTCTTTGAACTCTAAAAGGACCTTCTCAACAATTCATGAAGAAGCATCTTTAAGTGACCCGTTTTTGAACAGATTACAAGCACGGTAGTAGCAGGGTCAGATGCACACTTAGAACTAGAAAGGCTGTTTGTCAACAAACATCAACTGATGCTTTTTAATCCAGCCATGATGTGCTAAAAAGAGCAAATCCAGCATTCTTCTCCATCATCAAATTAGCATCAGATAAAATGTCCTTGACAATATACGGAAATGATAACTGCAGAAGAATGTCATATATTAGTAAATACCTTCGACTTCATAATTTCCTTCTCCAAAGCATGTCTAAGCTCCTCCGTTTCCTGATGTTACAAAAAAGGAAGGACATTGATGATGCTGTAATGTGAAAGGTGGTAGCCTGGTATACTCAGCAGCAAGTAGCGATCAAACAACCATACCTCATGAGGCCAACCATCAACAACAAAAACATCAAGTGAAAACCCATCAACGGTAGAAAAGGCATGGGCTTCTTGTATATTCAATCCGATTTCAGCAAGCAAGGATGTCAACTGGAACATTATATCTCATTATCTATTAGCAGAACAACATTGCAGAAGAATAAGTGTAGAAGGAGATGAAAGGAGAAGGAGAGGCGAACCTGACTAAGGAGTTTGGGTTTGTCTACAGTAGAAAATGTAATCTCATGCATGGGCCTGCGTAAGTGAGCATCAAAGAAACGTGGGAACAACATAATGCCAAAGCTAGACAGTATTAATATGAAAGAAGAAACAATAGCTAGCACGGATTCTCTTGCCATTTGATCTTACAGCCAAAAAAAAATCTAGAACAAGCTGACAGCTATGGATGAAAGAACTACGAGTGATGAGTCTGGCTGGTTTAAAGTCCTTACCTGGCATTATTTGATGTTGAATTTGCAGCAGAATCTCCATCTGCAACATGATATCTTTGTGTGAGCACTTCAAGATTAGATGATGAACCAAATGTTGGAGGAGGATGGGTGCTGCAGACAGGGGAAAAGGAAAATAAATAAATCAAAAGTGTGCCTAAGCTGACAGTTGCAGTACAGAAATGATCAAAACAAGTAGAAAATAAGTAACATGAAGCAAAAGGAATGAACATACACTTGTTTGCTTGAGACAAAAGAACTCTGGGCGTCTTCTTTGAGTGAAGAATCTAAATGCGAGGAATCAAGAGCTTTTCCATTCGAGAGTGGATAGACCTAAAGCGAGGAAACGTAGAAGAAACAACCTATATATATCAAAGCATCAATGGTGCGAGCCAACCAAAGTCCTTGAGCAAGAGTATGCCCGAGGACTGAATGCTATAGGGTCAAGTAAGACCACAAACATATTGGCTTATGAAAACCTGGAATGAAAGTGCTCACCTGCACCAAACGAACTTCAAATGCAAGTCGATTAGCAGGATCTTCTGCCAATTGCAGCAGTCTCTTGTGAGTAAGAACGTCCTCTGCCCTCTCAACATTAACATCCAAGGCATACCTATTGAGACAGCCAAAAAACGACACAGGAATTGTACCTGAATTAGTCACGGATTGAAACCTGCTGAAGAATAAACAAGTACAACGAAGAATCCAATGACATGAACAGTAAAGTAAATCATTCATAAACCCGAAATTCTCGTATCATGAATCCAAGATTCAAGTTCACATGATCCAGACGATTCAGAAACACATGATTGAAGAAAAGTGAGGCAAACATGCAAAAGAAGTGGAACAACAAAGAGAGGAGAAAAGGCAGAAGAGAAAAGCGAAAACTAGGAATCTGGTAAAGTAAGTGAAAAAGCAAAAGGAAAGAGGGGCGGAAGAGAGTACCGAGCAGGCAAACGATTAAAATGAAGCCAGAGCTGATCGTCAAAGCCAGGAAGATCGGCTTCTTGGTGAGCGGAATCCTGAATTCTCCTGAGGACCTCGTTATAGACCTCGAGCTTCTGCCTGTGGTGGCGAGGA
Source organism: Linum lewisii (assembly GCA_034768395.1). Lineage (NCBI taxonomy): Eukaryota > Viridiplantae > Streptophyta > Magnoliopsida > Malpighiales > Linaceae > Linum > Linum lewisii. The sequence goes on from CM068302.1 coordinate 55,032,724, forward strand.
TTGGCGAGGGAGAAGGAGTCGGCCGCTCTGCTACCGCAGCTCTCTAAATCCTCCTCGATTGCCATTCAATTTTTTAAATAGGAGGAATATATGAATAATATCGCCGCCGCCGATTGGCTGTCTCCGAAGCGGAGAATCAGAGGAGAGAAACAGAAGGAGGAGCTAGGAGGAGGAAGCTTCAAGGTAGAAGACCTAGCTGAGTAGAGTAGGAACGATCTGGCATAGTGGCGGTGTGGATGAATGAATCCCGAAAGAAAGAAAGAAAGAAAGAAAGAAGGGGGAAGAGGGAAAAAGGGTGAAAGCAGAGAGGAAAGTTGGAGCGGACAAACGCTCTAATTAGCCACAGAGAGCCTTTGCCTTGCCTGGGAGGGAGGTTGTGGTGCTACTTTCCGACTGTTTGTTACTTTGTTTAGTTCCCCTTTTCTATTCTCTTTCATAAATTATAATTAGGTCATTACTGATCCGATCAAAAATTCATGCTTTTTTACTAGTTGTCTTAATCATCACTACTTGTCTTAGAACTTTATAAGAAGATTTCATTATTATCAAGTCGTTTTCCATCATGAATTTGGTTGCAGCAATTGGTCAATTCCAGTGGCATTGATAAATTCCTTGTTTTTCAGTGTCATATAGTCCATCCAATTCCACCATAATTAAAATTTACAATTGCCCAATTGCTCTCAAATCCCTGATTTCAAATCCTTTACAAAAGTATGGGATTCTCCAAAGCCATTACAACTTTTCTACTTTCTCAAAACTATCCTCATCCCTATCCCTGTTCTTGTCAGCCCAGCCTCTGCTACCTGAAGAACAAAAAACGAACAGAAGCTACTCCACCGCCGAACACCCTCCAACGACGAAGAAATCCGATCAGGTACCCTTCTTCCCTCCGTCGTTCTTCTTTTCTCAGTTGTCCGTCTTCTCTCCGTCGTCCACCGACTTCTTCCTCTAGTTCCGACGAACAACAGAAAGTTAGGGTTCCGTCCTTCTGCTCCCATTCGTCCTTCTTCCTTCATCATCATTGCAGCTAGGGTTCAATGTACCAAGCAGAACAAATTAGGGTTGAGTGTTTTCGGGTTCAATTTCTTTTACTGGTCGGAAACCTACTGAGCTCAATTTCGAATTTGTTTGCAGCCTTAGGTAGAAAAACACATTGATGTTGTATTAGTGAGCTTCCATCATAGTTTCCATTCTTCGACTGGTCTGATACATGGTAGTTTCCATTACATTGTATTTTAGCAGTAGCTGATTTCTTTAACAGAGCTTGCTTACACTAACTGTTGTATTGTGCTAGTTTTTCATAAGTACACTGTTGTTGTTGGATCCTTCTTGTTTTGCAGCTGCAGTTTGAGTTGTCGTTTTGAGTCAGTTTGTTAGAGTCAATAATTAGTTGAGTTAGTTCCTGTTTTGTAGCTAGATAATAGTTTGTTAGCTAAGTTTAAGGAAGTGGGAGTTAGTGGTCAAACATACATTTATGTACTTAAGTTGTTTCTGCAGTCAATAAACTGTTGTTGAAGTTTGCTGCATTTTTTCTCTGTTTACAGTTGTTTGAATTGGTCTGCATATTGTTTTTTAGCAGATTTTGCATTGCTTGAAGAACTCCATAAGCATAGTTCGACAAGATGATGGACTCCATTCATTTTCATGAAGAGATTCAAATGCCTCAGAAGCAGCCAGTTTTACTCCTTGGAATCCTAAACACCACACTGCTGTGAAGTTGCAGAAGGTTTAACAAGAGCTTCAGAACCAGGAGAAAGCTTGTTGATTCTACTGTCCTTGTTGAGCAGAGCTGGTAACGGTCATCTTCCACATCGAGAAGAACAAGACAGCCCTTTCGCGATGGTCGAGAGCTAGAACTAGAGCTGCTAAGGTTGGGAAAGAGTTGTCTAAGAATGGGAAGGCTCAGAAGGTGGCTAATTTCTTTAACATAGGTTATTTTGTTCAAGGTTTTGTTGGGATTATAGATGGAGGGCAACTGATGTTCTGCTGTTACATTGGCTGAGGTTATTTTGTTCAATGATTTGTTGGAATTATAGATGGAGGGTAACTGATTCCTATGTATAGATTTTGTAAGTAATGGTATGAACAAAATAACTGTTGCTGCTACATGAACTGAATGGTTTCTGATTTTTGGATCTGGTTTTCTGGATTTCTTTTTGGGGTAAGTTGTTGCAGAGTGTGAATTTAGAGTTAAGTTGTTGGTAATATGGACATTTCAGTTATTACTGAATTCAATTGCAGTATGTCAAAATATAAGAAAACAAGGAATTCAATTGTAGTTGCATTGGTAATTACTCAATAATTGAATTCCGGAGGAATTGATTTTTTTGGGAGGATTCTAAATCCATGATGGAAAACGACCTGTATATATTTTTTTTTTTGAACGGTATGTGATTTCATTTATTGAAGTATTGCTCTCTAAATGAGAAACGAGAAAGTTAGATACAGCCAAAAACAGAGAACAAACTATATAAGACTAGTAACTAGGGGGACTAGATAAGACTAGTAATTAGGGGAATACATCCTGGACCTCTGAAACAGCATAAATCACGAAATAAAATAGTCGCTAACACATCTGGACCAATGTTCTTATTCTCACCATACATCCCGCATCTCTCTCGTCATAAGTGGTAGATGTACCCTCGCGACACTTCAAGAATAAAGCTTTAGAAGCTAGGGCTGAAGCATCTAGACTGCCCATCTGACTCAACACAGCATCCCAACACGAAAAGCAAGCATCAATATCCGCAAAGAAGATCTTATATCTGACAACTTTACCATAATCACAATGAATGAATCGATGGTCTCAAGTCTCTACCTTTTGCTTATCAAAAAGTATGCAGTCAGCATCAATATTCTCCCCCTACCTTGACAACTTCTGGTTTGTAACAACCTGTCCAAAGTTACTAACCAATAGATATAAGAATGACGAGGTATACTTGGAGAACCCCAAACTAAGTCATACCAGGGAATTGCATTAGCTGAAGGACGAATCACCTTCTAGATGTGTGAGAAGTTAAACTGACGCCACTCAACACCATCCCAGTTCAAACCACCATCCAACTCATAAGTAATGTGAGGGAAAATGGCAGATCGAAGCTTAAGAAGACGCTTCCAGATCCATGAAGAATTTGCAGTTGGATCACAAGTCGAAAAGTCAGCACGTCTAAGTCTATAATATGTCACCCAGGCAACCCAGAGTGATCCATTCCTCATAAGCAGAGCCCAGATATTCCTTGCCAAACAAGCAATCTCGGATTCCAAAACCCCCTTCCCTCTTTAGAAGGGTAACTGAAGTCCAAAAAACTTTAGCTTTGGAGTAGCCTCTATAATCCGTACCCCAGAGGAATCTACTAAATATTTGTTCCACATTCCTGATAATAGACTTTGGAAGAAGAAAGACATTCAATCAATAACCGCACATTATTGAGGTGACAAAATTAATAAGCTGCAACCTGCCTGCATAACTTAAAGATTTAGCCTTCCAAGAAGTGACTTTCATTGTAATTTTCTCAATAAGAGGTATCCCAAGGGAGATAACCGACAAAAGTCTAATTTTAAAATTAGTAACCTTTGTCATTTCATCCATGACAGTATCAGCAACATTAACAAAGCAGAAGATTTCAGACTTTGGCGAATTAACCTTAAGCCCCATAAGGAAGTAAAAAGAATGAAGAATGTCCACAATATGAGCAAGGTCAGTCAAAGAACCATTTGTAAACAAAAGTTGATCATCAGCGAAACAAAGATGGTGTATTTGAAATTTCTTACAACGAGGATGAAATGGGAGGATGCCTATTGTCCCTACTCTATATAAAAGACAGTGCAACACTTCCATCATGATGACAAAATATCTCACTATTTCTTTGCAAGGAAATATCCAGTAGAGGTTCCATTAGTACAAACACTAAGCATAGTGGTGTCCAAACATGTGGAAATCTTAGCAATGAACTGATCAGGGTTATTCATAGCTTTCATAACCATAAGGAGAGATTTCCAACAGGTAGAATACAAAACTTTGGTAAGATCACCTTCAAGACACAACGAGGGGAGGTATTCTTCTTATGATAGGAACTGACTAACTCATGGGCCATGAGAACATTGTCACTAATCAATCGACCCTTAACGAATGTCGACTAACTAGGACTAATAATTTTTGGGAGAACCATACTTAAACGTTTAGCTAAGATCTTAGTAATGAATTTGTATAGAACATTACAACAAAAAGGTATCATTATGTCAATCTCCTCCTCATGACGTACGAAACCCTAAGGGTTGATATGGTCATATCAAACCCTATTGAAGGTATCATCATGAAGTCACCATCATATCATACAAGGACATACTCCAAGTCAAGGGCATACACTACCAAAGCAACCTACCTCGCAATGAGAGCTTTAAGGAATGACCTCTCCATGGACAACATTTCATTATCAAGGAAACCCTACCTCATGATGACAAACTTCTGCCACCAACATCACTACTCCACCAAGGCAATTGAAGAGAGGAAACTACCACTACTACAATGATAGCCACATTCAAGAGATAGGAAGTAACATCCATGACAGTTACTTCCTCCACTTGTAGTTACCACTCATATTTACCTATAAATATATGAGAGGTATTCAACAGAGACATGGGTTCGCACAGCCACACAAGCAGACACTCAGCCCAAATCTGCAATTTCATTTCCAGTAGTCATAGTTGTCTTTTCTGTTGGAGCTCTCATTGACCTCCATATGAGTAGCAGTAGACATAGCCATAGAAAACATCAAACACCCCTTGTTCGAACTTTGTTTGGAAAGGTGTGAACCGTGTAATTATCCTTGCTCTAAGAAGTCAAAAGCACATTTATTATGTTCAAAACACAAAAGTTTCTACCACTTGAAACATCTATGCAACTACTATAGTGGTTTCAATAGGATAATGAGTATGTTTCCGGTGACAATGGTAATTGTTTGTTGCATCCGGTGCAACAATCATCATCCACCGTTAGATCTTAGTTGTTAGTCATATGGTCTTAGTCCTATGTTTATAACTTTAAGTTATTTTAGTTTGTTGAAGTTACCTCCTATTCTTCATCGCTGAAAAGTTCCTTGATGAATTTCTTGGTGACACGAGCCTTCGTTGACGAAATTTTTTTCACTTGTGTGATCGTCGTCATTAGATCTATGTTTCTGGATATTTTTTTTTTGAAAAAAATAATATTCTTCACTATTTTCACGAAGGTCGGTCGTACTGTTTGTACATGATTTGTACAAACTGTATACACTTCGTAAGTGATTGTATGCGTTATACGCAGTGTATATTCTGTATTTGTCATACATGTTTTATTTTATGCTTACACTTTGTTTTTATATTTGTAGAAGTTGCATGAAAACTGTATACACTTCGTAAGTGATTGCACACTCTGTATGCGGTGTATATTATGTATTTTTCGTATAGTTTATATTTGTCATGCATGTTGTATATTATGTTGCTTTTATGTTTATACAAGTTGTATACATACCGTATACACTTTGTACGAGAGTTATACACTTTGCATAGTTTATTTTTTTCGTACAGTAGGGTTGTAAACAAATCATATAAAGTGTATATACTCTATATGAAATCAGTACACTATGTATGAGAATCATACAACCTATATATAACGTACAATATGTATGGAGTTCGTACAGATGTATTGACGAAATAATTAAGCGTGTCATCAAGGCGGAGCCGCCATGTTGAAATGACGTTTCAAAATTTTAAATCTCTCCTTGACCAATTTTTCCTTCAATCAAGAAATTAATTGGCCGAAAAAAGATCTCATTTATATAAGTTGGAAGTAACAAGTTGAGAGATGAGAACCATAAATTAGATAAATGACTGAGATTGTTACTGGTTTGAAGACAGTATGTGAAATGTTATCTCCGGCACCGCACTCATAAGATAATATTGGTTAGTTACACGGACTTGGGCTATTAAAAAGTATGAATGATTAGAAAAATAAGGGCAATATACAGTTATGCAGCACAAATGCAGAATGAGTGATGTATGACGTTGGTTAATGCTAATGTTTAGAAAAATAAGGGGATATTATCCTCTAATACTAATATGTTCTCCATATACATAACAATATTGTTATGAAAAGGTAGGTTCAATGGTGATGTATGACGTTGGTTAATGCTAATTAAACAACTCTAGAACTCTTACTAAACCCACATTGTAAGCCAATGCACAATGAGATTTATATAATTGTTAATTGTTAATTGCGTTGCAGCTTGGATCTTTAATCCCCAATTAGCCAAACCGTCCAATTAGCTCCTTTGGCACCTTTCCCCTTCCATCCCGGGCCCCCCATCATTTTCTAGAAACCATACTATTATAAGTACTAGAATTCCCCGCGCGATGCAGCGGAAAGTTTTGGAGGACAAGTAATAGTAGTTTTGAGACAGTAATGTCAAATATCGAGATGGTAGTGAAACGGGCAATCGAAAAGAACAAAAAGACATAGAAGAGTGTTGATTAGCACATAGCGAGATGGTTGTGAAATGGGCAGCCGAAAAAAAAAAACCAAAGAAATAGAAGAGTGTTGATTGACTAATTAAGGCATATCACACAAGAAAAAATATGTGGAACAATGACAGGAGGAGCAAGACCGTTCTTGCAACATCAATTGTGGAGATGAGAATGCTACAAGCCAATAAACTTACCCTCAACACTACAGGCCCACCCAACACAAAATGACCCACAAAAGACTACTCTTCCAAGCCTATGATTCAAGCCTTAAATACTTTAATGGAAGGAAGCAAACACTATTCATTCAATAGTAATTCCCCTTCTCCCTTTATATATAGAAAGAATAAGGGGTCGTTTGGTTCCGAGGAATGACGATTAGGGTATTGGGGAAGCACATAATCTAAGTTGATCATCAACTAATTCCACACTTGCGTTAATTACTATTTTTTTTTTTTGGAAAATGGCGCAAGCGCCTAATGATTAATTAAAACAAAACGAGTTTCTGAAATACCCATACAGTCATAACGAATAAAGTAACCAAGATTGCTATCTGAAATCGAAATCGTGTGACTCCCAAAAGGGTAGTCGTAACCGATACTAGCAAGGAAGTTAGCAGTGTGGTTCCCCTCCCTATAAGTATGCTTGATTCGGACTGTCCAATTGATGACACTCAATTTAACGTGATTATCAGCCTCATTTAAGCGACATTTCCTTGCTTAAGACATGGTTTTTAAGGTAGAATAGCGAATATTCACTAGACTGCTCTATCTCGTGCCATTTGTGTTACCTTGGCCCGTTTCGGGTCTATTTGATGGTTTTCTAGTGTTTTCATGTTAGCACAGGTCTTTGCCGTCAAATATAGTAGCCAAAGACGTGTCTAAGGCATTTGCCGTCTAATATATGTTAGCACAACGTTCATCAAATTGGCGCCGTTGCCGGGGACTCTCTTCTATTTCGTTGAAAGAAGAGTTGGCATTTTTATTCTTCTATCTTTCCATCTTTCATTTTCCATTACACTTCGATTTTACACCGGTAGTGCTTTTTTTGTCTCTTGCAGATCATAGCAGATACAGAATCAAAATACTTCGGTTCCATCTTTCCCTTCCGCAATGGCTGCTCCAAAGAGTCTTGCGGACTACAGTAAGCCGCACGCATCTAACGTTCGGTCCCCCATCACCATGCCTTATAATGACGACGATCCTGACTATGAGATCAAGATCCCCTTCCTGGGACTAATCTCTAAGGACGTGCAATTTGAAGGAAAGCCGGATGATAATCCTTGCACACATCTGTCTGACTTTCTGGCTGTCTGTGAAACTTTCAAGACTGGAAACCTCAACAAGAACGCTCTATGTCTTCAAGCCTTTCCATTCTCTCTCAGAGGTGCAGCTAAGAGATGGCTCGGAAGCAAACCACCCGATCATTACACCGATTGGGAAACTTTAGCTCAAGATTTTGTTGAGGAATATTTCCCTCCATCAAGGACAACTGCTTACAAGGACAGCATCTCTAGGTTTACTCAGAGAGAAGATGCAAGCCTGTACGACACTTGGAATGAATTCCAAACCCTTCTCTCACTACAAAAAAATGCTATTTGGCGTCGGTCATACACGCGTTTTAGCGTCGGTCATGACCGACGCCAAAATAAATAGCGTCGGTCGGCAAGACCGACGCCAGATACGGTGACGCTATAATTTAGCGTCGATCGTTTGGTCAACCGACGCTAAAATAAAGCACGACCGACGCTAAAATATGGGTTGACCGAATGGGTGGCAGACCAACCCAATTTTTTCGTATTTTGTTTTCATTTTAATTTTTCATTTATTATTTTCGTTTTTATTTTTATTTTTTTCTAATCTGGTTTTTTTTTCTAGATTTGGGTTTTTTCCCAGATCTCGGCGGATGTGGGAGGAGAGTTGAGGGTGGCGGATGGCAGACGGTGGACGGCGGCTGAGAGGAAGTGACGTCGGACGGTGAGGGTTTGGTGTGGGTCGGGTTCTGGGTTTGTGGGACAGAGGACGAGGGAAAGGTGGAGGTGTGTCGTTGGAGTTGTTGCTGGACGGAGGTCAGCTGGAAGGCTGACGGCGGCGGCTGGGTGGAGGATCGGTGGTCCGACGCCGGCGGTCCAAGCTCCGCCGGTGGTAGGTGAAAGTGGTGGGGGGCGGTGTGGTGTTGGGTGGGAGAGGAGTTGGGAGGTTTTTGGGAGAGAGAAACGAAGAGAGAGAGTGTGGAGAGTTTGGAGGAGGAGGAGGAGGAGGAGGAGTTTGGAGGAGGATTGTGGTGGTTGGGAGAGTTTCAGGAGAGAGAGGAGAGGATTGAGAGAGGTGAGAATTTGAGATTAGGGTTAGGATGAGGGTTTAAATACTTACCTATTTTAGCGTCGGTCAATGACGACGCTAAACGCGTGTATATAGCGTCAGTTGACACGCGTTTAGCGTCGGTCATTGACCGACGCTATTCTCTTTCTGTTGACCGATGCCAATTTAACCATCCGGTCAACCAAAAATCGAACCAAAACCAGATAATAGCGTCGACTCTTAGTCCCATTTTAGCGTTGGTCGACAAAGACCGACGCTAAAACGCAAAGTCAACTGCTTAGCGTCAGTTGTTGACCGACCGACGCTAAAACGCGACGTTTCAACCGACGCTAAAAGGAGTTTTTTTTGTAGTGTCTTCAACTGCCCTCATCACGGGTATGAAGAAAGGCAGCTGGCTGAATTCTTTGCTCGTGGTATGCGTGAGGAATCTGCAAAGTGGGTCAACTCCCTAGCTGGCGGAGATTGCACCGCTCTCACCCCTCAGGATGCTCTTCTTCATTTTGCTAGTTGTGCTTTAAAGTCAAGAAACTGGGAGAGACAAAGAGAAAGCACCAAGAGTCAGATGAGCGTTGCAGAGCAGGTCAAAGCAGAAGTTCAAAAGCATCTGCAGACAATTGGCATCTCCCTCGATCCCATGTCAGCTACCATCTTTTCGGCTGACTGTGGATGGTGCGGAACCTATGCTCATGGCGGTGGAAGCTGCCTTAACTTCGGTAAAATAGATGACTGGTCTACAGAAGAGGTGAACTTCGTTAGTCAAGGCTTCGCCAACAATCAGAAAGGCTATGCCAATTACAGGAAATACCAACCGCAGAATCAGATCAACCGATTCTCGGACTCATACCAAAGACCTCCCGGATTCGTTGAAGGACAGCAACAGCCTCGAGCAAAGCCGCATTACAATAGAGACGAGGACTATGAGAAGAAGTTCGATCAAATCATGAGCAGACTCGACGAACACGACAATCAATTAAAAGCTCAAGCTGCACTCAATCAAGGACAAAGGGCTCAAAGCCAAAGGATAGAGGATGCGATAATCAATATGACTAAAATTCTTACTAGCAATCCTTTCCTTAATCAAGCAGCACTTCAAGGAGACCTCGGTGTGAAGAGTGAACAAGCTCAACCTATCACCACCAGGAGCGACAAGCAGACGACCGATCCAAAGGCTCCAGAACCTGACATGATACCAGATACTGCTGCCATGGATATGCCAGAGATTGAAGATATCACAGAAGAGGAAGAAGAAGCACCGACTCCTCCTCCCAAGACAGCCCCTGAGCCCGTCTTGGCGCCATACATACCTCGGATCCCCTTCCCAAAAGCTGCGATGAGCAAAGCCAAGGATCACGACACCCAGTATAAGAAGTGGTATAACGTTCTCAAGAATGCAGAGATCAAGATACCAGTAATTGAAGCTGTAGAGATCATACCGCCGCTTGGTAAATTCTTTAAGGATCTCGTGAAGAAGGTGAAGAACGGAGAGGCGTACTCTGTCATGCTTACCAACGAATGCGCTTCTCTCTTCGGTGCGCCCTCTCCCATAAGACAGCCACCACCATCGCCAGTTAAGTGTTCTGATCCCGGTCCTTTTACATTACCGTGCATCATTAATGGTATTAAAATTGACCGTAGTCTGGCTGATTCTAGTGCTTCTATAATGTTATGCCTATTTATCTGTATGAAAAGCTGAACCTAGGGAAACTACAACCGCTTACTTTGCATCTCGTGCTAGCCGATAGGTCTGTCAAACTGCCTAGGGGTATAATAGAAGATGTAGCTGTTTGTTGTGGTCTTTTACCATAATTGCTGATTTTGTTGTTATAGATACCCGTGAGTTAGACGGAACGCTTATCTTAGGTCGACCTTTCTTAACAACTGCTGGTGCAAATATCAACTGCAAACAAGGCTTGTTGACTTTAAGTGTAGGATAGGAAAGTGTTACCTTCCGCATTAAGGACAGCATGAGATATTCTGTTACTCCAGATGATAATTGTTATACTGTTGATTCTATGGAGTTGGCCTCGGCCAACTTCATCACTAACGCCCTATCTAGTGATCCACTAGAGTTGTGCTTGATTTCAGGAATTGACAGTGCACTAGAAGATCCAGAGCAGCGCCTGTGGCAGGATGAGTTAGATGATAGGAAAGTGACATCCACAACCACTTCTGCGCCCGCACACATTGAACCAGCATCAAGTCGGATCACTACCTCATACGAGAACCCACCAGAACTCGCCTTAAAGGAACTGCCTGACCATCTGGAGTATGCGTTCCTGGGGAAGGAATGCCAGTTGCCGGTCATCATCAATTCGAGTTTATCTCACGAACAGAAAGAACAACTGATCAGGCTACTCAAGAAGCATGTCCGAGCCATTGCTTGGCAGTTGGCCGACATTAGAGGCATCTCTGAAACCTTCTGCAAGCATCGGATAGTTGTAGATGAAGAGTTCAAACCAGTCAGACAACCACAACGCCGATTAAACTCTCTGATGCAGGAAGTTGTGAAGAAAGAAGTTCTTAAGCTCTTGGATGCAGGTATCATTTACCCTATTGCCGACAGTCCCTGGGTCAGCCCAATGCAGGTTGTCCCGAAGAAAGGAGGAATCACAGTCATCCCTAATCCGAAGGGTGAGCTCATTCCCACTCGCACAGTTACCGGATGGATAGTCTGTATCGATTAACGACGAATTAATGACGCTACAAAGAAGGATCACTTCTGTAACATCCCGTTCCGACCACACCCGAAATATTGATCGATTTAATATAGTATTGATTAGAGTGTAATATAGGTTAGTTATTATTATTATTATAATATATATTGTAACACCCCAATTTTATGACACGAAAAATGATAACTTGTCCTGGGACAGACGATGACTCAAAGGTTGAAAAATACAACTTCGACCTACTACTTTTAAACTAACCATAAAATTAGGGTATTAAACGTCCAATCATTTACAACGGAAGTGGGCCCAACGACTTTAGAGCAACCCTCCAAGTCGCCATTACACCGTCTCATGATCCACTGCTCCGGCACGCCTTAAGAAACTCCGATGGTCCGTTGCTTGTCCAGGAAATTCCTGCAAAACTGGTGGGTGGCTCGGGGCCAGTCCATTATCATGATTATTCCGTTAAAACTGAATAAACACATTTAATGGAATTAACAACGCAAACCAGTAATTCCATACTCATCCTTCCGTAACAGAGATTACCGTTACTGTTTATCAATTGACTTGTCACAAGGAATATTAATCCAATATTCCAATCACGACCTATATGTGAAACATTAACACACAAAATCACAAGTCAATAAGACATCACATGAGCTATTCCAATAGTACCACACCACATCGAGATCAACTCGATCAACTTCCATTAAACAATAGGGCGTCCCCTCTTCCCGCCTAGCTAACCTCTACGCCATCATCGTCAAGGCTTACTTCTGAGCCTGTAATAGGGACTTCGCAAGAGCCGTTATTCTTCCCGACTATCATGAATCGATTGGGGCTATCAATACCCAACTCCCATCATCTGGTCGAGGCTAATTCCACCCAATTCTTATAATCCGGTTGGGCTATCCGTACGCATCTACCGTGAATCGATTGGGGCTAACAATACCCAACTCCCATCACCCGGTAGGAACCCGTATCCATCGATGTTCCCGGCGGAGGACTAGCTAGCGAGGCTTTACTTTCCACCTGTATACACTAGGTGCCAAACATCATCAGATAACATCACGATTTAACCATAGTCGAATCAAACATAATTAGGTATAAAACCGACGGTTCCGGAAAGATGGAACTTTCCGTAGAAACGACACCTTGTTGTCAAAACTAAGACTTTACGTCTTAATTCCCAGGTAAGTAGGGAGTCACTTGGACTACTTAATATAGTATTGATTAGAGTGTAATATAGGTTAGTTATTATTATTATTATAATATATATTGTAACACCCCAATTTTATGACACGAAAAACGATAACTTGTCCCGGACAGACGATGACTCAAAGGTTGAAAAATACAACTTCGACCTACTACTTTTAAACTAACCATAAAATCAGGGTATTAAACGTCCAATCATTTACAACGGAAGTGGGCCCAACGACTTTAGAGCAACCCTCCAAGTCGCCATTACACCATCTCATGATCCACTGCTCCGGCACGCCTTAAGAAACTCTGGTGGTCCGTTGCTTGTCCAGGAAATTCCTGCAAAACTGGTGGGTGGCTCGGGTCAGTCCATTATCATGATTATTCCGTATAAACATGAATAAACACATTTAATGGAATTAACAACGCAAACCAGTAATTCCATACTCATCCTTCCGTAACAGAGATTACCGTTACTGTTTATCAATTGACTTGTCACAAGGAATATTAATCCAATATTCCAATCACGACCTATATGTGAAACATTAACACACAAAATCACAAGTCAATAAGACATCACATGAGCTATTCCAATAGTACCACACCACATCGAGATCAACTCGATCAACTTCCATTAAACAATAGGGCGTCCCCTCTTCCCGCCTAGCTAACCTCTACGCCATCATCGTCAAGGCTTACTTCTGAGCCTGTAATAGGGACTTCGCAAGAGCCGTTATTCTTCCCGACTATCATGAATCGATTGGGGCTATCAATACCCAACTCCCATCATCTGGTCGAGGCTAATTCCACCCAATTCTTATAATCCGGTTGGGCTATCCGTACGCATCTACCGTGAATCGATTGGGGCTAACAATACCCAACTCCCATCACCCGGTAGGAACCCGTATCCATCGATGTTCCCGGCGGAGGACTAGCTAGCGAGGCTTTACTTTCCACCTGTATACACTAGGTGCCAAACATCATCAGATAACATCACGATTTAACCATAGTCGAATCAAACATAATTAGGTATAAAACCGACGGTTCCGGAAAGATGGAACTTTCCGTAGAAACGACACCTTGTTGTCAAAACTAAGACTTTACGTCTTAATTCCCAGGTAAGTAGGGGAGTCACTTGGACTACTTAATATAGTATTGATTAGAGTGTAATATAGGTTAGTTATTATTATTATTATAATATATATTGTAACACCCCAATTTTATGACACGAAAAACGATAACTTGTCCCGGGACAGACGATGACTCAAAGGTTGAAAAATACAACTTCGACCTACTACTTTTAAACTAACCATAAAATCAGGGTATTAAACGTCCAATCATTTACAACGGAAGTGGGCCCAACGACTTTAGAGCAACCCTCCAAGTCGCCATTACACCATCTCATGATCCACTGCTCCGGCACGCCTTAAGAAACTCTGGTGGTCCGTTGCTTGTCCAGGAAATTCCTGCAAAACTGGTGGGTGGCTCGGGTCAGTCCATTATCATGATTATTCCGTATAAACATGAATAAACACATTTAATGGAATTAACAACGCAAACCAGTAATTCCATACTCATCCTTCCGTAACAGAGATTACCGTTACTGTTTATCAATTGACTTGTCACAAGGAATATTAATCCAATATTCCAATCACGACCTATATGTGAAACATTAACACACAAAATCACAAGTCAATAAGACATCACATGAGCTATTCCAATAGTACCACACCACATCGAGATCAACTCGATCAACTTCCATTAAACAATAGGGCGTCCCCTCTTCCCGCCTACTAACCTCTACGCCATCATCGTCAAGGCTTACTTCTGAGCCTGTAATAGGGACTTCGCAAGAGCCGTTATTCTTCCCGACTATCATGAATCGATTGGGGCTATCAATACCCAACTCCCATCATCTGGTCGAGGCTAATTCCACCCAATTCTTATAATCCGGTTGGGCTATCCGTACGCATCTACCGTGAATCGATTGGGGCTAACAATACCCAACTCCCATCACCCGGTAGGAACCCGTATCCATCGATGTTCCCAGCGGAGGACTAGCTAGCGAGGCTTTACTTTCCACCTGTATACACTAGGTGCCAAACATCATCAGATAACATCACGATTTAACCATAGTCGAATCAAACATAATTAGGTATAAAACCGACGGTTCCGGAAAGATGGAACTTTCCGTAGAAACGACACCTTGTTGTCAAAACTAAGACTTTACGTCTTAATTCCCAGGTAAGTAGACGAGTCACTTGGACTACTTAATATAGTATTGATTAGAGTGTAATATAGGTTAGTTATTATTATTATTATAATATATATTGTAACACCCCAATTTTATGACACGAAAAACGATAACTTGTCCCGGACAGACGATGACTCAAAGGTTGAAAATACAACTTCGACCTACTACTTTTAAACTAACCATAAAATCAGGGTATTAAACGTCCAATCATTTACAACGGAAGTGGGCCCAACGACTTTAGAGCAACCCTCCAAGTCGCCATTACACCATCTCATGATCCACTGCTCCGGCACGCCTTAAGAAACTCTGGTGGTCCGTTGCTTGTCAGGAAATTCCTGCAAAACTGGTGGGTGGCTCGGGTCAGTCCATTATCATGATTATTCCGTATAAACATGAATAAACACATTTAATGGAATTAACAACGCAAACCAGTAATTCCATACTCATCCTTCCGTAACAGAGATTACCGTTACTGTTTATCAATTGACTTGTCACAAGGAATATTAATCCAATATTCCAATCACGACCTATATGTGAAACATTAACACACAAAATCACAAGTCAATAAGACATCACATGAGCTATTCCAATAGTACCACACCACATCGAGATCAACTCGATCAACTTCCATTAAACAATAGGCGTCCCCTCTTCCCGCCTAACTAACCTCTACGCCATCATCGTCAAGGCTTACTTCTGAGCCTGTAATAGGGACTTCGCAAGAGCCGTTATTCTTCCCGACTATCATGAATCGATTGGGGCTATCAATACCCAACTCCCATCATCTGGTCGAGGCTAATTCCACCCAATTCTTATAATCCGGTTGGGCTATCCGTACGCATCTACCGTGAATCGATTGGGGCTAACAATACCCAACTCCCATCACCCGGTAGGAACCCGTATCCATCGATGTTCCCAGCGGAGGACTAGCTAGCGAGGCTTTACTTTCCACCTGTATACACTAGGTGCCAAACATCATCAGATAACATCACGATTTAACCATAGTCGAATCAAACATAATTAGGTATAAAACCGACGGTTCCGGGAAAGATGGAACTTTCCGTAGAAACGACACCTTGTTGTCAAAACTAAGACTTTACGTCTTAATTCCCAGGTAAGTAGACGAGTCACTTGGACTACTTAATATAGTATTGATTAGAGTGTAATATAGGTTAGTTATTATTATTATTATAATATATATTGTAACACCCCAATTTTATGACACGAAAAACGATAACTTGTCCCTGGACAGACAATGACTCAAAGGTTGAAAAATACAACTTCGACCTACTACTTTTAAACTAACCATAAAATCAGGGTATTAAACGTCCAATCATTTACAACGGAAGTGGGCCCAACGACTTTAGAGCAACCTCCAAGTCGCCATTACACCGTCTCATGATCCACTGCTCCGGCACGCCTTAAGAAACTCCGGTGGTCCGTTGCTTGTCTAGGAAATTCCTGCAAAACTGGTGGGTGGCTCGAGGTCAGTCCATTATCATGATTATTCCGTATAAACATGAATAAACACATTTAATGGAATTAACAACGCAAACCAGTAATTCCATACTCATCCTTCCGTAACAGAGATTACCGTTACTGTTTATCAATTGACTTGTCACAAGGAATATTAATCCAATATTCCAATCACGACCTATATGTGAAACATTAACACACAAAATCACAAGTCAATAAGACATCACATGAGCTATTCCAATAGTACCACACCACATCGAGATCAACTCGATCAACTTCCATTAAACAATAGGGCGTCCCCTCTTCCCGCCTAGCTAACCTCTACTCCATCATCGTTAAGGCTTACTTTTGAGCCTGTAATAGGGACTTCGCAAGAGCCGTTATTCTTCCCGACTATCATGAATCGATTGGGGCTATCAATACCCAACTCCCATCATCTGGTCGAGGCTAATTCCACCCAATTCTTATAATCCGGTTGGGCTATCCGTACGCATCTACCGTGAATCGATTGGGGCTAACAATACCCAACTCCCATCACCCGGTAGGAACCCGTATCCATCGATGTTCCCGGCGGAGGACTAGCTAGCGAGGCTTTACTTTCCACTGTATACACTAGGGCCAAACATCATCATGATAACATCACGATTTAACCATAGTCGAATCAAACATAATTAGGTATAAAACCGATGGTTCCGAAAGATGGAACTTTCCGTAGAATCGACACTGTGTCAAAACTAAGACTTTACGTCTTAATTCCCAGGTAAGTAGGGGAGTCACTTGGACTACTAAGTCCTCTAACCTTAGGTATCAAACTTTATAAACCGGAATTAACGAGGATCCGCGTCACTCTTACTCTGACAACCAACAAACACTACAACAGAACGAAGGTTTTGTCACAGGCCGTCTGCGACAGAAAAAAGTGGCCTGTGACAAAGCTCGTCACAGGCGTAAAGATTTGTCGCAGGCAAGTGCCTGCCTGTGACAAGTTTGTCCAGGCTGCCTGTGACAAGGAATTATCTGCGACAAGTTTGTCGCAGGCAGCCTGCGACAAAACATTTCTGCGACTCACTTTGTCGCAGGCGGCCTGCGACAAAGCTTTGTCTGCGACAAGCTTTGTCCAGGCGGCCTGCGACAAAGCGTTGTCTGTGACAAGCTTTGTCGCAGCGCCTGCAACAAGGCTCAAGTGCCTGCGACAAAACTTCAAATGACCCCCTCCTTCGACCCTCAGCGATCAGTTTCTCCGAACTGCTCTGAAATTTTCTCTGAATTCTCTCCTCCGACCGATTACTTCCTCCTCCGACTTCTTCCTCCGGCGGACAATACTCCCCCTCCGAGCGGTTCCTCCTTCTCCTCTGGTGCCTCCTCCGACTGCTTCTTCCTCCGGCGATCTGTTCTTCCGCCTCCGACAGTCTCCCCTCCTCTGGCGGACTGTTCTTCCCCCTCCGACTGTTTCCTCCTCCTCCGACTCTTTCTCCGGCGGACTGCTGAGGAACGACTGCTTCCTCCGAAGGTATCTGCTGTATCCTTTTGCATTTTCTCATTTTTTGGTATTTGCTGAACCTGACTACTGCCATCTATCTCCAGATACACCCGCAATCTACGGACACGTAAACTCCAGCTTCTATCTGCAATCACGCTCACGCTCACCAACAGAAGGTATTCTTGGTTAATCAGCTGATCAAATTCACCATTATTCGACTTGATCATCCCCTAACTGATTATGGTATAATGTATGTTGTCTAGCTATTCAAACGGAGAATCTTCACTTGTTCATCAGATTCAGACGTTCGTTCATCTGTCCGAGTTAGTTAGGTAAGATCATATGTTCTTCGTTTTGATTTTCTTTACTATTTCGTTTTCTGGTTCCAATACTATTTTCCTGATCTTTGAATTCGTGGTGATTTGTAGTTTGTTCTTGTTCTTGCGGCAGTCTGCCGGGTTTATTTTTGTCATATCGTTCTTTCGAAGGATTTTCCTTCCGGTAATTGTTTTCTCTTAATTTTTTTCATAATTAATTAAAATAATTTTGTATTCTAATATGATTATCTTAAATTTTTTGTACCAGGTTTTGTATTATATTTGTTCTCGTAGAAGATTTTGATTTCTTTCATCTCCAGGTACGAAATTTATATAAGTAATTGGCCCCTTTAAAATATATGCATGTAAAGAAACCGATTGAAAGAAACTGATTTGATATAAATATATGCATGTAATTGGCCCTTTTATAAGTAAAGTATTTACAACTACAAATCATATAAATTATAAATGCTTGAAATTAATTGCTATGCATGAAATTTTTTTTTTTTTATGAATCTATGCATGAAAATTATTAGGTATAAACTATTACCTTTTTAATTTATAAGTGAAATATATGCATGTAAAATATTAGTACGCTATGCACCTTTTTTATGCATATAAACTATTCACCTTTTTGATGTATAAGTGAAATATATGTATGTAAAATATTAGGTAGTAACTATACACCATTTTTTATATACACGTGAAATATATGCATATAAATTATTAGGTAGTAACCTATATATTTAACCACTTAACATTACTGTATATATTTACCAACTTATGTCAAACTAAGTTTGTAAATACAGTATTTGAATGAGTTACTATTATAATTAGGTAAACTTAGCGTAAAGCTAAGTTGATTACAATTTTTTTTATTTTTTCATTACTTGATAACAAATTCAAACTGACACTCATTAGTTCAATATAGATGGATAAGTCTTGGATTCGAAAGCCGCGTCATACTCATGAGTATTACGCTGGCGTTCAACAATTCCTTGACTTTGCAATCTCCAACGCAATTGATGGAGTCAATATACTCTGTCCTTGCCCAAAATGCAACTTCAAGAAGTGGAAGCCACGAGGTGAAGTTAATCAACACTTGCTGGCAAAAGCATTTCCGTCTTCATACGATGTATGGAATTTGCATGGAGAGTTAATCACCGACTTCGGAGCATCAACTTCTATACTTGAGCCAGAACTAATCATTCATGATCAAGAAGCAACTCCGCCATTACTGGTTGAGGAACAACCAGTACTTGAGCCAGACTTATTCCAGAACATGGTCAATGACGCATTTGAAATACAGGGGTCACATGATAACCCCAACGTGCGTCTCAATGATGATGAATTCCCACAAGGAGGCGATGTACCAATGCCAGATTTACCTAGCATGCAACCAGATGATGAGTTCTTCCGCATATTGAAAGATGGTGAAGTGCCATTATATGATGGTTGTACAAGTCATACCAAGTTGTCTTTCATGATCAGCTTATATCACATCAAGTATATGCACAAAATCAGTGATAAAGCAATATCAAAGATACTGGAGTTGCTTCGCAAAGCTTTTCATACCGCCAAAATTCCAACATCTAACTATGAAGTTAAGAAGACAATCAGAAAACTTGGGTTGTCCTACACCAGAATTGATGCATGCAAGAATGACTGCATCTTATATATCAGAGAAGATAGTGAGGCTAAGGAATGCCGAGTGTGTGGGGTGTCTCGATTCAAGGATGTGGGGAAGAATACAGGTGGAAAAAGGCGAAAACCTCAACCGAGAAGGTCTTTCGGTATTTTCCATTAATACCTCGGTTGAAGAGGTTGTACATGTGCCCTTACACAGCAGAAGATATGACTTGGCATGCTACGGAGAACATAGCAGATGATGGTATGGGTAGACATCCTAGAGACGCAGAAGCTTGGAAAAATTTTGATTCTAAGTACCCGAAATTTGCTGTTGATCCACGAAACGTCAGACTTGGGCTTGCAACAGATGGCTTCAATCCATTTGGTACCATGAGCATAAGTCATAGCACTTGGCCGTTTGTGCTAATCCCATACAACACTCCACCGTGGTTGTGTATGAAGCAGACAGGTCTTATATTGTCTGGCATCGTTCCTGGTCCTAAGATGCCTGGAAATGACCTAGACGTCTATTTGCAGCCACTGATTGAGGAGTTACAAACTTTGTGGGTTGGTGTTCAAGCTTATGACTCGGTGAAGAAAGAATCTTTCACCTTGAGAGCAGCATTGATATGGACTATAAGTGATTATCCTGGCCTTTGCAACTTGTCGGGATGGAATACACACACAACACTGTCGTGTCCGACTTGTATGTATGATGCAGAACCACTTCGGCTAAAAGCTTCTGGGAATAAACCATGTTTCATGAGTAGTAGGAGGTTTTTGCCAATGAATCATCGGTTTCGATCCCAAAAGTCCAAGTTCAATGGGAAAGTGGTCAACCCACGAAAAATTCAGAAAAAAGCCCGATGAAAAACCCACTAAAAAGCCTGCAGGCCTACGAAACCCAGTCCAGTATGAGCCGAAAATCGGCAGGCCGGCCCTGCCGGAGGCCCAAGAAACACAGCCAAGCCGGCATTGCCAGACCCCGCCAGAGGCCCAAGAAACAACCAGGCCGGCCCGGCCAGATTAGGCTCTTTGTCGCAGGCATACGTTTGTCACAGGCCGCCTGCGACAAAGGTTTGTCACAAACGGCCTGTGACAAACTTCTGCCTGTGACAAACGTTTGTCACAGGCGTTGCCTGCGACGCACTGTCTGTGACAAAGTTTGTCGCAGGCAGACGTTTGTCGCAGGCCGTCTGTGACAAACGTTTGTCACAGGCAGCCTGCGACAAACGCCTGCCTGCGACAAACTTTGTCACAGACAGCGCCTGCGACAAAATACGCTTTGTCGCGGCTTATTTTGTCGCAGGCAAAAATGCACTTTGTCGCAGGCAGCGCCTGCGACAAACCTTGTACTTTGTCACAGGCCTGCCTGCGACAAACTGCATTTTTGCCTGTGACAAAAAACCCGTTCTGTTGTAGTGAAACAACAGTTAGTCATCCAAATCATCAAGGTATTATAGTAACTACAAGTAATAGATTTATAATCTATATGGATTTAACAATCCATCACGTCATCCATTAAGTTGACTAACCACCCAAAGCAATCGAACTCCATCGTTTATCATGCGGTTTTATTCCGAGTTAAATCTAACCCTCGGAAGATAACTGATTTGAATAGGAGTTATGGGTGATATATAAGTCCTCGTAATAATATCATAACAATTATTACGTCATACTAAGATATTAATATTCCATAAGGAGTATAACACTTTACCGGATATTCCAGCAATTCGATTCATCCGATAAATCCATCGTTCCGTGAAAAGGTAATTACCGGAACTCGTTTCCAAAATAATTGGGATGAAAATACTTAATTAACAATTTTAGTTAACGGAATGTAAATTAACTAATAAAACCAACTCAGATGGGTTAGTACTCGGTTGGCAGTAAATCACCACGAGAATTATAAGGTCCTTAATTTAAGCATGCACGAGTCCAAAATAAGGCCCGAATACCTTACTCGTTGATCCGGTTCCCGTCAAACGATTAATTCGGAATAATCACAATATTTGGTTAGTGACAAAGTTTAACCAAATAGCTAATTAAATTAAGGAATTAATTAATCCAAGAAATTTACCCCCTTAAACCAACCCACCTATAAATCGAGTCAGTTGACTTGGAAATCGGTTCCGTAGCTTGAATCGGATGGGAATAAGGAGTTAACGAACTTTCGTAACTTCCGGGCCAAATTGTACTAACTGAAAGAGGTTAAATGCCAAAAGTTGACAGTTAAGGATCAAACTATCACAAGGGAAAACTTCAAGTGCCGAAATAACAAAGGAAAAAGAAGGAGGGACTGCACAGGTAACTTACCATCTCCTTCTCCAATTTGCAGGAGACAAATGGTGAAGCTCCGGTGAAGCTCGGATTTCCCCATTTCGCGCACGAAACTACCTTTCGAAGGTTGGAAAAGATTCCCAGGCTTAAGACGAGTTGATAGAGGGTTTCAGTTTAGACCGACGATGCCCGGAACCTTAAACCCATTATTTTGGTCGGAGATGGTGACGGAGTGGCAGAGAAATGACTTTAGGAAGAGGTACGCTTTCATTCGAAGGAAGAGCCGGGTTTTATAGGCTTCATAGAGTCGTACAGAGCTAAAAAGATAAGGTTCACGGGTTGAATAGCATTATGGAAAAGTCATCAATTTTCCCGGGATTTCCGCCGGAGTGGTATCAATTCTTGTCCGTTTTGGCGTTACTCGGCCATTAATGGAGTTGGAGAGCTGTGGATTCACGGGGTGATGATTTACAATCATCAAAACCCGACAAACATCAATAATATGAAGGTTTGAGCCCTCACCGGAGGAGTTGCCGGAAACAGAGGTGCAAACGGAGGTTTCATTTCCATTGGGGAAGATGATGAATAGTGATGACGTCACTATGACGTCATCATCTGAAAAAAAATAGAGATTCGAACATGAGATTTTTGGGTTGTTGGTTCAGTTCCTCAACCAACTCGTCCAAAAATAATTTTTGACTACCGCGAATGAACTTAACTTAACCCGAAATCATTTAATCATTACGATCATTTCTCAACCGTATGAAAAAAAAGCAACCGTATGAAGAAAAAAAAATTTGGTTCCGAAATTCGGGGTGTAACATATATATATAATGATATGGTCATCATATAAGACAAAACATAAGATAAATAAAGTTACAAAACGTGGAAGCATGAGGGATTTGTTCCCAAATGACTAAGCACTTTATAATTATCATCACTTTTATCTTATCCGTGAAGAAAAGGAAGTTTAGCACATAAGTTAAAGGGAGGAGAGAGGGAAAAGTCGGGTTGGTGAAGAAGAGAAAGAGAGACAGGGCGAAAGCTTCTGTGAAAATAGAAAGAGAGATTTTGAGAAAAAAGAAGGTGAATTTGTACATGGTTCGTGGTACGGAGGTCGTTCTGAATTAGAGTTCTGACAAAGAAGTTAGTATCAAAGTTTCGTCGTTCAGAATCGGTGAGGGATTAGCACGGCATATCGGGTTTGTTGTATCGTGTTAATTACGTTTATTCTTAGTATGAACCTAGGAGAACTAGACCAACTGCTTAGGGGTGTATGGAATTACATGTTATATGTGGAACCATGATTGATACGTGTTTTAAATGTCGTGCCTATCAATAAGTGATTTATATGATTCCATGTTTCATGCTTCCTTTAATATCGTTATTATGTGCTACGATATTTATGATTAGTAATTTGCTCATATTGCCGTTATTTGCGATGTTAGTGTTGGTTGCTAAATTGGATTTATGATTAGGAGAATGACCCGGTACGAGGGCTAGACCCGATGAAGTACTACTATGGGACTCCTAAGTTATTATAAGTCAAGTCAAGTATTGTTATGTCAAGAATATACAAGTCAAGTGCATTAAATGATCGAGTTAAGGTTAAGGAATATCAAGTTAAGAATCATGAACAAGAACACAAGTCATATATGGTTTGGTCTCACGGTCATTCACGTAGCAATTAGGGCGCTATTACTCAATTATCAAGTCAAGTTTATAGTCGCACCCTTTGTATGGTGTAGACTCATTCATGAAATCAAGTTTATAACCTCACTCTTGGTATGGTGAAGGTTCTTTTGCAAGTCATGATCACACCCTTAGTGGTGTTGAATATCAAGCAAGAAAGCAAGCCCGGGAGAGTTAATAGCATGGGAATAGCCAGGCGCCTAATAATTAAAATATGATAAGACGCATGTGCATATGTCAAGGTGGTTGAGTCTTTTGACTATTGGGATTTCATGATAGCTGAGATTCGATCCTAGTGTTTTGGCTTATGTGCTAGATACGTGTTAGGGGTATGCTTTGCTTTGAACTCACGATGCTATGATTACACTCACTCAGCTATGAGCTGACCCTTTTCTTTATTATCGTTTCCTTTGCTTATCCTTGTGGGTGAGCAGACCAGCAGCAGCAGTAGATATCCTTGCAGCTTCCAGTAGGTCTAGAAGTTGAAGGCTTGATGAGGTATGGTCTTCAACTACTCCATGCTTGGACATCTACGAGGGAGCACATTTTGGCCAAAGATCCATGTTTTCACTTACATATGTTTTTGATACATTTTCATGCATATGTTAGACTCTTATGAAGGTGTGGCATGTAAAGGCACATTGTAGTTATCATGTGATCTATGTGTATATAGTGTAGATGTATATGTGCTTTGCAGGATTGTAAGGATATACATAGTGGTAGTGTGTCTGTGGTAGTGGCATGAGCTAATAACGGTTTTGGATGTTGTGGATAATCATGGTATGTATATGTAGAAATATGTAATGTTTTATGCAGGTATGATTAGAAGAACTGTTATGTCCACTATACGAATACTTCATGTCAAATTTCAAGAAAAATATCAAGCTATTGAGCAAGTTAATGTAACACCCAAATCATATTCCGCTGCAATTATGTTAATTCACCGGTTAGGAGTCATGTATAGGTTAGGGCGTTACAACTTCCCACTGCCGTTCATTGATCAGATGCTGGAACGGTTGGCTGGTCATGACTACTATTGTTTCTTAGATGGGATGTCCGGTTACTTTCAGATCCCCATCGAGCTCGATGATCAAGAGAAGACGACCTTCACCTGCCCGTTTGGTACGTTTGCTTATCGTCGTATTCCCTTTTGTTTATGTAATGCTCCCGCTACTTTTCAGAGATGCATGCTTGCTATATTCGGAGATCTAGTAGAGAATGTGGTGGAGGTATTCATGGACGACTTCTCCATCTATGGAGACTCATTTTCCAAGTGCCTGGCCAATCTGGACAAGGTGCTAGCTCGTTGTGAGGAAACCAACTTGGCTCTTAGTTGGGAGAAATGTCACTTTATGGTTACCGAAGGCATTGTTCTTGGCCATAGGATCTCTAAGATCGGTATAGAAGTAGACCGTGCCAAGCTCGAAACCATCGCCAGTTTGCCGCCACCTACTTCGGTCAAGACAGTTTGAAGCTTCCTCGGTCATGTTGGATTCTACCGGAGATTTATCAAAGACTTCTCCAAGATCACTCTACCTATGACCAAGCTTCTAGAGAAAGATGTTCCTTTTGTTTTTGATAAAGCTTGTCTTGCAGCCTTTGAGACCCTGAAGACCAGACTCACTACCGCACCAATTCTTACAGCACCACATTGGAATCTTCCATTCGAGATCATGTGCGATGCTAAAGACTTTGCCGTTGGTGCAGTTCTTGGACAGAGAAAAGAAAAGAGGTTTCACCCAATCTACTTTGCTAGCAAAACGCTTAACGACGCTCAAAGGATCTACACTACTACAGAGAAAGAGCTCCTAGCTATCGTCTTCTCCTTTGACAAGTTCAGACAGTACTTGGTTCTTTCACACACCATCGTCTATACAGATCATGCTGCTCTGCGCCATCTGTTAGCCAAGCAGGATTCGAAGCCAAGGCTCATCCGGTGGATCCTCCTTCTCCAAGAATATGACATAGAGATTAAAGACAAGAAAGGAGCTGAGAACTTAGCAGCCGATCACCTCTCTCGACTCGAGGAATCACAGACAGGTAAGTCTACTACTACCCCCATCAACGATTCTTTCCCTGACAAGTTGTTGTGTGTTGAAATTTATGAACAGGTCAACAGCATAGCCATCGAGCCCTGGGCAATCACTCATGCTCAAGCGCTAAGTGACGCAACCGATTCAGATGAACCCTAGTATGCCACCCTGGCTAATTATCTCTCTCATGGCATAATACCTCATGAGCTAGACTATAATGCACGCAAGAAGCTCTTTAAAGAAGCCAAGTCGTACTTCTGGGATGAGCCTTTCTTATACCGCATTAGTACTGACGGAATGATCCGAAGATGTGTCTCTTACATCGAAGCGGCTGACATCATACGTAAGTGCCATGAGGGCTAGTTTGGAGGACACTTCGGCGGCAACCGCACTGCAAGAAAGGTACTTGAAACTGGTTTTTACTGGCCTTCAATCTTCAGTGATTGTGACGCTTTTGCTCGTCATTGTGATGCTTGCCAACGATCAGGTAACATCTCTAACCGTAATGAGATGCCCCAAATTGTTTCTCTAACTGTTGAGATTTTTTATGTATGGGGAATTGATTTTATGGGTCCGTTCACACCCTCCAACGGTAACAAGTACATTCTTGTGGCCGTTGATTATGTTTCTAAGTGGGCTGAAGCTGAAGCTCTACCCACTAACGATTCAAGAGTGGTGGGTGGTGGAACCTCCGGTCGTTGTTCGGACGTTCAGCCAAATAAAAACTGCTAATGCTAAGAAAAAAACGTATAGCAGATCGTATTCCACGGGCCTTCGAATGATTGGCTGCTTCAGAACTAACAAATTATTCAAAGAAAAACACTTAGTGCGTGGTGCGAGTTCCACGACTTCTACTTCTAAGAAATGCAGAAAAATTAAAAAGATTAAACTAAAGCAGATTGAGAATTAGGGTTTGGAAACAAGAATGACAGACGAACTTAGACTTTGAATCCCCCTTCGTTCCCCAGAGCATTGGCAATCAACAGATCAGCGGATTTCGATTCTCATTCAATCAATTACTAAGACACCACCATAACTCCTTACCCTTAGGTTTAAGACCGGCGAACGTTCGCTCTATCCGTTCTAACTACCAAGATTAACTAGCCGCCCGGGTATGGTCGCCTCTCGCAACGACTTAATTAATTGGTGTAATTACTAGTGATTAATGAGTTACTCTTGCAGTGAATTAACCCTAACCGGTTCCTACGAAAGGCACACTCCAATTATAAGGTTAATTGTTTAATTCGATGTTCTAAAGTAAGGCGAGCGTTCGCTTCTATCCTTAGCTTAACAAGAATCTAATCTAGGTGATCAATCCAGACAAGAAACATGAATAATGAAGAACAAATCAAACATGAAAAAGAACTGATTGAATTTCGAATCTAATCACCGCCGATCCGTGACCGCTTTAAAGCCCTGGGTCACTTAGGGTTCATCTAGTCTAAGCTCTAAAGGGTTTAGCTACTCATGATCATTACAAAAGACACAAAGACAAGGAAAAAGTTCATCATTCAAAGGAAGAACAGAAAAGGATCTGAAAAACCTAATTCAGACGACTCTGACAGACTCCGATCTTCGGTAAGTTGCACTCCTAGCTCCGGTTCTCCGAGATGGAAGGGATGGCATCACGATCTCTATTCGACTCTTCGAACTCCAGCTCTTCGCTCCAGAACTTCAGAGAATTCTCATCTCGAAAAGTTGTATTATGATTAATTATGATCTCCTCCTTTTTTTTTTCTTCGGGCCGCCGGATTAAGTATAAATACTTAACCCTAGTTGGGCCGGGCTGAGCTGATGTTTTCGCCGAAACCATAGGGATAGTTTCGGTGAAACTGGCTTTTAGTTCAGGGCTCCGCCGGCTGTTCAATGTCTTCGGTCCGAGCAATTGATTTATTTCGCCGAAACCATCCTTCTGTTGGCATCAGTTGATTTGAACTGCTGGTTTCACCGAAATTGGAGGCCTGGTTTCGCCGAAACTGTAAGTGTGAATGGCAGATTTTCGGTTTGACTTGATTGGCTCCTTGGATCGATTCCAGTTTGATTCCTCGAGGTTCCAACGCCTTAGACACGTCCATGGCTACTTTATTTGATGGCAAAAACCTGTGCTAACATGAAAACACTAGAAAACCATCAAATAGACCCGAAACGGGCCAAGGTAACACAAATGGCACGAGATAGGGCAATCGATTGAATATTCGTTATTCGACCCTAAAAACAATGTCTTAAGCAAAGAAATGTTGCTTAAATGAGGCTGATAATCACGTCAAATCGAGTGTCATCAGTGGGTCGGTTCCTTACACGTCTTTTCACGCGTTTTGGTTCACCTCGCTTTATCATAAGCGATAGGGGTACCCACTTCCATGGACATTTCGACCGGGTGTGCAAACGCTTTGGCGTCACCCACCGAATGTCCACAACTTACCATCCTCAAGCTAATGGTCAAGCAGAAGTGACAAACCGTGAGCTCAAGCGGATTCTTGATAGGACAGTTGGTCGGTCCCATAAGGACTGGTCATCTAAGCTCAATGATGTCTTATGGGCTTATCGAACTGCCTACAAGACTCACATCGGCACCTCACCGTATCAGCTGGTTTATGGCAAGGCATGCCATTTGCCAGTTGAGCTCGAGCACAAGGCGTTTTGGGCTAATAAAGAGTTGAATATGAGTTATGCAGTAGCAGGTAATAAGCGCCACGACCAGATCGCTGAACTTGAAGAACACCGTCTCCACGCGTATGAGAGCACGAAGCTTTACAAGGAGCGCACCAAAAGAATTCATGACTCCCAATTGAAAACAATCAAGCAATTCTACCCCGGAGATGAAGTCCTCTTATATAACTCTCGGTTGAAGCTCTTCCCGGGTAAACTGAAATCCCGATGGTCCGGCCCCTATACCATGGTTCGGCAATCGTCCCTGGGCAGTGTCCTAATTAAAGGCCACGGTCAAAAGCCATTCATGGTCACCGGTCACAGGCTCAAGAAATACCTACAGGGCTTAGCCGTTTCCCTCATCGACGTGCACTACTTTACATTTCCCCCATAACGCCGATCCAGGTATCGTCCAGCTCACGGACGTTAAGCAAGAGCGCTTCGTGGGAGGCAACCCACGGCTGGAGTCAGTTTGTTTTCGTTTTGAGTCATTTCTTTTAAAACTAAAAAAAACTGTTCGCCATTTTTCAAACGAGTTTTCGCCGAAAACTTCACAAATTTTCATCGAAAACTCAGGTCTTTAAATCCCCTGATCCTCCTGTTTCTCGCCACCGAAGAGTTCTCGCCGAAAACACAGACTTCTCGCCGAAATTTTTTTGATTTTAAATCGAGTCATTTTGTTCTGTGAGGGAATTTTTGCCGAAAAATCCACACTTTTTCGCCGAAAATTTGTGTTTTCATGAGGAATTTTCGCCGAAAATTTTGGATTTTCCCGCCTAATATAAAACCCCGAGTCGGCCTTTGTTTTTCGTTCCCCCCCGAAAACTCTCGCTCCGTTCGCTCTCTCTCTCCCTGTTCGCAGCCGCCAACCCGAGACCGCCGCCGCCGTCCTAGCAAGTCGCCGCCGCCGAACCACCCCCCTCCCCTCCTTGGTCGTTTTCAGCCTAGAGTCCTAGAATCGGAGCTCCACAGCTCCGGTTCTACCCGAAACGAGTTTTCAAGCTTTTGGTCGATTTCCCAGAGTTCCAATCGTTTTCTCGAGTCATGTCTTCCCGGTTAGTTGTTCAGCCCTTGATTTTGAATCTTTTGGCGTATTGACTTTTGGTTTTCGGCATGTTTGACTTTGGCTAACTTTTTGGTTTTCCTCGAATTGCGTGTTTGCTGTTGTGGTTTAATCTGGCTCAACTGTCTGCCTCATTTTGGTCTTTGTTGCCCTCGTGGATGATTTTCAAATGCTTGTATGCCGATGTTTTGTCTTGTGCTCTGCCTTATGACAAATTGCAACTTGTTTCATGCTTGATGGATTGAATACCATTTTCTTCCCTGCGTGCTGGCCGTTTCTTTGCTGCTATGTTTTGATATGGTGATCTCTCGTTTAATTTGCTTACCCCCACTTGTCCGCTTCGTTCCTCTCAGAACCGTGGTTTCAATCTAAGTGTGAGGTAGGATTCTTGTCTTCTAATTCTGGTCTGCCCTGAGTTATGTATTCAAGGAATCCGAAGCATTTCAAGACCACCAGTGCAGATAAAGAGGAGCGATCCAGGGCTCGACAGAACAAGGCTTCATCCTCCAGTCTTCCCACACCGTCTGCTTTGGTACCAGTTGATGTGACCTTAGTTCCACCAGCTGCACCGGCCCCCGTGATCCCTATCCCCAGTGCTCCTGCACCCGCCAGTGGGGCTCTGCATCCATTTATCGTTGCCCTAGAGCTGCACCAACTGGAGGTATATGAGAAAATTAAAG
This sequence comes from Linum lewisii, assembly GCA_034768395.1. Lineage (NCBI taxonomy): Eukaryota > Viridiplantae > Streptophyta > Magnoliopsida > Malpighiales > Linaceae > Linum > Linum lewisii. Next base: position 55,062,965 of record CM068302.1, read on the forward strand.
ACATTCCTCCGGCGAAGGTGGCAGTTCTCTCCTTGGACAGCCTCAAGAAGCACGACCCAGCTTGGGACTCCAACGTCGACCACATCCTTGAACAAATCGGCTTACGTTCTTTGACCACTTTCGGCTTCCCCTACACCCTGGTTGCCTTCCAGAAGTTCTGGAGTTCATTTGAGTGGACGACCCGGAAACCCCATCGCCCTCCTCAAGTGTATCAACTTCCGTCTCGGGGGAGTCAAGTACGAGAAGACCCTTGACGAGTTCGCCCACCTGCTCGACCCTCTTGCCATCGTCCAGGACGCCGCCCTTGGGTTCTCAAACGGCTACTCCATCGCGCGTGAACCTTACCCCGCAATATGGAAGTTCGTCACCAGTCAACCCGTGGTCAAGCCTATCATCAACCCCACGGTAGGCGACATTGTGCATCCTCTCTTTAAATTACTTCATTATGTTTGGACGCAATCCTTGTGTTATAGCAGTAAGGCGGGCCATCACCATGTCTCCCTGGGGGAACTCGTGCTGTTTCGTGCTCTAGAAAAGGAGCAACGTCTTCACCCTGGATGGTGGCTTGCGAGGTTCTTCCACAAGCGCACGACCACCAAGAAACTCCCCTCCGAACTTGCTGGCGGCACCTTTATTTCCTGTTTGATCAGCAACCTCTGGATCGGCGACAAATGGGGCCTTGGTATTCCTCGCGTCCAGATTGAGCACGTCGGAGCTGAGCTCACCATAGCTCGGGACCTCGACCTTACGGGCAGTCTCAACGAGTACATGATGGTGCAACGCCGCCCAAAGAAGCAGACCCCACCACCAGTTGCCACTCCTAAGGCCCCTGCCTCCCTTCTGGAGTCGTCTCCTCCACCGCAACCACAGATGCCCAACGAGATTAACGAGCGGCTGGCACGTATTGAGAAATGGCAGCTCGACTACTCTGCCGGTTCCCTTCAATGGCAGAAGGACCGGGTGGCGAATGAGGAGACGCAGAATGCGTGATGGGCTGTTCTGCAACAGTTCATGTCCAACCAGGAAGCTAGACAGCAGCTTGGGCAGCGACTTGGTGTTTCCCCTATCCTGACCCCACCCCCACCCCCACCTGCGAAACAGTGATCAGGTTGTTTCTATCCTCTTCCTTTATTTTTCTTTCTTCTTTTCGGATTTCGATCCATCTTTTTTATGTGTGGATCCGGGACACTTGTCCCGGTTTCCTTTTGATCTTTTCTTTGTTTTTGTTTTGTAGGTGTCTTTTTGTAGCTACTCTCCTCCGTTTCGTGGCGCGCTCTCCATTTTCGTCCACTACACCCCTTCCCAGGTTCCCCGTTCCTCTCAATCTTTTTTTCGTCCTGTGAGGACACAGAACAATCTAAGTGTGGGGTAGGATGTTAGAGAACCATGCATGCTCTTGATTGCTCTGTCTTTGTGTTTTGTGGTGCCTTGACCGATTCCTCTAGCATTAAAATGGCTCAGTTCTTGATTTTTTATGTTAAGTTGTTCTTCAATCTTTCATAATGATGCTTAGACTGCTTAACCTAGAACCTGAAAACCAACCTGTATATTTTGATGCTAAATTGCCTGGTCAGAACAGATTTTGAAAATCACACTTGTAGTTTGTCGCCTTGATTGCATGAAAATGACCGAATCCGACTAGCAAACCAAATGTGAGCTTTTGATCCATTGCATGTAACTTGCAATTGCAATTCTTTTTGAATGGTTTTCTGTTTTCTTGAATGAGTTAGAATTTGCATGAGACCTACTCGAGACCACACGATGACACGAGTCCTAGAATGATAGGGGCACCTAGATTCAGCTACTAAGCCAGATAGCCTACCTAATGCTAAATCCATTAGGTTTAAACCTTTAAGCTTGGCCTGTTCTTTCGGTTAGTTATACATTACAACCAATTCCCATTCTTTCACTCCCCGTTGATCCCCTGTGGTTGTAGTTCTAGATTAGCCTACCGGAAGTCGGTTTGTGGTAACCTGCCTATAGCCATTAAACAGATGGTCTTAGCTATTATGTCCAAACGTGTAAACCCCTCTAGCAACTAAAAGAAAGGATCGGCACAAAAAAAAATTCGAAAAAGTAAGAAAAAGAAAAGTTCAAAAGTTTCAAAGTTCAATAACGTTCTTCTCCCTACATATGGAAGAACTAAGTCAAAAAAAAATTCAAAAAAAAAATGTGTAAAGATAATTAAGTGCTAGGTTACTGGAGGGTATCATAGGACGAGCGTACATTATTCCACCCGTGTCTGGTTAGACGGTAGGAAGCCATAGGCTAGATTCGAGGGAAGTTAGTCGAAAGTTACACCACACCAAAGCCATCATCATACATCCCCTTCATCCATATCATTATAAACCCGTGTAGTGTAGAACTTGTTACAGCCCTAGCAGAGAAATCCTTCTTGACTAGTTCCTCGTGTTGTCACAGTGGTGGAGATGTGGTCGAATTGCAAACTTATGACAGAACTAAGCAACAGAAAATGATTGAGAGCATAAACATGTCCCTAAACACAGAGAGTGAGATTTTTCCCTTTGTACTAAATATTTCCTGTGTGAGGAGTCTGGTCGGTCAGGTCAAATTCGTGCATAATTGGTTACTATTACTCGTCGTGTGCAGTTTTTGGTGAGACCAGGTTGTTTAGCTGATCAGTATGCATGTTAGGTTTCTTGTTCTAGGAATTACCTGTCTAATAATTCATTGTGCATGCTTGAACTCCAACTTAATCGATCTTATCATTTGTGAACGTGAGCGTTTCTATTCAGTTTGCTTGAGGACAAGCAAAAGCTTAAGTGTGTGGTATTTTGTTGACACTCGATTTAACGTGATTATCAGCCTCATTTAAGCGACATTTCCTTGCTTAAGACATGGTTTTTAGGGTAGAATAGCGAATATTCACTAGACTGCTCTATCTCGTGCCATTTGTGTTACCTTGGCCCGTTTCGGGTCTATTTGATGGTTTTCAAGTGTTTTCATGTTAGCACAGGTCTTTGCCGTCAAATATAGTAGCCAAGGACGTGTCTAAGGCATTGGAACCCCCGAAGAATCGCACCGGAACCAATCAAAGAAGTCAATCAAGTCAACCAAAATCCTGCCCCAATTACACTTGAGTTTTCGGCGAAAACTGGTGAAGTTTTCGGCGAATACTCCAGAAGAAATCGGCCGAGCTTCACAAGATGAAGTTTTCGGCGAAAACCCCAAGTTCTCGGCGAAAAATCCTAGCCCGAAAATCACAGGAGACCAGCATCAATAGCCAGCCATTTTACAAAGAAGTTTTCGGCGAAAACTTCTTAAGTTTTCGCCAAAAACTCAAGGCAAATCCGGCAGGAATCAGTTTAGGTTTAAATACAAAAATCGGCCGGCTGAAAAGAGATCTCAGACTTACACTTTGGACGAAAATTCCAAGACTTAGATTAGAGAGAGAAAGAGTGAAGAGAGTTCGAGGAGCCAGGAAAGGATCGTGACGTCGTCCTTCCATCTCGGAAAACCAGTGCTAGGAGTTGAAGATCCAGCAGATTGAAGCTTCAAGGATTCGTCAAAATTAGGTTTTACAGTTCTTCTCTATCTTTCCTACCTGAGATGTATTCTTTGTTCATCTTCGATTCTCCTGTATTGAATATGAGTAGCTAAACTCATAGAGCTTAGATTAGATGAACCCTAAGTGACCCAAGGCTTTAAAGAGGTCACGGATCTGCGGTGATTAGATTCAAAATTCATTCAGTTCTCCTTCATGTTTGATTTGTTCTTTGTTCTCTGTGTTTCTTGTCTGGTTTGGCCACCTAGATTAGATTCTTGTTAAGCTAAGGATAGAAGCGAACGCTCGCCTTACTTTAAAACACCAAATCAAACAATTAACCTATTCATTGGATTATGCCTTTCATAGGAACCAGTTAGGGTTAATCCATTGCAAGAGTAACTCATAAATCGCTAGTAACTGCACTAGTTAGTTTAGTCGTCGCAAGAGGCGACCGTACCCGGGCGACTAATTAATCGTGGTAGTTAGATCGGATAGAGAGAACGTTCGTCAGTCTTAAACCTAAGGATAAGGAGTTATGATGGTGTCTGTGAACTGAATGAACTAGAATCAAAAATCGTTGGTCTGTTGACTGCCAATGCTCTGGTGATCTAAGGGGGATTCGCAGTCTAAGCTTGCCTGTCATCTGTCTAAGTCAAACAACCAATCTTTCTGCATTCAAATTTCATTTCATTTCTCCGTGCATTCTAATATAGAAGTCATGGAACTCACACCACGCACTACGTGTTCAACCTTGAGTAAAATTGCCAACATATTTGAGTAAGCAATTAGAAGAGGCCCATGGAATATGATCTACCCTAGCTTCTAGCTTGGTAGTTATTTGATTGACCGCTTCACAACGTTCATCACCAATCTGTGTCATAGAGCTCCCGGAATTGTAGAACCTCCATGCCATGTTGGTGTGTCGTGTCCTGACCTTCCTCCAATAGAGAGATTGCCGCCTTTGAGTCCATGAGGAGGACAACTTGCCTAAAGCCCGCATCCCATGTGCGTTTCAGGCCTTCAATAGCGCCTCTGAGTTCAGCACGCGTAATCGAGCAGGTACCAAGATTAATCGTGTAAGCCAAAAGACAGCGACCAAACTCGTCCCTCAACAAGCCCCCAGCTGTTGTTTCCGCTCGAGAAGGATTTACGAATCCGTCCGTGTTGAGAGTAACCCAGCCAGGGGGTCCAGGATCCCACGCGATCTCAGTCTCCTGCCTATTAATTGGACTGCCCAACACATAAGCATTTCTTCTGGACGCATCCTCCACATTATGCTTCCAAATGTTAGATTTAATTGCAACTCCCAACGAGTTCGAATGAGTACCTGTGAACACTCTGTCGTTCCTCGCCTTCCCAATTAACCAGCAAGTAATGCCGAAAAGAATGTTGTGTTCAGATTTCAGGAAGTGACAGCTCCAAGCTTTTAAATCATTCTTCCATTCCGTGCTGGAGCAGTCGAATTCTCGGATTTGGCTCCAAACCTCCATCGCGAACTTACAATCCCTTAGAACATGAAGCACTGACTCGGCTTGGTCAGGGCAAGCGTCGCAGCTTGCGTCTGTTGTGAAGTGACGACGCACTCTTGTTGAATTCGTCATAATTTTCTCATGGGCAACCAACCAAAGGAAGAATTTAATTCCACTCGGACCTCCCCACTGCCAAACCGCACGTCAGGGATCCTTGAGCTTCGAGTTTGCAAGCTTGGAAATAATCCGGTAAGCTGATTTAATAGAAAATTGGCAGTTACTCTCCTCGCCCCAAACCCACTGATCCTCCCCACGATCAATATCTGGGGGAGATATACCAATCACCAGCTTAACAACCTCATCTGGCAGCAGTCAGGACAACTTATCGTAATCCCACGTACCTTCCGGGCTCGTATAGTCGGCCACACAATCATCAATGATCTGGGAAATGTCAACGCCATCCGCAAAATCAATAAGGTGAGCACCACTATCCACCCATCTAGCAGTCCAAAATGTCGTGTCCCTGCCATCCCTGATTGCCGATCTAGCTCCAAGGAGCATTGTTCCCCACTCACCGGTAAGACCTCTCCAGAGAGGAGATTGGATCGAGCGGTTCTTACGAGTTAGGCTCATGTTCGTCTCTTTGAAATACTTGCCCTGAAGAACCCTCACCCACAATTTATCCGGTTCTTGAACGAACTTGAAGGCAAGTTTAGTCATATAAGCTTTATTGAGGTTCCGGGAGAGCTTGAGTCCCAACCCGCCATCCTCCTTAGGAGTACACACCCTCTCCCAAGCCAAAAGGTGCGTCTTTCTTGAGTCCTCTGTCGAGCCCCAGGCAAAATCTTGAATCCTCTTGTCAATTTCCTCGCAAGTATTATGATGAACGTCGCAGAAGCGGTTGATCAAATACTACCCAGCTAACTAGAGCTAAGCAGATCGTATTCCAGGGGTCTTCTAAGATTGACTACTTCAAAACTGGCAAAATACTCGAATGCAAGAAAGTTGTGCGTGGTGTGAGTTCCACGACTTCTAAATCTACGAAATGCGGAGAAATTAAAAATTAAACTAAAGCAGATTGGAAATTAGGGTTTGAAAACAAGGATGACAGACGAACTTAGACTTTGAATCCCCCTTCGTTCCCCAGAGCATTGGCAATCAACAGATCAGCGGATTTCGATTCTCGTTCAATCAATTACTAAGACACCACCATAACTCCTTACCCTTAGGTTTAAGACCGGCGAACGTTCGCTCTATCCGTTCTAACTACCAAGATTAACTAGCCGCCCGGGTACGGTCGCCTCTCGCAATGACTTAATTAACTGGTGTAATTACTAATGATTAATGAGTTACTCTTGCAGTGAATTAACCTTAACCGGTTCCTACGAAAGGCACGCTCCAATTATAAGGTTAATTGTTCAATTTGATGTTCTAAAGTAAGGCGAGCGTTCGCTTCTATCCTTAGCTTAACCAGAATCTAATCTAGGTGATCAATCCAGACAAGAAACATGAACAAAGAAGAACAAATCAAACATGAATGAGAAACTGATTGAATTTCGAATCTAATCACCGCCGATCCGTGACCGCTTTAAAGCAATGGGTCACTTAGGGTTCATCTAGTCTAAGCTCTAACGAGTTTAGCTACTCATGATTATTACAAAAGCAACAAAGACAAAGAAAGAGTTCATCATCCAGAGGAAGAACAGAAAAGAATCTGAAAAACCTAATTTAGACGACTCTGACAGACTTCGATCTTCGGTAGATAACACTCCTAGCTCCGGTTCTCCGAGATGAAAGGGATGGCGTCACGATCTCTTTCCAGCTCTTCGAACTCTAACTCTTCGCTCCAGAACTTCAGAGGATTCTCTGAATTCTTATCTCGAAAAGTTGTATTTTGTGAATTATGATCTATCTCTTCCTTGGGCCGCCGGGTTAAGTATTTATACTTAACCCTAACTGATCCGGATTACTCTATTATTTTCGCCGAAAATATAGGGATATTTTCGCCGAAAATATGCTTGTGAATGGAAGTGATCTCTCTGCCCTTTCTTCTCGGTCCGAAAACACATAGTTTTCGCCGAAACCATCCTTCAAGTGGCATCAGTCGATATGTGATGTTATTTTCGCCGAAATCAATAGGTAATTTTCGGCGAAAATATCTTTGTAATCGGGCAGGATTTTGTTTGACTTTGATCGGCTCCTTTGATCGATTCCGATTCAGTTCCTCGATGTTCCAATGCCTTAGACACGTCCTTGGTTACTTATTCGACGGCAAAAACCTGTGCTAACACAAAAACACTAGAAAACCATCAAATAGACCCGAAACGGGCCAAGGTAACACAAATGGCACGAGATAGGGCAATCGATTGAATATTCGTTATTCTGCCCTAAAAACCATGTCTTAAGCAAAGAAATGTCGCTTAAATGAGGCTGATAATCACGTCAAATCGAGTGTCATCAAATACCCCACACTTAAGCTTTTGCTTGTCCTCAAGCAAACTGAATAGAAATGCTCATGTTCATAAATGATAAGATCGATTAAATTGGAGCTCAATCAAACACAATGAATCATTAGACAGATCGATCCTAGAACAAGAAACCTAACATGCATACAGATCAGCCAAACTACCTGGTCTCACTAATAAACTGCACACGACAAGTAATTAGCAACCAATCATGCACGAATTTGACCTGACCGACCAGACTCCTCACACAGGATATATATAGTACAATGGGAACTCCTACTCTCTGTGTTTAAGGACATGTTTCTGCTCTCAATCATTTTTTGTTACCGAATTTTGTCATAAGTTTGCATTTTGACCACATCTCAACCACTGTGACAACACGAGTATCTAGTCAAGAAGGACTTCCCTGCTAGGACCGTAATGAAATCTACACTACTCGGGTTTATAATGAGATGGATGATGGGAATGTATGATGATGGCTTTGTGCGGTGTAGCTTTCGACTAACTTCCCTCGAATCTACTCTATGGCTTCCTACCGTCTAACCAAACACGGGTGGAATAATGAACGCTCGTCCTATGATACCCTCAAGCAACCTAGCACTTATTCTTTTTCTTTACACGATTTTTTTTCTTTTCTTATTTTTGAACTTTTCTTTTGACTTCGTTCTTCCATTTGTAGGGAGAAGAACGTTTTATTGAACTAAAACTTTGAACTTTTTCTTCTGATTTTTCTTTTCTTCACTATTTTTTTTTTGAAACTTTCTTTCTTTTTCTTCTACTTTACTTTTTTCTTTTCTTTTTGTGCCGATTTTCTTTTAGTTGCTAGAGGGATTTACACGTCTGGACATATTAGCTAAGACCACCTGTTTAATGGCTATAGGCAGGTTACCACAAATCGACTTCCGGTAGGTCAATCTAGAACTACAACCACAGGGGATCAACGGGGAATGAAAGAAATGGGAAATGGCTGTAATGTATTATCGGACCGAAAGAACAGGCCAAGCTCAAGGGTCTAAACCTAGTGGATTTTATCGTTTGGTAGGCTATCTGGCTTAGTAGCTGAATCTAGGTGCCCCTATCCTTCTAGAACTCGTGTCATCATGTGGTCTCGAGTAGGTCTCATGCAAATTCTAACTCATTCAAGCAAACAGAAAACCACTCAGAAAGAATTTAAATTGCAAGTTACGTGCAATGGATCAAAAGCTCACAGTTGGTTTGTTAGTCGGATTCGGTCATTTTCATGCAATCAAGGCTACAAACTACAAGTGTGATTTAAAAATTCTGTTCTGACTAGGCAATTTAGCATCAAAGTAAACAAGTTGGTTCTCAAGTTCTAGGTTAAGCAGTCTAAGCATCATTATGAAGGGTTGAACAACAACTTAACATCAAAAATCAAGAACTGAGCCATTCTAATGCTAGAGAGACTGGAATGGAATCACGAGGCACACATAGAACACAATCAAGGGCAATCAAGTTCATGCAAGGTTCTTAGCATCCTACCCCACACTTAAATCGGACTGTGTCCTCACAGGACTAATTCTAGAGTTCAGAGTGAAGTAGAAGAACCTGGACCGAGATGATTGGTGTAGGGGATGAGCACGGGTCCTCGGAGCGGAGGGAATCTACCCAAGCGAAGCAAAGGGAATCTCCCAACTGCCTACAATACAAAAACAAATAAAACATAAAAAGGAAACCGGGACAAGTGTCCCGGATCCACACAGAAAAAAAGTTGGACCGAAATCCGAAAAGAATAAATAAAAAGAAGACACCAGAAAAGGAATACAACCCGATCACTGCTGGTCCGGTGAACCGGGAGGTGGAAAGTGGAGAAATTCGTCGAGCTGGCGTGGCTCATATCGCCTGTCGGCGCGGCGCATATGTTGCTGCATAATAGTCCACCGCGCCTCTTGAGTGGCGTTGTCGGTGATGCGCCACTCCTGCAGTCGCTCGTACAATTCCCCAACATCCGCGGGGTGTGTCGGGGCTGTTGGGGAGGCGCCTGGTATGGATCGGGAATGTGCGGCGGTGACTGGTGAGCATACCCTGCCTGATGATGTGGCGAGGGTATATAATCGTGGAATACTGGTGGCGGCTGGGGCTGCTGCTCCTCAGCATCATCTTCTTCCTCCGACTCGACCACAGGCTGGAGTGGAGGATCCACAGCTACATGGGGACTGAGGTCGAGTTCTAAGTCGTACTCAACCGCTAAGTCTCCTCCAACGGTCCTAACTGGGTGTCGTGGAATGTGCGGGCCATATTCATGGCTGATGCCGAAGGAGATGATGAGCTGACCTATGAAGTTACCCCCCATGAGTCTACGAGGTGGCGTCTTCTTCCTGGTCTTCTGGCGGAAGATGCGTGCCAGTACCCAGCCGGGGTGTAAAGGGTAGCAGAAGCATGAGCTCCTCCTTGAGGATATGGTGGCGATCCTTATTGGAACATATAAAAGGGATCTACGTCAAACCATATGAACAAATTTAAAGAGAGGGTGAGAGAGAGACTTAACTGAGTTGCTCGCCCCGAGGCGATCGCCAGGTACGCCTGTCATGTGGCTCCAGAGCGCGTTGTACTCCTCCTCGTCATCATCTTCGCCCCAATCTAGGTGATGATCGTGATAGTGCTCGTAGGGAATGCCGAGATGAGCAGCAAACTCATCGTAGGTGAGCTGCCTGTACACCCCACCGAGATAGAAGGTGACCACCTTCTGGCGCTGCTTCCTCTTGTGCTCATCCAGATCAAAGGTTGCCCAGAACTCCTGGAGGGCGATGTCTGGGAACTCGGCAGCGATGGTGGTCAGCTCTAGGAGACCTGCCGGTGCTAGGGCGTCATGCACATTCCGGTGGTAGTCCTCGTCGTGATCGAAGAGGGACTCCATGGAGAGAGGGCGCACGTCAGCTCCACGAACGTGCTCGATCTTCTGGAAGCACTCAAAGTAGAAGTCAGGTAGACGGGCGATAGTGCGATGGTATCCAGCCCGGCGAGGTAGTGCAGGTGGAGGACCCAGAACGGCGGGTGTGACGAGAGCGGCAGCTCCTGAGCTCGAGGCGCCATCAAGTCGCGCCTTAGTCCTGCGCTCATAAGTGGTGTTCCTAAGACCAGAATGAAACCAGATTAGTCAACTAAAATCCTACCCCACACTTAGTAGAAAAACTCAATTTCACAAAGAAATGAGGGAAACTAAGTGGGGTAAGCAAAGCGAAGTAACCGGTAATCATAGACGATAAAATACATACTTAGGAACAGCCAAAATCGGATAAGCACAATCAGAGTTCAAAACGTCAAACCGACATTCGGAAAGTCAACATTATAAAGAATCAATCCTATGCATAGCAACACATGATCAAATGATATGGAAATTAAGCACGAAACTCCCTAAGCATGCTAGAACAGTTCTATAAGTTCAGCTAACCTAGTTCACACGAAAACAGTCGGCACGCAAATCGAGGCAAACCGAAAAGTCAACCGAAAGTCAACCCCGACGAAATTCAGCAATCCATATGTCAAAAGATTCGTATTGAAAAGTTCTACAACTTACCTTGAAGCCATGACTGCTAAAAATGAACGGGTTGGGAGGAATCGGTGAAAAACTTTGAAAATGAGGGTTTCGGTGAACTGGAGCTGTAGAGCTCCGATTCGGCTGTTCTAGGGCTCAATGGAGTCGGAATGGAGAGGGGAGTTGAGCGGCGGCGGTCGGCGACGGTGGCGGTGGCGGGAAACGGCGGCGACGGCGGTTTTAAAGTGGGGTGGCGGCGGCGATTTTGAAACAAAAGGGGAGAGGGTTTATTTTCGGGTTTTGAACGAAAATGGGAAGTGAGGAGAGAGAGGAGGGAGACCGGATTTTTAAGAGGGGATTTTCTGACTTTCAAAGGAATTTTCAGCGAAACCAATAGGTTGTTTTCGCCGAAAATGGAAGTTAAAATGGCTGCCGGTTATCAAATAAATTTTCGCCGAAAACATTCAACTCTTCGAACCGCAAATGTTAAACAGGAGACCGGGTTCGAAAATCAAAGGGCGATTTCACCGAAAATAAAGGGTGATTTCGCCGAAAATTTTGAACTACTCGGGTGAAAATATTTTCGCAAATCCGGCCAACTTCAGAAAATCACAGTTAAATCCATAAAAATCGGAACGACCTCAATCAACTTACGACTGACTCTATGACACACAGACTCTACACGAAAAATAATAAATCAAACAAACTGACACTTTTGTCTCCCCCGAACCGACTCTAAAATACAAAGTTCAACAAAAATTAAAACAGACTCCAGCCGTGGGTTGCCTCCCACGAAGCGCTCTTTTATTAACGTCCTTGAGCTGGACGATACCTAGACGGTATTAGGAGATATCCCAACTTAGATTCTCCTTAACGCTCCGGTCGGAGTTCATGAAGTACAGCTTCGGGACTTCTCCGGTAAGCGTGAATCTCTTCCCGTTTGCATGCAAAAGCTTGGTACGTCCATCGGGAAGATGATCGACGAACTTGAACGGTCCGAACAGTTCTCTAGAGAGATCATCCTTCTTGATTGTTACGATGGAAGGAATGAAGACTGTCGGCTTCTTCTTTTCTTTTATCTTCGGCTTGGTATCACCAGGATCGGTGATCGTCAGTATTTCCTTAGGAGATGCTTTCGGCTTCTCCTTTCATACTTGCTCCGGCGCCGGTTTCTCAGAACTAATTGGTGGTGCAGCTAGCTCGGTGGAAGACAGCGGAACTTTTGGTCTCCAGACCATTTGGGTCTTCGTCTTCTTGTTCTTTCCCCGAGGCCTGCTCAATTTAGTGCTTGGTGGCTTAGAAGAGACTTGCAGTTCCTTCTTCTTCTTGGGCAGCTTCTGAACCAAAGTTTCTGGCTTCTTCTTAATGACCTGTTCAATATTTGCAGCAACAACTGATCTAGAGACACTGGAAGAAGCATTAGTAACGGAGTTGACCGGAGTCAACTCCACAATTTCAACAGCTAGGCAGTGAGATTCTTCATTCCCAGAGTCATATTTCATGCCATCTTTAAGACGGAACATTTTCATTTCTTTACCGACCCTTAGAGTTAAAGAACCATTGGGAACGTTAATATTCATTCCAGTAGTAGCCATGAAAGGTCGACCTATGAGAATGGTAGAATCATCTGTACTAGTATCCATAATCACATAGTCAGCTAAAAACGTGAACGGACCACATTTAGTGACAACGTCTTTAATCTCTCCCTTAGGGGTTTTAAGTGATCTATCAGCAAAGACAAGTTGCATACTAGGCGGTTCAAGTTCTCCTAGGTTTAACTTTTCAAACAGGCTCAGAGGCATGACATTAACAGACGCTCCTAGATCAACTAAGCAACGTTTAATCTCAACATCATTAATGACCAAAGGCAAGGTAAAAGAACCAGGATCAGATAACTTAGCTGGATATGGAGAAGCAGGTTTCTTAATACGAATGTCAGGATATCCTTCCTTGTTCCCCTTCATCCCAGTCTCGATCCTTGCATTTGGCAGCAATGCTCTAGGAAAATGAGGTTTCAAGACGTACGGTGCAAGAGGAGGATCATCCTCCTTAGGCGCCGGTTTCTGTTATGCTTCTTTTTCTTCTTCCTCCGGAGTCTCAGCGATCCTGCGTAAGACAGAACAAGCATCAACAATTAAGTTTGGAAGTTTTCGAGCGGTTACCATCTTGGCTTGCTCCTTTCTCGGATTCGGCTTTGTCTGGCTTGGAAGTTGGCCAAATGGTCGACCAGATGCTAGCATGCTCGAGATGTTGTTCACGGCTTGCTCAATCCTTTGTCCAGATGCTATCTGTTCTTGATTGAGAAGAGTTTGAGCCTTGAACTGACTGTCATGATCATCGAGTCTAGTGATGATCTGGCTGAGCTTCTTATCCAGGTTACTGGCATTGTTCTCTCTTTGATGTTGCTGCCCTGGATAGGTATTATTAAGATATTGATTCTGGCGATTGCCAGGAGCAGTTCCATAATTACCCGGATTACGATGCGGCGGCTGGTAGACACCTGTCGGCGGATGGTTAGGCTTCTGATCCTGAGCTGGACCAGCCGGGCGGTTATTCTGGTTCTGGTTATGGTTGGCGTCGGCATTGTAGGGAGGTCTGTCTTGATAGTTCCCTTGCTGTCTGAAGTTACGGTAGCCAGCATAACCATTTTGATTATTGACGAAGCCTTGTTGGATGAAATTTACCTCTTCGGCAGACCAGACTTCTGCCTTACCAAAATTCTGACAACGGCCTCCGTTATGTGCGCAAGCTCCACACCACTCACAATCGGCAACGTAGACAGAGGCTGCCGGTGGCTTGATCGGTGTGGTAGACTTCTTCAAATGCTTCTCTACCTCTACTTTGATTGTAGCTTCGAGATCTAGTTTGCTCCTTGATCCTTCAGATTGTCGTTCCCAGTTCCTTGACTTGGAAGCACAGTTTGCGAAGTGAAGAAGAGCAGCTTCAGGTGTTAGTGTAGTGCAATCCCCTTCAGCTAGAGAATTGACCCACTTGGCAGATTCTTCTCGAAGTCCACGAGCAAAGATCTCAGCTAACTGCCTCTGCTCGAATCCATGATGAGGGCAGGTGTAGAGAAGTTCTTGGAATCGATTCCAAGTATCATATAAGCTTTCTCCTTCTTTCTGGGAGAATCTGGCGATGCTGTCCTTGATGGCGGTTGTTCTGGCCGGAGGGAAATATTCTTCAACGAAGTCCTGAGCCAGAGTATCCCAATCAGTGTAATAGCCAGGTGGTTTGCCAGTAAGCCACCTCTTAGCAGGGCCTTTCAGAGAGAACGGGAAAGCTCTCAGACAAAGAGTGTTTTTGTCGAGGTTTCCGCTCTTGAAAGTGCTGCAGAGATCAAGGAAGTCTGCAAGATGAGTGCACGGATTGTCTAGGGGCCTGCCTTCAAACTGTAAATCCCTAGAGATCATAGTCAAGAATGAAATCTTGATCTCATAGTCAGGATCTCCTTCAATGTGCGGAACGGCAATGGCAGATCGAACGCTAGTCGCGCTCGGCTTGTTATAGTCTGCTAGACTCTTCTGTGCAGGTGGTGGCGGTGGCGGTTGATCGCCATTTGGTGGTGGTGGTGGTAATCTATCGTCCATGGTAGGGGATGGAGGAGGTGAGAGTGATTCGGTGTATGAAGCGGATGAAGATGACGGTACAGGTGAGGATGGAGATGAGGAACTCTCCTTTGGTTTCTCGATCTTGATCGGAGTGATGAATGGATTGGATCTGCCTTTCTTCAGAATCTGTGATCGTAGAGGTGTAGCAGAACTGCCTGGTCTCTCTGCACTCTTAGCCTGTTCGGTTTGAGAGCGAGTCCAAGGACGGTGAGGCATACACCTGTAAACCTACAGATAACAAAGACAAACAAAACCAGTGTAAAATCGAAGTGGATGGAAAAATGAAAGATGGAAAGTAGAAGAATAAATTGCCAGTTCTTCTTTCAAACAATCAAAAGAAGTCCCCGGCAACGGCGCCAATTTGATGAACGTCGCAGAAGCGGTTGATCAAATACTACCCAGCTAACTAGAGCTAAGCAGATCGTATTCCAGGGGTCTTCTAAGATTGACTACTTCAAAACTGGCAAAATACTCGAATGCAAGCAAGTTGTGTGTGGTGTGAGTTCCACGACTTCTAAATCTACGAAATGCGGAGAAATTAAAAATTAAACTAAAGCAGATTGGAAATTAGGGTTTGAAAACAAGGATGACAGACGAACTTAGATTTTGAATCCCCCTTCGTTCCCCAGAGCATTGGCAATCAACAGATCAGCGGATTTCGATTCTCGTTCAATCAATTACTAAGACACCACCATAACTCCTTACCCTTAGGTTTAAGACCGGCGAACGTTCGCTCTATCCGTTCTAACTACCAAGATTAACTAGCCACCCGGGTACGGTCGCCTCTCGCAACGACTTAATTAACTGGTGTAATTACTAATGATTAATGAGTTACTCTTGCAGTGAATTAACCCTAACCGGTTCCTACGAAAGGCACGCTCCAATTATAAGGTTAATTGTTCAATTTGATGTTCTAAAGTAAGGCGAGCGTTCGCTTCTATCCTTAGCTTAACCAGAATCTAATCTAGGTGATCAATCCAGACAAGAAACATGAACAAAGAAGAACAAATCAAACATGAATGAGAAACTGATTGAATTTCGAATCTAATCACCGCCGATCCGTGACCGCTTTAAAGCCCTGGGTCACTTAGGGTTCATCTAGTCTAAGCTCTAACGAGTTTAGCTACTCATGACTATTACAAAAGCAACAAAGACAAAGAAAGAGTTCATCATCCAGAGGAAGAACAGAAAAGAATCTGAAAAACCTAATTTAGACGACTCTGACAGACTTCGATCTTCGGTAGATAACACTCCTAGCTCCGGTTCTCCGAGATGAAAGGGATGGCGTCACGATCTCTTTCCGGCTCTTCGAACTCTAACTCTTCGCTCCAAAACTTCAGAGGATTCTCTGAATTCTTATCTCAAAAAGTTGTATTTTGTGAATTATGATCTATCTCCTCCTTGGGCCGCCGGGTTAAGTATTTATACTTAACCCTAACTGATCCGGATTACTCTATTATTTTCGCCGAAAATATAGGGATATTTTCGCCGAAAATATGCTTGTGAATGGAAGTGATCTCTCTGCCCTTTCTTCTCGGTCCGAAAACACATAGTTTTCGCCGAAACCATCCTTCAAGTGGCATCAGTCGATATGTGATGTTATTTTCGCCGAAATCAATAGGTAATTTTCGGCGAAAATATCTTTGTAATCGGGCAGGATTTTGTTTGACTTTGATCGGCTCCTTTGATCGATTCCGGTTTAGTTCCTCGATGTTCCAATGCCTTAGACACGTCCTTGGTTACTTATTCGATGGCAAAAACCTGTGCTAACACAAAAACACTAGAAAACCATCAAATAGACCCGAAACGGGCCAAGGTAACACAAATGGCACGAGATAGGGCAATCGATTGAATATTCGTTATTCTACCCTAAAAACCATGTCTTAAGCAAAGAAATGTCGCTTAAATGAGGCTGATAATCACGTCAAATCGAGTGCATCATATTAACAGGAAGGACAGAGGTCTGCATAGCATACGCAGGAATAGCTGCAAGAACAGACTGTGCAAGAGTAACCCAACCAGCAAGGGAAAGAGTTTTAGATTTCCAACCTGACAGCCTCTGATCAATCCTGTCGATAATCCCCTGATAAGTATTTGTCGTCGTACGACCATGGAGGATCGGAACTCCAAGATATCTGCCCAGATCCTGCGTGAGCGGGATTCCGAGAGTTCTCGAGATGCTCCCCGCGATCTGCCTTGGGGTGTTCTTACAAAGGAAGCAAACTGACTTTTCCTTACTAACTGATTGGCCAGAAGCATCACAGAATTTGTATCATCGATGCCTGAGCTGTTGAGGCTTCTCCCATTAAGATGAGATCATCTGCATAAAAAAGATGAGAAAGACTAGGTCCTCCGGCCGAAAGAGTTAGTGGCTGCCAACTACCCATCCGAAATGCCTCGTTAATAAGATGACTTAATCTTTCCATGCACAAAGTAAAGAGAAAGGGAGACAACGGGCAACCTTGTCGAATACCTCTCTCCGGGATGAATTTAGAGGTCAAACCCCCATTTCAGAGAACTTGGAAGTTTGCCGTTCTGACACAAGCCATGATAAGGTCAATAGTCTTGACCCCAAAACCCGCAGCTCTTAGGGTATCCTCGAGGAAGGACCACCTGACCCGATCATACGCCTTAGAAAGATCAATTTTGATCACCATCCTCTTCTTGTGGCTATTAAATTTCTCCATAGAATGTATAACCTCTTGCAGGATAATAATGTTCTCAGAGATCTGTCTTCCTGGAACAAAGCTAGCTTGGGTACTCTGAATTAACTCTGGCAGCAAAGGTCTAATTCTCGTAGCTAGACATTTGGTTAAGACTTTGTAGATCACATTGCAAAGACTTATAGGACGAAGCTGGTTAAGGGATTCAGGATGCCTAACCTTGGGAATCAATACAATGAATGTCTCATTGATGGAAGCAACAAACCCAGCTGTCCCAGAAGAAACTATGAATCATATCAGTAAGAGAAGCTCTAATTGTGTTCCATTGGCGTTGGTTGAAAGCCATCAATACCGGGAGCTTTAAGGCTATTCATACTTCTGATCACACCCTTGATCTCGTCAATATCAGGCAGCCGGCAAAGATCATCAGCAATCTCCGCATTGACTGGGTCAAAGGAAGCGGGAATTAGCATTCTCGGCCCTTCCTCTTTAGTGAAGAGATTGGAGAAATAAGACAGGGCTAGGTTCTGAAGAGCAGCCTGGTCATCGATCCAAGTCCCCGTCTCGTCACAAAGGCTAACAATTTTGTTGGAAACTCTACGACAGAGCGTGACTTGGTGGAAAAAGCGGGTATTACGATCACCATCCGCAATCCAGTCAGCTCTAGACTTCTGAGCCCACAAAACAGTCTCCTCCCAAATAACATGCTCAAGCTCGCGGCGAACCTTATTTTCGGCCAAAATGTTCGAGTCAGAGTGATCGGCGGCTGATCTTTCCTCCAATTCGTCCAGATGTCTTAAAAGGGCCTCCTTTCGATTAGCTATGTTTCTAAACACTTCGTTGTTCCATCTACGGAGCCTAGTAGCCAGGATTTTAAGATTCTGAGGAGCTGGCCGATCAGCACTCCAAGCCGAATTCAAGACCCTAGGGAAATCATCGTGAAGTATCCACGGGATCAGAAAACGGAAAGGCCTCCGTGCTCTGTTGGAGGTATTAAGTCCAAGAAGGCAGGCAAGGACTGGTCGTGTGATTCGAACGAAGACAAGGAAGATGTTTGACAACGGCTTCAGGGAAGGCTAATCTCCAG
This sequence comes from Linum lewisii, assembly GCA_034768395.1. Lineage (NCBI taxonomy): Eukaryota > Viridiplantae > Streptophyta > Magnoliopsida > Malpighiales > Linaceae > Linum > Linum lewisii. Next base: position 55,081,261 of record CM068302.1, read on the forward strand.
TCAATCGTAGCTAGGCCTCTATCAAGTCTTTCTCTGAGGGAACCACGAAACCAAGTAAAATTCGGGCCTTTGAAACCCAAATCATGGAATCCACAGGTCTCGATGCAGTCTCTAAATGAAGCTGCACGATTAGGATTGAAGGGAGCTCCTCCGCTCTTCTTGTCTGCGCTCGTGATGCTGTTGAAGTCCCCGAGGAGAAACCAGGGGTGACTTTCAGTAGCAACTCTGTCTTTTAACTCGTCCCAGAGAAGGGTTATACCGGCTGGGTTCAGTTTAGCATATATTGCTGAAACCAAACTGACCGGCCGATTAGGAATGAGAATTTCAAGATGGAGAGCTTGATCCGACCTATCAACTTCACGCAACGTAGCCAACGCAGAGTTCCACAGAGCCCAAATTCCACTAGAGAAGCCTTGAGCTTCGACAAGGATACGACTATCAAAATCTAGTTTATCAATAACTTTCTTGGCCACCTCTCCACTAATTCTTGGTTCGAAGATGAACACAATGTTTGGCTTATATTTCAAAATATAGTATCTCAGTGTCGGACTAAAATCCTCATGTCCGGCACCTCTACAATTCCATGAGAAAATGATCATAAAAAAGGGAAGAGGATTGAAGATCGTGCAATCAACTTCGGTCAGGTGGCTTGCCCGATTTTGTCCCGTTATCAATCTCGGCGGTCTTCGGAGCCTGTTTGGAAACGAATGACCTGATAGGCTTATTAATTCCCTTTGCCATCGGAGTGGGTTTACCCCCCATGGTGCTAGCTGAACTCACTGCCTTCTTCCCTGTCCGATTCCCCGTGCTCTGTGTCTTGGGTTTGCCTGGCTTGCTTGAAGACCCCTGAAAGATCAGGTTTGTGTACGTGACAGGTCTGAAACCAGACCTGATTCAATGTTAACTTTACTGACTGTGGTCTTTGAGCCTCCCAATTTGGGATGTTGGAGAGGGTGAGTACCAGCATCACACACCTGGGCAGAGCTTGCCGGCGTATTAGTCACATCTACAAGAGGTTTCCGGACCGTAAACCCATGACCACCGGAACCTCACCTCCCGAATTTTGTGCATCAAGTTCGTCCGCCCTTTGAAGAATCTGGGATAACTTAGTCGCGTGATCAGCTATGATAGACTCGAGCCCAGAGGGACCCAAATTTCCTGCAGTGTCCCGTGGAGCACTCGGAACATCAGACTCCTCCGAATGGAGAGCTGAAAAACGAGAACCCGACGAAGGTTTCTGTTTTACAGCCTGAACATCCTTCTTCGGTCTCTCTCTCTGTTTACAAGCAACAATCATCCAATCCCCTGTAGCTGCATCTACTTTGGCGGGTTCAGGTATGACCACTTCCTCCGCCGAAGCAGGTTCCTTCTCTGATTGCGGTTTAGATGCGAGCATTCGTTGAGCTTGTGTCCATAGAAACCACAATTAACACAGATATTCTCCAGACTCTCGTATTCGACATAAAAAGTTCTGTTTTCAAGCATATATTTCCCCAATAGCGGCTTAGAAACATCAACCTCAATGCAAACCCTCGCGTAGCGAGCTCTAGCCCCCTTCTCCGTAGCCAGGTCTAGACGAGCCGTCTTTCCAATACAATTTCCAATCCTAGTAACCGCCAGACGATTGAAATACTGTATAGGGAGCCTTGGAAGGCGCACCCATGTAAGGATGGATTTGATGGGTTCCTCCTCGTTGAAACTTGGCGTCCATCTAGCGACCGAGAAGTAATAATAAAAAATCTTCCAAGGGCCTTCGAAAGCCGCACGCTGATAATCGTCATGGTCCGAGAAACGGACGAGGAAAAAGGCATTGGCGACATCCGAGACGATGATGGAACCCGCCCTCGCCCAAAGAGACTCAAGTCTACGTTTGATAGTCCCAAAAGCAAACGTCTTCTCTATAACATTGACCACCAAGGCCTTTGACCAAGGTTTGTAGAAACTTCGGACTTCTTCATCAGAAAAAGTAACCCTAGGGCAGCGAGGGTCTTGCTCTGAATCCTCTTGCATGGCCGCAGGTGGTGAGCCGCCCGGTCGTTGTTCGGACGTTCAGCCAAATAAACTACTAATGCTAAGAAAAAGCTATAGCAGATCGTATTCCGAGGGTCTCATATGACTGACTACTTCAAAACTGACAAAGTACTCAAATGCAAACACGTTGTGCGTGGTGTGAGTTCCACGACTTCTATCTCTAAGAAATGCAGAGAAATTAAAACAAATTAAACTAAAGCAGATCGGGAATTAGGGTTTGAAAACAAGGATGACAGACGAACTTAGACTTTGAATCCCCCTTCGTTCCCCAGAGCATTGGCAATCAACAGATCAGCGGATTTCGATTCTCATTCAATCAATTACTAAGACACCACCATAACTCCTTACCCTTAGGTTTAAGACCGGCGAACGTTCGCTCTATCCGTTCTAACTACCAAGATTAACTAGCCACCCGGGTACGGTCGCCTCTCGCAACGACTTAATTAATTGGTGTAATTACTAATGATTAATGAGTTACTCTTGCAGTGAATTAACCCTAACCGGTTCCTACGAAAGGCACGCTCCAATTATAAGGTTAATTGTTCAATTTGATGTTCTAAAGTAAGACGAGCGTTCGCTTCTATCCTTAGCTTAACAAGAATCTAATCTAGGTGATCAATCCAGACAAGATACATGAACAAAGAAGAACAAATCAAACAAGAATGAGAAACTGATTGAACTTCGAATCTAATCACCGCCGATCCGTGACCGCTTTAAAGCCCTGGGTCACTTAGGATTCATCTAGTCTAAGCTCTAACGAGTTTAGCTACTCATGATCATTACAAAAGAAACAAAGACAAAGAAAGAGTTCATCATTCAGAGGAAGAACAGAAAAGAATCTGAAAAACCTAATTTAGACGACTCTGACAGACTTCGATCTTCGGTAGATTACACTCCTAGCTCCGGTTCTCCGAGATGGAAGGGATGGCGTCACGATCTCTATCCGGCTCTTCGAACTCCAACTCTTCGCTCCAGAACTTGAGAGAATTCTCTGAATTCTGATCTCAAAAAGTTGTATTATGATTAATTATTGTGTCTCTTCTTTTGGGCCGCCGGGTTAAGTATAAATACTTAACCCTAACTGATCCGGATTGGCCTGATATTTTCGCCGAAAACATAGGGATATTTTCGGCGAAAATCCTTGTGTAAATGGCCGGTCACTCAGCTGAATCCTTCTGTCCTTTTCGCCGAATAGGTTTCGGTCCGAAAACATAATGTTTTCGGCGAAAACTTCCTTGGTTGAACATCAGTGAATTTTCCCTTGCATCTTCGCCGAAAACCCTGAGTTCTTTTCGCCGAATACTTCTTTGTCTTAGCACCAGTCGATTTGCACTAAAATTTTTGCCGAAAATAATAGGTTATTTTCGGCGAAATCTTCTTTGTAAACGGGTAGGAGATTGCTTGAACTTAATTGGCTCCTTTGATCGATTCTGGTTCAGTTCCTCGATGTTCCAATGCTTTAGACACGTCCATGGTTACTTTATTTGACGGTAAAAACCTGTGATAACACAAAAACACTAGAAAACCATCAAATAGACCCGAAACGGGCCAAGGTAACACAAATGGCACGAGATAGGGCAATCGATTGAATATTCGTTATTCTGCCCTAAAAACCATGTCTTAAGCAAAGAAATGTCGCTTAAATGAGGCTGATAATCACGTCAAATCGAGTGTCATCAGCAGGCAGAGTGTGAAACTCAGTACCATCATCTTCTATATACCAGTGAGAGGGACCCCCTCCCGCGGCGGTGCAGTACGACATGGGGGCTTGAGGGGCTGTCGTGCTAGCCTTAGAAGAAAACCCGGGACCTATAGGAGGAGAGGACGTGATCTTCAAGGTATCTGATTCATGGCATATTGGGTTCGGAAACGTCTCCCGCGACCGCTTGCGAGGCTGTGAGTCGGTAGCTGGATTCTGGAACACCGTCACGAGAGCAAGGTCAGGTTCTGATTGCCCTAAGTCCGGATCCGGTGGCCGAAGGAGTTCCGCCGACAAGGACGTTGGCGAGCTAGGGTTTTCGTTCGGAGATAGCATCTTTTGATATCAGTTAATTTTTCTTAGAGGTACGATCCTATAGAACAGCAACAAATTATATCATTCTTAAATACTTGGGACTATAAACCATTACTAATTATTTTTATTCTTCACGTCATCACAATAATAGAGTTTTCTGCTGCCTTGCCATAGCCATAGGCAATGTTAAGAGGGTGTATATTGTAATTTGCAACGGGCTGCTGAGTGTCGCAAATAGTGGTGTCGCAAATACTATTTGCTACAATAAATTACTATTAGAAAATAGTGATTTTCGTTGCTAATATCAACTATTTGCTACTGTATTATTATGTTGTTGTAATTTTGGAGTCACTAAAGGCTAACTTTTTTGTAGTGTATTGATTTACATTTCAGTATGCAATATGTGATTCTGGTATAGGATGATAGATCATCTTTGATTGCTATCGGTAGAGATTGCATGTATGTTAGACTGATCTTACGGGTTGGAATAGGTGTAAGCGCGGGTGATCCATCAATGGATTACGCGATTCCCTAGGAAATGTACATGATAAGAGGTTTTAAAGACCATTTAAAGGGCCCTTCACTGCACAAGGGTGGTCATTAGACCGCAAAGGCTAAAGGGATCCTTATGGATCATATATGGACTACTCGAGCTACCAACCTACTGACTTATGTTCTGATCTTTTATTGATCTTACTAGCTTACTCGTTTACTTGCTTTATTAAACTTACTAGACTATAGGTTTTACTTTTACACTCAATGCATGTCACTAACCCCTCTTTTGTTGTTTCTTTGTTGGTTCGTTATGGGGTACGGTAAGCAGGTCGTCATGCCACCTAGGAGAGCTACGAGGAGAATTGTTGATCAGCATGTCGATGTGTCGGTCAATGCTAAGTACAGTCAAGATGTTCACACCCAACTTTTGACTTCCAGTTTTGATAGGGATTTCTTTTAGTTTATCGACCATTGGATGTTCTCTTTGTTTCTTTATTCCGTATTGGTTATTGGATGTATTGATTTATGAGATCGGATGTGCCGGTTTGGCTTTTCTGCTGATTTCCTTTGATTCCTTGTTCGGTTTATGTGATGTAATGTGTATGAATGTATGTCTGATTCGAGTCAATAACACTTGATTTAGCAATGCATGGGTTAAACCAGTGGTTTAACTAGGTTTTCTGGGTAGGGTGTTACAATATCATCCTCTTACTATCTGTCTGACGCTCAGCAAGGTACACATCCGACCCCAGGAGTCAGACGTGCTCATCCATCGACCCTCCACTCGAACCAACTTATTGAACCAACCCAAACTCTCTAGAACGGAACAAAAACCCTAATGAAGGGAAGTTAATAATTTTAGTCCCAAATTAGCTCATCTACGTTTCTATATTATTAAAGACGAGTGATTAATCGCAACCGGATAAATTCATGAAAATGATTTTAATGACTCCACTTTAGTACCTATCAATGGTATCTCGCTTTGATCAGTTTAATTGTCATTGTACAATGTACCAAGTCAAGAATCGTTGCATTTCAATAACTCGAGTTGTTGGGAGAGGGGTTCTAAATGAATCTTATATTGTTTACTAAGACCACAAGAAATTAAATCGTTGATTTCGATGATAAAACCATTTGTACAACAAAGAACTCTAGAGCTCATAGTAGGGTTAAAACTTCACTTTTTTATTGTCCTCTTCAAATTAGGTGACAAGATTTTCATGTGATTCGATCTTTCACAATTTGATTAATTAGTTTGAACACATTCAAATGGAGAATTGGCGGATCTGAGGAGTTGGCAAAACTATGATGGGTTGACTGAGAAGCAGAAAATTTGCAAAGTCCTAAGCACCTCACGTGGGATCTAACCCGACCCAGAGGTGTGTTGTTGGCTGAGAATCCAAATACATACATACGTACGACTGAGTAGTAGTATGGTACATCCACGTGGAAATGACCATTACCTCACGTGGTCGGCTGTATTGTTGTTGTTGTTAACACAGGCAGAAATATCTTTATTTTTTTAATTTTTAGGCAAAAATTCTTTTATTTTGCAGGATGTAATTTAATTGGATTGGTAATGGTATTCTACTTGTTCCAAATGGAATTCATCTATTGGGCACCACCTACCTGGCCCATTAAAATGGACTATTGCGGTGGAATGTGTTTGTTTTCGCTTACTACTAGGCCAATTTTACATTTGGGCCTTATGGTAGATCATGGGCCGGTATCAATGGGCCCGCTGGATTTTGCATATCATGTTCAATCACATAACCAGACTTCCTCACACGCAGTATTTATGTAAATGAGAAGAATTTTCACATTATTATGTGTTTATCCACCACTTTGAATGACACCAGAAACTAAACAAGAGGTCTTTATTTAGGGTTGTAATAGGGCTAAGGTGTAGGGGTATTATGGAAGTAGTGTGTAACTTGGTACTCAACTCGATTTTCCTCCAAACTCTAGGCTTTCAACTCTCCACTGTACTAGCTAATATTAGGATAAAATTATAACTACTATTGATACTCTAGCAACCCATCTAAATCCATCCCTCAAGACTCCCTATCTCTCTGACTACTCCACAACTTGAGCTTATTTTTTAAGCTCTTATTTACTCTACTTTCTACAACTACCGAAATTGTATGTTTTTCTTCTATTATACCTTTTTCTGATTTCTTTTTTTTTTTTTTCAATTTGTACTCTTTTTTCTTTGCCACTTCTACATTTTGGGGTTAAAAAAACAAGAGGGTGGTCAGAGACCCTTATTCCTAACCAGATGATAGATTGTCACAAGCTTGAAAAAACTCAATTTTTTCCTTTCTATTTTTTAGAATCGGTTAGGTCAAATACTCGGCTAGGTTTAGGGTCCATATAATATTAATTATTTGGGTGACATGACAACATGATAAATTTAACAGAAAATTGGATAAAAATAAATGAAAAATTGTTGAGTTACAAAGTTCAAACAACAGTGACTAGAACATTAAATTTTAAATATAAGTGACCATGTTATTATACTATCTCAAACTTAGGTAACCACAAATGTATTTGACTCATGTTTGATAGTGAAATCAATGGCCGAATGAAACTTCATTTTATTTTAGTGATTCAATCTAATCAAAACTAATTTAAAAGTGATTATGATAAATTTTATTTAGTGGTCTCTTAGCATCCCAACTGTTTAATGAATAATTTGAGTGGTTGGTGGTGTAAACAATAATAAATAATATATAACATCACCAACTATGTGTCCCATGAACAAAATCATAGCTTTTGTTTGTATTTAAACATGTAGTTTATTAATTAACACCTAACCAACCCAACCCAACAAGATGAATGATTGGACCTCGTACGTACGCCTAAGATAATATATAGTTTTAAGAAGGGAAGCTGTATGTATGTGTGTTGTGTTGGTGTTGTTGATGACAGAGCAATGACCCTACTCTTCCACTCTTTCCCTTTCCTACAAAATATTCCTTCAACGTTTCATCTATTCCTCTCTCTCTTTATTACGTACGTAATATATAACTTTGTAGGCTTAATTTGATCCTTTAAACGTAAACCAGTGGGAATCGAGAGGCAGCGGCAACGAATTTCATAATGCCAATTGCCACGCGCTTGCAGAGCTCCTAATGGCTATCAGCCTATCACTGTATGATTAGAATTCTTTATTAATCAGCATGAGCTAGCTAGCTTATTGAACCAGGGATCTACTATCATTAGGAGACTCCTTCTAACCACAGGATTAGAAGGTAGATCTAATGGCTTAAATTAATCTAGACAAAATAGTAATTTGAAACTCCTATATATACTAAGGGGTCGTTTGGTAAGGAGAAATTTAGCTGTGTTTCTTGAAAACTTTGTATTCTGAGATATCCTTGTTTGTTTACTGTCTAATGGAGCTGGGGTTTTGTATTTCAGATACCCAGAGTTTCTTATTGTCTCCAGAATGTGTATTCTGACAATTTCTACTTTTATCATAAATTCTGACTTCCCCCAAATAGAATAATGGGACCCAATGTCTTCTCCTCCTATTTTCTTTACCAAATATACATACCAAATAATGTAATTTAACATCCTCCAACTTTTAACAAATACTTTTCCACCAGTTTCTATTTTCATATTTCCCCTAATTCTCAATCCCCTGTACCAAACGACCCCTAAATCATATTAGAGTTTCAGAAACCCAATAATTCTATTTTACATCTCCCTTCAAAACTCCAGCCGCCATGCTCCAACCTCGCCGCCTCCATCATCACCCGACAGTCTCGCCGCCGCCAGCCTCACCACCGCCATCATCAACCACCAGCCTCGTTGCCGCCATCATCAACCGCTAGCCTCGACGCCGCCATCATCAACCTCCAGCCTCGCCGCCGCCATCATCAACCGCCAGCCTCGCCACCGCCATCATCCACCGCCAGCCTCGCCGCCGCCATCATCAACCGCTAGCCTCGTCGTCGCAAGCCTCGCCATCTACATCTCTGCTACCTCAAACCGCTAGCCTTCGTTCGGAGATCCGGCTATCTAGATCGGGGAGAAAAGAAGGGAAGCCGCGCCGCTGCATCAGATCCGCCGCCGCGCTCCAGCCCCTTAAGGATCAGATCCGCCGCCGCCATCATCAGATCTGCCACCGCGCTCCAACCCCGCTGCCGTCACTACAAAAAAATGGACCTTTAGCTACTGTAAAATTACAACGGCATGAAAATGCAGTAGCAAATAGTTAGTATTTGCTACGGCACTCACTATTTCATGTAGTAATTTGCAGTAACAAATACTATTTGTCACATCACTATTTGCTACACCCAGCATCCCGTAGCAAATAGTGGTGTGATAGTTGGAATGCAAAGCCGGCGGGAGGCCAGGGTTTTGAGTTTCTTTTCAATCATTAGTTGTTTATTATATAATCCAATAAACAAGAGACGAATCAAATGTCTTCTTCTTCTTCATTCTCCTCTGTCTCTACAGAGCGTTATTCTTTAGAGTTCTTTGACTCTCTGTTTCCTAGCAGAGACAGAGAACAGAGATATCATCAATAATCATCATCTTCTTCTTCTTCTTCAATCTTCCTTCAGATTATTATAAAGGAAAGAACACGAATTCTGTAACCTTCCAATCAATTCCTCAATAGGGTTGTTCTTGAATACGTCGAAGCTCAAGAACAATCTGGTAATTAAGGCGAAATGAGCATGTTGGTGGGTAGATGTCTGTCTCGGCAAGGGAGCCAAAGGGTAGGAGAAGTTTGTGCGGCGGAGAGTGCCTCCGGTGGCGGCGGCGGCGGTGGTCGTCGGCAACCTGCGGGGTGTATGGGGACGGTGAGGGAGCAGCGTTCAAGGTTTTATGTAGCAAGGAGATGCGTTGTTATGCTTCTCTGTTGGCACAAATACAGCAAGTCATAGCCTATCTACCCCTTCAATCCATCTTTCTAAACCCAGATATTGAATTTTTGTGATCATATTTTGTACATAAAAAATAAACCCTGTTCATTGTATCATTTCTTTTCCTTTTTATCATCTTCATCTTCTTCTTTCTGGTTGAAATTGATTCCTCCTGTTAATATATGGTTGAATTAATCTCTTTTGTAAATACAATTTGTCAAAAAAGGGAAACATGAACAACTTTTTTAGTAAATATGATTTTGTTTTTCTAGTTGTAACTCACAATTAACTTAGAGTCGTTTGGTATAGGGGAAATTCAGCCGTGTTTCTTGGAAACTCTGTATTCTGAGATATCCTTGTTTGTTTACTGTCTAATGGAGCCGGGGTTTTTTATTTCAGATACCCAGAGTTTCTTATTATCTCCAGAATGTGTATTCTGACAATTTCTATTTTTATTATCTCCATAATGGGACCCACTGTCTTCTCCCTCCTATTTTCTTTACCAAATATACATACCAAACGATGTAATTTAACATTCTCCAACTTTTAACAAACACTTTTCCACCATTCTCTTTTTTTTTCATATTTCCCTTAATTCTCAATCCCAGTTTATTATACAAATAACACACATAGCCACGAATCAACAATTTAACAAAAATTTGGATCTAAACAAACAACGGATTCCCTGCTTGCATTTGGAAAAGCGGGAGCTGTCATGAAAGAGTTGATTTTTGGCTTGCTACCCACAAATGCAGAGCATCACATTCAACAGGCTATCACTAATCTCATTTGAGGGGCAGTACTGACTGCAGTAATTGAGGGGATCGGATGGGATGGGAAATTCTTGATAGCAAACCTGGTTTTGTTGTTGTTTTGGTTAGGAGAGATCCAAATGGTATTGTTCACGAGCTTGCTAGACGATCACACTTTATTACGAATCCCATCTATGGGGAATCATCTTTTGATTGGTGCGAAGAGCTTGTAGGCTATCTTTGTTGAAACTTAAATCATTAATAATATAAGGATTGTTGAACATCATTGAACTAGTAAAAGACGAGAGCAAAGAGTATTAGAGGAACACTAATATAACGTGGTTCACTAACATAGTGTTAGCTAATTCAGGAGAGAGAAGGAGAGTATTGTATTATGATTAGAGGAGGAAGAAAGCGACTTGGTGTTTACACAGCTAAAGAGAGAGCATATATAGTGTAGACTAGAAGAAGGGTGAAGTTGGTGAAACCTTATTCTACAACATATATAACCCGGTGGGCCTAATGAATCGAGTATACTAACAATGAATAACTTCTTAAAAAAGAGCGTTCCCATCTGGTCGGCTCCTGCATGTGTCGTGTTACTAGCCATTTGTACATGCCTCACTTTCAAAGCACAAATGCCTTCTCGAAATTAGTAGATGTGGTGATATTTTGCGTAACATTGACTTGGGATTCAGAAATTATAATACAGATTCCATCGAGATATTTGAAGTTCTAACTCTCGAAGTTAATTGTTTAGATTTAATAATCTCTCATTTCCAATTTAACAATTACTATAATTGACCTATGACCTATTAATAAAAACTAATCATAAATGTTTATCAAAATAATCTAAATAGAATACAAAAATGGAACTCCCAATCCTCGAATGAATCAACAGATCATACCCATAGGCCATAACACAGCTTTTCATTTGCACTAATTTTTTACCATGAGAGTTTGAGAATCCTCCTCATAGGCAAACACATATCATAGAAATAATCACCTCAGGAGATGAATCCAATGCCCCCCTTCAACGAGTAACTCCAAAAACCCACCCTTCTTTTAAATCACATCACTTACCCAACACACATATCCACCTAAAATTCCACACAAGATTCCCCTTCATTCCTTTCTTCACATTCTCTTGCTCTCACCTATGAATTATTCAGACTATATAAACTTACCACCTCTGCCATCTTCCTTAGCCACTGACGAGGGCTCTCCCGACTGGCTCAACAAAGGCGACAATGCATGGCAGCTCATCGCAACCAACCTGGTCTGCATCCAAAGCGTTCCGGGGCTTGTCATTCTCTATGGTAGCGTGGTCAAGAAGAAATGGGCTGTCAACTCGGCTTTCATGGCCCTTTATGCATTTGCTGCCGTGCTTCTCTGTTGGGTCTTGTGGGCACATCACATGGCATTTGGTGGCTTGGGGAAGAGTCCCTTGTTGGCGAACCCGTCCTTCATAGCCACCGAAAGTTTCCTTCTTCAGAGGTCTAAGCTTGGATTTGTGCCAACTGCGGACTACGTGTTTTACCAGTTTGCTTTTGCTGCAATTACTGTCATACTTCTGGCAGGTTCCTTGCTGGGAAGGATGAATTTTTATGCTTGGATGCTTTTTGTCCCTCTCTGGCTCACTTTGAGCTATACTGTTGGAGCTTATGTCATCTGGGGAGGAGGATTCCTTGATGATTACGTTATTGACTACGCTGGTGGCTATGTGATTCACCTCTCTTCTGGTGTGGCTGGTTTCACTGCCGCATATTGGGTAGTCTTTTAATCTCCCCCATTTTTCTGATTCAATCATGAAAATCTTATTTAACATTTGTAATCAGCTCCATGACTTGTTAAGAGCTCTTCTTTTTTTCTCCCAAATCAATTATTGCTTTACAGGTCGGACCACGACATTCTCAGGATAGGCAGCATTTTCCACCGAACAACATAATCCACATGTTGGGGGGAGCAGGGTTCCTGTGGCTGGGATGGACAGGCTTCAATGGTGGCTCACCATTTGCGGCAGGATTAATTGCTTCACTTGCCATTTTCAATACCCATCTCTGTACTGCCACCAGCATCCTCATCTGGATTTCTCTCGACATGATTGTATATAAGAAGAGCTCAGTTGTAGGAGCTGTCCAGGGGATGATGACTGGCCTCGTCTGCATCACACCTGGTGCAGGAATAGTTGACTCGTGGACTGCTGTGTTGATGGGGGTGCTGTCAGGTTCAATTCCATGGTACACAATGATGGTATTGCACAAAAGATGGACATTCTTCCAGACTGTAGATGACACACTTGCTGTCTTCCATACACATGCTGTGGCAGGTGTCATGGGAGGTATCCTTTCGGGTCTCTTCGCCAAGCCCAAGCTCCTCAGGATTATGTACCCAAGCAGCACATATGGTACTGGATTGTTTTACAGCTTTTCGGACGGAAGGAACGCAGATGGCCTGAAACAAATGGCTTGCCAGTTATCGGGAGCAGGATTCATTACTTTGTGGAATGTGGTAATGACGAGCTTGATTTGTATTGTAATTGGCAAGATTATAAATCTTAGGATGAAGGAAGAGGACCTTGAGATTGGAGATGATGCAGTGCATGGTGAAGAAGCTTATGCGTTGTGGGGTGATGAGGAAACAATGTTGAAGCCTCGTCGTCTGAACCCAAGAATTCCTTCCTTTTGTCGAAGGCGAACATGAGAACAAATGTTGTTGAATGGTTGTTGTGAGGTCGTCCAAAATGTCTTGGGCCCCTGAAACATTTAACACCATGAAACAGGAAATTTAATGTTACATGTGTTCAAATGTCTACAAGAGAATAAATTGGTAATTCATTTTGAAAAATACAAACATAATACATGTTCCTAGAAAGTTTTAGAAATGACTACCAAAGACGCCTTCCATGATAGATGGCATGGCTAGCTGCTGCAGCATTTTTAGCTGCCACCGTGACTCCTTCACAAGAGAATATTAACAGCAACAGTAAAAGTAAGTGTAGGTGGGATTACAGAAAAGGAAAGTGAGGAGGAAAATCAAGAAACAGATAGAACAAGAACAAATGTCATAGTTCTTTCCCTGTACATAGAACAGGAAACAAGATGTCATAACATTTTTGCTACAAATCTTATGCTTCATCATCAGAGAACTTATACAACAAAGAAGGATGCTCTGTATCTAGTACAATCGAAATTGATTTGATCAATCTTGACTTATAGTGACAAATAAAATATAAATGTTTTATAATCCTTATTAATCTTTGAGAGATTACACACAACATACAAAGTTGTCAGATATGTACTACATGAACATCTTCATGCCTGAGAAAACTGAGTATCGCAACGAATTCAAGGGAAGCTTGGTCTTCATTTTTCATTCACGAAAGTTACCATCTTTTAAGTGTAGTATACATGCCATCTCCCTGAGCCTCATAAGGAAGTATAATTACCCTTATACTCTGTCGGATGAAGTAGCTGATATAACCTAAAGCATCATCAGATTATTATGGATGTGTACTTCATCACTTCAATAAAATGGATATGGCATAATATACCAGCAGAAATGTAACAACAAGCCTCGCTCTGAGACTTCGTCTGGAAGCCGATCACATCAATATGAGCACCGAAGTAACTATTTTCACTTGAATCAAAGACGGATAAGTCCAGGTTACCTAAAGATGCAACTATTGATCCTGTCTTGACTTTCGAAGCTCCATTAGTCTGTCCCTCAACCTAGCTGCAGAACCATTAAATACTTCCAAAAATGAATCCATAGCATTGAGGAAGAAATAGTATTGTATGATGAACTAAAGCAAAAGCTCAGATTTCTCATACCCGCATCATTGTACCTCTCATATTCTATAGCTAAATTCATATTCCTCATAAGAACAAGCTCCTCCACGAGTAAATCTAGACTATCATCAACACTAGAAACAATAAAACTCGGATTTGAGGGAAGACAAGCAATGAATGGTAAAACAAAAATGCGACTTTAAAAGCACATCGATACCTGTCTAGAGATACATCGTACGTGCGTGGGCCTTGAATAACGTGGTCTGCCCATTCCATAACCAATTTTGATACTATTTGAAAATACAATCTGCCTGCTGACGAATATTGGAGCATGCATTAAATTATGACCACTCGATTGCAAAATTCAAATATGGACAGTCTGAAAGTTGCAACTTTCGTTTAAAGGTTCAGTGAACAAGAATAATAATAGCAAACCAGAGGTCAAGACAGTTTATTGCATGCCTAAATATAGTAACGGGTGGCAATTTCAGGATGAAGACAATAGAGGCAAGTAAAGCAAACAGAATCCAGAGAGATAAAATGTTTTATTAATACAATTATTCAAAGACATGAATGTTCCATTTAGAATACCTTGTGTTTGTCTGCCAAATTTATAGCATCCGAGGGCCTTGTATAAACACTTAGCATATCACTTGAACAAAAAAAATGATGAACATTGAAATTCATCAAAACAAGTGGAAGGACGACTAGAAACAGGAGACATAGATCCATACTTCATGGTCAAGCTTTCCCACTATATTCTTCACCACCTGGAAGTGATCCGGGAAACCCTGCGACCAAAGCCAGGCACAAAATTAGAACGCCAACACAAACCAAACAAAGTCATAATGATCCAAAATCGTACTCCATAGTTCTCTCCAGGGAGTGCATCCAGAAGCTTGTCAACGGCGAACTCACCTGCATATGTAAAAAGAAAGGGCAACGACTAATTACACTCTCCGCAAAACAAAGTTGCAGACGAGACGATGACGGCAGACAGATTACACACTTGGTAGTTACCGACAAAAATAAGAAGCAAGAAATCGCCATCGCAAGAAATCCTAAGAAAGATGGTAGGATTGTTGAAGTGACAGAGGAATTCTATTCCAAGGGTTCTCATCAGCTATAATCAATCCCTTGCCCTAGAGTGAAGAAGGAAATAATTTACAGTAGGACTGCCACGTCATCTCGTCAAGGAAGCCCTGCCTCCAGAATCTCTAGGAAAGGAAATGTGCTAGCTCCCCCTCTGTGCGAAATTTGTCAGACTGCAGATGAAGATGTAAACCACTCTCAATTCCGTTGCCCATACGCTAAAGCCTCCTGGGAGAAAATTACCAGGGATTTCCGCCCCCAGATCAGGGTGAGACAGTAATGCACTGGCTGATCAATATGAAGGAAAGAAATACAAGCTTCGATGAGAAACTAGGAATCGCCACCTTGTGGGTTATCTGGAAAGCCAGGAATGAGAAAACTTTTAATGATCGAGCCACTGTAATTGATACCATCGTCCTATTATCGACCTGGCTTAGGGCCGAATGGGACCATGCTTCTCGCCAATCAACACAGATGTTTATTCTATTTCCTCTCTAACCTTCTCCACCGCCAGTCCTGTGTAGGAAATATTTTGTGACGGATCTATCTCACAAAATTTTCCGATGGCGGAATATGGGGTCATTGTCAAAGACTCCCACTACAAAAAAACAGCACGTTTAGCGTCGGTCGAAACCGTTCTTTAGCGTCGGCCATTGACCGACGCTAAACTATTTAGCGTAAATTTTAGCGTCGGTTCTTCCACGACCGACGCTATTATTAAACCACGACCGACGCTAATATTGAGCTGACCAAAAGGGTCGCTGACCAACCCAAAATAGTTTTGTTTTTGTTTTTTTGTTTTTAATATTCATTTTATATTTTCTTTTTCAGATTTGGTCACTCCATTTTCCAGTTATGCAATTTGGTCACTTAGATTTATTAGGTCATCCTTTTGGTCACTTAAATTTTTCAGTTATTCACTTAGATTTCGTACTGGCGGCGGCAGCGGTGGCGGCGACGGTGGCTGCGGAGGTGGCGGCGGCGGCGGCGACGACGAATGGCTGGGGAGAAACAAAGAAGAGGAGAAGAAGAGGAAGAAGAAGAAGGTGGATCTAGAGATCTGGAAAAGGAAGCAGAGGAAGAAGAAGAAGGCTAGAGGAGGAAGAAGAAAAGGAAGAAGGCTGGTGGAGGAAGAAGGCTGGTAGAGGAAGAAGAAAGAGGAAGAAGAAGAGGAAGAAGGCTGGTGGAGGAAGAAAGAAAGAGGAAGAAGAAGGCTGGAGGAGGAGGAAGAAGAAGAAGGTTGGAGGAGGATGGAAGAGGAAGAAGAAGGCTTGAGGAGGAAGAAGAAGAGATTAGGGTTAGGGTGGCGCGCTGAGAGGTTTAAACATATACGTAATTTAGCGTCGGTCGTTAACCGACGCTAAAACATGTCGGCAGCCGACGCTAAACCTGGGTGGCTTGGTTTCTGACCCAAAACCAAATTTAGCGTCGGTTGCCGACATGTTTTAGCGTTGGTCGCTTATCGACCGACGCTAAACCCTTGGTCAAACGCGAGTCAAGGGTTTAGCGTCGGTTTCTAATCGACCGACGCTAAACTCTTCCCCTTCAAGCGACACGAAAGAGCCTTTTTTTTGTAGTGTCCCATGGAGAGGTTGTGGACGGATATGCAGGCACCCTCGCTTGTTCATCACCAATGGTCGCCGAAGCTACAGCCTAGCTCGAGGCCATCAAGAAAGCAGCCGTCTTAGGTAGCACGTGCTGTGTAAAGACTAACTGCCTGACTCTTGTCAATGTTCTGAAAAAGAGCCCCCCTGCTTGGCCATGACCTTGGGTTGCTTGACTCCAAACCATGGATGATCTTTTGGAGACTAATCCACATATTCATGTCTCCTTCACTCCGAGAGCCCTCAATGGCTTGGTTGAGCGAGTAGCTCAAGCCACGGTGGATGGTTCCCTCCCGGGAAATTGGATGAGAAATGTGTATTTCTGTTAATCTTTCTTTGTAATCTGTCCTTTTCCCCAGAGTGGTGAATACAACGAGATTTTTCATTGTAAAAAAAAATAGAAAAAAAAATTCTTCCTTGCAAAACTAAGGCCCTGTTCACTATAAATTATCAAAAAATTTATAATTGGGGGAATTTTAAAATTTACATAATTATAATTCATAATTGAAATTTTGTTCACTATCAATTATAATTATAAAAATTATATAATCAAATTAAATAATTTCATAAAATGTTGTTTAGTTGTAAATTAAAAAAATCAATTTTAAAATATAAATAAAAATTGTGGCCAATTTCAAAAGTGAAAAAAAGTTACTTTGAAAAATTATACAATTCAAATTTTATAATATTTAGACCGGGATTTCTAAAAACTTCCTTAAAATTGTTCCACCTTTCAAACCCCATCCCCAACAAACTAATTTAATAATATATATACATATAAAATCCTAACGATCTAACAACTACCTACCATGCTGATTTCCTAAAAAATATACATTATCGTGATATTTTGTTGCTTTAGCCTTTATATAAACATTTCACCACATCTCCATCAAAAGAAGAGCTTGGATATAACAAACCAGCTCCCCAATTGCCACCAATACTACTCATAGCCCCAGAAAACCCAAACATAGACAAACCCCCCACCACCTTCAATTCCTTCAAACTCATGTACCTGATCAACATTCCCTATTCCGCCTCCGCCATATGCATCATCCAACACCTAAGAGTAAGAAGGACCATCTTTTCAATTCAAAAATCAGCTTATAGGACTCCTCTAACCAGACTTTCATCATGGAGATCAGGAAAATGAAAATCAACTAACCTGGTTATACAACAAATTGGAGTCAGTGTAGGCATGAACACGAGAAATGTCATTCTTCACAGCCTAATTTATTCAGAAGACCAGTTTGATCCAATCGGGTTCCCAGAACCCAGATATTACTTATAAACGGCTAGCAGTGAAGAACCCAAAGCTCCATTCTTTGTCCACCAGCTACTGAAATAGAAATGAATGAATGAATCAAACAGATCTTATACACACATACTTTCCATCAAGCTTCCACGTGTAATGCACACATATTTTGATATATATGCAAGCTTCCACATGTAATGTAATGCAGTCTTATTCATTTTTGTTTGTTTCCCGGTTAATCTTTTAATTGTAGGAAATCATGCCAACCCTCCCGAAATTTATTAATTGGGGGCATATGTGCAAGTATCTACACTTAACCAATCACAATGGAATCATTATACATTTTATTTGTGTAAGTCATTTTCATACTTGGTTAATTAGGTGACCTTATATGAAGTTAACAAGTTATCCTAATTGCTGAATTTGAAGATTGTAATGACCAAGCTCGAATAAGTGAATCAGTCCCTTGTACATAATTTAGTACGTTCTCAACACCCAAGTGCGAGAAATGACGACAAATTGCACATCGATGTAGAGTGGTTACAATGTTAGTAATTATTCGAGTTTGGTCGAGTGTTATATAGTGGCATACCTATCATAATCACATATGCCTTCCTTAAATAGTGATTTAAAGTTTATCACGTTTATGAGCTCTACGATTGGTGAATTTAGGTTTCATATCATTTGTATATTGATTATGTGTTCTTGCTCATCCATTATTATTTGGCCTCATTCCATCATTAAGCAATATGATTAATGAGGTTATTGGTGTATAGTCATATTTAGTATGGATTTTGTACCACAACAATCCGACGACTGTGTGAAGATTGGTGGAATAGAGGTGTACCTGCTAGTAATTAGTCGAGTTTAGACGAGTGTTATATGTGACTCACTTGAATTCTAGAAGTATGCATAATTTGTAATTCAACTAAAGTAATGAACACAATTATTATTATAAGATTATATAATTTCATAATTTACTAACCACAAAGTAAACAGAATTTCAATTATGAATTATAATTATGTAAATTTTTAAAATTCTCCCAATTATAAAATTTTAGATAATTTATAGTGAACAGGGCTTGGTGTTTTGTAAATTATGAAATTATATAATTTTATAATAATAATTGTGTTCATTACTTTAGTTGAATTACAAATTATGCATACTTCTGGAATTCAAGTGAATCACATATAACACTCGTCTAAACTCGACTAATTACTATCACACTCATTACTCCACATCTGATTTGCAATCTCGTCACGCTTAGAAGTCATTTTTCGCACATGTGATGAAAACGTCCCAAATTCACGATGAGCAAGCAGCTCATGATCGAGGATGATGATGAGACTGATGGGAAGTATTTGTTTAGGCTGAAAGGCAAGGATGATTACTTTTATTACTTTCATTAACGTGTGAACTTCATGACTCCTAATGAAAGATGTATCAATATTAAAATTGATGTTAATAAGACAATAAACTTCATGTAGGATAGTTAAGATAGAGACGTGTATTTATTCCAAAGTCCAACACGTGTAGCTGTGCATGTTAGGTAGCTGTCAATGTGATCCAATTAATAGGAATAAGAAAGAACCAACTAATAATAGGAATAAGAAAGAACCAACTAATAGAAAGAGAGTACTAAAAATGAACTAGTCTTCTCAGCAAGGGATACGCTACAGCCTGGGTTGAAACTACTCGAAGGAAACCTTGTATTTTGACGCTGGATGATGCTATTTAACTACTCTAGAGTTTCTACTGGTGTGTGGTACGTGGATGCTGAGGAGTTGCTACTCGCTGTCGTTTCCTTCGAACTCAATTGCCATTCCTTATCGTCATTTTTACAGAGTCCATCCATTACTTTTTTCTTCAAATCGGACATAAAGAACACTTAAATCACCATCGAAGAACTCCGACGACGAAGAATCCGACGGGAGAAGCTTAGATCAAGAGGAGACCTCCGATGAATAGGAAGAATACGAAGAAATCAAAGATTCATCTGCACGGGGTTTTGAAGCTAGGGATAAAATCCTAAAGAAAATTGACAACATCCTTCAACCATCGGAGGTACAACAACGACTTAACTTTCAGCTCCAGCGCCGGCTCGAATCAAGGCGAGAGAGTCAGAGCGTCGTCGAGGAGGTTCAATACGGTGAAGAAAACATTGAGAAAACAAAGAAAGAGTGAGGAAAAGAGGAGAGGCGGCGACGACCATTGGATTAATTTCCATTGGTTTCTGGGAGAATTTATGTTGCTCTTATATTCTAAATTAATTTGTTGGGGCTGGGAATCGAATAGTGGGATATGAATAACAATTTTTTTCAGAAATCCCGTCTCTTAATTGTAAAATCCAAATTATAAAATTTTTGAAAGCAACTATTTCCCACTTTTAAAATTGGGCATAAATTACAGAAAATTATAAAATCAAATTATAAAATTTTCTACCTGAACAAAATTGTGGATGAGGATCCAGCTCCAACCCTTTCCAAAGGTTGGAATTTCCAACCCTTTTCTCAACCATTAGATCACCATTTGACTCTTTGACCAATCTAATGGTCCAGATTTATTAGGGGTATTTAGGACTTTACTCCTAATTTAATTATTATATTTAATTTAAATATTTTATTATTATTTTTATTTAAATATATTATGTTTAATATTTAAATATTTAGACTTCATTTCTCAACCATGTTGTCGGCCAACATCGTCGGCGACCGTCCGGCAACTTTCCGGTGACCTTCCGGCGAGGCTCCGGCAAAAAAAAAAATTTTGAAGATTTTTTTTTAATTTTTTTTTTACTTTAAAAAAAAAACTAGTTAACACATTTATTTGCTGTTAACTAGTTAACAGTGTTTTTTTACTGATAACTGGTTAACAGTGTTTTTTTGTTTGATAACTAGTTAACAGCGTTTTTTTGTTTGATAACTTGTTAACACGTGTTTTTTGTTTTATAACATGTTAACAGATTTTTTTAACTGATAACTGTAATTTTTATTGTTTATACTTGTTAACTTATGTTAACTATAACATTAATATTAGATAACTGTTATAACAATAACTATTATATTTAACAGTATAATTAAAATTAACTAGATTAATGTTAACTTTATCAGAGTATAACTTTCTTCACTGTTGCTAACTTCCATCTTCTAATTGCTTCCGCAGTAACTAGCACCATAATGTGCCTCATTCAACATAGAACTATCAAAAACATATATCAACTATAATCTCAAGACTAGCCCAAAGATAACAAAACAGAGAACTCCCGCAAGGAATGGAAAAAGCAACCAGCTCTACAGATCGATGAAACAATCATCCAAACAGAAGAAAAAAAACAAACGAACGGGCTCACAAAATGCGCAGGAACGAGAAGGAGATGAATTGACGATAGCATAAATAGAAATTGAATGGTGAGGAAGATCGAATCGAAAAGATGAAGCTCAGATCCGCAATAGAAGAGGAAGCTGGAAAGGAGAAAAGAAGAAAAAGGAAGTGATTTCCATGTTTACCTATGAGATGGAGAACAGAAGGAGGAAGGGGGCGAATGGGGGATCCGATCGCAGGGACGAAGAGATCGTTGGTTACATTGACCACTCCAAGGAAGGAAAGAAGTTGTGGTTCACGATAGGCTGCAGACGATAGCGGCCGAGGAGGTAGGAGGAGAGGCAGAGGAGGACACCGGCGTGAAAAGGTAGGCTGCAGACGATAGCGGCTGGGCTGGAGATTAGGGTTTAATGACTTTTTGTAAAATGCCAATACTACCCCTCCGGTCTCCTGGGTTGGACCGGTCCAACCTTTAAAGGTTGGGTCCGGATCCAGAGCCCAAAATTGTGGATAAATTTTTGAATTATATAAGTGAATTTTGTAATTCACTAAAATAAAATGGATAGTGAACAGGGCCTAAATTACACGCCTTTATTTTTCAAGAAGTTGATCAGGAACAAAAAACTAAAGAAGTCGCCAGTCTAACTAGTGTTAAAGGGGATGATGTGGCAACAATTGGCCCTTTTTTGGAATACACTCAAATACAATCCCATTCTGGGAATTGTGATTTTGAATGACCCCACACTTGGAAAAAATCCACAAACTTGAAACCTCTTCTTCCGCCTTCCGCCTCACGACTCACAAACCCCATTAAAACTCACAAACTTCTTCTTCCGGATTCCGACCCACAAACCTCAATTCGATCAATCTCTTTGTAATTTTGGTATTTCTTCTTCCGGCTTCCGGCCCACAAACCTCCATTCGACCGAACTCTGTGTAATTTTGGTATTTCTTCTTCCGGCTTCCGATCCACAAACCTCCATTCGACTGACCTCTTTGTAATTTCAGTATTTCTTCTTCCGCCTTCCGACCCACAAACCTCCATTCGACCGACCTCTCTGTAAATTCAGTATTTCTTCTTCAGGCTTCCAACCCACAAACCTCCATTCGACCGACCCCTATGTAATTTCAGTATTTCTTCTTCTGGCTTCCGGGCCACAATCCTCCATTCGATCGACCTCTCTGTAATTTCAGTATTTCTTCTTCCGGCTTCCGACCTATAAACCTCCATTCGATCGACCTCTCTATAATTTCAGTATTTCTTCTTCCGACTTCCGACCCACAAACTTCCATTCGACCGACCTCCCTACAATTTCAATATTTCTTCTTCCGACTTCCAACCCACAAACATCCATTCGACCGACCTCTCTGTAATTTTAGTATTTCTTCTTCCCGATTTCGACCCACAAACCTCCATACGGCCTGACTCTCTATAATTTCAGTATTTCTTCTCCCGGCTTCCGCCCCACAAACCTCCATTCGACAGACCTCTCTGTAATTTCAGTATTTCACATACTCCGCCAATGAAGTTCCAAATAGGCGAACTAACCATCTATTTCTCCCATGCCAACATATACCCGAAGCAATACTCGTACATGGTGGAGCTGAAGCGAGCCCTAGACGCAAGGGCCATTGTCTTCTTTAGATGCCTATGGGGACGGGGAAGACAATAGTACTTCTTTCCTTAATCACCAGCTACGTCCTGGCAAAGCCTAAGAGTCTGCTCAAGCTTATCTATTGTACCAGTACAGAGCAAGAGATGGAGAAAACTCTATTCGAATTGAAATTCTTGCATAACTATCAGGTTAAGCATCTAGGTCTTTCTGCGAAGATGTTGGCTATCAGATTGTGGTCGTGGATTCCCAAAGTACGTACCTGTGAAAACTATGATAAGTCTCTCATTTCGCCGCTTCTTGGAGTTTATACCCTAGAGGATCTATGAGCATTTGGGTCTTGTCCGTATTTCTTGGCTAGGCATTTGGTTCACTCTTCTGCAAACGTGGTGGTTTGCAGCTACCACTACAAAAAAATTGACCTTTAGCTACTGCAAAATTACAATGGCATGAAAATGCAGTAGCAAATAGTTAGTATTTGCTACGGCAATCACTATTTCATATAGTAATTTGCAGTAGCAAATACTATTTTACCAAGGTCGTATTCCACGGGGTCCTCTCATAAACCAATACTCACACTTCTCATAGACGGTCTAGACATTTGAAATTGGTTTGGTTTGATTGAGAAATTCATAAACAAAGGCAAAGAAATGCAATACTAACAAAGATTAAGCAAGAGAGAAAGGTGGTTCAAATCAAAGACAAAGGGGGCTCTCTTGGTGGGTAGTTTCATCATGCTCAAGATGACTAATTGAACAAACAAGCCAATCAAGATCGAGTTTGCATTTGAATGACCATGCATTTCACTTCTATAGACTCAATGCACTCTCGTAGCACCAAATCCATATCCTAATACCACTCAACTTAGGCTCTCGCTCTCAAGCTAAGTGAAAAAGGATGCATTCTAAGTGTTTGATGAAATGCCAAGACACAAGACCCTCTCTTAAGACTCTATGACCACAAGGCTAGGCATAACACTCTCATATCAATGCCCTAACACTAAGAGATTCACCAAAAAGCCTTTTCAAACTCAATTGAATGAAAATCCACATGCACACCAAGTGTTCGATAAAATGCCCAAGAGAGAAATCAAGTGAAAATGATTGAAACATGATGATCTAATCTCTTAGAACACACTCACTTCAATCCCTAGACCTACAATCTATGCAATCCAAACACTCTCATGCATCAAATCACATTGAATGGACCAAATCAAGCAAACATGACATAAAATGGCATTAAGAACAAGTCTAGGAATCATCCTCATACAACCAAGATCAATCATGGCAAGTTCTATACAATCATCCCTCTATCATAGCACAACTAATCTACCCATCCAAGATGAACCTAGGAACTTAGCCACACATGGCCAAGGGGGTAAGGAAAAGAGAAGGGAAGTTGATCACCAAGAACACCATGGAGTGGATCCTTGAATCAATCTTCAAATCTCCACTTGTAAGCTCCTCTCCCAAGGTTTGTTGACTTCAATCCAAGCTCCAATTGCTCCAATTAGCTCAACTTAGCTCCAAAAATGAGTCCTAGGGTTTATGGGGTCGTAGGTATGTGTTTGGGGTTCAAGAGAGATGATAGAATTATAGTAGAATCCCCAAAAATCGTCTTTAAATAGGAATCTGCTAGGCATACACGTCGTGTATAACTACACGTCGTGTACCCTAAAATCTGCACAGACCGCAATTTTGCTTCGCTCATATCTCCCTCATCCGAGCTCCGATTTGGCTTCCGTTTGGTCCTATAGACTCCTTGTCACCAGTACTTCAATGCAAAATCCTGAAAATGCAAAGAAAACAACTCCAATAGACACGAAATTGGCCTCAAAGTGGCAACCGGACAACAAAAGAGCACTTTGCATAAAGCTTCAATGAAAGCATATTAATCATGGCAAAATGAGATCAAACATGGGGGATCCCTAGGATAATTGAGGGCTCAAAATGCACTAAATATAGTCACATCAAATTCCCCTACGACTAAGCTTTGCTTGTCCTCAAGCAAATGAATTAGAAAACATCCAAGTTCACAAATGACAAGATCGGTCACATTGAGATTCAAATGATAAAAATTTGGCTTAAACTGTTCCACGAACAAACTTAACCTACACATGCAAGAACGTCAACCAAACAAGTCTAGACCTCACTATGTTCTACACACTTCAAGTAGTGGTTAATTGGGATACAGAGAAACCGACCACGACAACACCAACTCTAATCAAAAGGACTTGAACTCGGAATATGAAACGGATTAGGTGGGGGTAGGAAAATTTGGAGAGTGGAGAGTGATCGTGATGTGGCTATCGACTCGACTTCATCCGCTTCTAGATCCGCACTTTACAAACTCTGGCTAGGATCAAGGGCCACATTCGAGAACTCTCTCTCTTTTTTTTTCTTTTCTTTCCAGCTTCATTTTTTTCTTCTCTTTTTTTTCTACTGCATACTAGTGCTCGATCCAACACTTCACTTAGGTGTTGAACCTGCCTAGCTCACAGCTTTTGCCTTTGCTAGTGCTCAACCCGACACTTCACTTAGGTGCCGAGCTTGCCTAGCTTTTCTTTTCTTTTGAGCATTCACTCTTTTTTTTCTTTTCTTCACAAATTAGCCACTTGATCCCTAGCCCCTTACAACTTCCACACAAGATTTCGAATAGGATTCTGTCTAATCTCAAGCCACAATCACAAGGGATCAAAAAAAGTTCAAAAAGTTGAAGAAAAACATGGAAAAGGGGTGAAAATTCTGATTGCCTTCATCATCTTAGACCGGTGTTATCGAGTGGTACAAAAACACGTATCAAACCAATCAACCAACATACAAGAGTGATAAAATCTCAGTTCTGGCCCAGACTCATTTGATATTAGTGCTAACATGCTGGTTAAAGGTTCTAAGTGGAGCAGTTCAAACGTCATTGTGAAATATTGAAGTCAATTAAACACCAAAAGTCAAGAACCGAATGATTCTACGATAGAGGAATTTGACATTCAATCAAGATCATGCACACACTCAAAACATAGCATTCTACTTCTACCGACAAACAATCACACCAAACCTCAAATCCCCCCTACGACTAGCATGAGCATTGTCCTCAATGGTCAAGAGAGAGAAGGTAAAGTGGAACGAATATACCGTGCGGTGAAGAGGAGCATAGGAGGTAATAGTGGTGAAACTGGGAAGGGAAGCACAACAATAACGCCTTTTTCCTTTTTTCTCCCGATTAGACGAAAGACGTGTTGGGCTGTATCCGAAACATTTTTGTCCCATGACGATCATTGGTGAAGAGTGAATCCCGAGTGCTTGCCAAACCTTATTCAAAAAGTTAAAACAGCACAAAAACACACGGAGCAAATAAAAGCAAAAAGTAAGAAAGCCCTAATTGATCTACACACAATCACAATCAAATAAAAAGAAAGCAAGAGTCTCGAGATAAATGTGTGGCCCTGAAAAGCTCACTGGGAGGGGTAATCAAGCATCCCTCAATTCCAAAAACCAAAACATGAAAGATCGGAGCAAAGATCAAATAATTTAACATCCACAACTCAACGATCACATCAAACAGAAATAACACTTAGCATGAATCAAGATCATCAGAGTCAAAAGCAACAACCTGTGCTAGCAAAGATCATTCCATCAAAAACCACACTAAGCAATAGGTATGTAAAACGGGTCAATATTACTAATAGCAACATATGAGCACAAAACCACACACCGTAAGGAGGAATGTACAAAAATTAAACTAATAAGTGGTGATCAACCACACCCCTCCTCACACAAAGAAAGGAAGTCGGTCCCCGAATTCAGAATCAATTGACGTACTGCAATGACATGGTAGGAGGAAAATCACAAGTCATAAGCAGGAAAGCACTATCATCAACATTTAAGTTCAACACTCCAACAAATCACCAACGCCAAAGCACATATGAAATAATTAGGCGATTAACCACAAATCGAAGACCAAGTCAAAGGCTTAGGAAGCATGAGTCACACCACCACATGCCAATCACGGCAAACAAGTAAGGAAAACCAACTACCCCAACATGAGTAAGTAAATCATACCCCAAATGATGTCATCTAATATCAGCTCATCAAGCAAATAACCAATCCCAAAAAGATGAGAGAACACAGCAACAATGAAAGCTTAACAAACCCATCACAAACTACCTTCCCTCAAGCTTCTACTAATCCTAATCTATTCCACCACACTGTCCCCATAATCAGGTAGCAAGCAAAGTCAACACCCCACACACACTGCACAAAGTCACAAACTCAAAGCCAAAGAACAAGTAAACCAAGCCAATCCCACATCCTAAACTAGGCCATTGAAGCAAATCAATCCCACAAATCAAAGCGAGCCAACAATATCAACAGTCAAACTCCACACTGTCCAAATCCAAACTCAAAGCAAGAGGACTACCACCACACGAACCCATGTTTGCCCCGGTATCAACCAAACCGACACCCCAAAATCAACCAAATCGACACCCCACAATTGAGGCAGGCCAATAAGCTTGACCGAAAGCAATTGACGCAAGGGAAGCAATTGAAGAACAACGACAAACAACACCACACCAGCTCACTCAGCAAAAGGAAAAGAAAATGGAATTGAAACCTGCTGGCTGAGAAGAAACGGTGGGGGTGGCTGGCTGGAAACGGAGGTGGGTGGGAGAGGTTGGCGGCGTCGGGTTAGCTGCTGGCGTTGGATTGAAAGCCGGCGATTGGGAAGAGGCGGCATAATTTGGGCCGGTGAGTCGGCGGTGGCAGTGGAAACCGGAGGCTGGCGGGATAGAGTTGGAGGCGGGAATTGATGGTGGCAGGTGGGATCGATGGCAGTGGGGGCTAAGGCGGCGGGGTACGGCGGCTGGCGGCGGGATTGGAGGTTGGAGTCGGTTGGTGGGGAGGGTCTGGGCGGCGGGAGCTCTGGTGCGGCGGAGTCGGCAGCAGTGGTCGGCGGCGGGGTGGAGTTGGTGAGGCAGGGGAATCGAAGGGAGATGGGAACGAAGGGGATAAGGGGTTGGGTTGGCGGGGTGGTTTGGTTAAGTTGGGTCGGGTGACTTGGGTCGGTTAGGGCGGTTTGGTTGGGGTCATGTGAGAGGGTTGGGCGAGTGGTCAGGTGGGCCGGGTGAATGGGTCGGCTGGGTGAGGTGATTGGGTCGGGTGGAAACCGAAACCAAGCCAAACCGAAACAAGGAAAAACCAAAGACCAACCACGACTCAAACCGAAAATTGACTCAACCGGGGATACAGGACGTGTATATGTACACGACGTGTATGACTACACGACGTGTTGTTCCACACGACGTGTGACAACCCAATCAAAAATAACTAAAGTTGGTGGCAGGGGATTTGCTGAGAAAGTACATGTCGTGTACTAGTACACGACGTGTATGACTACACGACGTGTATAAGTACACGACGTGTAGTCACCTTCACAAAAATGCAATTTTTTCCAAACTTACCAAACAACCCCAAACACCAAAGGTTCCTAGAACCGAACAAAATCAACTTTCCACAACATCACAGACCAAGAACCACCTCTAAACCTCAAGGACTCAAAAGTAAACAAGAACACACACAAACACACACAAAAACAAAGCAAAAACAACGAGAAAACACTCGGGTTGCCTCCCGAGAAGCGCTTGGTTAACGTCTTAAGCTCGACGAAGCACACAGACCAGCTAGGTAAAACCATCCCAACTCATTACCTCTTTGAAGTCGAAGTCATGACCTTCGCATGGCACACGGAACTTGAATTGAACCTTACCGACTTCGGGAGGTGTGAGCTCGGATTTCCCGGATGATGAAGTGTGAGCAATAGAGAAGGGGCCAAACCACTTGGAGTGAATTCTCTCATCGGGTGGCTTCTTAGTCTTGCTAGTCTCACCCATCGGTGCGGCTTCCTTGCCCTTCTCGGGTGGCTTCTCCACACCTTTCTTCTTAGCCTTAGGTGGAGTCTTTGGAAGCACGAAAGGTGGAGCCTCCTTTACTTCATCCTTTTTCTCCTGCACATCACTAAGAGCAAACAACTCCGCAAGACTATGACGGACAAGGTTAGTGCTATTAGTAGCCGAAGCAAGATCATTTGGACTCCTAGGATCATGGTGCCTAGCATAAGACAAAGTGAACTCCATGCCATCGGAAAGGTTAAAGATCATGCATTCATTATCGACTCTAAGTGTAAGTCTACCACCACATACATCAATCAAAGCACGAGAGGTCGCTAAGAAGGGTCGTCCTAGAATCAAAGGCACATCGGTACCACCCATAGCATCTAGGATAACAAAATCTACAAGGAATTCAAAAGCACCAACCTTAACCAACACATCTTCGACAATACCACGAGGGGATGTCACAGATTTATCCGCTAATTGAACATTCATTTGAGTTGGTTTTAGTTTCCCTAGGCCTAACTTCTTAAACATGCAATATGGCATAACATTGATACTAGCACCCAAATCGGCTAAGCCTCTACCTATTGCATGTTCACCAATAGTGCAAGGAATAGTAAAGCTACCTGGATCCTTAAGCTTTTCCGGTGGCCTCTTAGAGAGAATGGCGGAGCATTGTTCGTTGAGCTTTGCCGAAGTCACATCCGTAAGCTTGCGTTTGTTGGTGAAGATCTCTTTCATGAACTTTGCATATTGAGGCATCTTTGTAATTGCTTCCCCAAAAGGCATTGTAAATTGCACCTTGTC
The DNA here is from genome assembly GCA_034768395.1 of Linum lewisii. NCBI lineage: Eukaryota > Viridiplantae > Streptophyta > Magnoliopsida > Malpighiales > Linaceae > Linum > Linum lewisii. The sequence goes on from CM068302.1 coordinate 55,110,798, forward strand.
AAGAAGCTCAACAAACCTTTTGAAATCCTTCTCCATGGAATCCGGCTTCAAGCGAGAAGGGTAAGGTGGCTTAGGCTTGTACGGAGGCACAACCGGTTCGAGAGGAGAGACCGGAGTAGCACACGTCGTAGCCTCTTGAGTACCAACCTTATTGGTAGTCTTAGGAACTTCATTAGCCTTGGCTCCTTTATCTTTAACTTCAATCTTATCCGTATCATCATCGGAGTCAACATCTTCCACCAAAACAAAATCATCATCTTGAGCACTTACCACCTTAGGTGTGGCATCTTGGATTTGCTTACCACTCCTCAATGTTACCATCATAAGCTCCTCGGGAACCTTGGGGTTGACCTCGGTATTGGAAGGTAGAGTGCCCGAGGGTCGCTCCGAGAGTGTTTTAGCAATATGACCCATTTGATTCTCCAAATTTGCAATTGAAGCCTGTTGATTTTTTATAAGTTGAATCATTGCCGCGTTGGTGTCCTCTTGCGATATTGAAGAGCCGCCCTCTTTGTTGTGAGGTGGTTTGTTGAATCCGGGTGGTCCATCACCTCTATGTTTGTACATTCCCGGTGGGGTAGGACCTTGGGGGCCTTGATTTGGATGTCCACTTTGATTCCATTGATTTCCCCCTTGGTTCCCTTGACCTTGGGTACCTCCTTGAGTCCATTGACTACCTTGGTTTTGGTTACTTCCTTGAGTCCATTGGTTGCCTTGATTTTGGTTACTTCCTTGAGTCCATTGGTTTCCTTGATACCCTCTATAACCTTGGAATCCTCCTTGATTTCCTTGGTTGTAACCCTTGTTATAACCACTACTTTGACTCCCTTGGCCTTGGTACCCTTGGTTAGACTTGTTGTACCCACCACCTTGGTTCCAAGGTCGGTTATAGGTACCTTGATAGTTACCTTGGGGCTGAAATTACCATGGAATCCTTGACCTTGTGCGAAGCTTACCTCCTCATTGTGGTCGCCTTGGCCAAGCTCAGGAGTGACGGAAGGGCAAGCACTGACATCGTGGCCCTGACCTCCACAACATTCACAACAAAATACCGAAGCAGCCGGTGGATTACCCACTTTAGATGGCTTAGAGGGAGTCTTAGGCATACTAAGATTGCTTACTTGTGAAGCCATGGCGTCGATCTTAGACATAAGGAGAGCGATCATTGGATCATCTTCATCTCGGTGCCCCGGTAACTTAGGCTTCTTCCCATAGCTAGACGACTCCTTTGGTGCATCAACACTTACGGACCGAGAATCATAGTGCGTGTCACTTCCATACTTAGACTTAGGAGGTTGTTGTCGAGACCAACTCCTTGTCTTGTTGGCCATCTCCGCGAAGAGTTCTAGAGCATCTTCGGGAGTGAGCATCCTTAGATCACCTCCGGCGGCTTGGTTGATCATCCTTGTATTCTCAAAATCAAGGGACATAGCAAAGATATCCGCCAAACTCCATTCGGCGAAGTTGTGATGAGGACAAGACCGAAGAAGGGCTTGGAACCTATTCCAAGTCTCATGGAAGAGCTCTCCCTTGTGTTGTGTGAAGTGGTTGATATGATCTCGGATTGCATCCGTCATATAAGGGGGAAAGAACTCCTCGAGGAAGGCTTCGGCTAGTCCCTCCCATGTAGTGAATGTTCTACTAGGTTGGTTCTCCAACCAAGACTTGGCTCTACCTTTGAGGGCGAAGGGGAAGAGTCGGAGTCGCACACAATCCGGGTGAACTTGATCGTTCTTCACCGTATCGCATATCTCTAGGAAGTCCTTCAAGTGTCTAGACGGGCACTCTCCATCTATACCGTTGAACACCACTCCGTTCTGTACCATCTGAATCATATTAGGCTTCAACTCGAAGTTTCTTGCATTTACCGGTCTTCGCACGATGCTCGAGGCTGCCCCTTCGAGGGTTGGGCGAGCATAATCAGCTAGTGTGCGCCTCGCACCTCTTTGCAATTGATCGTCTTCATTAGTGTGATGTGAATGCACCGAGTGGTTATCTTCGTCTTCATGGTGAGACATGTTGTTGCGTGTGGTGCTATGAATTAGGTGAGGAAGAGAACGAATTGGTGGTTCAATCACGACCTTGATGCCTTGGAGTCGTGCTTGAAGACGGGTGATCCGCCTCATGCACTAGTGCACGGTTCCTACACACAAATCAAACAACAAATACCAACGTAATAAGACAATGTGTGATAATAAGTCAAACAACACGTAACAAGGAAGCAAAAGTAAAACGGAAGGAAGTGAATAGATTCGGTCCACTACTAAGTGCTTTCAAAGGAATGACAGAATCCCCGGCAACGGCGCCAAAAACTTGATAAAAGGATTTTACCAAGGTCGTATTCCACGAGGTCCTCTCATAAACCAATACTCACACTTCTCATAGACGGTCTAGACATTTGAAATTGGTTTGGTTTGATTGAGAAATTCATAAACAAAGACAAAGAAATGCAATACTAACAAAGATTAAGCAAGAGAGAAAGGTGGTTCAAATCAAAGACAAAGGGGGCTCTCTTGGTGGGTAGTTTCATCATGCTCAAGATGACTAATTGAACAAACAAGCCAATCAAGATCGAGTTTGCATTTGAATTACCATGCATTTCACTTCTATAGACTCAATGCACTCTCGTAGCACCAAATCCCTATCCTAATACCACTCAACTTAGGCTCTCGCTCTCAAGCTAAGTGAAAAAGGATACATTCTAAGTGTTTGATGAAATGCCAAGACACAAGACCCTCTCTTAAGACTCTATGACCACAAGGCTAGGCATAACACTCTCATATCAATGCCCTAACACTAAGAGATTCACCAAAAAGCCTTTTCAAACTCAATTGAATGAAAATCCACATGCACACCAAGTGTTCGATAAAATGCCCAAGAGAGAAATCAAGTGAAAATGGTTGAAACAAGATGATCTAATCTCTTAGAACACACTCACTTCAATCCCTAGACCTACAATCTATGCAATCCAAGCACTCTCATGCATCAAATCACATTGAATGGACCAAATCAAGCAAAGATGACATAAAATGGCATTAAGAACAAGTCTAGGAATCATCCTCATACAACCAAGATCAATCATGGCAAGTTCTATACAATCATCCCTCTATCATAGCACAACTAATCTACCCATCCAAGATGAACCTAGGAACTTAGCCACACATGGCCAAGGGAGTAAAGAGAAAAGAAGGAAGAATGGTCACCAAGAACACCATGGATGAATCCTTGAGATGATCTTCACTTCTCCACTTGTAAGCACTTCTCCCAAGGTTTGTTGGCTTCAATCCTAGCTCCAATGGCTTCAAATTGCTCCAAAAATGTGTTCTAGGGTTTGAGGGTTTGTGGGTATGTGTTTGGGGTTCAAGGGAGATGAAAGAATTATAGTAGAATCCCCAAAAATCGTCTTTAAATAGGAATCTGCTAGGCATACACGTCGTGTAGAACTACGTCGTGTACCCTAAAATCTGCACAGACCGCAATTCTGCTTCGCTCATATCTCCCTCATCCGAGCTCCGATTTGGCTTCCGTTTGGGCTTCCGTTTGGTCCTATAGACTCCTTGTCACCAGAACTTCAATGCAAAATCCTGAAAATGCAAAGAAAACAACTCCAATAGACACGGAATTGGCCTCAAAGTGGCAACCGGACAACAAAAGAGCACTTTGCATAAAGCTTCAATGAAAGCATATTAATCATGGCAAAATGAGATCAAATATGGGGATCCCTAGGATAATTGAGGGCTCAAAATGCACTAAATATAGTCACATCACATACCAAGATATTCAATTTCTTCCTGAATGAGTTTTGATTTCTTTTTTGAAATAATCAATCCTTTTTCTTTAATTCGTTTAAAAACTGTTAAAAGTTTTTCGCAATGGTCCTCTTTAGTTTGATTAGTAAATATAATTATATCGTCAATATAAGCAAGATAAAAGTCTTGTAATCCTTCTAAATTATGATCCATAAATCGTTGATAAATTGCTGGTGCTTGTTTTAATCTGAAGGGTAACACATTCCATTCATAATGTTTCTGAGGTGGACAGGAAAAAGCTGTTAATGGTTTTATGTTTTCATGTAATCATAGCTGCCAATATCCTGATTTGGCATCCAGACTACTAAACCATTTTTGTCCCTTAAGTCTTTCTAAAATGTAATCCTTACGTGGTAACTTATAACTATCTCCGATAGTATTTTCGTTCAGTTTTTTGTAATTAATAACCATTCGTCTTTTTCCTCTTTTTATTTCATTATTATTTTCTACGTAAAAGGCAGGTGCACTATGTGGACTTTTGCTTTCTCTAATGATTCCTTTATCTAGAAGTTCTTCACATTCCTTCTGAAATTTTTCGACATCTCTTTGAGTGTATTGAATTTTATTGGGGACATTAACTTCTATTGTTGGATCCTTTAATTTTATTTCTATTAATTCGATGTTCTTATTTTTTTCTATGTCTAGAGGGTGTTCACTACATATCTCATCTAAAGTTTCTTCAATGATTCCATGGCTTATCTGGATGTATTCAAGTCTGTAACACCCGTTCCGAATCAACCCGAGTAAACCCGTGGTTGAGCCGGTCCTAGGTACTACCGAGTAAAAACAAGGGTAAAACAGGGAAATTGGCGGTGATCAAAAGACGGTAAAAACATGGAAGGCCTCCAAAGAAACGCGAAACTGAAATCCGAGTACAATCCAAACCATCATAAGTCCTCCAATCCAACATAAATCAGAAAGTACATAAAAACCCCCAAAATCCCATAGTCAACTGAAATGAACAGAAAAGTCAACTCCGCGTAATCCCAGTCTTCACCTCATGGCTTCCGTCCAGAACTTCACGAAATCAACCTCGAACTCAAACTCCTCAGCCACCTCCACTAGCCACGAGATCCTGAAAGGGGAGAAGGGATCAATTTCCTATTGAAATTGAGTGAACCCACTGGGCCTACCTACACGTTGTCCTACTCTATGGAGCGGTCCCAACTCCGCACAAGACATCCAACAATGGAACCAAACCCAACCCCCCTTTCCATATTTTAATTCCCTAATACAGTCTAGGTGATCACGTTGGTCAGTTCTTGTTCTCAAGCACAATTCATAACAATAGAATCACACAGAATTAATACATCAATCCACGGCACACACAGCATCATCACATCACATCCATCAACCAAGTCACTACCACAACCACAAGCACACAAACATTCACATTCATATTATCTAGGTGAGTTATTAGGCGCCAAGGAGTTATCCACACCACCACCGCCGGCCATCACATCAACCAGACGCATCCACTAGGGATCCTTCCACGAAGGAGAATACATTCCGACGCATCCATATAGGATCCTTCCACGAAGGAGAAATCAACCAACCTTGGCAACCCAGCCAAGGGATTCACCCCAGTGAATCGGACTCAATCACAACCAGTATTTCGGGTGGGGTAGTGTGGGCTCCTTCCAGTTCTATATTCATATTCGTATCACAACTCATACAATTCAGATTACTAATCAATCCATCCACATTATCTCATCATTACATAATTCCAACACAATCCAAATCATTCAACGCCTCCCACGGCACAAACAGTTCAAGGGTAAACGGCTAGCTCACCGGCCACCCCCACCTGCAAGTACAGGGGAAGCCATGTCATGAGTCGTAGGGTTACCCTCCTGTACATCCTTCATTGGACAGCCCCCTATTGGCGGAACCGTCCACCTGTCCATCGTGTAAGGGCGATCCCACATTGGCAGGACCACCCTCCTGCAGTCTACAATTATCAACTCGGGCAGAACACAGTTACAACATCATATCCCAACCCTCCTACACTCGTTACTACCTCCAATCCATTAAGCATCAAGGTTAATATCTCCCCCATTCATGGCACATAACAAACAGCCCGCTATCATCACGCAATCCATCATATCGACAAGCATACAACAACGACCAACTTTCACAAATGTACAACAATTAATCACATAACAAAATCCCCTTTTACTCTCTTCCAATTCGTGCAAAAACCTAATCCCATCTAAGTCAAAATTGAAACTCCTCACATCATCCAAACTACCTACACAACGCTAAGCCCTCACCTGGAGAAGATGACGAGACTCTAAAATGACTCCCGAAACCCGAACGGCCAAGTTCTACAACTCCAAAGTCGTAGCTCCTCTCCTCCTTACTGACAGCAGCCTACTCCGACCCAGCCAGAACTACGACCAGCGATCTCTTCCTCTCATCGACACGAACGCGTAGCAAGAAACGGATCGTCAATCGGAGCTCTACAACTCCCGGAATCAAGGATTGACCCAAAATGGGTTTTTGGTTTCCTTCAAGTACGGGTTTTGGGGAAAGTTGGAGAAAATGGCAAAGTGAAGAGGTTTGGGGAAAGATGGAAAAAGTGGAAGAGTGAAGAACTCCTCAAATCTGAGTTTTTAATACTCAAGCATGACCAAATGCACTCAAAGCATGACACATGCACTCAAAATGACAACATGGCTCAAGTTCTCAATAGCACCCCAAGTGTTGAACCTCAAACCCCAACTCATCAAATCGGACGTCCCGAACTTCGTGGGACCTCAAGAACACTGTTTCCAACTCCAATCACCCGAACTCGAGTTCCAAACCGTTTTGGTTCGGAGGACGAGGGAATTGGAATACAAGTCTCTACACACCTTCAAGATTCGTCCGAAATCATCCCCACCTCCTCCCTACGACACGATTCGGAAAGTACAGCAGAATGCAGCAATCCAAGCATCCTTAACCCCAAAATCCCTACGACGATCTATCAGCCCTCCTTCAACCACCCAACATTCCTACACCAACTCCACACTGGCCATCACCAACACACCCTAGACCCCCTCGAGACTCTCACCACAACGAGCAAACACAAGAACACACATCAAGGGACGTAAAAACCTGAAGCATAAGCTTCCACTAATTCCGGATACCGCCGCCTCATGTCCTCCTCGGTCTCCCAAGTAGCCGACTCACTCTCGTGGTTCCTCCATACCACCTTGAGCTGTGGAATCTGCTTATTCCTCAAAACCCGAACTTGCCTATCCACTATAGCAACCGGCTTCTCCTCATAAGTCAAATCTCGCTCGATCTCCACTTCCTCCGGCTGAATCACATGTGCAGGGTCTCCATGATACTGCTTAAGCATACTCACATGAAACACGTTGTGCATCTTTTCTAACTCCTTCGGCAGTGCCAGCACATACGCCACCGGACCCGACTTAGCTAGAATCTCATAAGGACCAATGTATCGAGGTGCCAACTTTCCTTTCCTACCAAAACGCATCAGCCCCTTCCATGGCGACACCTTCAAAAATACATTTTCCCCAACATCAAAACTCAGCTCTCTTGTACGACCATCCGCATACGCCTTTTGCCTATCCTGGGCCGCTCTCAACCTATCCTTAATCACCTTAATACGATCAGCCGTCTCTTGTACAACTTGAGGACCCGACAACACTCTCGCACCTTCTTCATCCCAACACAAAGGCGTCCTACACTTCCTCCCATACAAAGCCTCAAAAGGAGCGGTCTTCAAACTACTATGATATGAGTTATTGTAGGCGAACTCCACCAAAGGTAACAATTCCGTCCATGGAGTTTGGAATTCCATCGCACAACTCCTCAATAATTCCTCCAAAGTCAGAATCGTCCTCTCCGATTGCCCATCCGTCTGGGGATGATATGCCGTTGAGAATTTCAGCTTAGTTCCCAACGCCGTATGCAGCCCCTCCCAAAAGTGAGATGTGAAACTCGGATCACGATCAGAGACGATGGACTGAGGAACCCCATGCAACCTTACTACTTCTTTTATATACAGCTTGGCCAACTCCTCCACATTTGGCTTAAACCGAATGGGTATGAAATGAGCAACTTTTGTCAAACGATCGACTATTACCCACACGGCATCCTTCCCCTCTTTGGTTGGCGGAAAACCCGACACGAAGTCCATGGTGATGTCCACGAATTTCCACTCCGGAATTGGTAGAGACTGGAGTAACCCACCCGGAGCTCTATGCTCCGCCTTCGCCTTCTGACAAACCAGACAAGTCGCCACAAAACGTGCCACGTCCTTTTTCATCATCCCCGGCCACCAAAAACTCAACTTCAGGTCGTGGTACATTTTAGTCATTCCGGGGTGCATAGCATACATCGAAGAGTGAGCCTCCCCTAAAATCCCCTGCCTCAACTCCTCCACCTCCGGCACACACACTCGTCCCTTGCACCTCAATAACCCGCCAACTACCTCAAACCCATTATCCAAGCCCTTTTCAACTTCCCCTCGAATAGCCACTAAAGTAGCATCCTTGAGTTGCTCCTCACCAATCCTATCATTCAGCATGGGTCGGATACTAAGCTTAGCAAGCAAACTTCCCACATCATTCATCTGCATTTCCACTCTCAACGCCCTAAGATCAACTAACTCTTTCCGACTCAATGCATCTGCAACCACATTAGCCTTACCGGGATGGTAGTCAATGGTGCAGTCATAGTCCTTCAAGAGCTCCATCCAACGCCGTTGCCTACCATTCAGCTCCTTCTGATCCATAAGGTGCTTAAGGCTCTTATGGTCGGTCATGATCTTAAACGTCTCACCATACAGATAGTGCCTCCACAACTTCAAGGCGAACACCACTGCGGCTAACTCCAAGTCGTGGGTCGGGTAGTTCACCTCATGCACTCTAAGCTGACGTGAGGCATAAGCAACAACCTTCCCATTCTGCATCAGCACACACCCCAACCCTTGCAGTGAAGCATCACTAAATACCACATATTCGCCACCTTCCACCGGCAGGGTCAACACCGGAGCTGAAGTCAACCGCTTCTTCAACTCCTCGAAGCTTTTCTGGCACGCCTCACTCCACTCATACTTTGACTCCTTCCTCAACAACTTATGTAAAGGGGAGGCTATAGTGGAGAATCCCTCGACAAACCTTCGATAATAACCAGCCAAACCCAAGAAGCTCCTTAGTTGCGACACATCCTTAGGTGGGGACCAGTTAACCACCGCTTCAATCTTCTTCGGGTCAACCTCCACACCTCTCTTAGAGACCACATGTCCAAGAAACAACACCTCTTCCAACCAAAAGGCACACTTCGAGAACTTGGCAAAAAGTTGCTGCTCCCTCAACTTGTGGAAAACAATCCTCAAATGCTCCGCATGCTCCTTCTCATTCTTGGAATAGATGAGAATATCATCGAGGAACACTATCACGAACTTATCCAAATATTCGTGGAAGACCTTGTTCATGAGAGCCATGAACGCGGCGGGAGCATTGGTGAGACCAAACGGCATCACCAGAAACTCATAGTGTCCATAGCGGGTCCTAAAGGCTGTCATTGGCACCGATCTTTCCTCCACCTTCAACTGGTGATAACCCGACCTCAAGTCTATCTTCGAGAACACTTCAGCCCCTTGCAATTGATCGAAGAGATCGTCTATCCTTGGAAGTGGGTAACGATTCTTGATCGTCGCCTTGTTCAACCGCCTATAGTCAATACACATCCGCATCGACCCATCCTTCTTCTTCACAAACAACACCGGTGCTCCCCACGGTGATACACTTGGGCGGATGAACCCCTTATCCAAGAGTTCCTGCAATTGCTCCTTCAACTCCTTTAACTCCGCCGGTGCCATGCGATAAGGTGGAATAGAGATTGGAGCAGTCCCAGGGATCAACTCTATATTGAACTCCACCTCACGCTCGATCGGTGCCCCAGGTAATTCCTCAATCACATCAGCAAACTCCCGAGCTACCGGCACCTTTCCCAACTCCTCCTTCTGCTCAACCGATACCTGAACCAACAGAGCCTCACACCCCTCTCGGACCAAAGAGAAAGCTTGCATTGCTGAAATTAATCCCATAGGTGCTGTCTCCCTCTTTCTAACACCCTTGAACACCACCTGGCCAACACCTTCCACCTGAAGCAACACTTCCTTCTTCCGACAATCAAGCAACGCCCCATGTCTAGCCAACCAATCCATTCCTAGGATAACGTCGAATTCGTTGAAAGGGAGCACCACCAACTCCGCCAAAAACTCTACACCTCCCACTAACACCTTACAACCCCTACACACACGATCTACTCGGACCGACGTCCCCAAAGGAGTTCTGACACCCCAACTACCGCCTAGACTACCAGCTACGACACCCAAGCTACTCAAACATTTCTCAGACACAAAGGAATGGGTAGAACCCGAATCAAACAAAGCGTAAGCGGAAAGATCTGAGATAGAGATCATACCGGTTACCACGTCATTAGCATTCTCTGCCGCACCCCTGGTGAGAGCATACAGCCGCCCTTGGTCTCCCCCAGTTCCCACAGGCATGGCATTAGCACCCGTTCCTCGGCCAGCACTCGCAGCCCCTCGTCCCATACTGCCGCCACTTCCGCCTCCATAGCTCCTAGACGGAGCTCTAGGCCCCTGCACCGATCCCACAGACTGAGTTGGTGCAGTACCCCTCCTCGGGCAGACGTTACTCTTATGGCCCGGCTGTCCACAAGTGTAGCAGGTCACCAGAGCTGACCTTAGCATAAGACACTCGCCGACATGTGGCTTCTTACAGATACCACACATCGGCAACCCTCCCGATGCTCCGTTCCTACTCACCAGTCCCGACCTACGACAGGTAGCACTCACGTGACCCGGGAGCCCACAGGTATAGCAAACTTTCACACCCCTCGGTGGGGCAGACTGCGCACCTCGAATCCAGAATAAGATGTCTGGGCCCTCTTAGCCGGATGACTATTAGTGACTGAAGGAGAAGGCTGAGCCGACGCCTTTCTCTTCTTCTCTTCCTTCTTCTTGTTCTCCAACCTCTCCCTCTGGAGCGCCGCCGCCTTAACGGCCACCAAACTCCCCATATCAGCGGTGGTGACTCCCTCCTGAATCTCCGCTCTCAACCCATTCATGAACTTACTGATGAGCTTCTTTTCTCGGTTAGTCCACTCGTCATACCACTTAGAGAGAGAGGTAAACTCTATGTAGTATGCGAGAACAGACTTCTCACCTTGCTCCAAGCTCATGAATTCCTTGGCCTTCTCCTCGCGCCAAAGGTCAGGACAGAACTGATCGCGAAATACCTCAACAAACTCCTCCAGCTCCATCTCTGGCGGAACTACCCGACTCTGCGGCATCGACTTCCACCAATTCAGAGCATGACCTTTGAACAGAAAGGTCATTGCCTGCACCTTCAGCCCCTCCCCAAGTCCCATCTGTAGGAACTTGTACTCACATTCCTGAAGCCACTGCTCGGCCACCTCAGGATCAGCCACTTCCCCATTAAACTCCCCAAAGTTCCACCCCTTCAACAGACTCGGTTGGAATCTGAGGGCTCCTTCTCTAAACCCTGAGTTCCCGGTGGACCTACTTCCCCTTGCTTGACTGGATTCACTACAGGAGGACATTAAACATTTCAGTTGACTGCTCATAATCAAATTTTTCCAAACAGTTTTCTTTCAAAACCATTCCCCAACCCGATTAAAACGATTGCAAAAACCCCTAGAAAGTTGGTCCCGTGCCGATGCTCATCTCTTCTCCCTATGAGGTTAATTACTCCTCTAGAAGAAGAGACAATTCACCCACACAGCAGCAACTAACCAGGCTCTGATACCATTTGTAACACCCGTTCCGAATCAACCCGAGTAAACCCGTGGTTGAGCCGGTCCTAGGTACTACCGAGTAAAAACAAGGGTAAAACAGGGAAATTGGCGGTGATCAAAAGACGGTAAAAACATGGAAGGCCTCCAAAGAAACGCGAAACTGAAATCCGAGTACAATCCAAACCATCATAAGTCCTCCAATCCAACATAAATCAGAAAGTACATAAAAACCCCCAAAATCCCATAGTCAACTGAAATGAACAGAAAAGTCAACTCCGCGTAATCCCAGTCTTCACCTCATGGCTTCCGTCCAGAACTTCACGAAATCAACCTCGAACTCAAACTCCTCAGCCACCTCCACTAGCCACGAGATCCTGAAAGGGGAGAAGGGATCAATTTCCTATTGAAATTGAGTGAACCCACTGGGCCTACCTACACGTTGTCCTACTCTATGGAGCGGTCCCAACTCCGCACAAGACATCCAACAATGGAACCAAACCCAACCCCCCTTTCCATATTTTAATTCCCTAATACAGTCTAGGTGATCACGTTGGTCAGTTCTTGTTCTCAAGCACAATTCATAACAATAGAATCACACAGAATTAATACATCAATCCACGGCACACACAGCATCATCACATCACATCCATCAACCAAGTCACTACCACAACCACAAGCACACAAACATTCACATTCATATTATCTAGGTGAGTTATTAGGCGCCAAGGAGTTATCCACACCACCACCGCCGGCCATCACATCAACCAGACGCATCCACTAGAGATCCTTCCACGAAGGAGAATACATTCCGACGCATCCATATAGGATCCTTCCACGAAGGAGAAATCAACCAACCTTGGCAACCCAGCCAAGGGATTCACCCCAGTGAATCGGACTCAATCACAACCAGTATTTCGGGTGGGGTAGTGTGGGCTCCTTCCAGTTCTATATTCATATTCGTATCACAACTCATACAATTCAGATTACTAATCAATCCATCCACATTATCTCATCATTACATAATTCCAACACAATCCAAATCATTCAACGCCTCCCACGGCACAAACAGTTCAAGGGTAAACGGCTAGCTCACCGGCCACCCCCACCTGCAAGTACAGGGGAAGCCATGTCATGAGTCGTAGGGTTACCCTCCTGTACATCCTTCATTGGACAGCCCCCTATTGGCGGAACCGTCCACCTGTCCATCGTGTAAGGGCGATCCCACATTGGCAGGACCACCCTCCTGCAGTCTACAATTATCAACTCGGGCAGAACACAGTTACAACATCATATCCCAACTCTCCTACACTCGTTACTACCTCCAATCCATTAAGCATCAAGGTTAATATCTCCCCCATTCATGGCACATAACAAACAGCCCTCTATCATCACGCAATCCATCATATCGACAAGCATACAACAACGACCAACTTTCACAAATGTACAACAATTAATCACATAACAAAATCCCCTTTTACTCTCTTCCAATTCGTGCAAAAACCTAATCCCATCTAAGTCAAAATTGAAACTCCTCACATCATCCAAACTACCTACACAACGCTAAGCCCTCACCTGGAGAAGATGACGAGACTCTAAAATGACTCCCGAAACCCGAACGGCCAAGTTCTACAACTCCAAAGTCGTAGCTCCTCTCCTCCTTACTGACAGCAGCCTACTCCGACCCAGCCAGAACTACGACCAGCGATCTCTTCCTCTCATCGACACGAACGCGTAGCAAGAAACGGATCGTCAATCGGAGCTCTACAACTCCCGGAATCAAGGATTGACCCAAAATGGGTTTTTGGTTTCCTTCAAGTACGGGTTTTGGGGAAAGTTGGAGAAAATGGCAAAGTGAAGAGGTTTGGGGAAAGATGGAAAAAGTGGAAGAGTGAAGAACTCCTCAAATCTGAGTTTTTAATACTCAAGCATGACACATGCACTCAAAGCATGACACATGCACTCAAAACATGACACATGGCTCACGTGTCATCAATAGCACCCCCAAAGTGTTTTAACTCGACCCAACTCAAATTCGGACGTCCCGAACTTCGATGGGACCTCAAGAACACTGTTTCCAATGCCTCAATCACCCGAACTCGAGTTCCAAACCGTTTGGTTGGGCGGGGATGTTACAAAGTCTATTTTTTATATTTTGTAAAACAATTTTTAAAGCTTCGTTTTTTGTTATTATCTTTGTTGTAATCATTCTAGAATCCTGATTTTTCATTCTTGGGGCTTTTAAACTAATACTTTTTATTCTTTGAATGAAAGGCTGATAAAGTTTAAGAAAATTGTTTCCTATGATTAGATCTAATCCAGAATCATGTTGGTATATAGTTTTTGCAGTAAAAGTGTATTGTTCTATAATAATAGGAATATAGGTTTTTGCATACCATATTTCGTGTATAGATTTATCTGCAACTATGATTTTTAAAGGTTTTTCTAGTTTTCCCAATTTTTAATAGTTGTTTTCTTAGCAAAACAGAGGGTCGCCCCTGTATCAATATATGCTAAGTAATTTCTATTTTCTATTGTTATTTTTATGAATGTTGCATTTGGATTTCCCTTAGATAAAGTTCTATTCGGACTCATCCGAAGATGATTCTGAATAAAACTCGACTATCTCGATGTCTGATAGTTCGCAATCTGAATCCTCCATTGGTTCGAAACCATAATCATAAGCTAATCTTAATACTTCTTTCTTTTTATCATTTTTTTTCTTTGGACATTTATTGGCATAATGTCCTTCTTCATTACACAACCAACATCGACAGTTGGTTTTTCCTTTTGGACAATATTCTGTTTGTTTGTTTTTTTGTTTATATTGTTTTCTATTTCTAAAATATCTATTAGATTTTTTTATATTGATTTCTTTTATATTCTTTATAAGGTACTTTCCTAATTTTCCTGTATCTTTTATGTTTCTTTTTATAATATTTTATTCCATTATCATCCTCACAACCGTATTTTCCTACCTTCTCTATGCTTTGTTCACAGCATAATTTTATTTTAGCCTGTTTTTTTTAGTTTTTCTTCATTACATGCTCGCTTATGCCATTCTTGAAGAATAAAAATTATTCCTCCCAGAGTGTTAGAGATACTCTCTTTTCTTAATTCTTCTTCAAAAGTTGCTTCTACCTTAGATGCTACTATGGGTGGTAATTTTGCATATATTAGTTTATCTAGGTCTTTTCTAGCCGATTCTATAACCTGATAGTAATACTTTCTGAATTCACATATGAAGGGTTCTAAGTAACACATATTGCATATTCTAAGATTAGTTAAGTGCCATATGGCTTGTTGACTTAGTGTCGTATTTTGTTTTATTTCTTGAGGAAATCTTCCTAGAAATTAATGGGTTATAACGTGTATAATTTTTTCAAATGTTTTTAAATCATTATCTCCATATATAAGAGTTTTACTAGGAATATCCATGGTACTTAAGTAATGATAAACTATTCCGGTTGTTTTATAAATTATAAAATTAAATATTTCTGCTGATGCTAGATTTTTTAAGTCTTCGTTGGTTTGAATTAATATTCCTATTCTATGTTTCCAATCTTCTAGATCTCTTAGTGGATCGATGCTACAATCTAAATCTAGTACATCAGGGTTATTGGTATTTGAATACTTTGGTATATACGATTGGGGTATTTTATTCCATCCTCCATTTTTTTCGAGGGGTGTACGAGTTTTTATATAGATATTCGTCAAAAGAGATTTGTCCATCTGAATAGTCATTAAAATCATGTTTTTTAGAACTTTCAGGTTTCTCAGTTTTTACATAATTTGTGTAAGGGTTTTCGTCACTACTATAATCCAAAACTATTTTATCAATTTCGATATTATTATCTTCTGGTTCTGATTCAATAGAAATGGCTGCTAGTAGATCGTTTAATTTATTAATTTGTTCGTCTATATTCGTCATGTTATTTTATAAGGTGCATCTATTGTTAACTTCTTTGTAGTGTTAATTTTATAATTTTCTAAGTCTTCTACTGTAATATATCTTCTATTTTGAATTTAAACTATTATTTCTTGAAGTCTGGTTATTATTTCTCCGAACTTAATTTCTTCTTCGGGCTCTTCGTTATTTTTTCCACTTTTACTCTTAGTTTTAACTACCTTGCTTATTATGGTTCTTGCTATTTCTAGTTCAGTGTATAACTCCATTGGTCTTTCATTATTTTGATGATTTAAATATCTTTTAAAATTTTATTATTTTCTTCTAACACGTTTGTCATATTTAGGTGAAGGTCACCTAGTTGTTTCCCTAGTTTTTCAATTTTATTTGTTAAAGTATCTTGTGACATGGATGATTTTGTTAATAAAATAAGTTGAAGTATTTGAAAGTTATTCTGTGAAAATATCCTTGGTGATAGCGTCGCCAAGCGCTCGAAGCACAAGTCCTTCTCTGCAAGAGGGAGGAAGAGAAACTACAAAACACCATCACTATCCTGCAAAAACAACTCAAGAAAAACCCCATGGAAGTTCAGCAACAACAACAAAATAAATCCATGGAAGATCAGAAACAACCTGGCAGCAGCAAATAGAAATTCAGCAGCAACAGCAAGCCACAAGCAGTAAATCAGCACGATGGGTTGATATGGTAGAAAAAGAAGAAAAAGAAAAATATGACGAAGATGAAAGAAAAAGTAGCAAATGGTACGTCATCTTCAATGGACCATTCAGAGGAATATACAATAACTGGGCAATTGCATCCCAGCATATCATGGGAAAACCAGTCCAGCACCAGTCTTACAAAACAAAAGAAGCAGAACTAGCACTCCAACAATCATATAAGGCAATGGCCTTAAAGGAGCCATCAGGACAACAAGCACAACAGAAAATGATAATGAAAATACCAAATGTCAAGAATATACCAACAACTCAAGAAAAAGAGGAAGCAAGAAGGCCAACATTCCAAGGTTTCATGACCCATTGGAATATGATAATAAATTATGAAGACAAACTGGAGCAAAATACAATGATGGGATTTTATCCCGTCAACCGGGGAGGACCAAAAGTTGTGGTAACTGAAGAATCATCACCAGAATTACTATTTGACCTGCATCAGTATGGTCTTATAGACACCATCTACACAACCACTATAAAGGCATTCGAGTATTTTTCACAAAAAATGAAGTTCATCATTCGAAGATATTTGGAAGCATTCGCAAAAGGAAGAGAGATCTTCCTCAAATACACCAACAGTTACCCAATCTTCGATGAAGGAGAAAAACTTCTACTAGGAACAAAGGCAGTCATCCTCATGGGAGTATCAAACAATGATTATCCATCCAGGGATAATCTCAAGGACTATGAACGAAGACCGGATCATCTGGTAAAAGGACTCCTCGCAGTATGCAGGGCATTAACCAATATTGAACCAAACAGTTCATTAAAAGTTAATTACAGCAGCATGGAAATAATTATAATCAGTAGAGCAAAAGCAAAACTAATTGCTGAAGAATGGGAGGCAATAAATGACAAAGGACTTCACCGAAATAAACGGAACTCTCTTGGTATTACCAGTACCAATAAAAAAATAGTTATGTAAATTATTAATTAATTTTGAAGACCATTTGTGTGAATGGTGCGGAGAAGACAATGAAGAAAACAACGGAAAATAACAGTACAAGAAAGGAGTCAGCAACATCATCATAAAAAACAAGAAAAACAAGGTGGAAGCCATTATCTGAAGATCAATAATGGAGTAAAAGAAGACAAAAGGGGGTGGCCAACTTCCCCACTAATAAAGTTGTGCAATAATGTATCTTTTGGGTTGGTTACTTAAATGATCACCAAACTTTGACCAAATAACCCGGTGGTCATTGATCTTCAAAAAATTTCTTAGCACTCATGGAACTTTCCTGAATTAACGACATAGTCACTGTTAGCCACGGACATCCATTGTGTCGTCTGTTTGCCTATGTGTACACGCCACTTCAGCTGCCACGTGTATGAAGTCCGCCACGTCACTTATTTCTCACTCAAGGCCGACCAGTTCCCAAACCGAAACCCAAACCGAACGAAACCCGAACCAAAATTTAAACCTCAGCTTTATTTAAGACAAAGGTGTACAATTTCTCCCCCTCCACTGCATCATCCCCCCCACCCCTGTAGCACCAAGTCGATAATTTCGTCCCCTCCACTGCATCATCCCCCCACCCCTGTAGCACCAAGTCGACACTTTCTTCCCCACATCAGCAACTACAAACGTTCATGTCGACAGAGGATTACCAACGAAGATGTGTATGTGGAGCAGATGTGGTGCTTCTGACATCCTGGACCGTGGAGAATCCCGGCAGAAGATTCTTCAGATGCGGAGCATGAAGAAGGTAAGGTCCTTCTATTTCTTCCCCAATCTAACCCAACCCATTAGCTTCTTCATCTTCCCTACTCTCTGGTTTGGTTTTAGGGTTCAGTGTCCAGGAGTCGGCATTATTTTGCGTGGTTCGACGATCCCATTCCATTTCGGGCCAAGGTGGTTATCAACAGATTACTGAGGAGGCATGAAACGGTGGAGAACGCCATAAATGGAGAGAGCATCCTCGGCGAAGAACTGGAGTCGAAGCAATCGATGCCCACAGACTCTGATGGGATTGGGTTTGTTGGGAAAGCAGAGATCCCTAAGTCACAAGTATCGGTTAATCAACACCCTTTCATGGTTGTTTGCATCCTTTTGTTAGGTATTGTAATTGGAAAACTATTGTAACGGATTGAATAAATTGAAATTGGGTCATGACCTGAACGATCTGTATGTGTTATGAAAGAAAAACATATTTGTTTCAGATCCACAAGCAAGTCACTGAGCTTCCAGATCTAAACCCAGCAGTTACTGAACTTGTATTACTCTGAACGAAGTAGTCACTGAAGTTTGGGTGAAATATTTATAAGTACACATCATGACCATTTGCAATATTGTGGCTCTTTCATTGTAAATTGTTAGTTGGGACGCGATATGGATGCAACGGGAAAATACACAAAATATATAAGCAAGACTGGTTTACACCTATACCACCATCGGTAGAGGGTGGTTTACATATCTACCACCCGTCACCGTCAGAAAGTTCTAAGGCAAAATAAGGGAGCTTTCACCGGCTCTACCCACCTATCCAGTCTACCATCCTTTTGTAAGGCAAAATAAGGGGAGCTCTCACTGGCTCTACCCAACTACCAGTCAACCATCCTATCGTAACCTATACGATGTACAAAAAAGGGGGACTATGTGTACAATCAACCCCTACCTGGCGGACCAAAAAACACCAACATACTATCCAAAATATAAGGGGAGTTGTATGAACCTCGACCCCAAACAGAGTCCTACTAATTACGCCTTGCCGTTTTCGACCTCGTGTTCCTTGTTGGGGAGTCATTCAAAGGGGCTCGTGGAGTGGGCATAAAATCCACGGCATCTGCTGACCTCCGTGTTTGGCTAGTTCCAGCAGCTGGTGGGGAGCCACACTGTGAAAAAAATAAAAAAAAATAATGCGGCCATTTAAGCACGAGTGAATATAGTGATTACATACTAACAGATAAGTACTCACCGTTGTAGATCTGTTCTCATTGTCCTTGCAACCCCTTTTGTTGTGACCCTTCTTCTTGCACTTACTACAAGTCATTGACGACCCTTTTCTGCTCACAGCAACAACAGCAACACCCTTCCGTGTGATCTGTGGTGTCTCCAGCTCCCCTGCCTCCTTCCGCCTCTTTGTTTGCTTTGCCCCTCGCTTCGGTGGGGGAAACTGAGGTGGAATTAAGGGATGTAGTCCACTTCGGCTCCACTGTGAGGAGTCGTTCAGGGGCCGTACAGACCTTTCGTAGATGGACTTATACACGTCGACGGAGTAGTAGTTGTCAACATACATCTCTGGGTCCTCCTGACAGTATTGGATACAATGGATAGCATGAGGACACGGAATCCCTGATAACTGCCACCTCTGGCACGCACAGGTTCGTGTGAGCAGATCAACCACGAATTGGCCACGTGGGCCACAGACCTGATACTCCATTTCACTGTTATATGTTGGAGTGAACATAGCTGTTTGTTCCTTATACATATTCAGCTTCTACCTTGGTTTGGGGCACAAGGAACTGGAGCCAAATTTTTCTCATTCAATTCGCTTCTTGTACAGCCTCCGCATTAAGAGCACACGTACTGCTTCTAGGCAACTTAGAATTGGTAATCCCCTTGGCTCCAGTATATACTTGTTGAAACACTCGCACAGGTTATTCAAGGCCATCTCGCACTTAGTCTCAGTTCTGTAGTAGGCCTTGCACCACTGCTCTGGATTGCGTAGCAGCAGCCAGGCATGTGGAGTCCGTTCCACATCAGTGAAGTTGGCATTTTCCTTCTCCAGCAGGTCCATCCACGCTTGATGGTCAGACTTGTATGTGGCTCGTGCTGCTCCCCACAGTAGGTCCTTCAATCTCTTTGTGCGTCCAAATTTCCCACTGAAGTTCACGTACATGTGGCGCACGCAACATCGATGCTCGGCATTCGGGTACATGTCTCGAATCACGTTCATCAGTCCCTGGGAATAATCAAACCAACTCACTCACAAAGTCACAAAACCAGCACATGAGGTCATAGATAGTGTCAACTAAATGCTTTCAGATGCTACATAGCGTCAACTGGACAGTTCAGATCATATATTGGCGTCAACGGATAGCATACGTTCAGATCATATATTCACACCACAAAGCATACACTAAAATCATGTATTGGCATCAACTAAGCATACTTCAGATAATGTATTGGCACAACCCTAAACCGAGATGAACACATGTATGAAATGTAGCAGAAGCTAACCTTTTGGCGATCACTCATGAAAGTCCACCAAGATGAACCGTCAATGCCTAAATCGATTCCCAAGTGGCCCAGGAACCATTCCCAACTCTCAGTGCATTCCTTCTCGACGACAGCATAGGCAATTGGGTACATGCAATCGTTGGCGTCGATACCTACAGCCGATAACATCTGCCACCCTTCCACGCCACGCAAATGGCACCCGTCAACTCCGATTATACGTCGACACCCTTCCAGAAAACCTCTACGAACCACGTCAAGGCAAATATATATCTTTTCGAATACGTTGTCATTATGCTCCAGTACGACAGTGCTACCTGGGTTTGTTTTTTCCAGCTCAAGTTTGTAGTCGTGTAGCAGACCAAATTGAATAGCATCCTCCCCGTGTATTAAACCCAACACATGCATCTTCGTACGAAAAGCTTTCATGTGGGTTATATGCAACCCCAAGTCAGTTTGCACCGTGTGTATGATATTGCTCATTGCCCACGACGCGTCGACCCTGAAACGTTCCAAATACTTAGTGGCCAGATACTCTTTAGTTCATGCCCTGAGGTCTTGAACCACACCACATGTGTGTGTTAAATTTGCCGATCTAATCTGGGCATACCCATGTCTCGGTAGCCACGCTGCCCATATCCTGAAGTCGCATTTCTGCTTACACAAACACTGGCAACGGCTTCTATCATTGGGATGGAAATGGACGGGGCGTCGAGCTATAACAGCGTGGGCCTTGCAAGCTTCTTTGAACTCTGCCAAGTCGGTGAAAATCATGCCAACTTGGAATTCGGGGTTGTGGAGGTTCTGCTCCTGGTTAAATTCAGGGAAGGTGGGTCCCCTGTGCTCCTCTTCGTCGTCACTATCGAACACCAGCCGACGAGCGAATCCAGATTCGTCCGTCTCCATATCAGAATCCACCTCCTGTGGTTCAGGCCCCATTGTGAAGGAACGACTGTGTTTCCCAGAATTGCTACCGCTGCTGCTCTTATTCCTTTCGGAAGGCCCTTCAGCACTTCCACTGGCCCCATTCACCTTAGTGCCCATGCTCTAACTCCCTGATTGTTCTCCATTATCCCTCCCCTCACCTGATTCGTCTCCAATTGGCTCTTTGTCCCTAGCTGCGCTATCCTGCCACATTCTGTCCATATCAAATCTCTCTTGGACGTCAATGTCATCGTACACGTCCACGTCCGAGTCTACCAGCTGTATAGAAGAATCGTCGCTATCATCATCACTGTCAGAATCATCTGTCACCGTGGGAGGGATTGATCCATTGTAGCATTAGGCTCCTCTAATTCTGGTTGTACACAATCCCCTGAAGTTGGATTCTTGGTATCATCTTGAACCTCATGCTCTGGTGGTTGACAAGTTTGATTGCTGGTAGGAACTGATGCGGAAGTTGGATTGTTGGCAACTTCTGGATCCCTCAAAGCTAGTTCGTTTGCAGGCGTGGGATCTTCCTCCAGCCTAGTAGGAGCACAGACTCCCTCGACTCTGGCCTCTTCCTCTTCCCGCATAAGTTGACCGTCGTCTGTGTTGGGTGAGGTTCGTCTACAATCTCTTCGATTCGAACCCCAGACCGGATCTGTGAGGTTTCCACCAACATCTGGACTTGTTCCACGTGTGAGTTGACGAGAGCATCGAATTCATCGTCTGTTAGATCATGGATATAGATTAACACCATGCCTCCTACCCTTCCATCGACCATGATAGCCACATCCTCATCGTTATAGATGGGAAACAAGCCAGAGTTGATATCCTCCCCGTCCGGCAGCCACAAATATTGCATGTAGTCCTCCTTCTTCACCAATCCTACCACCATTCTGTTCAACTCCATTAAGGATAACCTCTCTGGTTCGACGTAGTCAAACCAACCCACGTCTCCATCGTAGTATCCCCATTCCCCGAAAGACCCTCCGTAGTGAATCTCAACTGTGAAGCAGTCCTTTGTGCCATCTCCTACACATTTGATGAACCTGTCGTTGTGTGGGTTCAATCAAATACTACTAAGCTAGGAAAGCTAGGGTAGATCGTATTCCACGGGCCTTCTAATGATCGACTACTCAAATAAGCTGGCAAATTACTCCTGTTAAACACTTTGTGCGTGGTGTGAGTTCCACGACTTCTAATTCTAAGATATGCAGAGAAATTAAAAGTATACAACTGAAAACAGATCAAAAGATTAATTGATTAACGCAGATGACAGACAAACTTAGACTTCGAATCCCCTTCGTTCACCAGAGCATTGGCAATCAACAGATCAGCGGATTTCAATTCTCGTTCAATCGGTTTCTAAGACACCACCATAACTCCTTACCCTTACGTTTAAGACTGTCGGACGTTCGCTCTATCCGATCTAGCTACCAAGATTAATTAGTCGCCCGGGTACGGTCGCCTCTCGCAACGACTTAACTTAACTGGTGCGATTAATAACGATTTATGGTTACTCTTGCAGTGGATTAACCCTAATTGGTTCCTACGAAAGGCACACTCCAATGATTAGGTTAATTGTTCGATTTGATGTTTTAAAGTAAGGCGAGCGTTCGCTTCTATCCTTAGCTTAACAAGAATCTAATCTAGATGATCAATCCAGACAAGAAACATGAACAATGAAGAACAAATCAAACATGAAAGAGAAACTGATTGAACTTTGAATCTAATCACCGCCGATCCGTGACCGCTTTAAATCCCTAGGTCACTTAGGGTTCATCTAGTCTAAGCTCTAAGAGATTAGCTACTCATGTTTATCACAAAAGAATCAAAGATAAAGATAGAGTTCATCATACAGAGGAAGAACAGAAAAGGATCTGAAAAACCTAATTAAGACGACTCCGGCAGAACTTCGATCTTCGGTAAGCTGCAATCCTAGCTCCGAGTCTTCGAGATGGAAGGGATGGCGTCACGATCTCTTCTTGGCTCTTCGAACTCTAAACTCTCCTTCAGAACTTGAGAGAATTCTGAAGTAATCGGTATTAGTTGAAAATTATGATGTGTGTCAAAGTATCTGGGCCGCCGGTTAAGTATTTATACTTAACCTAATACCGCCGGATTTTCTCTAGAATTTTTGCCGAAAATCATAAGGAATTTTCGCCGAAAATCTTAGTGCAAAAGGGATGACCGCCGACTGATTTCTTCTGTGGTTTTCGGACCATTGGTTCTCGGCAAAAACTTAGTGTTTTCGCCGAAAACTTCCTTTGGTTGACATCAGTCGATTTGTCCATGCATTTTCGCCGAAAATGTGAAGGTATTTTCGGCGAAATCTTCAGTGTAAAACGGGCAGGAATTGGTTCGGTTTGATTGACTCCTTGGATCGATTCCGGTGCGATTCCTCGAGGTTCCAACGCCTTAGACACGTCCTTGGCTACTTATTTGACGACAAAAACCTGTGCTAACATAGAAACACTAGAAAACCATCAAATAGACCCGAAACGGGCCAAAGTAACACAAATGGCACGAGATAGAGCAATTGATTGAATATTCGTTATTCTACCCTAAAAACCATGTCTTAAGCAATGAAATGTCGCTTAAATGAGGCTGATAATCACGTCAATTCGAGTGTCATCAAAATACCCCACACTTAAGCTTTTGCTTGTCCTCAAGCAAACTGAATAGAAACGCTCATGTTCACAATTGATAAGATCGATTAAATTGGAGCTCAATCAAACACAATGAATTATTAGACAGATAAATCCTAGAACAAGAAACCTAACATGCATACTGATCAGCCAAACTACCTGGTCTGACTAAAAACTGCACACGACAAGTAATAGCAACCAATTATGCACGAATTTGACCTGACCGACCAGACTCCTCACACAGGAATTATTTAGTAAACTGGGAACTCTCACTCTCTGTGTTTAAGGACGTGTTTCTGCTCTCAATCATTCTCTGTTACTGAATTCTGCCATAAGTTTGCAATTCGACCACATCTCCACCACTGTGACGACACGAGTAACTAGTCAAGAAGGACTTCCCTGCTAGGACTGTAACGAATTCTACACTACAAGGGTTTATGATGAGATGGATGATGGGAACGTATGATGATGGCTTTGGTGCGGTGTAGCTTTCGACTAACTTCCCTTGAATCTAGCCTATGGCTTCCTACCGTCTAACCAGACACGGGTGGAATAATGAACGCTCGTCCTGTGATACCCTCAAGCAACCTAGCACTTTATTATTTTTCTTACACAATTTTTTTTTCTTTTGACTTCTCTTTTGATTTCGTTCTTCCATTTGTAGGGAGAAGAACGTTTTATTGAACTAAAAAAAACTTGAAACTTTTCTGAATTTCTGCTTTTTCGAATTTTTCTTATTTTTCTTCTTTTCTTTTATTTTTTTCTTTGTGCCGATTCTTTCCTTTAGTTGCTAGAGGGGTTTACACGTTCGGACATAATAGCTAATACCACCTGTTTAATGGCTATAGGCAGGTTACCACAAACCGACTTCCGGTATGTCAATCTAGAACTACAACCACAGGGGATCAACGGGGAAATGAAAGAATGG
Organism: Linum lewisii; assembly: GCA_034768395.1. Classification (NCBI taxonomy): domain Eukaryota; kingdom Viridiplantae; phylum Streptophyta; class Magnoliopsida; order Malpighiales; family Linaceae; genus Linum; species Linum lewisii. Next base: position 55,135,725 of record CM068302.1, read on the forward strand.
GAAATGGTTGTAATGTATTATCGAACCGAAAGAACAGGCCAGACTCAAGGGTTTAAACCTAATGGATTTTATCGTTGGGTAGGCTATCTGGCTTAGTAGCTGAATCTAGGTGCCCCTATTATTCTAGAACTCGTGTCATCGTGTGGTCTCGAGTAGGTCTCATGCAAATTCTAACTCATTCAAGCAAACAGAAAACCACTCAGAAAGAATTTAAAATTGCAAGTTACGTGCAATGGATCAAAAGCTCACATTTGGTTTGCTAGTCGGATTCGGTCATTTTCATGCAATCAAGGCTACAAACTACAAGTGTGATTTTAAAAATTATGTTCTGACCAGGCAGTTTAGCATCAAAGTATACAAGTTGGTTCTCAAGTTCTAGGTTAAGCAGTCTAAGCATCATTATGAAAGTTTGAACAGCAACTTAACATCAAAAATCAAGAACTGAGCCATTCTAATGCTAAAGAGACTGGACAGGAATCACGAGGCACACAAAAAACACAATCAAGGGCAATCAAGTTCATGCAAGGTTCTCTAGCATCCTACCCCACACTTAAATCGGACTGTGTCCTCACAGGACTAAAATTAGAGTTCAGAGTGAAGTAGAAGAACCTGGACCGAGATGGTTGGCATAGGGGATGGGCACGGATCCTCGGAGCAGAGGCACTCTACCAAAGCGAAGTAAAGGGAATCTCCCAACTGCCTACAAAACAAAAACAAATGAAAGATAAAAAGGAAATCGAGACAAGTGTCCCAGATCCACACAGAAAAAAAGTTGGATCGAAATCCGAAAAGAAGAAATAAAAAGAAGGGACAAGAAAGAGGATACAACCCGATCACTGCTCGTCAGGCGCGTCGGGAGGTGGAAAGTGGAGGAAGTCGCCGAGCTGACGTTGTCATGCCAGCTGTGCCTCATACCGCTTGTTGGAGCGGTGCATATGTTGCTGCATAATAGTCCATCTCGCCTCTTGAGTGGCGTTGTCGGTGATGCGCCACTCCTGCTGTCGCTCGTACAGCTCTCCAACATCCGCGGGGTGCGGTCGGTGCTGCTGGTGAGGCGCCTGGTGTGGCTCTGGAATGGGCGGCAGTGACTGGTGTGCATACCCTGCCTGATGATGTGGCGATGGTATATGATCATGAAACTCTGGCTGCGGCTGCGGCTGCTCAGAATCATCTTCTTCCTCCGACTCGTCCATATGCTGGAGGGGAGGATCTGGTGCTACCTGGGGACTGAGGTCCAGCTCGAGGTCGTACTCGACCGCCAAATCACCTCCGACGGTGCGTACTCTGCGGCGTGGGATGTCCGGGCCATATTCTTGGCTGAGCCCGAAGGAGATGATGAGTCGGCCTACAAAGTTGCCTCCCAGGAGTGAGCGAGGTGGCCTCGACCTCTGAGTCTTCTGGCGGAATAAACGAGCAAGCACCCATCCGGGATGAAGAGGGTAACTCACCCAGATGGCGCGATGAAGAAGAAGCTCCTCCTTGCTGATATGGTGGCGGTCCTTCTCTGGAGCATACAGTAGTGATCTCCGCCAAACCATATGAATGAATTTATAGAGAGGGTGAGAGAGGGACTTAACTGAGTTATGCTGCGTGGTACGATCGTCGGGCACTCCAGTCATGTGGCTCCAGAGTGCGTCGTACAGCTCCTCGTCGTCATCGGTCTCCCAGCCGAGGTGATGACCCTCGTAGTGCTCGTGGGGAATCCCGAGACGAGCTGCAAACTCATCATAGGTGAGTATCCTGTGCACCCCGCCAAGATAGAAGGAGACGACCTTCTTGCTCTGCCTCCTCTTGTGCTCGTCCAGATCGAATGTCGCCCAAAACTCCTGTAGAGCGACATTTGGGAAGTCGGAAGCTATGGTGGTCAGCTCCAAGAGTCCGGCGGGTACCAGGGCGTCGAGCACGTTCCGGTGCCAGTCCTCATCGTGGTCGAAGAGGGAATCCATGGAAAGTGGGCGAACATCAGCTCCAGGAATATGCTCGAGCCGCTGGTAGCGCTCGAAGTAGTACTGGGGTAGGCGAGCTACAGTGGAGTGGTACCCGACACGGCCAGGGAATGCTGGTGGAGGGCCCTGGACGGCGGGTGTGACGGGAGCGGGAACTCTGGAGCTCGAGGCGGTATCAAGTCGCGCCTTGGTCCTGCGCTCATGAGTGACATTCCGAAAACTAGAAACGAAATCAGATTAGTCAAACTAAAACCCTACCCCCCACTTAGTAGAAAAACTCAATTTCACAAAGAAATGAGGAAAACCGAGTGGGGGTAAGCAGAGCAGATTAACCGGTAATCACAAACAATTAAAATACATGCTTAGGAACCGCCAGAATGGAATTATCACAATCAGAGTTCAGAAGTCAAACCGACATTCAAAAAGTCAACATAATAGAACATTGAACCCTAATCATGGCAAGACTATCACAAAGCGGGAAATGACCGCATAATAGGATCTCAGATGGCAAGCACAATAATATGAACGTAAATGAGCACATAAGGCAGCCAAATAATCATAAACAGTTCATGGTCAAACCGACATTTTTCAAAAGTCAACACCACAAATAATCGATCTTATTTATAGCAACACATGATCAAACGATATTAAAATTAAGCACAATACTCCCTAATCATGCTAGATCAGTCCAAAGAGTTCAGCTAACCTAGTTCACACGAAATCAGTCGGCACGCAAATCGAGGTAAACCAAAAAGTCAACCAAAAGTCAACCCCGACGAAATTCAGCTTTCAACATGTCAAAAGATTCGTAATGAAAAGTTCTACAACTTACCTTGAAGCCACGGGTGCTGAAAACGAACGGAGAAAGAGAAATCGGAGAAAAACCAAAAATTTTAGGTTTTGGCTGAACGGGAGCTCTAGAGCTCCGATTCGACTGTTCTAGGGCTCGAGTTGATCGGAAATGGAAGGGGAGACGTGCGGCGGTGGCGGCGACGGCGGAGGCGGTCGGCAACGGGCGACGGCGGTGAAAGTAGTATCGGCGACGGCGGGTTTGTTCTAAACTGGGGGAGGTTTTTACAAAATTTTCGAAAATGAAGTGAGGAGAGAGAGAAGAAGTGACCGAGAATTAAAAGGGATAATCCGAAAATTTTGCCTTGAGTTTTCGGCGAAAACTAGTGCAATTTTTCGTCGAAAACATCAGTTGAAAAGCACTGCCGGTTTTTCAAATACATTTTCGCCGAAAAATCCTTGATTTTTTCGGCGAAAAGTTTAACTAAAATCGTTTGGAAACACAGTGGGATTTCAAAGGGAGTTTTCGCCGAAAACAGGGTATATTTTCGCCAAAAATTTTGACCTGTACGATTGAAAATATTTTCGCAATCCCGACAAACTTCAGAAAATCACAGTTAAATCCACAAAAATCGGAACAACCTCAAACAACTTGCGATTAACACTATGACGCACATACTACACATGAAAAATAAGAAATCAAACAAACTGACACTTTTGGCTCCCCGAACCGACTCTAAAACACTAAGGTTGACACAAATGAAAGACTAACTCCAGCCGTGGGTTGCCTCCCACGAAGCGCTCTAGATTAACGTCCTTGAGCTGGACGATACCTGGACGGTATTAGGAGACATCCCAACTCAGGTTCTCCTTAATGCTAGCATCGGAGTTCATGAAGTAGAGCTTCGGGGTATCTCCATTAAGCATAAATTTCTTCCCGTTAGCGTGTATGAGCTTGGTACGTCCGTCGGGAAGGTGCTCAGTGATCTTGAACGGACCAAAGAGCTCTGTCAAGGGATCATCTTCTACGAGGATGACGGTGGAAGAGATGAGAATGATTGGCTTCATCTTCTCTTTATCCTCCGGCTTTGTATCACCAGGATCGGTGATCGTAGGTATTTCCTTAGGAGATGCTTTCGGCTTCTCCTTCAATACTTGTTCCGGCGCCGGTATCTAGGAACGAATTGGCGGTGCAGCTGGCTCGGACGAAGGTGGCGGCACAACTGGTCTCCAGACCATTTGAGTCTTCGTTTTATTGTTCTTTCCCCGGGGTCTGCTAGGTTTTGTGCTCGGTGGTTTAGAAGAGGCTTGCAGTTCCTTCTTCTTTGACGGCTTCTGAGGAACAGATTTTGGTTTTTACTTGGTAATCTGTTCAGCACCTGCAGTAACAATTGAGCTAGGAACACTAGAAGAGACGTCAGTGACGGAGTTGACCGGAGTCAACTCCACAGTTTTAACAGCTAGACAATGAAATTCTTCATTCTTAGGATTATATTTCATTCCGTCTTTAAGGCGGAACGTTATCGTGTCTTTACCAACCCTCAAAGTTAAAGAACCATTTGGAACGTTAATTTGCATTCCAGTAGTAGCCATGAAGGGTCGTCCTATGAGAATGGTAGAATCATCCTTACTAGTGTCAATGATAACATAGTCAGCTAAGAACATGAAAGGACCACATTTAGTAACAACGTCTTTTATCTCTCCCCTAGGGGTTTTAAGTGATCTGTCAGCAAAGACAAGTTGCATACTAGTTGGTTCAAGTTCTCCTAGGTTCAATTTTTCAAATAAGCTCATAGGCATAACATTAATAGACGCGCCAAGATCAACCAAACAATGTTCTATCTATACATCATTAATGACAAGAGGTAGAGTGAAAGAGCCAGGATCAGAACACTTAGCTGGATATGGAGAGGAAGGTTTCTTGCTACGAGCATCAGGGTATCCTTCTTTATTGCCCTTCATGCCAGTCTCGATCCTTGCATTCGGCAGCAATGCTCTTGGAAAAGGAGGCTTCACATAGTACGGTGCAAGAGGAGGATCATTCTCCTTAGGCGCCACTTCCTGTGCTTCCTTCTTCTCTGGAGATTCAGTGATCCTGCGTAAAACAGAAGAAGCATCAGCAGATAAGCTTGTAAACTTTTGAACAGTTACCATCTTGGCTTGCTCCTTTCTCGGATTCGGCTCTGTCTGGCTCGGGAGTTGGCCAAATGGTCGTCCAGATGCTAGCATGCTCGAGATGTGGTTGACAGCTTGCTCAATTCTTTGACCGGATGCGATCTGTTCTTGATTGAGAAGAGCTTGAGCTTTAAACTGACTGTCATGATCATCGAGTCTGGTGATGATCTGACTAAGCTTCTTGTCGAGGTCACTGACATTGTTCTCTCTCTGATGTTGCTGCCCTGGATAGGTATTATTCATATATTGATTCTGGTGATTGCCAGGAGCAGTTCCATAGTTACCCGGATTACGGTGCGGCGGCTAGTAGACACCTGCCGGCGGATGGTTAGGCTTCTGATCCTGAGCTGGACCAGCTGGGCGGTTATTCTGGTTCTGGTTATGGTTGGCGCCAGCATTGTAGGGAGGTCTGTCTTGATAGTTAACTTGCTGCCTGAAGTTGCGGTAGCCAGCATAACCATTTTGATTGTTAACGAAGCCTTGTTGAATGAAATTTACCTCTTCGGCGGACCAGACTTCTGTCTTACCAAAATTCTGGCAACGGCCTCCATTATGCGCACAAGCTCCACACCATTCGCAATCAGCAACATAGACAGAAGTTGTTGGCGGCTTGATTGGTGTGGTAGACTTCTTCAGATGATTCTCTACTTCTGGCTTGATAGTAGCTTCGAGATCGAGCTTGCTCCTTGATCCTTCTGATTGTCGCTCCTAGTTCCTTGACTTGGAAGCACAGTTCGCAAAATGAAGAAGAGCAGCTTCAGGTGTGAGTGTAGTGCAATCCCCTTCAGCTAGAGAATTGACCCACTTGGCAGATTCTTCTCGAAGACCTCGAGCAAAGATTTCAGCTAACGGCCTCTGCTCGAATCCGTGATGAGGACAATTGTAGAGAAGTTCTTGGAATCGATTCCAAGTATAAGCTTTCTCCTTCTTTCTGGGAGAATCTGGCGATGCTGTCCTTGATGGCTGTTGTTCTTGCAGGAGGGAAGTACTCTTCAACAAAGTCCTGAGCCAGAGTATCCCAATCAGTGTAATATCCCGGTGGTTTGCCAGTAAGCCACCTCTTAGCAGCGCCTTTCAGAGAGAACGGGAAAGCTCTCAAACAAAGAGTATTCTTGTCGAGGTTTCCGTTCTTGAAAGTGCTGCAGAGATCAAGGAAATCCGCCAGATGAGTGCACGGATTGTCTAGTGTCCTGCCTTCAAACTGTAGATCCCTACAGATCATAGTCAAGAATGGAATCTTGATCTCATAGTCAGGATCTCCTTCAACGCGCAGCACGGCAATAGAAGATTGAACGATATTCGCGCTCGGCTTGTTGTAGTCTGCTAGACTCTTCTGTGCAATTGGCGGTGGCGGTGGCGGTGGTAGATCGTCGCCTGGTGGTGGTGGTAACTGATCATTCATGGTAGGAGATGGAGGAGGTGAAAGTGACTCGGTGTATGAAGCGGATGAAGATGACAGTGAAGATGGAGATGAGGAACTCTCCTTCAGTTCCTCGATCTTAATCGGAGTGATGGATGGAGGTGGATTGGTTCTGCTTCTCCTTGGAATCTGTGATTGTCGAGGTGGAGCAGAACTGCCTGGTATCTCTATACTCTTAGCCTTGTCGGTTTGAGAGCGAGTCCAAGGGCGGCGATGCATACACCTGTGAGCAACCTACAAATAACAAAAACAAACAAAAACCAGTGTAAAATCGAAGTGGGTGGAAAAGTGAAAGATGGAAAGTAGAAGAATAAATTGCCAGTTCTTCTTTCGAACAATCAAAAGAAGTCCCCGGCAACGGCGCCAATTTGATGAACCTGTCGTTGTGTGGGTTCAATCAAATACTACTAAGCTAGGAAAGCTAGGGTATATTGTATTCCACGGGCCTTCTAATGATCGACTACTCAAATAAGATGGCAAATTACTCCTGTTAAACACTTCGTGCGTGGTGTGAGTTCCACGACTTCTAATTCTAAGAAATGCAGAGAAATTAAAAGTATACAACTGAAAACAGATCAAAAGATTGATTGATTAACGCAGATGACAGACAAACTTAGACTTCGAATCCCCCTTCGTTCACCAGAGCATTGGCAATCAACAGATCAGTGGATTTTAATTCTCGTTCAATCGGTTTCTAAGACACCACCATAACTACTTACCCTTAGGTTTAAGACTGGCGGACGTTCGCTCTATCCGATCTAGCTACCAAGATTAATTAGCCGCCCGAGTACGGTCGCCTCTCGCAACGACTTAACTTAACTGGTGCGATTACTAACGATTTATGAGTTACTCTTGCAGTGGATTAACCCTAATTGGTTCCTACGAAAGGCACACTCCAATGATTAGGTTAATTGTTCGATTTGATGTTTTAAAGTAAGGCGAGCGTTCGCTTCTATCCTTAGCTTAACAAGAATCCAATCTAGGTGATCAATCCAGACAAGAAACATGAACAATGAAGAACAAAACAAACATGAAAGAGAAACTGATTGAACTTTGAATCTAATCACCGCCGATCCGTGACCGCTTTAAAGCCCTGGGTCACTTAGGGTTCATCTAGTCTAAGCTCTAAGAGTTTAGCTACTCATGTTTATCACAAAAGAATCAAAGACAAAGATAGAGTTCATCATACAGAGGAAGAACAGAAAAGGATCTGAAAAACCTAATTAAGACGACTCCGGCAGAACTTCGATCTTCGGTAAGCTGCAATCCTAGCTCCGAGTCTTTGAGATGGAAGGGATGGCGTTACGATCTCTTCTTGGCTCTTCGAACTCTAAACTCTCCTTCAGAACTTGAGAGAATTCTGAAGTAATCGGTATTAGTTGAAAATTATGATGTGTGTCAAAGTATCTGGGCCGCCGGTTAAGTATTTATACTTAACCTAATACCGCCGGATTTTCTCTAGAATTTTCGCCGAAAATCTTAGTGCAAAAGGGATGACCGCCGGCTGATTTCTTCTATGGTTTTCGGACCATTGGTTCTCGGCGAAAACTTAGTGTTTTTGCCGAAAACTTCCTTTGGCTGACATCAGTCGATTTGTGCATGCATTTTCGCCGAAAATGTGAAGGTATTTTCGGCGAAATCTTCAGTGTAAAACGGGCAGGAATTGGTTCGGTTTGATTGACTCCTTGGATCGATTCCGGTGCGATTCCTCGAGGTTCCAACGCCTTAGACACGTCCTTGGCTACTTATTTGACGGCAAAAACCTGTGCTAACATAGAAACACTAGAAAACCATCAAACAGACGCGAAACGGGCCAAAGTAACACAAATGGCACGAGATAGAGCAATTGATTGAATATTCGTTATTCTACCCTAAAAACCATGTCTTAAGCAATGAAATGTCGCTTAAATGAGGCTGATAATCACGTCAATTCGAGTGCCATCAACATTTTACACCAAAACTTAAACAAGGAAATTGACGGCTAATGGCTTCAAGTAAATTCCATCAAAATGACTTCAACCACACTTACCATATGCAGGCCTTCGCTCTCCATATTTGCGTTGCTTCCAGCCTGTACTTGAGGGAGACTTTCTTTTCTCCTTCTCCTTCGTGTTTCCCGACATCGGCAGCACTTTCTTCTTCGATTCTGGGTTTGGACGATGGAATGAGAGAAGCTTCATCTTCTCCGATCAAGGATACGAACAGAGCTTTTTTTTGGGACTGACGACAATCCCTTTGGCTTCCCCAGACAAGATAAGAAGCGTGTGGTGGGGATTGCTCTATCTCAGATATTTTAATTGGTGGGTACATTTTCCAATGTGAGGTTTAAGTTTCGGTTTGGGAACTGGTCGGCCTTGAGTGAGAAATAAGTGACGTGGCGGACTTCATACACGTGGCAGCTGAAGTGGCGTGTACACATAGGCAAACAGACGGCACAATGGATGTCCGTAGCTAATAGTGACTATGTCGTTAAATCAGGAAAGTTCCATGAGTGCTAAGAAATTTTTTGAAGATCAATGACCACCGGGTTATTTGGTCAAAGTTTGGTGATCATTTAAGTAACCAACCCTGTATCTTTTTCTTTTTATCCTTTTCTTTTCTCTTCATGCGCTATGATGTAACTAATGACGTATTCAGTGTCTGATCTCTCCCTATATAAGGAGAGTATAAATCATAAATAAAGATCAGAGTAGTTTGGAGCAAAGAAAAGTCTTTTTCTCTCTCGTTGGCTTGAACATTATTGTTCTGAAGGCCAAGCAAGATTGGAACGTAGGTTCCTGGAGTCTTGCCAGTATCATATAACTACCAAAAATACAAAACCACCAACCATATCCACTAAATCAACCACAAAAGAAAATACGAACATCTGCATCACCAGACGAAGGAACAACTCAAAGGCAGCCAACAGAAGAGTCATTCAGGTATGAGAATCTCAAGTGTTAGAACTTCTTTTTAAATAAATGGCAGAAAATAACGATAATATGTTTGATTATCTACAAAGAAAAGAAGAGGATAATTATTTTTTGGATGGATTAATAGACGTTATAAAAGAATTAAGGAAAGAACAAATTTTACGCTATCAGAAACACAAAATTTTGTAACAAAATCCTTTTTAACAAAACTTTTTGATAGAGATAACATAATAAAATATGGAAAAATGATAGGAGAAGTAACAATTCCGTTTAACCAGGCAAACATAAATTTCTTAATTCAAGTCATTAATAAAGAACAAATCAAGAAAAGATTAAGTAAAGTAAAAATGGAAGAACGAACAAAAATAGCATACATACATATTAATACTATTCAAATCATAATCAAGTCTACCATGAAACTAAGAATTAACGCACCTATAGAACTAGAGATAAGAGATGATAGAATTATAGATCAAGAAGAAAGTATCATAGCTAAAGGATCAGGAAACCTAAACTGTGGAATAATAAAATTCGACATAAATTTACAACAAGGATTAAGCTTAACTGACGAAAATCTAGATTCATCAATAGTCATAAAGTACAAATTAAAAAGAGAAGATCTTATGAAATAAAATAGCAAACCATTTTCGGTAACATATCAAATAAACTATGCTCTCACAAATAGCCATCATAGTCTAACATTCAAGGATAAAGAAGTCATCACAATTGAAGATCTATTCAAACCAATAATTCATTTAGAAGCACCATTAAAAATAATAAAAGCCGAACCTAGTAGGCGATCTATACAACAAGACCCTAGAAAAATTAGAGAAACACAAACAGAGAGATTAACCCAATCAGAAAGATTTCAACCAAACGAATCAAATAACCAGAATCAGGAAGAAGAAGACATAAGAAACATTACTATAATTCATCAAAACCAGGATAGTAGTGAAATAGAAACATTAAAACAAATGATTACAGATCTAGGCAAGAAATTATAAGAATGGATAACGAACTAAATAAAATAATTTTTTATTTCAATAAGGAAGAACTTTTAGAATACAAAAATTTCATAAATAACGAAAATAAAGAACTAAAAGAAAATCCTGAAACTATAACTGAATATATTCGAGAAGATCAGTTTATGATAGATCTAATCGACTTAATCGAGAAAAACGCTATAGGACCATATAGCGATTACCATTAGAATAAGAGTATACAAAATGAGTAGAAGACCAATCCGTAGTGTTAGAAAAATAAAACGAAACCCGTGGAAAAATAACAAGAAAAAAGTTGAGTACCCAACTTATAAATTAAGTGATAATATCAGTCTCAATGAAAAAATGTTTTACAAAAATCATGGTACAGAAAAAGTAAATGCAAAAATAGTAATATGCATTATGATAGCAGTTTGCATAATAATGAAAAAATTAAAAAATAAAAAACAAAAAAAAAACAAAAGTTAAAAATTTTCTTTATTTTGTATAAAACTTAAGATAAAGAAAAAAAACAAAAAAGAGATGAAATCAAGAAAAGATTAGTCAAATATAGGGAGTTGGAAAGAAAGAGAATAAAAAGTAGTTGGAAAGAAAGGAAAAAAAAGATTGGTATCAGAGCTCGGGAAAAGACTAAAAACCCTCTTACGGTTAACCGAATTGCCACCCTTAATTCGACCGACCTCTCTTTAATTTCAGTATTTCACATCTTCTACCAATGAAGTTCCAAATAGGCGAACTAACCATCTATTTCTCCCATGCCAACATATACTCAGAGCAATACTCGTACATGGTGGAGCTGAAGCGAGCCCTAGACGCTAAGTGGCATTACCTTCTTGAGATGCCTACAAGGACGGGAAAACAATAACACTTCTTTCCTTAATCACCAGCCGTCCTGGCAAAGCCTAAGAGTCCACTCAAGCTTATCCGTTGTACCAGTACAATGCAAGAGATGGAGAAAACTCTAGCCGAATTGAAATTCTTGCATAACCATTATGTTAAGCATATAGGTCTTTCTGCGAAGATATTGGCTATCAGATTGTGGTCGTGGATTCCCAAAGTACGTACCTGTGAAAACTATGATAAGGCTCCCATTTCGCCGCCTCCTAGATTTTATACCCTAGATGATCTAAGAGCATTTGGGTCTTGTCCGTATTTCTTGGCTAGGCGTTTGGTTTACTCTTCTGTAAACGCGGTGGTTTGCAGCTACTAGTGCGTGCTTCATCCAAAAGTGGCCGTGATTATATCCGAAGAAATGCAAAAGGAGTCTGTCGTTGTGTTCGGTGACGGACATAATATAGACTCAGTTTGGAACAGACTCAGGAACTACACCATTCCCCCAAAGTTTAGGTTCTTTATCTGGAGGTGTACCCAAAATTTCATTGCAACTCGTAAGAATCTCTGGGAAAATAAATGTGCTAGCTCCCCCTGTGCAAAATTTTCTAGACTAAGGATGAAGATTTAAACCACTGTCTATTCCGTTGTCCGTATGCTAAAGCCTCCTGGAAGAAAATTACCAGGGACTTCCGCCCCCCAGATCAGGGCGAGACAGTAATGCACTGGCTGACTAATATGAGGAAAAGAAATACAAGGTTCAATGAGAACCTGGGAATCGCCACCTTGTGGAATATTTGGAAAGCCAGGAATGAGAAGACTTTTAATGATCGAGCCCATGTGATTGGTACCATCATCCTATTATCGACTTGCCTTAGGGCCGAATGGGACCATGCTCCTCGCCAATCAACACATATGTTTATTCCAGTTCCTCCCCAACCTTTTCCACCGTCGATCCCATGTAGGGAATATTTTTGTGATGGATCTTTCTCACAAAATCTTCCAATGGCGGGATATAGGGCCATTGACAAAGACTTTCATGGAGAGGTTGTGGACGGATATGCTGGCACCCTCGCTTGTTCATCACCAATGGTCGCCGAAGCTAGAGCCCTGCTCGAGGTCATTAAGAAAGCAGCTGTCTCAGATAGCACGTGCTGTGTAAAGAATGATTGTCTGACTCTGGTCAATGTTCTGAAAAGGAGGCTCGTGCTTGGCCATGGCCTTATGCGGCTTGGCTCCAAACCATAGATGATCTTTTGAAGACCAATCCACATATTTGTGTCTCATTCATCCCTCGAGGCCTCAATGACCTGGCTGACCGAGTAGCTAAAGCCGCGACGGATGGTTCCCTTCCGGGAAATTGGATGAGAAATGTGTTTTTCTGTTAATCTTTCTTTGTAATCTGTCCTTTTCCCCATAGTGGTGAATACAACGAGGTTTTTCATAGTAAAAAAAAAACAGAAAAAACTAAATTCCTTCATTTCAAAACTACATTACATGCCTTTATTTTTAAAGAAGTTAAATTGTGCGGAGCAATTTAATAGTAGTGGTGATGATGATGTACTCGGTCAGGTGGTCAACTATGAGTTCACAAAGTTTTTAATAAAAGAAGGAAATTTCTCACATAGGCTTGCAAAGACGTGGCAGAACTTCGATTACAATCCTGGTTAGTAGTCAGTACTTTTTTATTTTTTCTATTCTTCACATACTCTTATGGATAAATAGTGTTATTCCTTTCTTAGTGCCTTGGTGGCGAATGTATGGAGTAGACACACCGATTTTTCAAAAATTGGTTGTGAGGATCTTCTCATTGACTGCAAGTCTGCAAGTTCATCTACTTGTGAGAGGAACTAGAGTACGTTTGAGTTGGTTGGTCTCTCATTCTCCATATATTATACAAGTAATCCATAAGTTCCTCTCATTATATCATATTCACAAATGATGAACTAAACCTTGTAGATACATACTAAGAGAAGGAACAGGCTTACAACTAGTCGTCTAAATTAGTTAGTATACATTTAGTTTAACTCGAAGTTAATGTCAAAGAAGAAGATCAAGGAAAAGAAGGGTGTTGATGTGCTCTTAAGCGCAACTGAAACACAAGGTTTTCTGTTTGAGGGAGGGGATGATCATACATTGCACATGTTTAGGGATAAAAAAGAGGAAGGAGTAGAAGGCATACCATGTGGTGTTCTTGATGAGGCGATTGGTGATAGAGCTTTATGATGAAGACTTTGAGTCCGACGATGAGGATGAGGAAGGAAGAGAGGATATTGCTTTTGAGGATGATGAGGATGATATGGTGGCTAATCAGAGTTATTTGGATGATGATGACGTGTGATTAATGTGACTATGAGCTTGTGTTCGTCTTTTTCTATTTTAATTTGCTTATGAGCTTCTTGTTGGAACATGAACCTAATTAAGTTTGAACTTTATTTGATACAAAAGTGTATTTTTATGAACCTGTGAACTATTTTGCTTGTTATTAAGTATTACGTACGCTACTGTAAATTGTTTCTTACAATTTTTGTACTAGCGCTAAATCTCGCTTAATCTTACAAAGCTCTAGTCAGAGGCTCACCAATCGCCAAGCGCCTACTTGAACATTGATTTTAGTGTACTGGTTATCCGGAGTTGGACGACGGTGACAACAAGTAACGAGAATCTTGGGGTACTGATTGTGTCAGTCCTGAGCTGCGTTTTCTTGCCAAAGCAGCAGCAGCAGCGGTGGACTTCCTTGGATACAGCTTCAACATCTTGATCAGCTCATAAGTCCTAGGGTTTCGTCCAAGATGAAGACACAGCTCCAGCGGGGTTAAGCCATCCTGCTCATGTACAAAAACAAAATACGCCATTAGATTTACAGCCAACCAACGACTGTTGAAAATGCGGATTCTATCAAAGATGTTTGGTTGCATGAAAGGGGAGATTCAAGTAAAGCTCATTTCACTCCTGCACAATGGTAAAGGAGTTGGGGGAAGCAACTCTACCTTGTTGGTTAAGGTCTTGTCAGCTCCTTTTATCAGTAAGAGTTTCACGACATCCGTTCTTAGAGCTTGAACAGCAAGGTGCAAAGGTGACCAACCGTCCTAGTTGCAACAACGAGGAAGATCATTAGACACACTCAAAGAAGCAGCCACAGTGAGGGAGATATCTGAAGCATACATTGTCCTGGAGGTTTATATCAACGTTATACAGGAGAAGTAGTTTGATTGCCGGAACCGATGCTGTCCGAACAGCATAATGGATCAAGGTGGCCCCGTCCTAACCCAAGTAATGGAAAAGGAAAAGAGAAAGATAATGTTAAGCAAACCAAACAGATTATGTTGATCCAGGACATATGTAACTTCCCATACACCAAAATGGAAGCTTAAGTTCTTACAGCATCTCGTATGAAAGGATTTGCTGATTCTCTCAAGAGGTAGCTGATGATTGCCTGCTTTTTCCCAATTATGGCTTTGTGCAGAGCACTTAAACCCTCCTGCATAATTTAAATACAGAAGAAGAAAGGAAAACCCAGGAGTTATGGGATGAACCTTCTTATAATAAGGGTGCAGAAATAGAGAGGAAGAGAGAAGGCAGCAGCATACTGCATCTACAGAATTGATGTCAAGGTTATGTTTCAGTAATATGTTCATAAGGTAGAATTCTCCAGATGCTGCAAGTGTGTGAAGAGGTTGCCATTTAACCTGCAAAAAGCAATTCACCACACATCAACCAAGTGAAGTAAGTGACTGAATGCTCTCTGATCCTTACAACATAAGCAAACCCTTTTCAATCTGGTTAACAAGTTAACTTCATCTAGCACTAGATTATCAAACAAACATCATATCAAACCCAATAATAAGAAGAGGCGAACAAACTCACACAGGTAGCAACTGATACATCTGGGATCCGTCTGTTCAAGAAAACCTTTTCCTCTTTGGTAAACAACTTCCGCCGGCCTGTTTGTTCAATCGGAAACAGCTAAGTAGCTGAAGGGAACAAGCTAAGTAGCTGTTTTAAAGCAAAGGAAGCTAAAAGAGAAATACCTTCCGAATCCTTATCTCCAGGGTTGTACTTGCCACTCCTGAAGAATTCATTAACATACTCAAAACCCTTCCCGTAAACAGCCCACCTCGGATTCTTAGGCGCAACTCGCTCAATCTTCCTGTTACAAAATCCATTCTCATCCTCGTCGCTATCGTAAAACCTTCCTCATCCGAACCTTCTTCATCTTCTTCTTCGTCATCGTCAGTTTGAACCAGCGGCTTCAACTGAGTCCGCTTGGCCTCACGGAAGGCCTCATACTCCTCCAAATCCACGTTCCTTATAGGTGCCAAACCTCTGGTCCTCCTCTCCAGCCGGCTGTTCTGCTGCATCTCCTGAGCAATTCTGCGCCTCTCCTTCTTGGTAATGTTCATTTCCGCCTGCGCTTCTATCCACTCGTCAGGGACCAAGTTCTCCGCCCGTATCTCCGCCGCTTGCATCTTCTTCTTACCGCGTGAAATCTTTTCCGGTGGAGGAGACTCAGGAACGGAACTTTCGGCGTCGAGATAGAGGTCCTCGAATATTCCTTCCTCGAAGACAAGACAGTCGCCGATGGCATGATCGTCGTCCGTGACGATAGGAGAGGATTGGAAGGAAGAGGAGAAAGAGCAGAACCTTCTAGAGAATTTGATTGTTCGAATTGAGGAGAAGTTGAGAGGAACAGGGAAGGGGAGAGGTGAGGGCAAATTGGGAGGTGCTCGCAGTGCCGCCATTTTCATCCTGCTAAGCTTTAGCTGCTTCCATCCTTTTGTTTTAACTAAAGAGGAAGCTCGCCCTACTTCAATCTCAGGATTTATCCTCAATGGGCGATGAGATAAAAATTTACTCTGAGAACACTTTGCAGATATTTCTGTCTCCAAAATCCTACAAATTCTTTCCCGTTGACCCCATTTCCTGATTCTACAGTCTGACACCTCTCGGGTTCTGGTGTATATTCGACTTACTCAGGGTATGCATTAGCTTTTCGACTAAAAAAACCCATAAAACCACGAAAAGTTGTCGTCCAGATACAGGGCGAGTCATTGTGGCTCTCAACCTGGGAGTTACCTGTGCAACCGAAACTTAAATTATTTCTCTGGCAAATGCTGCACAGAATTATTCCAACGATGGATTGTTTGATTGACAGAAATATGGAGGTCCACCCGACTTGTCTGGTGTGTCACAGTGCTGTTGAATCCCTTGAGCACTTGTTGTTTGAATGTCTTATCTCTCTGGCATTCTATCATGTCTCACACCCCCGCCTTTCATCAACACACACTTCATGATCTACTGGAGATCCATTCTCCAGCATCAAAGTAACCTTGCCCCTATATGGGTTCTAGCCTGGTGGAGGGTTTGGAAGAGAAGAAACCATGTCGTTTTCAATCATGCACAATACTCTATAGATTCCTTTTTCCGACAGTTCGCCTCTCACCTCTGCGAGCTGCCACTTTTTTGTCTACCTTCTCTCCCTAGCCACCCCCTTCCTCTCTAGCCCCTGTTCCACGTCAACCCCGCTGGATTCCCCCACACCCTCAACGGCTAAAGGTAAATGTAGATGGTGCGGTTCAGGCTCCTCTTGGTGGCTCCACGGGTTGGGTACTTCGTGCACCCACAGGCATGGTTCTCCATGCTGTAGGGACTCCTTATCCAGGTATTACAGATCCTTTTATTCTTGAACTACTTACGTGTAGGGATGCAGTTTCTTGGTGCGTCTCTTCTGGTCTGTTTCAGGTGGACTTCGAAGGTGATGCGGAGATGGTTTCAAAGGTCGTGCGTGATCAAGAAAGCACGCGAGCTCAGGGTGAGATCATTGTCCAAGAGGTCTCTCGTCTTCTGGCTTCAAGTCCAAACTTCAAGTTGCTCTCGGTCCGCCATTCAGCAAACAGAGCCGCCCACTCAGTGGCGCGTATGGCTCTTAGATATCTCCCAGGGGTGTTGCCGGTAGTCTTCACTCCCTAGGTAGATTGTAGTTGATTTACTGCTTACTGCCTTGATTCTCCTCTCGGAACTATCTACGTAAAACTTTTATGTGAAGGCAGCGGTTCACACAACTTCAAACCCAATATTCCAGTGAAGGTAGGAAATATGTTGGAATGGATAATCACTTCGTTCGTGAGTGAGTTATCTCATAAAGAAATTGCACCAGTCAGAATCAGCACCAAAGGCCAGTTAGCTAATTCTTCACTATAATCTTGACTTCATGATCTTAATGTTCCAGCTTGAGGAGTATATGACGATGTCCAATGACTCGATCCAACGAGACAAATGCCTCAACCAATTAGCTAATATTGTTATATAGGGTTTCCGTATGCTATGAATATATATAGCCATGTAACCTACAATAGTATGATTATCAATCAAGAAGATTACCAAACAACTGTTAGACATAGGCATCGTTTTCCTGCAAGGATTTCACTGCAGGAATCATTCAAATGCGGTGGAATTAGTGAATTCCATGTTTTCCTCTTAACTTTTAGCGACCCAATTCCAACGGAATTTAAATCCTTTTAGGGCCCAATTACAACCCCATAATTCCTACATAAAGATACCAGAATCATCTGATTCCGTTGGAATTATAAGTTGATGTCCAAACTGCCCTTTCTTCTCTCTTCTCTCTTCTCTCTTCTCTCTCTGTTCGATCTCTTTGTTCGAAACCCTCTTCTCCTCTCCTTCATCTCCCTCTTCCCCATTCTCTGCTCCGCCGCCGACGTCTTGACCGCCGACCGCCGACCACCGGCCGTCGACCTCCAGTCCCACAATCAGTTCTGAATCGTGGGTGAGTAAATCGAAACCGTTGGTTGACTGAGTTGAGCTAGTGGTGAAGGGGAAACGTCGGTTGACTAGGGTTCTTTTCAGTTGCCGTTAAAGGAAGAAGAAGAGGGTAGAGCAAGAAATTACGAATCTTTATTAAAGGAATTTGGGGATTGGATCTACACACGTAACTGTATTCAGCCACCGCAAGAGCCAGAGAGATTTTGTTGTGACGATATAGTTGGTAAGTTTGATTAATTGAATTGGTTATGAAATAGCATAATTATTTTTGTGACGAAAGCATATTCCTTTCTACCGCTCGTCGTCAATGGAAGAAGATGGAGGTTTAGTGAAAGAAGGGGATAAGAAAGAAAGGGGCAGTTCTGTCATTTCAAACTGAGTTAAATTTCAATTCTACAAGGCCTAATTCGCAGGAAAACATGGAATTACTGACCGGAATCTTACTTGAATCCAATTCCGCCGGAATGCTTAATTGCGGCGGAATTTGTCTATTTTGCAGGAAAACGATGCCATAGTAATATCTTGAATAATAAAACACGACACGAACATGATTTAACGTGGTTCACTAACGTTGAGTTAGCTACTCCACGGGGGAAAGTGGTGAATCTTATTAGGGATGAAGATGGTGTCCTGTGAATGAGTGAGTGAGTTGTGGCTAAGTTACAAGCATATTTATATGGGTTAAATTAGGGTTTAGTTTGGGCTTTAAGTGTATTACCCAAACTAACCCTAACCGGAACCGATACTGCAACGATACTGAAGCTATACTAAGCTATACTATACTACAACTATACTGAAGTTGTACTGAACCTATACAACCACTATACAGGTTAACAATAACATGTTCAGGTATGGGTTCCTCCATTGATGTAGCTGAAGAAAGGTGCATTATGGTTTACGAGACAACAATATAATGACCATGGATGTTGGTATGCTGAGTACAACCAGCTTGTCGAGGGTTTGGCATTAAGAGAAGACTTACATGGTATGTTAAATATTAAAAGACAGACTACTCAAATCTATTTATCTCCCTTTTGGGTTATTTCAGCTCTGATGGTCATGTTGCTTTTATTTCATATACAGCCTTTGATGCCTGGCTTGCCAATCCTACATTGCCTGATGATATTCCACGACAACCGGTTCCAGGAAATATCCGCAAAACAGAGCATTATTTGTCTTTGTTGCGTAGATTGGTCCGGTATTTGAATGAACGACTGGATACTGGAACTTTTGAAAAAGAAAACCCGGTCACCTTCGTAGACTCTATCGATTGTCATGCTGCAATTGATCCGAAATTGCTGAAATTTAGTTATGATCGCTTGCATTCCCCGTTAATGACACTGAAGATAACTGATGCTGATGATTTCCTGGACATCCAAACAATATGCGACTTTGCAACACTTGTGGGGACATATGCTCGTGGATTTTCCATCATAATTGAGCCTTTTGATGAGAGGATGCCACATATTCCTGATTCTGTATTGCAGGTTTCCTCTTTTTCTCCTCTCTATCTCACTGCATTGGTTGTGAACGTGGTCTCAACAACGTCCTGTGTCTCAATAAATACGAGCTTATGTTGCATTGTGTCCTGCAGTACCACTTCTTGTCAGATGCATACTAGTTTAGGAAACTGATGAATGTGCAGTTATTGAAGGAAATAACAGATTCAGTGTTCAAAATCAATGAAATCAATTGCAGATAACAATCCCAAACGTAACAAAACCTGTATTCACCTTTATAATTCCACTCTCATTCTAGCTGTTGATAATTTCATCCATATATGAATAGCTGGCGAAAAAACAAACAATTCCATCTGGAACAATTGAGACCATTTCAACCAAGAGCTTGCCATAGTTCATCACCACCCCAGGATCACTTCTCTTATCAAATTTGGTGCTTACTGGAAGTTGATCACTGCCATTATAAGATAAAGATAGTTCAATTGCAGTAGTTATCCACTACATGACCTCTAACACAATCAAATATTCTGCTGGAAAATTACTAGTGGCCATCCCCAAGAAGAAATAGGAAATTAAATTTGTACCTCCCACGAGTTAGAACATCGGGCAGATGCAATCCCTTGGTCAAAGACATTTTGAAGTTACGACTGACAACTGGATTGAAGTTGAGGAGATGAGGGTATAACTCAATTGGGCTAAGAGTTCCAGAGGTTATCACAACTGATTGGAATCTGTCAAACACAGGTTTGATTGCAAGTGAAGCATCATGGCACCTAAGCTGGAGAAAGAAATATCAGAGATGACAATGTTACAAAATGATGTCAGCTAAGAGTACATGTCGATAATGAGGAAAAAGGAACATGTTGTGGACGGTAGATAAATAGCACCAAAGAACTGACAAGCTAAGACATATTTTAAGGATTTCACGGCCATAGATAATCAATTACAGTCTTGTTTCTTGCTTTCAAAAGGTATATGAAATACTAAAAAGCAAGCCGAATAAATGATTAGCACATTTCAATATAGTTCATTGCGTGTGATGCCACCAGCAGGAAACCTTCACAACCAATGCAGTGAGATAGAGAGGAGAAAAAGAGGAAACCTGCAATACGGGATCAGGAATATGTGGCATCCTCTCATCAAAAGGGCTCAATTATGATGGAAAATCCACGAGCATGTCCCCACAAGTGTTGCAAAGTCGCATATTGTTTGGATGTGCAGGAAATCATCAGTGTCAGTTATCTCCAGTGTCATTAACAGTGAATGCAAGTGATAGTAGCAAAATTTCAGCACTTTCGGATCAGTTGCAGAATGACAATCGATAGAGTCTACGAAGGTGACCGAGTTTTCTTTTTCAAAAGTTCCGGTATCCAGTCGTTCATTCAAATACCGGAACCAATCTACGCAACACAGCCAAATAATGCTCTGTTTTGCGGATATTTCCTGGAACCGGTTGTCATGGAATATCATCAGGCAATGCTGGATTAGCAAGCCAAGCATCAGAGGCTGTATATGAAATGAAAGCAACAGGACCAACAGAGCTGAAATAACCCAAAAGGAAGACAAATAGATTTGAGTCGTTTGTCTTAAGCATATAATCCCGGACACTTTTGGATCAAGCAGGTACTAGTAGCTATAAACCACCACGTTTGCAATAGCCAAGAAGTACGGACACCACCCTTTCTCTTTCCCAAATGCTCTTAGATCCTACCATAATTCAAGAAAATGCTGCTAAATGATTCAAATTCCCAATGATAACTTACACCTTAATCTACTTAAAGGAGAGAGGAAATCGAGAGTACCTCCAGTGTATAAACTCCAAGAGGCAAAATGGCGGTATCTTGAGCCTTATCATAGTTCTCAAAGAAGTCACAAGTAGGCACTTAGAGATTGTCCCGAACCCAGCTTGCAGTCAGCTTCCTACATTCTGCGTCTCTCCTTCTTGGTAATGTTCATTTCCGCCTGCGCTTCTATCCACTCATCAGGGACCAAGTTCTCCGCCCAGATCTCCGCCGCTTGCGTCCTCTTCTTACTGCGTGAGATTTTTTCCGTTGGAGGAGAATCAGGAATGGAACTTTCGGCGTCGAGATAGGGGTCCTCGAAGACGAGACAGTCGCCGATAGCATGATCGTCGTCCGATAGGGGAGGATTGGAAGGAAGATGAGAAAGAGCAGAACCTTGTGGGGAATTTGATTGTTCGAATTGAGGAGAATTTGAGAGGAACAGGGAATGGGAGAGGTGAGGGCAAGTTGGGAGGTGCTCGCAGTGCCGCCATTTTCATCCTGCTAAGGTAAAGCTTAGCTGCTAGGGTTTCAGCATTGGCATACGGGGCATGTATACTTAAGTTTGCTTATATAGTGGCACTACAGGACAAGAGCAAAGAATGAAGCTCTGTCATTACAGAAATTCCAGAAATCCAGAAATGCAGAAAATGCAGAGAAAGAAAAACAGTAAAGGAAGGGATGCTAATCTAACGGCTATCCGTGTCATGCCACTACGATGCCGTTTCTTGTTAAAACTCCTGCAATAGGCTTCGGGTTCGATATCTGGAGTTGACGAGAAAAGTTCTCCTTTCCTGATAGCTGGAATATTTTTCTTTTAACTAATGAGGAAGCTCGCTATTAATTAACATAAAGGCCCGTTTGGGGTTAACGATCAGGCCCATGTATTAGTAACTACAATTTGGCCCATATATTGTGGGTAGATGAAGTTAACTTAAGCTTGCTATTAACTCAAGTTCTCAGAAGCAAATGACAGTGAATTAATGAAATGGATAGTTAAGCAAGATCAAGGTTAATCACTCAAAACACACTCAAGGATAACTGATAACAAGCCTTCACTACAGAATAATCCCACATCCTCAAACCCTAATCCTGTTTGCATCACTTCAACACATACTTGCTACTTGCCGTTACAAACATCTTTTCACTTAGGAGATGATGGTTTCAAGTTTACGGCGACCTGGACCGGTACCTCCTTGACCTCCCACCACCGTAAGGAGAGTGCCTCGGAGGTGAATACTCGCGACCCCCTCGGTATGGAGACCGCCTTGGAGACCTGCGGTACTCATCATGCCTTGGTGATCTACGGTACTCATCGTAACCACTGCTGCTCCCACCGCGGTATCTACCACGATCACGATCGCGATCACGAGGCCCATCTACAAATATGGGAAATGCGGATTAGAGTTAGAGAAGAGGAGATGGGACAATTTAGTTCATAACTAAGACTGTTATCGTATATAAGTCACGGCTTAAACGTACCATCCCTTGTGCTTTTTAGACCAAGATAATGCCCCGGAGTTGGAGTCCTTGGCCGTTTCCTCCGTGACTGAAAGGACAGGTAAATCATGTCAGTATTTTTCTCACCGTGACTACAAACATTGATCGCATGCACGATTAAGTGTGTTCACATATACAATACGATTAAGTGTAGCTAAAAAGAGAGCACTTTAATAAGAGATCTTAAGTGAATGAAGTAAAAGGAGAACTACAAGGCTACAAGACTAGTTTTCCGCTAAGTGAATAGTGCCAGGTCTGCAATACCATAAAGCCTGATTAGAAAGTTGTTGGAAATGTCCGTTGATTAGTTGAGTTGAAATTGAATGCTGACGTTGTATAGTGTTGAACAATATAGTTGCTATGTTAGATGATCTCAAGCATTTGAAAAGAGCTGTTTAAGCTGGTCATTGATCATGCTGTTTCACTAAGTTGACATGGATGAACTGATTGCTGCCAACATAGCTGACACAAAACTGTTCTGAGTAAAACCTGAAAACCTTCAAGTCAAGAACAAACATACATGGAAATCTAATTAAAGCCATGGTAATAACAATACCTTTTCCACAGTTATATATCGTCCTTCCAGAATCGATTGGTTGAGATACTTAACACACCGGTTTGCGTCATCAACATTGTCCATCGTCACAAAAGCAAACCCACGAGAAATACGAGTACGGGGCTCCACAACAAGAAAACAAGATGCAACCTAAAGAAACAAAGACACATCTTTAAAAACTTAGAAAAGGTTAGATAACAGCATTGGAAAATAGAATACTACAAGCTAAAGAAACATAATGAATGTGTTGGCAGAGGATAATAAGACCAACCTTTCCCTCCTTTGAAAAATGGTCTTCAAGTTCCCTTTCAGTAACCCTTGTAGATAACCCAGTTACATAGAGAGTATTTCCAGGATTAACAGCCTCAACCCTATCGTTATTACAAAGAAAACATCAATCAAAATTAAACATCTAAAATTATAATAAAATACCAATTGAATAGAAGACTCAACAAAGCCACTAACCTCTCACGGCTTCTGGAATCCAGTGAAAGCAGCAAACATGAACCATACAGAGAGATAGTGAGAAAGGATAATACTAATATACTTGAGGGGTCATTTAAATTGTAAGGAAAAGAAAGCCATAAAACCACCTGCCACGACCACGAGAAGGTGAGGTACGCCTTGGCCGCTCCAAAGACCTTGACCTGGACCTGGACTTAGAACGGGATCTAGACCTTGACTCCTCTTTCCAAGGAGATGGTGATCGAGAGTTCCTAGTACACCATATGTTAAGCGAATTTTAAAGCACGATCACAGCATATAACTAGGTGACTCCATACCAATAAAATTGATAAATTTGACAAAATACTACTTTTTATACATCCATAAATATTCATATGGGATGCATGATTCGTTTCCACGCCTAATAAAGTTAAGAAAGAGTAAACATAAGGAGACAATAACATTGAATCACATATCAGACCCCAACCCAAAAGCTAACGAATTACGTTCAGTAGCTAAACTCCAGATCCGGTCCAATAGCAAACAATAGGGACGTTCACCACCCAAACAAACCCAGGCCACGAAAGAAAAATCTAGAAACAACAAAGATGACAGCCTTCGATATGCAGTACGTGAGGGACGAAGAGCATAAATTAGAGGAAGAGACTTGAGCTAACACCAAGAGAAGGAAGGCGCTATGACAGAACATAAAACCCCTAGAAATCTATCCCAGAGAAAGCTGCGTCTAAAGTGAGCAACAAATCGAGTGAGAAGCTAAGAGAGACGAATTTATCGAGGATCTGAATGCTGAATGTATAATCCAAAAGAAAAAACCTGTAGCATTCAAGTATGAGAAACTAAAGCTGTAAAAGATTGATAGGAAGAACTCACCTACGAGGAGGAGAATCCGCCTTCAGCACCATCAAATAAGAAGTAGCGTTAGATTATGAAGCTACCATAACGAATAACAAGACCAGAAAACTGGCTCACAGTGAAGAGACCTACCATTCTGAAAAGTCGGAAATGGGACAATTGAGAGTTTAGGGTTTTCCGGCGATTGGGAGATTCGGCTTCGTCCAAGGTGCACGCAGCAGAGACAAATAGACGTAAATTTCGAAAAAATGAGTACTTTATTCTGAACGATCCGCCAGATAGATTGTTTATATAATTCTGGGCTTGATCCATCAGTAACCTGGGCCTCAGATGTTGTTTCTAAGATCAAGAAAACTGAACCAAGCTGGGCCGATCCTATTTCTAACAAACCAACGACTTTTTGTTTTGGTTAATCAAACCAATGACTTGGTTGCTCATCATTCTATTGTTCCCATAATACTCGAGTTTGATCCTTGTTCATGAAAATGAAGTGCATTCATCTCGGGATCAATCATCATGGGTGCATTCATCTTGCGATCAGTCATTTATCGATTTGCCGTAAACCATAAAACGAAAGAAACAGGAGAAAGAAAAAGATCCTCATATCATGTACACAAACAATTACAATTTCCATGGACACAACAATGAACAATGAACAATGTACAAAAACAATGTTGTAAAGAATCTAGTTTACAGGCACACCCACCAAGTAGTACATACACAAAACAAAATCCTAAAACATCACAATGAAGTAATTCATTCACACTGAGACTATTATGTGTGTATAGGGAGGACATGATCAGGTTGTTAGGATGTCAGGGATCTTAACTGAATGAGCTCCAATAACACTCCCACCAACATCTGGGAAGTTCTCACTTCCAGGGAGTGCGGTTACTGCCCCGTTCATGTCTACCTGGTACGGATACTTTAGGAGATGTCCCTGCAATTTTGCAAAATTGGTGTCTGTGAATCTCTTCCAGTTCTCTTCAGCAATGTTATTTACTGCTTTAACGCATTCCAAGCTCTCAGGATCTTCGTATGTCTGCTGTAATCTGCCAAGATGCTCCGCCCACAGAGACATTCTGTATCCATAGATCTGTACAACACATGGAAACACTAAGCTGACCAAATTCTGTACAAGAAAACTTGATCAGACGTTCGTTTTGAAGAAACACTGACCTGGCCACGGGGATGTCTCTTCTTCACTGCCCAAGCATGATGTGGTTGATATGCACCCATCGCAATCTCTGTATCTTTGGTTCCAGCCATGGATCTCTGGTTGATATTGGCCGATCCTATGATTACATACTCATCATCCACTATCATGCCCTTTGCATGAACGTAAATCATGAAGCGCTGATGTTTCGTGGCTTCACAGACCTGATTGCAGCACCATAAACTGATTGAGCTTGTAATGGTTGACTAATGTTAAGTTGAAGCTCTATAGACAAATAAATACCATTGCAAAAAGAAAATATCATAAATGTGAAACAACTTTGGATCATATTAACAAATATTGGAGCACACAATGCTGGGATTACCTGTTGACCATTACCATTCAACATTTCTTGGGGAGCTTCCTCCGTCTTACCAATGCAATAGAAATTGAGGTAGTCTTGAGGATTTTCCTCAAGCTGCATAGACTTGAGTTCCTGTGCCACTACATTGTACATCATGCTAACGGTCTGGCTCTGCAGAATTCAACAATGCAGAGTTCAGATTTACTATTTCAGCATGTTGTGATATTCTTGCAAGATTCAACTGTAATTCTATTGGCTATTACCTGCCAAAACAGAATCTCTTGCACAACTTCGGACTTCGGGTCTCCTTCAGGCCACATTGGTACAACAACATAAACCGCAAATCTCTCACGGGCTCTAATTTTCTCTGCAATCTTCAGTGCCAGCTCCATTGGTATTAGGTTATCAGCTCCTGCACATAATATTACGAGGAATCAAAACTAAATATTGTGTATGAAGCCCACAACTGTTGCCTAGTTTATCACAACGAAGTGGGGCAGAAAGATCAAGACCATGAAACAAACAAATAACGTAATGAATAGATTCCTTCAAAGAAGGAGACATAATTAACAGAAAAAGTCCACCAACATTCAGAACAATGAAATCCTAACCTGCATTTTGGTATCCAGGCCAGCCATAAGATGATCCAAGAAAATACTGATTCTCAATGTATATAAAATGTTTTGCAGATCTGATTGCCTGGATATATGCAGTTTGAATGCTTTTATCTATCACCAGCTTTTTTGAACAAATGAGGTTCTGCAATTTGAGAAATAGAAAAAACAACTAATAAGGTACTCCGGGTGTGTTGAGCATATAAAGCGCCTTCTCCAGCTGATATTTATCGGGAACAAAGAAGAAAACAACAGAAAATATGTGATAGTTCTACGTACCAGTTGCTGACATTTAATGACAGTCTTAGGAAAGCCCTTCAAGGATCCAGAGTCGATGGACCGGAAAATCTTCAAAATGAAAAGTTAATTATTGGCCAGTAACATTATATATGAGAGGTGGAACCACTTGAGTTTCAACAACTAGCATTACCTGAACATGCCAGTTTTCAGGATCATCTTCATTACAGACATATACTGTAGGATCATCTGGAGGAACTATTGTCATACCTTCCTTGGTTACTTTAAGGGCAGGACTTACTATCCATGAGATTCTTTCTATCTTTATTAGTGCATCATCGTTCCAATGTGCTTTCTTTTTTAAAAGAAGTCCAAACTCCCTCCACTTTGTTGCTTTCCTCCAACGCTGCTCAAAGTTTATAAGAACATCGTAGGCAGCAGGCCCATCAATTCTAGAATGCAAGTCGTGCCATGGTTGCCTAGGTGCCTTGGTCCCAGCCTTGAATACAAAAAACCAGGTAAGTCAAAACAGACTAAAAGGGCAATCAGAAATATTTCTAGTCCCAGAGAAGTTACTCTTGCATTCTTATGTTTCTTTCAAGAAAGTAATTAGATGGAATAAATGGGGCAGGCACTTGCTACATATGCTAATGCAAGAACTTGCTATACATGAGCAGGCAAAATTGATTAGAAACACTAAAATAATAAGAGATTATAGCTCGTCAGTCCTCACAGCAAAGGTAGGATTGTGGAAATCATCCTTGAAGCAAGTATCAAGATCACGAAATAGACGATGCTCAGGTGTATCATATCGCCCATCACAAAGATCAAGACCTCCAACAAATGCAGTTAACTTCCTATTGTTACCAGAAGCCTGTGTGTCCACAAGAACACATTTTTGATGATGTGTGAAGACAGATCCAACGACCTGAAAGAGAACACGGAACAAATTAATCAGCAAATCCCGCAGCAAAAAGGAAGTAACTATTCCCAACCACAATTATCCTTGAAACAATACTCTACGGCTACGATGGCTAAGTAGCATATTTTCACTTCAAGACAAGCATTACTGGACACAAACAATCATGCAAACTCCATGACATAGGCTTCCTTCGATTTGTTCATAGACCCCATATAGACATTCTGATAAGCAGTAGCATATTTTCATACCCAAAAAAAATACCCTCATTTTCCCCTCCTCCATGTCCTTATGGTAAAATTGCTTCTTCGATGGATTCAATATCAACTACAGTAACCTAGTTTCCATCAAACCCACTCGTACATTTCTATGAACCGCAAAAAGAACCTTACATGTTGTTTCACAACGCTAAGCTTACTGCTGGCATATCGAGGAGACAACACACAGATAACTGAAGAATGCTTGAAAAACTTCCGTGTCTCTTCATCATGAGTTTGCATCACTCCCGCCTGAATCCAATATCTATAACAGATTAGTCAAGCATAATCGCCACAGCTTGATTAAGACTTTACCAACAAAACAACATGAACAGAACGAATTTCAAATGGTGTTGGCAGGAATTTCTCACCGTAGAGAGGCCGAATTTATCATGGGAGGTTTTGTCATCCCAAACCAGCAACAGAACTCTCACACCTTCCTCGGATTTATACTTGAGCAACTCGCCAAGAGTCAGATCACCTCCTCGAGGCAAAGGCCTACTGGGCTCTCTAACTAGCCTAATCTTATGGAAAACAGACCATCCCACAATGTAGATCATATGGTGAGCCTCAGAGATGGCGTAGCAAATGTCCTCCCAGCACTTGGGCTGCCTGTAAACCTTGCCGCCGTCAATTTGAATCTCCGGCAACAAGTTATCAGGAACGTGAGCATCCTGATACAGCGTAACCTTACTCGCTTTCCTCACAGGGAAATAGGTCTGCCTAACGCCACTGTGAGTAGGATCTCCGGCAATGCCGTGCAGGTAGAGCGGATTCTTCTCAACAGCGATGAACTTCAACTCGAGCCTCAGCGCCGTATCCGGCTTCGACGGCTTGCCGCTGGAGCCAAGGATCGGGAACCAGCCACTGAGAACCTCCCCAGAGGCGATCTTCTCGGCTGGGATCTTAGCAATTCCGACACTCTGGGCGCCGAAAACGTCGTCGTCCTTGACGTGGAATTCGAGCTCAGTTAAAGGATGGGCGAGCTGGATGAAGAAGCGGTAGTCCCACCTAGGGTTTTGAGAGTTCTTAACAACGTGAGTGCGGGCGACAGTGGCTTGCGGGACGACTACGGTGACGTAGGAGTCGGTAGTGATGATGTGCTTGTGTTGGTGGAGTTTGGGGTCGCGGCCGTCACCGTCGGTGTCAGTGGTGGCGGGAGGTGCGATGCAGACGTTGCAGGGAGAGAAGCAGCGGCGGAGGCGCTCGGAGGTTAAGTCCATGTTGGGGAGGCGGCGGGCTTCAATGATGTGGAGTTCGAGGTCGCCGTGGAGGTAAATGACCCTGGGGCTGGCGGAATCGTCGCCGGCCATGGCTGATCGGTGGTTGCGGTTACTGATGGGCAGGGGAAATCGAAACGGATGGAGAGTGAAGGGGGAAGGAAGGAAGGCGGAGGGAGGGGGTTAGACTTAGTACTCAGTGGTGTGTTTGCTAAAATTAGTAATTAGTTGGGCAGTTTAGCTAATTAGCTGAGGTGGATTATTTAAGTGGTGATATTAATACGTGTTTATTCTTGTTGAAGATATCTAGATTTGGGTCGTCATGGAGAGCGGAGATTCAGCCGTTTGCTAAACTTAATAAAATAATATTATAATAAGATGATCAAGATTTTTTTTTTTTTTGATAACCTGGCAGATTGTATTAATCTCGAGCAACAGCGAAACAAAAGAGGTTAACTATTACACAAAGTTATCAGAACTTAAGACCCGAAGCCAATCAGTTGGCAACCGGTTCTCCCTTACCATCCTTGCAGCCATGTCCGCAGTCCTGACATGTACTCGATTCTGCCAAAAGACCCTAACATTGGGTACACGATCGAGTAACTCACATATCGCAGCAATGAGACCTGCACATTCCCAAGGCCACATTTGCTGTGGAGCATGGATTGCGTCAACAAGTAATTTACAATCAGAAATGACAGAGCAGGGTTCATCTCTTGACATTTCCACTGCAGTAAGGACGGCTTTCGCTTCCGCAACAATTGCGGCTCGGCAAAAGAAAGTGTCAGCTCGACCATCAACCACTTGACCCTCGTCATTGAACACAATAAAGGCATATCCCGCCTTCTGGATGTCGTCTACAAACGAACCATCACACGTCAACTTCCTCCGGAAGAAGACTGGCGGTTGGATCACGGGTAAATAATCTGCTCCTGAGCTAACTTCTGAGGATACATCTGGCTCTGAGGCCAGGCTCCACATTCGGACGTCATAAGCTATCTTCCTCTCTACACCTTCAAGAGTAGGAGCCTCACTCCTGAACACAGCCGCGTTGCGGCTCTTCCACAAATTCCATAACGCAAAAGCCAATGCCTGCATATAATTAGGATGAAGAGTGCAAATATCTGACAGCCATAACAGAAAATCCTCACCCTGAACTGGCAATCTGACTGAAGGAAAGTTCTTCATCCAAAAACCCTGTGGAACGTTGCAGAAAAATAACAAATGCTGCCAGCATTCTATGTCAGTATTGCAGCAAGGACAGATTCCATCAGCTGCACATTTCCTCTTAAAGAGATTCTCCTTGGTGGCCAGCCCATTCTGACATAGTTTCCACAGGAAAATCACTACTTTCGGTGGAAGTGAAAGCCTCCACAGCCACCTCCACTCTTTGTTCCTGCTCTGTAAAAAACGCTGAGGATGCAGAGATCGTTCATTAGTCAGAACATTATAGCAAGATTTAACAGAAAATAATCCCTTACTGTTCTGATGCCAAACCCATTTGTCACTGTAATTAGGAGGAGATGATCAAGATTCGAACACCTCTTTGCTTAATGTAGACGTGAGAGCCACTAATTTACGGACAGACCTAAGTAAATCACATACGCCAAATAAGATATACACCTAATTATATAATATTGTAGGGTTCTTATTTCTAAAATACTCGAACTTTAGCGTTTTATTTTTAAAATGCACTAAGTTTAAAAAACCCAAAATCTATCCCAGACTTAACGTCATTAGTCCTTATTTGTAAAATTTTAAACTTTTTGAACCAAGTGGCTAACGGAATTAACTTTTAAGTTTTTTGTCTTCAAAAATCAGTAACCCAGGTTTTCCAAATTGCATTTTGGACCTTGTTAAATCCCCTTCCTTTCAAATCCACCCCTAAAGCTCCTCCACCGTTCCCAAATCTCACCGACGGTGGCGGCCATCAACCTCCCCCTCACTTTATGGCTACTCTGTCGTCTGATGCAGTGCCTCTTCTTCTACGATTTCCCTCACCCAACCAATCACTTCACGAACAATCCTCCCGGACCTCAACCTCTTCCTCTCCACCGCCAAAAGAGGTAATCAGGCCAAAACCACAAATGAAACTACAGCAAACACTACAAGGAAATGTTAGTTTAACAGCGACAGTTTAACAGCGGCCATTTTTTGGCCGCTGTTAAATTACTAAATTCATGAAATTTAACAGCGGCCACTTAGCCGCTGTTAAATTAGACAGTTTAGACAGTTTAACAGCGGCCACGTCTAATTTAACAGCGGCTCGTGGCCGCTGTTAAAATAAAACGATCTGATTGGTTGAAACCCCTAGACGTGGATAACCCTAAATTTAATCTCATCTGTTGATTTAATCATAGTCAATCTCAGCCGTCGATTTAATAAAAACCCTAATCAGCTCCAATCTTCTATTTCGAGCCGCCGCCGTCGGAGCTACACAATGTCTTCGCCGATCCTCTCTTCATCTTCTTCCTCACCGATCCTCTTCGTCTTCCTAGCCGATCATCCTCCTCCTCTTCTTCTTCATCTTCCTTTTCTTCTTCTTCTTCTTCCTTTTCGTTTTCTTCTTCTTCTTCTTCCTTTTCGTTTTCTTCTTCTTCTTCCTTTTCTTTTTCTTCTTCTTCTTCGACTTAGGGATTCTGGAACGACTTGGCAGTGGGTGTGGGACTTTGAAAATCGAAGGGAATGATTTCTCCTTCCATATCAACCAGCTCGACAGCTCATGTTCATCCGAGAGAGAGGCAATCCCCCCATAGCCGCCGCCATCAATGGTTTCGTTCGGAGGAGGAAGAAGAACAAGCAACAGAAGGAAGAGGAAGAAGAAGCACTGACGGAGGGAGGAGGAAGAAGAAGCAGCGACGAAAGGTTTAGGAGCTCCGGCTCAATCGCCGCGTTCCGGAGTTCCTGGGATCTAGACAATCGCCGGAGTTCCGGCTCAATCGCCAGAGCTCCGGCTATTAGTTTAATCGGCAGACTAATTTAACAGAGGCCTATAGCCGCTGTTAAATTATATAATTTAACTGCGGCCACATTTTGCCGCTGTTAAATTACTTTGCCATTGGCCAATTTAACAGCGGCACGTGGCCGTCGTTAAACTATTTTAACAGCGGCTATGGCCGCTGTTAAACGTGTTTTCTGCCGCTTTAAACAAACAGTTTTTTGTAGTGAAATTAACCACAAGAAAGCACTGAGGGGGGGAGGGAATTACTTCTGGTTTGAGGAGAACCAGTAATAACCCAAGTGTTGGCAGCAATCGAAGCCTGAACCTTAGGGTTAACAAACTGAATCACCAAATCATCCTTGAAGATATTTACTTCCTCGATGGCAGGGATTGTGTTGACTCCAATCCTCTTCAGCGTACCCTGAAGCTTTTTGTCGTCTGTAGTGGTCGATTTGTGCACTGCCTTCTTCTTTCTGCACAATCATAAAAATAATCACAAAACCCTAATCGAACCTAGTTAGCATTCCGCACAATCGAACCTCTAGCGGTTGACGCGGTGTGTGTCCCATGCCCGTATCCTTAGGAGACTTCGATTCTAGAGATTTGTCGATCGCCCTTCCTCTGTAGCTCTCGTATCCCTTGTAGAACGTTCTAGCCCCGATTAGCTTCCGATTACAAGCCTCAGCGGGGAAATCCTTGCTAATCTCGCAAGCACCGCGCCACTTGGAGGGGACATCGTCGGAGAAGCCGTGGTCGAGGAAGCTAGGGTGTTGAGGACAGATTCTGGTGTCGAGGACGCCGATGATGACTCCGTCACCGTATCCGGGTTGATCCAGAGGCCGGATTCGGCAGAAAGGCCGAGGAAGGAAGGGGTGTGAGTGGTGTGGAGGTGTTGGATCCGGCGGCAACTTGTTCTCTGTTCGCCGCTTTCCCTCTTCAATCTCACCAGCAGCCGCAGCCCTATATGCCGACTCTCGGCGACTTGCCAGAGAGCTGTGTTGCTCCGATTCTGGAGAATTTGGACCCGGTAGAGATTTGCAAGCTTGCGACTTTGAACAGGGCATTTCGTGGCGCTTCGTGGGCAGATTTCGTCTGGGAATCGAAGCTTCCGGAGAATTATCGGGCGTTAATGGAGAAAGGGCTTGGTATTGATGTTGATGGTGATGACCGCGGGAAGAAGATGAGTATCAGAGAAGGTTGGTTTGAGTGTTTTTGTAAGGGATGGAATTGAGAAGGGTCAAAATGCAATTTGGGAAAACCTGGGTTACTGATTCTTGAAGACAAAAAACTTAAAAGTTAATTTCGTTAGCCACTTGGTTCAAAAAGTTAAAAATTTTACAAATAAAGACTAACGGCGTTAAGTCCGGGATAGATATGGGATTTTTTAAACTTAGTGCATTTTTATTATATATTGGCAAAGTTTAGGGTTTTTAGAAATATTAACCCAATATTGTATTATACAAAAGCTATGATGGAAAGGGCAAAGTAAAAAAGTGGCGTATCTACCTTCTTCTTTGAAGAGCAAAAACACTTTGAGCTATTAACTGCGGCTTAAAAAATTATTTTTTTTTAGAAAAACGGTCGTTGGGCACCTTAATCATTAATCGAAATCGAGCGAGGCTCAGTGATGCCAATACAATCATAACATAAATGAAAACCGAGATTAATGTCTGATGAAGGAATACTATGGGTACCCAAAGTGAGGTTCAGTCCCAATCCTGCCAAGAAATCCGTTGCGCGGTTCCCTTCTCTGAAAACATGACGAACTTTGATTTCTCAATCCCGTCGAAGAAGCTCTTGGAAGTCCATAACTTCCATTGCATGTTGATGTGTCGGGATTCCCTCCTCCTTGAAAAGTTGGGTAACAGTAGTGGAATCAACCTGGAGTTCCACCTTACTCAGTCCAATATCCCAAGCGGACAAGCAATAGCGCCTCTTAACTCAGCTCGCGTAATCGAGCATTTCCCAATATTCATGGAGAAGGCTGCAATGCAATATCTATGTTCGTTTCGAATCAGCCCATTTGAAGCAGCTTTGCCGGAACTCTGCTCCACTGCTCCGTCGGTGTTGATTGTTGACCACCTTGGAGGCCCTGGATCCCATGCAATTTCCACAACATGACGTCCCTGATGAGTTCCGAGCACTCTATCATCACGCTGCTGGGCCTCGGAGACTACCCTCGTCCAAGAATTAGCGCGGATAGCAACCGATTTGTCCGAAGCAGTGCTATCTGAGAAGATTCTTGCATTTCTTTCTTTCCAAAGATACCAGCACACAATCCCAAAGCAGAGGCCATTATCCGATCTCAGGGATTTAAGCATCAAGCTCTCAAGGTTTCCAGACCAGCAAGCCTCAGACTTATCAAAAATACTGAGCTCATGCCAAACTGAGACTGCAAACGAGTAGTCTCTGAGAATATGAATCATGTTTTCAACCTGACCTGGGCACCGAGGGCAATGGGAGTCGTCTGTAAGGTTCCTCCTTTTACGTTGGTCATTCGTAAGAAGATGATCGTGACCTGCCAACCAAAGGAAATGTCTCACTCTATTAGGCCCTCTCCACCGCCAAGTGCTCTTCCAAAGATTTTGATTTGTGTCCGGGGTGCAATCCTCATTGGCAATGAGATTATAAGCTGCCTTGATCGAAAATTTCCCATTAGGTTCAGCTCCCCAAGCCCATTCATCTTCGCCCTGGTTCACATGAGGAGGCGACATACCAGCTACCGCGTTGACTCATTCATGATTGAGGCATCCTTGCAATTTCGTAAGGTTCCACTCTCCCAATTCATTGACAAAATCAGCCACTGTCAAATCCATAGTTGTTTGATCTTGAGAAGTGAAATCCAGCAAGCTGACACCTCCATCCACCCATATAGAGGTCCAGAAGTTAGTACTAAGGCCATTCCATATAGATGCTCGGCTACCACGAAGCATCGATTGCCATTCAGATGTAATTCCTTTCCATACAGCCGAGATGGAGGAGGTGTGACGCAGTCTGAGACCCTCCTCAGTTGCTCTAAAATACTTACTCTGCAGAACTCAGATCCATAGGGGTTCATGTTCCTTAAAGAAGCTAAATGCAAGCTTTGTCATATATGCCCGATTTAGAATTCTAGCAGAACGTAGACCAATTCCTCCTTGTTCCTTCGGCAAGAAAATACGATCCCAAGAGATCAAATGGACCTTCCTCTCATCAGCTGACGACCCCCATATAAAATCACGAACTTTCTTGTCTATCTCCAAACAAGTAGTGCTGGGAAGGAGCGATGTCTGCATCGCATAGGCTGGGATCGCTGACAACACAGATTGAGCAAGAGTCACTCGTCCAGCAAGAGAGAGAGATTTTGCTTTCCAGCTTGAGAGCTTTTTATCCATTCTGTCAAGGATCTCGTGGTAGGTTACCTTAGTCGTTCTACCATGCAAGATCGGGACTCCCAAATATCGACCAAGGTCTTGAGTCAAAGGCATACCGAGCTTGGTTGGAATATCTCTGGAGGTTTGACGACTTGGCCCGAAGCTTCGCAGAAGATGTCCAAGCACTCAGAGATCACGTCTTCCTGTTCAATAAAAGCTGGAGCAAACAAGATTAGGTCATCCGCATAAAAGAGATGTGAAAGAGGGGGACCTCCTAGGGAGAGTGTGATTGGCTGCCAATTTCCACACTAAACCGCATGTTCAATAAGATGGCTAAGGCGTTTCATACAGAGTGAGAACAGGAACGGAGAGAGAGGATAGCCTTGTCGGATACCTCGTTGAGGTTGGAAACGCTCAGTTAAACCCCCCCTCCATTCCATAGAACTTGGAACTGTACCGTTGTAATGCACGCCATAACAAGGCCAACGAGATGATCATCGAACCCTGCCGCCGTAAGAGTATCCTCCGAAAAAGGACCAACGGACTTTGTCGTAGGCCTTCTTAAGATCAATTTTGAGCACCATTCGTTTGGTCCTCCCCTTATCATGCTCTATCGAATGAATAGCTTCCTACAAGACAATGATATTTTCCGAAATCTGCCTACCAGGGACGAAGCTCGCTTGGGTAGAACGAATCAGGGATTTCATCATCGGATGGAGTCTCATTGCCAGACATTTCGCCAGTGTCTTGTAGGTAACATTGCAAAGGGAAATTGGCCGGAATTTATTCATGGATATCAGAGCAGCACACTTAGGAATTAGAACAATTTTAGTGTTGTTAATCTCTCCAATCTCTTCAAACCTACTGAAGCAGTTCCTGATCAAGCTCACCATTGAGTTTCCAACAGTGGACCACTGTTTTTCGAAGAAGATAACATGAAACCCATCGGCCCCATGGGCTTTCATGCCGTCCATACTTCGAACGACCATATTAAT
Organism: Linum lewisii; assembly: GCA_034768395.1. Classification (NCBI taxonomy): domain Eukaryota; kingdom Viridiplantae; phylum Streptophyta; class Magnoliopsida; order Malpighiales; family Linaceae; genus Linum; species Linum lewisii. Next base: position 55,172,252 of record CM068302.1, read on the forward strand.
TTCAGCCTCGTCAGGCGTTATTCCAAGGCACGTAGCTTGTTGTGTGCTAATTGGAATGAACCCATTCGGGATTGATCGAAAAACAGTAGGGCTAACTGCCTCATCCCTGTATAACTGAGTAAAGTATTGTAAGGCCATATTCTTCAAAGTAGAGGCATTCTCCTCCCAAACTCCATTTTCATTTCTCAGAGTAGTAATTTTATTGAAGTTCCTCTTCCTAAGAGCAGATTGGTGGAAATACTTGGTATTTAGATCTTCACCATTTATCCACTTCGTTCGAGCTTTTTGTGCCCAAAGCACAGCTTCTTCCCACAGTGTGTGTTCTAGCGATCGTCTCGTACTCTCCTCGGCTTGCAAGAGGGCCTCAAACGAATTTGAAGTAGCTGCCTCCTCAAGTTCGACCAAATGTTGTTGTAAGGCCTGTTTCTATGAACAATTTGTAAAATTTAGAGAGTAAACAAAGTGTGTGTGGCTATGAAAAATTTGTAAACTTACAATCAACTACTAGAACATTACGAGCCATGCTTTGATGAAATTGATAGAGTTCATCATTCAACTTTGACATGGGGTACGCTTTCTTTTTTCTTTGTATAAATGTATCTACACAAGCAAAGCTCGAATACTTAATACTTAACATCAAGTGTAATAGTTTATAAGTTCATTAAATGACAATCATGTCACTAATAAAAATTAAGCAAGGTTCAAGTTCACACAAATAAGCAAATGATATGATAAATCGTAAAGCAAACTAAATTAGAATGTAGTGGATGTCTATGTTTATATGAACAATAGGATAATTATTCACTTCCAAAAATTTACGTGTTCTAATATTCACATCATATGTAGGTAACCCCAAAATCTTCTCTTATACTTTCAACCACAATGTGAATATAATTATTCTACTTATTTGTCAATATTTTATCTTTTGAAAGTAAATACTATAGTATGAATATCTTGTTCTACTAATTTGTCAATCTTTATCTTTTGAAAGTAAATAACACAATGCACATATCTTATTTTACTCATTTTCAATTTTTCTATCTTTTGAATCAGCTAATTCCCAGTTTTCCTGCTATTTTTCGGCGGCCCATTTCCAGCGCAATTTGATTCCGCCGCGAGCCTAAATTCCGCCCACAACCCATTTATTGATTCCCGCCTAAATGGGTAGGATTCTTTAATTCCGCTTCTTTTTTTAATGGTATCTCACAATTACCCTTTTTTAAAAACTGTTCTTCTTCCACAACTAAACAAGTTGACGGCAGCCTTCCCTTTGAGTAGAAGTCGACGACCGATCCCCTCAAACTAGTCGGCGACAACAACACTGCCTCCACCATCGTCGTCCCTCAATCGATGGACGTAAGTACCCCTTCCCTTATTCTTTTGCTGTACCATACACAAATCTTCTTCATCCTTGCTGCTTTTTCTGTTCTTGATTCTTGCTTCTTTGTCGTCGTCTCCGTTGCTTCTTCTTCGTCTTGTACCATACCTTCTCCTTGCTTCTTCGTCGTCTCTGTTGCTTCTTTATATTCTTCATTCTAGAATTGATATTATTGTAAGGTAGAGGTAACCTACTTCTTCTTCTACAGCTGCACACACTATTTTACAGCCTCCCCATTCATTGCTGATTTTCATCTGCAAATTGGGGGTTTGATTTCGACTAAAGATAATAGGGATAAAATGAGAGTGGCTTGTAAGGGGGATAATTTAGTCATTTCATATAAGGTTTAAATTCATTTCCAAGACACGACTTTAACAGGAAAACAAGTAATTGTGGGCCGGATTTTGAGATGATTTTTGCCTTGTATTAATTCCGGCGGAATTTCATCTTTAACAGGAAAACGTCGCCTGAATAGTATCTAATAAAAAAATATATGTAGGCGCAAAGAAAACAAAAACATAAAAACATTAAATACAGCAACTACTTATAAGAAAGAGATAATAAATTTACATATGCAAAATCAATACTAGAATTTAGGTCATTGTGCACTTTAGATACGATATTCACACAATGATTTAATGTTATCGTGAACTCTTGGATCAATATCCTACTAAATATTAAATAGTTAGTTATTATTAGTTGAAAAATTAATTAATTTTGTGATTAGTCTAGATAAATTAGTATTCTTATAGGCAATGGTGCATTCCTAATAACCAACAATTCCTCATTTACTATCAGCAATTAGAACAAGAACACGAACAAAAAAGAGTGGTAAAGAAGGAATTGTTGGTGGTAGAGGACGAATTGTCGTGTAGATATCTTATCTGGAGTGCGCAATCAACTAAATTCTAGTAAGTGATTTTACAAAAAAGATATCCATGTTAAGGTCTTTAACAAAGTTTACCTACCTAATTTAAAATATATAATATCTTCCTAATTAGTTTAAGTAATAAAGATATCTACGTTAAACAACCCCCACCCTAGCCGTTTTTTTCTTTTCTTTTTTAGTTAGGTTTTTCTTTTCTTTTTTTTTTTTGTTAGGTTTTTCTTTTTTTTAGTTAGGATAGTGGACGATCTATGGTCCTCAATATCTTCCTAATTAGGTTAAGTAATAAAGTAGATGAATAATCGTAGAGATACTGACTAAGCTACGGTATCTCTACAGATACTTGTTGGGTTGTTTCCATTGGGGCATTTTCTTAATGGCAACCTACCTAAATGCGCACAAAAGTTAGTAGTTGCACAACAAGAACTTGTGGATAATGTTTTTAAACCAAATGAAAAGAGGGAGCGTATGCATATCGATAGAATGCTTAGGGTTTGGGATCGTATTGTGAGTGCAGGGATTGCGCAAGAACAACATTATGGTTATATAGCTGGATTCAATTTAAAACCAATAGTTTAAGTTCAAAACAATCAAGTTGCTCAGAGTCCTATATCGGCACCCAGTTGTGGCAACACTGACAGCTTACGAGTCCTTCTCGAAGTTTCATATGGTAAGTAAGGGTAAGAACAAGAACAAGGGTAAAGGCGATAAAGGAGGAATTTAAGGTTACTAGAAATGCATAATTGACGATAAGAATTTTAACTTATCTAGACTAGTCAGTAAATTAATACATTTTTTTTAAACTAATGATACTAACTATTTAATATTACCCCCTTCTATTATGTAGGATCTTCGTGATGGAGTTGACAATAATATTAATCACCGTAGGGATATTGTATCTGGAATGCGCAATCAACTAGCTTCCAGTAAGTGATTTTGCATACCTATTGCATTTTTTGTTATTTTATCATAAATTATAGACATTCTTTATATTATTAGAAACTTGTCACGATGTTGTTGTGGCTATTACCATAGAGGATTTGTTCAATATCACTCCACCTCGAAATGACAAGTTGGCGCCGCACCACAAGATCTTGTGGATAACGTTCTATAGGAAAAGAGAAAAAGGGCAATAAACCAATCAGAAGAATGTTTAGGGCTTGGAAAAGAGTATGATAGAGGGATTGGTCGGGAGAGGTATTATAGCTATCAAACTAATTACAATATGCGTTCATTGACTCCTCCAGACTACGAGGTTAGTTTTTACTTAGATTTAAATCATTATGTATTTTGAACAACTAAACAAGTCTTGACTGTATGTTTTGGCGGCAGCGACTGTATATTGGTGGATTCCGAGAAATTGAACTTGTAAAGGAGAATCAACTTCTTAAAGTGTTAGGGTGTTTTAAACGCCCATGTCAATATTCAATTACTTTGTCGTGCGCGTTTGTGTTCGCACAAAACGATAAATGGCTGACCACAATATTTTATCTAATATGTTGTTTTTATTGTTTTATTTTGCATAATGGAGTGTATCTAGGCTCTTTTCCTAATGAGTTGATCCCATACAAGGAACATCCTATTGTTCATACCGGGTACGGGACCCAGGATGGCATCCATTTCTTTCGTTGCTTGAACTCCGAGGGTGTTGGATGAGGTGAATGTGGGTACTGGAAGATAGTACGCAACATTTCCTCCAGGGAAAAATCTATTTTCACTTCGTATTTATATCTATTCCCCAATGATATCGAAAGTTTCATAATCCTATGATTGTTTGCATCTTGTTAAAATTGTAATCACTAATTTGAGTCTGTGTTAAGCAAACGAAATTTAAATTTGTAACATAATTAAAATTATACATTAAATATTATTTTCTTTCAAAAGATAAAAGATTGACAACTTAGTAAAATAAGATATTCACATTACGATATTTGCTTACAAAAAATAAAAGATTTAGAATAAGATATTTACATTGTGGTATTTACTTTCAAAAGATAAAAGATTGACAAATTAGTAGAATAAAATATTCACATTGTGGTTAAAGTTATGATAGACGATTTTGGGGTTACCTACATATGTACTTTTTATGATGTGAATATTAGAACAAATAAATTTTCGAAAGTGGATAGTTACCAAATTGTTTAAAATTCTTTAACAACTATCAAAACATAGACATTGACCACATTTTAATTTAGTATGCTCTTATATATGTTTAATTTTCTTCAGTTACAACTAATTAAATTGTTAAGTTCAATAAGATTTCGTTATATTGAGAAAAAGAACTAAGTATAGATTATCATTCTATAAATCGATGCGTCAAGTATGCGGAGTTCGCAACTCAAGGTTAGGTGTTTGAGTCCGGTTGTGAACTCTTTACTTTTTTCCTCTCTTAGTAGTATATGTCTATCTTCCTTATCAAAAAGTAGTATAGGTCTATCTTTGTAAAAAAACTGATCAATTGGCAAATTCTTGAAGAAGTACTCCATAGTAAATAGTTCATTTCGGATACTCCATGAGAATCGGACTTTTGTGAACACTTATATATATTAATGTTTATTTTGGTAAATGATACGTAAGTAGCCATGTAATTATGTATAAAACTTTGCTCCATACTCTGCAATGTTAGATAGTTGATCAAGTGGAAAGTAGTCATTTTTGATAGATTTGTCAAAGTGTCATTTGACCTTGCTTAAAACCCTAGTATAGGGTTACACTTCTTGTAAGCCTGCCCTCGAGAAGTGAGATTCCATCAATATCAGCAAAACATTGAGACTTAGTTCTTGTGTTTCACAGTTAGTGAATGGATCTTGTGCAAAGATAAGACTTGGGAGTCGCCAATATCGTTAATCAAGTGGGAGGTTACTGTCGAGAAGTCAAGTGGGTCGTGGACCAAATACGTCGTTTAAGAGGAGTACTTTCAAGTAATTTTTTTTTGTTTGAAAGATAGTTTCAAGTAATCACTAACAAGAAAGTAATGAAAATCAAGCACAAAATGCATATAAATGCAGGATAAACCTCCGCATAGTAGTTCCAAGTAATCACTAGCAGTAAATTAGTATTCCAAACCAAGCCCAATGCATAGAAATGTAGGAAAAACATTCGCATGGGAATTGCAATCACCGAATTATGGGAAAATGGTAAGACTAAGAAAATAGGCATTACTGATGGGTCGGCTTAAAAAATTATGAAAATTAGTAATTGTTTTTTTCTTATAAAGTAATCGGTTGTTATGGTTAGAAAACTAAAGGGAAGAGATAGCTTAAGAAAGTGAGAGAGAGATGTGTTTCTTATTATGTGTATCCAAAGGTTAAAATGTAGAGCTCTATTTATAGGTTTAAGAACTCATAACCTATACAAGACTACATAAATATGAAATTATACACATTGAATGAGAATCAATCATATGATCAATGTATAGGAGAGGTTACACAATGGGCATTCAAATGAAATGAATACAAATATTCATAACAGTTATATGTTAACTAGTATTTTCTCGGCCCGTTGGCCGACTTTATTTGTTATAATTAATAAATGAAGAATAATTTTGCAAATAAGTGAATTTAGAATTATGTTTAGCCCATTGTCTAAAAAAAGTATGTTTAGATGTAGTTCAACTTCAACATAATAACCCGCTTTATTTATGCTCAATTCAAATTGACTCAGCTCGCTCGATCAATATTCTGAATTGGTAAAAGTTAATAACATGAAACCCACTTTCTTTACGATTTCATGAATCACACTCTTATACACTCATGATCTCACTAACCATTGCTCTTACTAAGCATTCTAGATTATTTTTCGGTCCATTGGCTGATTTGAGATTCTTCTCTCACTTTACTATTGACAACCTAAATTAATTAATTAAATAAATAATCGCCAATAAGATTCTTAGTTATTCTAACCAAAAGACAATAGTGAAATTATATATCTAAGTATCATGTATTTTTAATTATATATGACAATCATATTAAAATTATTCTTATGATTTTGAGACACATGAACTCACTTAATTCATAAAATCTTTCCACATCTCCAAAGTTAGATGAATGTTCAAACTATATTCTAACTCATTTCATGGACAAAAACCCACTATACGTTATGGAGAAATACATATTATTTACTTTAAAGACCCGATGTATTTTTTAAACATTTAACTTTAAAAATCCAAAAAAATAAAGCATTCTAACTTAATTTTTTATTTGAATGGAACAATATTGTTATACATACATAATGTATTATTTACATCAAAATCATGATGTATCTTTATACCTTTAACATGAGAATGCCGGAAAATAAAACATTCTAACTACATTTCATATTTGATTTATTATTTATTTCAAAGTCATTGTACCATCTTGATCATTTAATTTTAATATGAGAAATTTATGATGTTGATGATCCTCTTAGTTGATTGATTAACATCTTGATCATACTATTTTTTATATGAATTATTTTATGCTATATGATTATAACACTCATATATAAAACAATTTAGTTAAAATATATTATTTTCATTTCAAATATATATGTAAAGTTAGATTTATTTATCAAAGTGGAAACGTCAGTTAAACTAATTTGGGATGATTTAAAATTTTAGATGAAGTACCATATATTACATCATTTTAGGAGGCTTTTAATTTTAAAATTTCCAATGATTTAATATGTTGAATGAATCGTATATTAGGCCCATTGACGATGTTAGAGAACAAATTTAATGAATGTGTTTGAAATTTTTTAGTGTATAGTAGATTGTAAAATTATCAAAGTGTGTATTAAGGGGCACGTTGTTTGGTCGTGGAGAATATTGTTGAAGATTTTTCCCGCTCTAACATTTCATATACATGTTAATTCTGTTTCACAACTGTGCTGAGATGAGATGAATTATGAGAAGGTCAGATTACCACTATCCGGAAATATAATCGTCCTTGAGAATAGCATTTTTCGGCCCATTGGCCGATATGTGATATTTCAGTTGTTTACTTAGTATATAGTAAATGTGGAACGATCTTGTATAATGATAGATTTAAAATTATGTTTAGCAAATTATAAACTAACAAAAATTTTGAAATATCGGAATTTAAATTAAACTAAAAATCAATGGGTCAAAATAATTAACGTCTTACTTATTGAGAAGTTAAATAGTTTAAAGTAAAAAATATAAAACTATCTAGATAATGTTTTATACAGTACCGAAATACACATAATATTTAAATGGACTATTGTGATTAATTTTAGAATATTTTAAGATTAATGAAGTTCAATTACATACTAAAATGAAGTACGTCCATTTATGATCATTGTAAAGGAGAAAGAATATAAACAATTATAACAAACTTTTCAAACGAATGATGTCTTCTAAACCAATATGACTTCAAAACATTTGTAACGAAATATTTGATTTACCAACAAAAGTAAGTTCGAGACAAATAGAAAACAAAAATGCATCTCTCTCGAAGTATTTGCAAACAAATAAAGTAGAGACTAAAAAACCCAATATTGTCTATAAAAAATCATATTGAATAATGGAACCTCAATTGGCCCATTAAAACTTAGAATAATATGAAAATAAGGATAAATTTTTATATATTTAGGTTTGATGAAATATGTCTGATTAAATTTGACTAAACTCGATTAATACTCTAAATTTTTAAATAGCAAATGATTTGTAAATTACACTTTACTTACGATCACACACTCGTGACCTCACTGGTCTGCTCTTACTAAAGTACAGTCTTAGTTCTCCAATTTTCTCTAGCTCAATAATTCATAAAAAAATCTCTAGCTCAATAGCTATATCATATATTAGTTGACAAATACCTATGTAGTAATAATTTTTAAAATTTATGCATTTAAAAAAATTATAATTCTTTTAAACAAACTTTTCAAATGAATGATGTCTTCAAAACCAATATAACTTTAAAAAATTTAACAGAATATTTGATTTACCAACAAAAGAAAGTTAAAGACAAACAGAAAATGAAATTGCAACTCTCTTAAAACATTTGCAAACAAATAAAGTAGAGAAGACTAAAAACCCAACATTGTCCAAACAAATCATTCGAGTAATGAAACATCAACTGAGCCGGTAAAACTTTAAAAAAATATGAAAATAAGGATCATGTTACATGGATATATTTAGGTTTGATGAAATATGCTTAATTCAACATTACTCAACCCGGTCAATACTATGATATTATAACTTGTAACTCACTTTCCCATGACTAATATTATTACACACTCGTAACCTCACTGGTCATTGCTCTTATTAAGGTATAATCTTATCTCTCCAATTTTCTCTAGCTCAATAGATATTTTAATTGATAAATACTTCTCTTAAATATTCATAATTTTTTAAATTTATGAAACTCAATATTTTTAGTTTATACTTCTTTAAAACAAACTTTTTAAAGTAATGATGTATTCCTAACCAATATAACTTAAAAAAAGTATAACAAAATATTTGATTTACCAACAAAGTAAGTTCGAAATAAAAAGAAAACGGAATTGCAACTCTCTCAAAACATTTGCAAACAGATAAAGTGGAGACTAAAAAACCGAAAACTAATCTTTTTGAGAAATGAAACCTCAATTGACTTGTTAAAACTTAGAAGAATATGAAAATAAGGATCATGTTACATGAATATATCTATGTTTGATGAAATATATATGCCCAATCCAACCTACCTCGGTTCGATCAATATTATGAATTTGTTAATAGTAAATAACTTGTAACCCGCTTTACTTACATTTTCATAACTAATATTATTACACACTTGTGACCTCACTGGTCATTGCTCTTATTAAGGTCCAATTTTATTTCACAATTTTCTCTAGCTCAACAAATATATTAATTTACAAATACTTCTTTTAAATATTCATAATTTTTTTAATTTATGCAACTCAATTTATTTAAATTATTACTTCTCTTAAACAATTTTTCAAATAAGTACATGTCTTCTAAACCAATATGACTTTAAAAAATTGAAACAAAATATTTGATTTACCAACAAAAGTAAGTTCAAGGAAAACAGAAAACAAAATTGAAATTCTCTTGAAATATTTGCAAACAAATAAAGTCGAGACTACAAAAAACCAACACTATCAAAAAATAATAATTTTGAGAAATGAAACCTTAAAACTGGTATGTTCAAACTTAGTTGACTATGGTAAAGATAATTTTATGAATATATTTAGGTTTGATAAATATGCTCAATTCAAACTGACTCAACTCGATTAACACTCTGAATTTGTTAATAGTAAATTACTCATAACCTCCTTTACTTAAGACCTCATGACTCATACTATTACACACTCTTGACCTCAGTTACCATTACCCTTATTAAGGTCCAACCTTATTTCTCCAATTTTTTCTAGCTCAATAGATATATTATCTGAAAAATATTTCTCCTAAATATTCATAATTTTTAATTTATACAACTTGATGCTTGACCAAATTATTCAATAACTTAGTTAGCTTGAATGTCTTTAACACATATAAATGATGTGCTTTAATTTTTTAAGTAATCTACGATTCGCAGTTACCTTGAATGTCTTTCAAGAATTCATGTGAGCAAACACATCTACAAACATATATGAATGATTCGATCACTATCAAGTTTATATGTGTCATTCTCACCAGTATCGTCACGTGTGTAAACATGTTAGTGCTATATATGCATACATAGAGTGATAAGTAACATGTTTGAGTATATAATGTAAGATATTATATGTGGCAAAAAAATAAATTATTTCATTTTAGTCTCCACTTAATTAAATATCAACACAGAGCCCGATTTAAACAAAAGTATCATCATCTGTCAATAAACTATATGAATGAATTATTACCATTTTTTCACTCTACTCTTTATTTAACTTGTTAGTGTATTTCTACAATAAACTATTTGTTGTCATAAAATCAATGAATTTGCAAATCATTAAGGGTGAAATGTGCTTCAATTCGTACAACAAAATGTCGAAGAGCAATATGCTGTAATGTTTCAATATAATTATAAATTAGTTCATGTAGCTTAGCTGGTAAATCACAATACTTTAATTCTTGAGGTTGTGGGTTCGAGTCTCATAGTTGCTTAATATTTATCACTTTTATAATAAATAAAACATTTTATTCAAAATAAATTAAAAAAAATTCATTGATTGGCTAGCTTCCTTCAATTAAGGAGAAGCATAGAGAATCCTAGGTACGACAATTTCTAAGGTGACATAAGGTTTTTTTATGTCGCCGGACATAACTAATCACAAACCTCCATTTTTGTATGGTAGTTATTTGTATTCAATTAGTAACATAAAAGCGTACCGTGATTCACATTCATAAGCAATGAGAATATAATTTAGTAATGAACTTATTATGTATCATCATATAATACAAATGGATATAACCATTACTAACCAACCTAACTAAACCTAACCGATGGAGGACAGGATGTCACATGTAATAATTGGAGTGTGATAAAGAGGGAAGGTAGGTGTTTGCCATTTGGGCAGATGAAGATAAATAGAAGAGGGGGGTCATACTCATCACTAATGATGGGTCGGTAGTTGAGATTTGGATCCAAACCCAGATTAGGGATATTTCTTTAGGCAGATATGATAATGGATTTCAATCCAATTAGTGACATTTCTTCCTTCTTCTCTCCAACCATGAACAAACAGTAACTATGAAGTAATAGTTGATTAAAGCAATGAAGATTAGACAATAATGGATGTTTATCAAAAGGTCAATCCATTAGAGCAACCAAGTAAATTGCAGACATGGCATGTCAGGCACACATGGAAAAGAAGCTGTAAAGTGGCAAATTCGAATGAGGCAAATGATGCGTAGGGCTCAAACAATACCATGCTTCTTCTGGGCCGTTGTACACAAAACTAAAAGGAAAGACAAAGGAAAAGAACCCCCCACAAGGCCACAACATCAGCTGATATCATTACTTTGGTTCTCTTAGTAAATGTGATTCCTTTGTCCTTGAGACAGCCAAGTACAAGGAACTGGAAATCCCCTTTTCCCCTTTTTGGATACATATCCACCTATGATGGATTACTAGGCTAACATAACGCTTCTGGGAACTCTGTCAACTCTGCATTTTGATTACCCTCTGTCAACTGGAACTACATAAGCACCTATCTTCCATTCATAACTATGCAGCTCTCTACGCCCACTCTCATATTGCTTCAACTCCCCCAACATAGGCCGCACACCACTCTTCTTTGCTACCACTCCCATGGCCAGAGTAGATGTCTGCTTCTGCTTATCAGTCTCATCACCATCCCATACACTGCCACCTGCCTTACCCATTTGTGTCTTCTTCTGCAGCTTCCTCTTCTCCTTAATAGTGCTAACCATCACGCTGAAACAAGACCCGAGTCTTGATTCTCGCCCTTTGTCGTCCTGCTTCTGCTTCTCGACCTTGATCTCCCCGAGGCAGGTGACTCTAGGGGAGGCAGGCTCCCGCTTGTGAAAGCTCTTCCTTCGAACTTCCTTGGGGACCAAAGGCAATGCGGTGTTGGACCTTCGAGAGATGGTTCTACGTCGTGCTTGTTGTTGAGCAGTCCCAACTATCAGAAAAGATGATGGAGTCGTCTTCCCCGTTCGTTCCAGCTGGTTCCACATTCCATAACAGACAACACCCTCTGTTCTGTCCCTCTTCATCTCTTATATACTTGAGGAAAAGAGCCGTAGATCTTTCTTTCTTTCTTTCTGTTGACTCTGTCCATTGACTACATCCTCTGAAGCCAGCCAAATGTCAAAATGTGTGATATGGAGGACGGCAAACTTCCATGAACAAGCTTCCAAGGCACTACCTGAGATATTACTGCTCAGCAACGACAAACTTATGTTTGCTATAGACAACAAATCAATTATATCACGACATCATTGCTAAGGGTCAATCAATTATTAGAACAAATACAGTGCCCATTGATGAATCAAAGTTTACATTCTCAAACACTGGAACAAAACCAAAAAGCTCTGAGAAAGAACAAGAAGATGAATTCAGAAATATCAGGAGCAGAACACCATGTTTTCCATATCAGAAGCCAGCAGCAAGCAAGACGAGTACATGTGTAATTAATTTATAATGTTACATCTTACACCACCCAAGCTACAGAGAATCCCTTTTGTCCCGCCTAACTAATAGGTGATACCCTGTGTCCCCAGAACAGCACATCTCTTTTTTTTTATGCAGAAGCAGCAAATCTGAAGGCGGTCACGAGGGTTGCAGCAGCAGCAGTTACTCTACTTCTGAAGCTGTCCCTTGTTGATATACTCGTGGTGTTAACTTGCTTGAACAAGTGTAACTGGATGGATCTCATACGGTCTACAGCATTCACACAGCTCCCAGCTTTCTTATTTTCTTTGTAGACAGAAATTGATGCAAAGAGTTCAAGCAGAGCCATATTTCATCCAGCTAAGGACCATATTTCTCTCTACTTCTTGTCGTCCTCGTCTTTCCCATCACCTTTAGTACCTGTTTGTGGAGTGTACTGTCCTGTAGATGATGGTGAATATCCCGGAGCACTTGGTGAGTATCCTGCACTTGGGCTGCGCATGGATATCAAATGAGAGTCGGTTATGTTTCACAGTGCTGCATTTAGAGTCAACAAAGTTCCAAATAAAACTATCTTCAATTATACCTGTACTGAGGGGAACTTGGGCTGTAATCTGGCATTACAGCTGAATTATATGGACTGGAAAAAGAAAAAACAAGTGCAAAAACATTATGGTACCAATGACATAAAAGTCGGACAAGATACAAATGATGAAGACAGTCAATAAAAGAAGGCCATAGTTACCTGCTGGGACTGTATGCTGGGCTTGATGGGGAATATGATGGAGATGTTGGTGAATATGATGGTGATGTCGGGCTGTAAGGATAGAACTTGAACAATTAGAGACAATATATTGAAACCATTATGCACGCAACCAAATTGCAAGGGAATGCAAGAGTTAAGACCAAGTATTCTTTTTAAAACTTTCAAGCCTACCTATAACTTGGAGAAGTAGGACTGTAAGGACTAGCGGGAGATAATCTGGGACTGCTTGGTGAATATGCCAGCGAGGGGCTGTACTTTGCTGCCTGTGGATTGTAACTTGGTGAAGTAGGGCTATAACTCGGTGATGTTGGACTGTAACCTGGGAAGTTGGGCTGTATGCAGGTGAAGTTGGACTGTAGGATGGAGAGGTAGGGCTGTATGAAGGTGAAGTGGGGCTGTATGAAGGGGAAGTGGGGCTGTAGGAAGGGAAGTAGGGCTGTAGGAAGGAGAAGTGGGGCTGTACGCCGGTGATGTTGGACTGTATACTGGAGAAGTAGGGCTATAGCTAGGTGAAGTGGGACTGTAGCTTGGTGATGTGGGACTATAACTAGGAGATGTAGGGCTATAGCTCGGGGATGTGGGGCTGTAACTTGGAGAGGTGGGACTGTAGCTTGGAGAGGTGGGGGAGTACGATGGGCTTGTAGGAGAATAGGCAGGACTTGTTGGGCTGTATCCTGGAGAGCTGGGGCTATAAGTTGGCGAAGTAGGGCTGTATCCCGGCGAGGTGGGACTGTATCCAGGAGAGGTGGGGCTGTATCCCGGAGATGTGGGGCTGTATCCTGGAGAAGAAGGGCTGTATCCAGGAGATGACGGGCTGTATCCAGGCGATGAAGCAGGTGAAAATGCCATTCCACCAACATAGGGTGAAAATTGAGCATCCGAGATGGGGGAGAGGCGTGAACTTGGGCTCAGCAAGTAGTTTGGAGACATCATGCCGTCATGATAAGGTGTTCCTGACATTGGAGAACGCCCAGGCGTCATGCCAAATTCCAGGCCTTCCATGAAACTGGGTAGCTGCAGTTCAATAGCTTTCTTCAACATTTCAGCATTCAGATACAAGCTACAGCCACCAGTGCCAATAGGTGCAAGCTGACCCACCATTATATTTTCCGTTACACCCCTCAAGGGATCCCCCTCTGCATAAACTGCAGCATCGAGGAGAATGTCAACAGTTTCTTCAAACGAGCACCTCATCATTGGCCCAGTGTCATTCCTATTGATACCATGCCGGGTAATTGCCATTAAATGACCTCTGTATGTCATGGTATCACACAATATAGCAAGATGCCTGTAGTTCACATATGATCCATCGAAAGATATAACAACACGCAGCTCATCCAGGAGAGAACGACGTACGGCCTCAATCCCAATCACTTCTATAACTTCAATCAAATGATTGCTACTTGTCCTTTGGGCATCAACACTTTCATGGCACATGACTGCCAAAAGATTGACACCTTCTGTATCCAACATCCACTCCTCCACTGTTCTAAACCCCTCATTCTTGTCAAACTTGCTTACTTTACCATGTTTAATGAAGACTTTGTTGATATCTGGAATACCTCTCAGGGCCATTTCTGTCAGCATATTACTCTCAATTCTTTTCAAGAAAACATCATCTTCAGCTGACGAATCTAACTCCCCCTTTGGGGCTTCATCATTCATGATACGGATACGAAGAATCAGTTTTTCAGCATTGTCATCATTGAAAATGCAAGTCAAATCATCATCAAACTCTTGATTGATTTTGGCAGCAATGTCAGCCATGTTTAGCTTCTTATCAACCATCATTTCACGATTCAACTCTATGCGAAGCAACCAAGGAGAAATCTTTTCAGGTGCAACCTCCTCATCTGGCATTTCATAATAAGATCTCACAAAATCAGCATCTTCTTCAATGATTGTACTTGTAGGATCCGGATCATACCAAACTTCTGTAGCTTGAGTGACACTACGCAGTGTGGTATACTCCAGGGCACATTGCACGTTTTTAGCTCTCTCCTTTGTCTGGCTACAGTCAGAGTGAAGAAAAACAGAAAGAGATGGGGTCTTTATGTTCTTAGCTACATTAATAATCTCCCTCAACCTAGGTACACCAAGGGTGACATTCTTTGCACTAACTCCAGCATAGTGAAAGGTATTCAGGGTCATCTGAGTAGCAGGCTCCCCAATGGACTGCGCCGCAACACAACCAATCATTTCACCCGGTGCCACCAGTGATTGCAAGAAACGTGACTCTATTTCACCAATAACCCAATCAAATGCTTCACGGCTGAGCCTGTATTCCTGTAGCACCCTCTTACTTGCCAAAGTGCTACGGAGCAAGATTGAAAAGAAGAGAGTAGCATTTTTTTGAGCTTCCACACTCAATGGATCATCACCAGGAACAACTTTCAGTCTTTCCTGCAGCTTATCAACAGCTTCAACAGCCTCCATAGGGTGAATATCTGAAGCCTTCCTGGTATCAACCTTAAATGTCTTCTGAGCATTCCAGATGAGCCTCATGAGGTTAACTGGTAAATGCCAAGAGGTATCACCAGTGGTGGCAATCTCTGTTCCAAGTTGCAGTCTGTCCCCTTCAAGCTTTGCAACTTCAGCATCAAACACATCACGCAATTCCCGTATATTCTTCAAATCTTCAACATGCTCAGGCAACATGTAGCTAGGATTCCAGTTTTCATCGTCAATTTCATACCGGAAGACTCTATTAAACTCTGCTTGCTTCATTTTCAATGAATCTAACTTCTGTGATTCAATCCAGACAGCATCCATGCCATCTTCACCGTAAAGGAACTGAATGACATCACCCAGAGAGTTCCGAACAGTACCATCATACTTCACCATTATATCTTCCATAGCTTTTACTAGCCGCCTCTGTATGTATCCAGTCTCAGATGTTTTCACTGCAGTATCAATGAGACCCTCCCTACCTCCCATTGCATGGAAAAAAAACTCTTGAGGCGTCAATCCACGGAGGTACGAGTTCTCTACAAATCCTCGACTTTCAGGTCCATAGTCATCCTTCGTAAAGTGGGGCAATGTCCTATCAACAAAACCGTATGGTATTCGTTTCCCCTCAACATTTTGCTGACCCACACAAGCAGTCATTTGGGAGATATTAATAAAACTCCCTTTTGATCCTGCAGTAACCATTGCCTTGAGATTATTGCTCTCTGATAAACTTCTTTGTGCACTACTTCCAGCATCATCACGAGCTTTGTTCAAGACCTAAACAAGACAAGACAAGACAAGTGGGAAGAGTGTCAGAGTTGAGCAAATTACATGCATAGATTGCAATAAAATAAAGCATTTGATTGATATAAGCACCTGGTTAACTTTGTTTTCAAATGATTCCATCATAGTCCGTCCTGGTTCAGGCTCTAAATCCTTATTCTGCGCTGCTCTGATAAGCTCTTTCACCTTGTTTTTGGCTTCTGAAATAGTTTCATTAATTTTTTCCATTGTAGAAGCGTCGGCAATTGTATCTCCAATCCCAATACTAAAACCTTGTTGCAAAAGCCAATAATTCACAAGCCACTGGGTGTGTCCCAGAAACTTCCTTGCAGCATCAGGACCAACTTCTTCCCTGAAGAAGTGAACAAGGACTTAGATTTCCTATGATCAGCTCTAATTCAGGGGTAAGGAATTTCATTGTTTTCATTGGTATTAAATAACTACCAAGAAGTTATAGTCAAAATTTGGTATATGTTAAATTACATACCAGACAACATGAATCAAACTTCCACTAGAAGCCCCAAGAGTCTTCTTGCAAAGAGTTCCAGATAGCAGCTCTCCCTTCTCAATTCGGACCATAGTGTCTCCAGGGGTAATAGCTCCCCTCTCCGAATCAGTGTGCCAAGCAGAAAACCTAATCAGATTAATCTGTTTTGGTATGATGAGATTGAAAACTTGTTTTCCAGTCCAGAGTGGCCTTGGCTTCAGAATAGTCGGAGCAGGCACTTTGCCATCAAAATCTTCCCACCACATTAAGATATTCATGAAAACATCCTGCGATCACAATTATCAACACTAAATATCTGAGAACATACAAACATAGACAGAAGTTCAAACTCTGACAATAATGGAAGAAAAACTAATTACTTTCTCAATAAAAGTATCTCTCTTGGTAATCTTGCGACATCCCAAGAGCGAGTCCTGCACAATTCCCATGACAGGCCTGTTAGCCTGAGGGGAGACAATGCACTTTGGCACCATCATTAGCTCCAAAACTTCAGCTCTGGTTTCAAATGACTGTGGCACATGCATATTCATTTCATCACCATCGAAGTCGGCATTATATGGAGAAGTAACAGACAAGTTCAGGCGGAAAGTTGAATATGGCATGATCTTGATTCTGTGACCCATAATGGACATCTTATGGAGACTGGGTTGCCGATTGAAAAGAACAAAGTCCCCATCATTCAAATGCCGCTCAACCTGTAGGCGAAGATTGATATTAACACATGTAACAGAGCAACAATAATCAAAACAGCTTCACAGTTTAAAACAATACCTTGTAACCTAGCTCCAGATGATGATCACTACTTTTCTTCAAGTACCGAAGGTCAAGTCTCTGACCATCATCCCTTATTATATACTTTGCACCAGTTTTACCAGGAGGAGGATGCGGTCCATTTTCAACAAGTTCCTTTAACCTGTTTAACCAAAGAATCCTTAATAACAACTAAATAACATCTTATTAGTTTCCATTTACGAGGGGATTGCGGATGCTTTCTTGTTGGAGGGTGGAAGAAATAGTTTAAACTTAAATAAATAGGACAAAAAAGACGGATACCAAATCCAGACCTTTCAATGTTATACGGAGTAACAGTTTCAGGATAAGTGAGATTCAAGGCAATACTCCATGGTACTCCAAGTTGATCAATATTGATGGTAGGATCAGGAGTAATAACTGTACGGGCAGAGAAGTCGACTCGTTTCCCCATTAAGTTTCCCCTAATACGACCCTCCTTAGCCTTAAGCCTACTGCATATTGATTTGATGGGTCTCCCCGATCTCTGAGTAGCCTGAAGAACAAGTAACCAAGCTTTTGAGTTAAGAGTTAATTACCAAAAAGTAAAGGCGTGTGCAGACTTCAAATGATAGCATCTATAAAAACACAGGTACCCTTGGCTGTCCCGGCAACTCATTATCGAAATATGTTGCAACGTGAAATTGCAGCAATTGTGCGAACTCAGATATGATGTGTGCAGGAGCACCACTCCTTTCCTGTCTTCTTAGATTCTCATTGTGCCTGATAATCATGGCCAGCTGATGAGTAAGATCATCCTGGGTTTAGCAACGAATTGCTGTTAGAAACAATATTCAAACTGAAAAACCAGCAGTACTCAGAGCAAATTCCTCGTCAAAAAAGGACATTTGAGATGAAAGTGAAGAGCAGAAACTTGCCTCACTCCTAGAGGATGTATCCATCATGACGGAAGGTCTAACAGGCGGTGGTGGAATTGGAAGAACTTGAAGGATCATCCAGTCTGGACGTGCATACTTGGGGTTCAGCCCCAAAAGTAGGCAATCCTCGTCACTTATTCGCTTGAGAACACTAAGGACCTAATAAGTAAAAAAATCCGATTAACGCCAGTTCAAAAGTCAAACTAGATGATAGAAGACATAGAAACATTACATACTCTCTCTGCTGTAAGTGTCTGTTTCCTCTCCACGGGTTCAGGCATTTGGTCCTGGTCGTCACTTTTCTTCTTTTGTTGCTTAAACTCGGCATTCATCTTCATACCTTCAATTGTAATATTTGGTTGATTTGCGCCGCAACCACCACGGCTCTTCTTCAGTGGCGCATCACCATCTTGAGACTGAGACTCAATTTCATCCCCACCTTCACACTTCTTTTTGTTTTTGCAAGCTTCTTGAATCTTTCTAAGCCTGTTTTTTGGGTTTCTTATTTTCATGGCTTGTTTAAATTTATGATCATCCTGTGAGTAAATCAATAAAAACAGAAGTCATGATATAAGTAAGGTACAGCTAAATAAACAGGATGCATCCCCTTTCCTAGACATCTTAACAAGGAAGGATATAGTTCATCTGAAGAACATGAATGAAGCTCAGGGTACCTCGTCAACCAGAATCTTGGAACAATTGAAGCAAACACATCTCATTATGGCGAGCACAGTCTTCATGAACCCAACATGGTACATGGGCTTGGCAAGCTCCAAGTGTCCAAAGTGCCCAGGACATTCTGCCATGTTCGCCGTACAAGTATCACACTTCATTTTCCTGTCAATTGTTCCTAACCGAGGATCACTGAGACCGGCTACTTTGGGCTTTCCCCGCTCCGTAGTCTCACTGTGCTCAATCTGGACAACGGACATTTGCCTCTGCGGACAACCAGAACACAACAGGGAAAAAAATACAAAGTTCAGAAACACGTTCCACCAGCTCAATGCAACAAAATCATAAAACCCACAGCTGAATCATTTATCCGCCGCCAATCACCAGAAAACAACTGGAGAACACCAAAAGTCCAACTCAAACACACCCCCTAAAGTAAACAACTCTCAACACCGGAGTAAAAGAGAAGGAAGAGAGAAGACGGAGAAGAGAGAATTACGATCTCGTCAGGACTGAGGATGCCAAACTGAACACAGCGGATTTTGGTAACTTCCGCCGGCGAGAAGGGAAATCGGACGTCCATTGCGGCCGAATTGACGGGAACTTCTGTCCTTGTCTAGGGTTTGACGGAAGAATAAGGAAGATGTAAGAATGGAAGCTTGATTGCTGTAGTTCTCTCACAAGTTATACTTTCAGTGTTGTTGCTTCCTTGAGGAAATTTCGGTTTTGTACCGTTGGGCTAAGCTTGCAGTCGATAGATCGGCCGAGAGCAAATAGCCTCCGCTTATCGCTCAAGGAATTCTCTGAATCGAGAACTCTCGATCAAACTTCGATTTGGAACCCAAGGCGTATATTTATAGACAAAGGAAGGCAGACCTAACCGACTCCTTAAAGGAAATTGCTATCGTGCGCCATCGGTGAATTTCAGTGGGCCGGTCTGTCAATTGTTTCGTATTGGGCTGTGTAAGTACATCACGGTGCTGATCCCCATCCAACCCTTTCCAAGGGTTGGAAATTCCAACCTTCATTTTTAACCATTAGATCACCTTTGACCCTTTGACCAATCCAATGGTTTAGATTGTTAGGGGTATTTTAGACTTTACACATATAATTTAATTATTATATATAAATTAATTAATTAATTTTCCAGCGACCAGCAGCTCATCTCTGGCGACCGGCGACTTTTCCAGCGAAATTTTTTTTTTTTGGAAAATTTTTTTGGAATTTTTTTACTTAAAAAAACTACTAGTTAACACTTTTTTTGCTGTTAACTAGTTAACAATGTTTTTTTAACTGATAACTAGTTATGATGGGCCCAGCCCGGCGAAATCCAAAGGCCCACATGGCGGCCCACACGGCGTCCTGGACACAGCCGCTAGTGCTGAGAAGCTGGGCCTAGGCGACAGCTCAGATGGGCTAAGCAAGCAAGCCCAGGAAGCAAAGGGAGGCCCAAAGCGACGGCCCAGTCTCGGCGGCTCTTAGGGTTCCAAGGCAAGGCGAACACGTGTCAACATCCTACGGAGGCTACAAACGAGTGGCCGAGATTCAGCCTTGGCGACCAAGACAGGGGTACTATAAATACCCCCGTACACCCCATTAACGGGAGGACAACACTTTTACCCAGCGGACAAAACGCTCTGCGGTACGTAACTCGCTTCCCTTCTCATTCCTTAAACTGATCGCCTCCCTTTCCCTTGAACTAACTACCCCCTTCATTACTTACGAGGTACACCACCCCCAGAAGACCAACAGGCTTGGGCTTCCATTATTGGGCCAGGCGACAAGGCTGGAACAATTGGCGCGCCAGATAGGGGCGATCATGCGACTTTCCAAGGGCGATCAGGCGACTTTCCAAGCCAAATAGCTTCATCAGCGATTCCCACTCTGATGGGCGAGGATGGTGAAGGAGGAGATGGAGTAACACCGGTCAAACACATCAACCCAGGTTCCCGTGCAGACCCAAATCTCACTAGAAACATGGAACGCGAATTCGAAGGCGACTCGGAGTCTCGAAGTACTATTCCTGCCGGCAATGCCTATGAACTATTGGAGCAGCGATTCCGGTCCCTTGAGCAGCAAAATGTTGAGCTTACCCAAATGTTGAAGACGGTGATCGCTCAGCAAGCTCAAGCCCTCGGGGCCAACACTCGGGACAGGCAGTCGCCGCAGGACTCTCATCTCGAGGTATTGCAACAGTTCCTCCCGGCTACTCAAATCTCACCCGCACAGTTGCAGTTCGCCAACCTCTGTCCAGGGCGATACTCGCTGAGCCACTACCAAAAGGGTTGGTGACGCCCAACCTGGATAGGTATGTAGGTACAGGCGACCCGGACGAGCACCTTCAAGCCTTCCAGATCGCCATGCAAATGCAGCAGGCTGGCGACGCCGCATACTGCAGGGCTTTTCCAGCGACGCTTGGGGGGCGAGCTAGGGAGTGGTACATGAATCTACCGGAAGGCATCATAACGTCGTGGGAGGGTTTCGCGAGGATCTTCTCACAGAAGTATGAGTGCAAGAAAACAAGGACGATCCCGTTGCAAGCACTGGTGAGCCTGAGGCAAAAGCCGAACCAGTCGCTGAAGGAATTCTTTGACGAATGGACTGGGGTCGTCCAATCCATCAAAAGGGTAGATCATGAGATTGCTGCGGCAAGTTTATTCCAGTCGACCCATAATGGCAGACTGCGAGAGTCACTGTTACAGGTGGCTCCGAAGTCGCTGTCCGACTTGGAAACCAGGGTACATAAAATTATTTTGATTGAGGAGCAGTTAGCAGAACCTTTACAAGGAATGGCGAAGAGGGAGGAAAAGCCCGTTACAGGGAACAAGCAGGCCAAAGGGCAGCCCTCCGAGACACCGCCATACAGGAGATACCGCCTGGGAGAACAAAGGGATTACCAGGAGAGGGGATACCCTGGAGAGCAGAGGGGTTACCAGGAGAGGGGATACCAAGAAGAAAGAGCGGATTACACACCGCTCTCGGAATCGCGAAGAAAGATCCTGCTGTATATGCAGCATAAGGGACATCCCATCAACTGGCCGGGACCAATGTTCACCCCAGCGGATCAGCGAAGTCGCCAGAAGTTCTGCGATTTCCATGACTCTCATGGGCATACCACTAAAGATTGCAGGGAATTGAAAAATGAAATCGAAAGGTGGATAAGCGAAGGACGTCTCAGGGATTTCATTGTCAGCTCAAAGCGGAAAAATAAGCCGCAGGAAGATGATCGCCGCGGGAAAGGAGAATCACAAGACAAGAAGGGTGATGTCTTCGCCCGGCTTAAAGAGCCTTTGGACAATGAAGATAGCAAGAAAAAGCCTCGACCTGAGGTGAATCACGTTTACCAAACCATTTTCGGTGGGGAAAGTTGCCCAACAAAGAAAGTCAAAAAGGAGGAAACAAAGGAAGTAATGATGATAGATCAAGTCAGTCGCCCAACGCTGAGATTCTCGGAAGAAGACATGGCCCGGGTAGGAGGCCCAAGTTTGGAGGCAATGGTGATTCAAGTAATCACACACAATAGTCGAGTGGAGCGAGTGATGGTTGACGAAGGGAGCTCGGCGGACATCATTTTCTGGGAGCTGTACAAAAAGATGAACCTGCCAGCTAGCTTGCTCAGGCAGACAAAAACTACCATCTCAGGATTTTCAGGGCACACAGTCCCCATCAAGGGAATAGCCACGATGGCGGTAACCATTGGGGACGGAGACCTGCAGGTCACCCGATCCATCGACTTCCATGTCATGGATTGTCAATCCACGTACAACATGATCCTATGGCGACCGGCGCTCGCCTCCTTCCAAGCAATCTCCTCCCCAGTGCACCAAGTACTGAAGTTCGCCACTAATGAAGGGATAGGTTTTGCTTGGGGGCACCCGGACATCGCCAGAAGGTGTTACAGGGCGGCGACTAAAAGCACTTGCCTCACCATAAGCTTGAAGGCGGAAAACAAAGGAGAAAGAGTCGTACCAGCGGAATCGGACGTCCCAATACCGCTGTTCGAAGAAGATGAAAGTAAGACAGTTCGAGTGTCGTCCTACCTAAGCGATGACAAGAAGCAAGAGTTGGTCAAGTTGCTCCGAGAGTTCTCGCACCTGTTCGCATGGTCACCAAGTGATATGCCAGGAATCGCTCCAGACATCATCAAACACTCTCTAGCAATCGAACCCGGGAGTCGCCCAGTCCAGCAAAAGCGGCGGAACATCTGCAGGGAAAGGCAGCAAGCGGTGGCGAATGAAGTAGAAAAGCTTCTGAAGGCAGGGTTTATCAAAGAGGTGCAGTATCCTGAGTGGTTGGCTAATGTAGTTCTTGTGAAGAAATCGTTAGGAGCATGGCGAATGTGTGTCGACTTCACCAACCTTAATGATGCTTGCCCCAAGGATCCGTACCCCTTGCCCAACATAGAGCAGCTGGTAGACGCAACGGCGAATAATGAAATGCTGTCCTTTCTGGATATGTTCTCAGGATATCATCAAATACCTTTAAACAAGCAGGATCAAGAGAAAACGGCTTTCATGACGCCCACGGCGAACTACTGCTACCGGGTAATGCCATTTGGGCTCAAGAACGCTGGCGCGACTTACCATAGAATGATCGACACAGTCTTTGTCAAGCAGCTCGGCCGAAACTTGGAAGCATATGTGGATGACCTTTTGGTCAAAAGTAAGAAATTCGATGTTCATCTTGGCGATCTAAGAGAAACCTTCAACACATTACAGGAATATTCGCTCAGACTAAACCCTTTGAAGTGTGTGTTCGGGGCGACATCAGGAAAGTTTCTGGGATATCTCATAACCAGGAGAGGAATAGAGGCTAATCCAGCGCAGATCGCGGCGATTACAACAATGGCACCCCCGAAGACCGTGAAAGAGGTTCAGGTTCTATCTGGAAGACTGACGTCAATCAATCGATTCATTCCCAGATCGCCAACCGCTGCGCTCCGTTTTTTGCGACCTTGAAGAATGCATCAAAGTTTGCATGGAATGACAAATGTAACAAGGCTTTGAAGAGCTGAAGCAATTTTTAATTACCCCTCCTGTACTTGCATCTCCAAAGTTAAATGAAGATCTATTTCTCTATATCGCAATCTCTCCAAAGGCAGTTAGTGCGGTTTTAGTGCGAAGAGAGGACAAAGCCGAACACCCTGTTTTTTACACAAGTAAAACCTTAGTCGACGCTGAAACAAGGTATCCGGCGATAGAAAAATTGGCGTATGCTGTGGTTTGTGCGGCCAGAAAGTTACGACCATATTTTCAGGCATACACAATACATGTGCTCACGAATCTTCCGATTAAGAATGCGTTAAGATCTATGAGCGTGGCAGGGCGATTAGCTAAGTGGCCGATTGAGTTAAGCGAGTATGACATTCGATACCAGCCACGAACGGCGATCAAGGCCCAAGTCCTTGCGGATTTTGTAGTTGAAGGGGCAGTACAAGAGGATAATGAGGAAGGCGATGAATGGACGTTATTTACAGACGGCGCCTCGAGTAAAGGAGGATCAGGCGCGGGGATAGTCCTAAGGTCTCCTGGTGGGATCCTCCACGAGGTCGCATTGTGATTCGCAACTAATCGAACCAACAACGCAGCTGAGTATGGGGCATTGGAGGCTGGCCTACGAATCGCTAAGAGTATGGGAGTTACTAACATCAAAGTTTTCTCAGATTCAGCGATAGTAGTCAACCAAGTTAATGGGAGCTTTGAGGTAAAGGAGGAGTCGCTCCTCCCCTATTTTGATGAAGTGAAACTGCTTATATCGGAATTAAAAAAGGTGGTTATATCCCAGATTGCTAGGGAGGAAAATTGCCACGCGGATGCATTATCAAAATTAGCAACGGCCACAGATTTTGAAGAGGGGCGAATGGTCACAGTGGAGAAGGAAACAAGGATGAAGCAGTGTTTCCACATGATTAACGGAATTGGGAAAAACGACTGGCGAACACCTATTATCCAATACTTGGATAACGACACTGCACCAAGCGACTCGTTAGAGGCGACCAAGCTCCGGCGAAAAACAGGAAGATGTACTATAATAGGGGGAGAGCTGTATCGAAAGTCAGCCATGGGTCCATACTTGCGATGCCTGGGAGAGGAGGATGCAGCTTGGGCCCTGGAGGAAGTACATTAAGGAGTGTGTGGCACTCACTTGGGAACACGAAGTTTGGAAAGGAACTTAATCTACCAGGGCTTCTATTGGCCAACAATGAGAAAGGAGGCTGGCGACCTGGTGAAGAAATGCCACAAATGTCAGGAATTTGCAAGCTATCACAAGTTGCCAGAAACAGCGCTCCAGGCGAATGTCAGCCCATGGCCATTCGCGAGGTGGGGGATGGATATCCTAGGCCCATTTCCGGAAGCCTCAGGGAAAAGGAAATTCCTCATCGTGGCTGTTGATTATTTCACCAAGTGGGTTGAGGCAGAAGCAGTGGCAAGTATCACCGCTAAGCAGATACAAAAGTTTGCGTTTAAAAGTATCGTCACCAGGTTCGGCATACCAGAAAGTATTATCTGTGATCATGGTACTCAATTCGACTCACAAGTCTTTAAAGAATTTTGTGATGATTTGAAGATAAATCTACGATTCGCCTCAGTCGCCTACCCACAAGCCAACGGACAAGCGGAGGCGGCTAACAAACTTATCTTGCAAGGTTTAAAGAAAAGAGTGGATGGATGTAAGGTGTATGGGTCGAGGAGCTTGATCACGTACTATGGGCTCATCGTACGGCTTATAAAACGGTGACAGGTGAGACTCCCTATACATTGACATATGGGACTGAGGCGGTCCTCCCGGTGGAGATTTCAATCCCATCTATATGGATACAGGAGTACAGGGACGAGGTCAACGAACAAGAATTGATGCTTAACGTGGACATGATTGAGGAAAGAAGAGAAAAAGCGCAGATGCGGCTGATCGCTGAAAAGGAACAGCTAGCCAGGCGATATAATCTAAAGCTCCGACCACATCACATCGCGCTCAATGATTTAGTACTGAGGAAAATTTTCAGGCCGGCGGTCGGGCAGCCAAGCTCAATCCTGGATGGGAGGGACCGTATAGAGTACGGCGAGTAATAGGGGCCAATACCTTTAAGCTGGCAGAATTGAATGGAACAAAAATTCCCAAAACGTGGAACTCCATGCATCTCAGGCGATATTATGATTAGCACTTGTAATCGATGCTAGTTTTAAAAGTAGCCAAGGGCTTTAATATTTACATCCAGAATATTTTTTGCGTCATCAAATTTATCATGTAAGACCTAAGGGCATTGAGATCGCTATATAAGACCTACGGGCATTAACAAATCGCTGTGTAAGACCTAAGGGCAACAAAATTATCATGTAAGACCTAAGGGCATTGAGATCGCTATATAAGACCTACGGGCATTAACAAATCGCTGTGTAAGACCTAAGGGCAGCAAAATTATCATGTAAGACCTAAGGGCATTGAGATCGCTATATAAGACCTACGGGCATTAACAAATCGCTGTGTAAGACCTAAGGGCAGCAAAATTATCATGTAAGACCTAAGGGCATCAAAGCATCATATAAGACCTAAGGGCATTGAATCGCTAGACTTACGGGCATGGATAAATCGCCGGGTATATCCTCTTGGCAGCGAAACTATCGTTATAAAGGAAAGAAGCAAAGCGGTCAGAAAAGGCATCACAAGATATAGGACCAAGGTTAAAAATGCACAAAAAGAAGCTAAGTGGCATATTTTATAAAAAAAAGGAGAGAAAGAGAAAGAGAGAGCAGTAGCAACAATAAGCAAAAACATGATGTTGATTGTCTAAAAAGAAAGCAGTCATCACAACAGGTCAGAAGCAGGATCAGGGGTCTTTGGCGCTGGAGCCCTTCTCGCCAGTCTTGGAAGGATCAGCGGCGGAGTCGAGGTCTTTGCCACTGGTCGAGGGAGCTTGATCAGAGGATGGCGGCTGAACCTCCGAGCCATCGGGATTCAAATCAGGCAGGCCACGACTGCGACGAGTGGCCGCCACATATTCAGCATCTGCCGCCACTACCTCACGCTCCAAGCGAGCAGCGTCTCGAAAATAAGCCTCTTCCTCAGCGTCGGGTAGGTCGGGAACCCCAAGATTATGGCGGTTAAGGCCTCGGATGACAGCACGAACCATTTTTCGCCCAGGCCAACCCTTGTTGGGAAACAGCTCGTAAAACTCATTACGACAACTGCGCATCACCACACGCATACTCTCGCCGAGAGCATGAGTATAGTAGGCCACAGTCTCGTCATACTGAGCCTTGGCAGCTGTGAGGTCACGATCCGCCGCCGATTGTGCCGCCAGGGAGTCGATAAGCAGCTCTTTGGCACTATCCCTTTCGGCGGTTATCTACTCCACCTGAGCGACCTTGCCACGAGCCTCATCCAACTCGGCTTCAAGAGCGACGATGTGCTCATTAGCAGATCGCAAGTCCTCCTGGACACCCTCCATTTGGGCGATCCGGGTATTCGCCTCAGCCAGACTTTCCTTCAGAGACCCAGCAGCGGAGGTCGCTGCATCCGCCCGTCGCTAAGATAAAAAGACAAGGAGCAGGTTTAGCAAGGATCGTGAGGTGATAAGCCGGGAAATAGTATATATAAAAAAGGGGGGGGAAGAAGAGGAGGCAAACAAGTAAATACCTTCTCCTCGTTGTGATAACGGGTGAGGTCCATGCGCAGGGAGCGAAGGTTCTCTACCTCCTCCTTCAGCCTCTGATTCTCCTGCTGCATGTGCTTACATGCAAATGACAAATCGCCAAGCTCGGCAATGGCCTAAACATTGAAGCAAGCGTGAAAAGGATAAGAGGAAATACGAACAACCGTGGCGGCGAGGAGAAATAAATAAAGAAAGATAAAGGCATTCCACAATACCTGAAGAAGCCTGCAAGAGGTCGCCCCATGCAAGTCCGAAATCTTCCGGGCCCTCCCCAGGGGCCGTTACTCCCGCGAATATACCCCGGGAAAACTCCTCCATAATGTCCCTAGCCATCCGGGGTGATATATGTGACGCCACTGGATGGACAACAGCGAAATAGGGCAGGCGAAAGTGCCCTTCACCCTCTCGGCCAGCAGGAGTGGAGCGGTCAAAAATAGAGTTAGCCTGCTCTGACCAACCAGTTCGGCGAGCACGATCGGTGTTGACCGGGGGAGGACGAGAATGGTCGCGAGCAGGCTCCGTAGGACGCGGGTCAAGCTCCGCGGCAGGCTCAGACTCAGGGTCAGCTGGGTCCAAAGAGAGAGGATAGTCTCGGTGGGGAGATAAGAGTCGTCATATTCAGGGACGTCCTCATCAGCGGGCTGGTCGCGAGGCCCCCTCACAGAAGTGTTGGTATCAGTCCGAGGAGACTGGCGACGCGAGCGGCGAAGTGGAGTTTCAGTTTCAGCATCGACGTCTTCCACCTCTACCACTGGTGGAAGTGGCGGCGGTGGATGGCTGGAGCTCTCACCTGTCTTCTTCCTCGGCTTAGAGGCCCCAGCTTTTTTCTTCCTCTTTGAGGAAGGAAGGCTCTCGTCGTCCTCGGCCGTTTTCCTCTTCCCCTTGGACTTTTCAGGATGAGGTTGGGCAGAAGCAGGGGCGACGGGGACAGACTCAGATCGACTAGGGCGAGTTTCACCAACAGGCCCGCGGGCGGTGGTGGTGAGGAGGCATCCAACGAGGCTTACAGCGCCTGGGAAAAAGACAACCCAAAGGTTAATGTATAAAAGAGGAAAGCAACACAAAAACACAACACAAAGAAGGTACAAACACATATAAGTGGCAGAAAGAGGGTAGGCGGTAACATGAAGGTTGCGTATTCTTAAGGATTTGACTTTGGTGACTTAAATTGCACAAGATAGGCAGCTCTAGCTAAAAGGAGAAAACAATCAGCATTGCCTAGGCATAAAATATACCTCCTCGTATCCCCGCTTGAGCATTTCTCAGGCCAGAGGTGGACGATAGGTGATGGCAGTCAAGAAGGATCTGGCGACGTAAGAGTATTTCCTCAGGAGTAGGATCAAGCTCGGTGTTGAAATAGCTCACGTCGCCAGAAGACCAGGATGAGGGGAGCAGCGAAACCCAGTGGTGATCCGTGTCGCTGGGGCAGAAGTAGAAAAACGAATGATACCATGTAGGGCGAGGTTTCGGAGATGAATAAGTGCCCTTTGGGGAAAGATCAGTCCGGCGAACAAAGCTGATGCCATTTGATGTATGTTTGGCATAGTGAATCAATTGAAACAACCGAAGAGTGGGGGCGATTTTCTTGGCCACACAACTGCACTCGAAGGCAGAAGCCGAAACCCAGCACCCGACATTGAAGGCGCCAAGAGAAGCACCAAAGCACTGAAGCAGATCAATCACGAATGATGAGGGTGGAAGGCGAAGACCATTGGTGAAGGCCTCAGTCCAGATGCCGTGCCACCCAGGGGGGCAATTACCAATCGTAGAGAGCCGAGAGGCCACTGCGAACCTCCAGGAGGACGGCAATAGGGCGAACGGGAGAACGCGGGCGATTCTCTCTACTGATCCTGAGGGAAAGTAGCCTGGGCCAATGACCGTACGCTCGTCACAAGCAGTTCCTTGCCACATGGACCGCCAGTTGACGATAGAGTAAGACCCGGTGACCCTTGTCGCCTCAGGGTCAATCTCAACCCCATGACGGGCCCGCTCGAATCCTTTTTGATGGGGACCCCAGAAAGGAAGGGCGGTAGATTCATCAAAAGTTTCCTCTTCCACGTCAGAAATTGGGGCAGAGGAGGTTTCGGCCAAGGGCGGAGGATTTAGGGGCACCCGTTCAGGGGTTTGGCTGGAAGATGAGGGGGAGCATGAAGGAGAAGGGGAAGGATCGGTACCTGCGGAGTAAGAGTGACTTTGGTTCTGGCTATCGGTGTCAGAATCCATGGTTAAAGAAAGACGGCAAGAAGCGGAAAAGAAGGAGGAATGCACGACAGAGAACAGAACTACAATGATAGCACGAGAGAAAGGTTGAGGCACGTACCAGGTGGGCGTCGAGGGGCTCCGGACATCTGAAAAAGGAAGAGAGGAAGAGAAAAGGTCGTTTTTCCGGTCGACGGAAGAAGGAGAAGGCTCATCGGAAAAAGGGAGGAAGTTAGTGAAGCAAAGGGACAGTAAAAACAGTGAGGTGAGGCAGCAGAGAAGGAGTAAAAAAGGGGAGAAGATGGTAAAAGAAGGGTTTTTATAGGAAGTCTAGTAGGCGGGAAATGGAACCGTCGCGGTTGATGAGTGGGGAGCACGCGCAGCTGATGGGGCGTGTTGGTGGGAAACGGAACCGTCGCGACGTTCCATTGGGGGCACGCGCGGTTGAGATGACATCCGGAAGGATAAGGTAATGATGACTTTTTGGGCAATTACTGAAATACCCCGATTTCCCCAACTTCTCCAGCAAGCTAGGGAGTAAAAGACCATAGTACCATGAGCGGTAGGGGGACGCATGAGAAACGAAAAATGGGCGTGATAGGAAACAGCGATAAAAGAGATAAGGCGATAAAAACGTGGGCACAAGGGCGACTTAATAAAGAGCTAAGAGCCAAGAAACCAAAGCGATAAAGCGACAAAGCGTTAAAGCGACAAAGCGGCAAAGCGACAAAGCGACAATGCGACAAAGCGACATGGCACGAGCAACCGAAAGCCCTCAGCCAAGCAAAGCTCGACTAAGGGCTTGGGGGCAATTGATGGGTCCTCCTACGGCGACCAAAAGACAAGCGGTCCGAACTATGAGTAAGCCCTCAGCCAAGCAAAGCTCAACTAAGGGCTTGGGGGCAATTGATGGGCCCAGCCCGGTGAAATCCAAAGGCCCACATGGCGGCCCACACGGCGTCCTGGACACAGCCGCTAGTGCTGAGAAGCTGGGCCTAGCCGACAGCTCAGATGGGCTAAGCAAGCAAGCCCAGGAAGCAAAGGGAGGCCCAAAGCGACGGCCCAGTCTCGGCGGCTCTTAGGGTTCCAAGGCAAGGCGAACACGTGTCAACATCCTACGGAGGCTACAAACGAGTGGCCGAGATTCAGCCTTGGCGACCAAGACAGGGGTACTATAAATACCCCCCGTACACCCCATTAACCGGAGGACAACACTTTTACCCAGCGGACAAAACGCTCCGCGGTACGTTACTCGCTTCCCTTCTCATTCCTTAAACTGATCGCCTCCTTTTCCCTTGAACTAACTACCCCCTTCATTACTTACGAGGTACACCACCCCCGGAAGACCAACAGGCTTGGGCTTCCATTATTGGGCCAGGCGACAAGGCTGGAACAAGTTAACATCGTTTTTTGTTTGATAACTTGTTAACAGATTTTAACCTGATAACTAGTTAACAATGTTTTTTTATTGATAACTAGTTAACATGATTTTTTTTATTGATAACTAGTTAACATGATTTTTTTTATTGATAACTAGTTAACATGGTTTTTAAACTAATAAATAGTTATCAAGTTGTTAACTAGTTAACCAACCGAGTTAACTAGTTATCAAGTTATTAACTAATTAACTAATCGAGTTAACTTGTTAACAAATTTTTTACTCTATAACAGTTATTTTTGTTAACTAGTTATCAAGTTGTTAACTAGTTAACCAACCGAGTTAATTAGTTAACTTATCAAGTTGTTAACTAGTTATCCAATCGTGTTAACTAGTTATCCAATCGTGTTAACTAGTTAACCAATCGAGTTAACTAGTTAGCTAATCGAGTTAACTAGTTAACCAATCGATAATCGAGTTAACTAGTTAACCAATCTATAACCAAGTTAACTAGTTAACCAATCGATAAATGAGTTAACTAATTAACAATATGGTCTAATAACCCGTTAACAAGATTATTAATTATCAAATATAAACTAACTAAAGTTAAAACATATGCATGCCCTCTTTGCCAACAGCACTACATGACTTTACATTTACAATTACAGATTTGCAAATGTTATTTCTTGAGAAGAGCCTTTACAATAGTACTACTTTCCATCCTTGAAGACTTTATCATCCACAGCCACCACTTTGGCTTACTCATACTCAAAATCCACAGGATGAACAGAAGAAGAAGATGATGATAATGAACACTCTTCGGCCCCATGTGGATCCGCATCTTCCACTTGCTCAACATGTTACAAAGATTCACCCCATGAATGCCCCCAAAGCTCCAAACCCACCCCCCATAGTCAAAGCAGCAATCACCTTCATACCACAGTCTCTTCTTCTCACATCCACCACCACTGGTTCAAGCTTTGGATCAAAACCTTCAGGATCCAACGGTTGTGAATGCATCCAGTTAGGGAAATGCCTCAATTGGAAGCTCCAAGAGTAAAGGAAGCTACTCTGTGATGCATTCCCATTGGAAGAAATCAAACCTATCAGAACTTCCTGGTCATTACTCCACATTCTTGTTAAATCAATTGGGTATGAAAGCAGAGAATCAAGTGGCTTTACTTCACCAAATTGACTCAATCTGATTTCCAGTCTCTTTGACCCTGCCTAATAATCAACCCATGAATGCAACCTCTTATCACTGCTCAACATTGTGCTGGCAGTAGCCTTCCGATCCGCAACTTCTTCTACTTCCACAACCGCAACTTCTTCCGATCCCCTTCCGCCTTCCCCGCCGCTTAGCCTTCTGTTGCTCATCTTCCTCACGAATCTCCTTCATCGCTTGCTCCTCCTCTTCTCCCTCCTCCGCGTTCTCCTCCTTCTTCGACTGATCCGATTCTTCCGCCGTAGTTTGTCGCTGCTCCTCCTCCATGCGCTTCGAATCGGAAGAAGGCGACGACATGTCGGCGGCTGTAGGGGGAGAGGTGGCGGGAGAGAGATGAAGGGGAGACGGTGGCGGGAGAGAGATGAAGAGGAGACGGTGGCGGGAGAGGAAGATGAAGAGGTGACGGCGGCCGTAGCGGGAGAGGAACGGCAAGGGAAGAATGGGGGGGGGGATGAAGGACGGCGGCTAGGAGATGAGTTAGAATTTTAGGGTTAATATTTATTACAAAATACCCAAATTACCCCTCCGGTCTGAGTGGTTGGAATGGTCCAACCTTTAAAGGTTGGACCTGGATCCGGTGCCGTACATCACAATGGCTACTAACCGACTTTCTTTAAACCTTAAAAAACAGTATGTAAAATGCGAGGTGCAAACGAGTAAAATACACGAGATATAATCAAACTTTCATTTTCTTTTATATTTATCATTCAACTAATTTATATACACCTCAAAGGAAAACGAACTCCCCTGATTCCGAGAAAGAAAGAAGAATGCTGATTAGGATTTAATTGGCTGCAGGGGTCACAAGGGAATAAATTAGGGTTTTTTCTTTAAATTACCAAATTGTCCCTCAGAGTTTGGATTTGGAATGTTCCAAACCGGAGGGGTTTGCACGCAGATTTGGTCCCCTTCTATCTTCATCAGTCTTTATTTATATAATTAAGTATATATAAAGTCGGATCAGACTAAAAACGTTCTACTATTTATTATCATCCAATCTATGGTACCCTTCCTACAATTTTGCTATGGCTCTAAGAGCTGTTTCTCTCAGATGGATCTGAGATGATGATCCAATGGCCACAATTCATTTTCGGGTGAGCTATTGAGCTAACGTCTGGGGTACAACCGGGGGTAGTGGTGGAAACAAATTCCAAATGCTTTAATTTAATTTTAAATTTCAATTTCTTCCTCAATTTCAAATATCCAGAACATTCATCTCTCTCACTTATCTCTTCCATCTCTCTCACTTAATTCTCTTCCTTCTCTCTTACTTCTTCCCTTCTCCAAAATCTGTCAACACCACCATTTTTATGGTTCAAGTTCAAGTCAAGCTCCACCACCAAAGAAGGAATGCTCATGCCCTCCACCCAAAAGGTAGTTGCTCGAAATCCAGTTTTTCTCGTTCACCATCATTCGAAGCTCTAAATTTAGATCTATTTGGATTTTCGTGGTCCTAAGCTCTAGATCTATATGTTGTATGTTATTGTTTTGTGTATTTATCTTTATTTTATACATATGTATTTTCTATGACTTAAAAAAAATATAAATCTAGATCTATATGAGTTTTTGTGATTCTGAGCTGCTAATCTATATGTTATTGTTTTGTGTATTTATTTGAGTCTTTACTCATACCTTTGTCCCTCTTAAAAAAATCCAGATTTATGAAGTTTGAAAAAAATCTAAATCTACATTTATCTAATTTTTCGAGGTTTTGAGCTCCAGATCTGTATGTTGTATGTCATTGTTTCGTGTATTTGTTTTTATTTTTATACATGTGTTACGTTTGTTTTATGAATTATGTATGTATGATACATGTTTGATATATACATGTTTTCTGTCTCTCGTATATGATATATGTAATGTCATTAAGTTATATGATATTTGTTCCCCTATGTGTTATGCATATTATACGAAAGTATTATTTATGTGTTATGATGGTTCTATGTATAATGTGTTGTCAAACTATTATATGTATGTTATATGAATAATATACGTCTGTTATATATTTCTTGGTAGGTGCAAAAGAAGAAGCATAAAAAAGGAGATTTTTTGTGACAAATCAGGAAGATTCATACGAAGACGGCAAAGTTTACTAAAACCATCATATATGCACCTGCATATAAAGATTTTTTTAATTATTGCTATGTACTTTTGTTCATGATTGATTATGACTTGAATGTATCACTATTTATATAATACATATGTGTTTGTATATATCTCTATATTTGCCTCCAAACTATTATATGGCTGTTAAGATTAACATAACAGGGACATAACAATGATATAACAAGAACATGACATTGACATATTAAAAACATAACAATGGCATAACAGTGATGTGGCAACACAATTACAATGATATATTGAGAATACAACAATGTCGTAACAGTAATATAATAACAACGTGCCAATGATGTATTAGTAACATAACAATGACATAATAGTGATATAACAACAACGTGACATAAAAATGTATGCTAAAGTTTCATGTGTTGATGCATTGTACTAGAACCATAAGCTCTACACAATTGTATAAGTTATACACAGAAACCATAAGTTTTAAATGTTATGTTAGTGTTATATGTATGTTATATTTATGTAATGGTGTCATAAAAAATAGGGAATATAATAATGACATAATAAGCACATAACAATGACATAATGATGACTTAACAATAACATAAAAAACAAAATGATGACATAACAAAACAATAATATATTCTTTCATGTCTGAAATATAACCTTTATATTGTTTAATTGATTATCTCTTAACTAATATATAACACACAACTAATATATAACATACTATTATTCTCGTTATTGCACCAACGTTATCTCATGTTATGAATCTTTGATACGTAATCAGATGGATATAATACCAACGTACCGGTTAGAATTTTTCCATAAAAAAAAAAGATGTAACAAAATTGATGTCATTGGATTCAAAAAAATAAAATAAAGAACATTTGTGAAGGGAAAAAATCATTTTGATCATTGTAAAATTAGTTATAGACATTACATTATAAATAGGGTAAAATTTAAAGTAAGTAAGAGGGAAGGAAAAAAGTCTGCAAAAAGGAGAAATAATGAAAAGGTGTCAGTCAAAAATTTTAGATTTATTTTCCCGCTCATTCATTTTATCAATTACCAAGACTACCTCCATTCCCCTTTCTCTCCATTTTAATCATTAGATCAATATTATGTTAATCCGACGGCCATTAAGCTCTCAGATGAATCTGAGAACACTTGTTCTCAGAGCAATAGCTGAACTGCCCTTCCTATTGCATTCCAACTCTAGATATATTAGTTTGGTAGGAAGCAAATTACAACCTCCCTTTGTATTACACGTGCGGTGCTTGTTAACTTTAAGTCTATATAAAGCCGGATCGAACTAAAAACGTTATACTATTCATTAACGTCACATCTCTTGTTCCCTTCCTGTTGCATTCCAAGTCTCCATATATTAAGTTAAGTCTATCTATATAAAGCCGGATCAGACTAAAAACGTTCTACTATTTATTATCATCCAATCTATGGTACCCTTCCTATTGCATTCCAACTCTCCATATAGTAGTTTGGTTAGAAGCAAATTACAACCTCCCTTCGTGTTACATCATATGTGGGTGCATATTAACTTATGGATATTTATTAGTTGATCTTATCTTATCTCACCACTTTCCTCAACCTCTCTCTCTCTCTCTCTCTTTATCTTCTCTCTGGTCTCTTTTCCAGTTTATAATCAGTTTTCACTTTTGCGGTCCACTCGCCTTCAGTCTCTCAACTCACCGTTACGGATCAGCTGCAGGGAAGGGAAGATCGAGCGGGTTCGGTTCAACGAAGGTGGATCTCCCTTCAGGTACCCTTCCTCGATATGGAGACCCTTATGTTACTGATAATGTTGCGGTTAGTTCCACTTCATTAATGCTAGACTACTGGTGCCCCAATTGATCAATCTAGTTATAGACTAACTGATATCGTTGCTTTATTCTCCCATTGTTATTAGACTAACTTAATAGTACATGTAGTATAATAAAGCCTTCTATTATATCATCATCTGTTCAGTAGGCTTGTGTACACCAATTTGCTGTGCGTGGATACAAACCTAAGAACTGAAAGTTTAGCTTTTGCTAATGCTTCCTTTTATGAGTATTATAGCCATATATAGTTTCACTTGATTTTTTTTGTTTCTACGTAGATAGTCTTGGGAGGAGAATCAAGGCAAAAAACAGTAAATCAATTACAATCTAACCAGGGAGTGAGGGCTACCGACAACACCCCATAGGAGATCTCTAAGATTCAGGAATGCCACAAATGGGATGGCTCTAAATACTGAAAGACGAACAACTTGAATGAAGGACAGGCAGCCAACAGACGAAAAAAACTTTTTGAAAGAATACTCCACCAATGGCTCTGGTACTGTCAGTGAAGTAGATCCTTGGCTACCGACTTTGCGCCCCCCTCAAAATTTACCTGGACAAAAAAATCGGGGACAAACACCAAAAAACAACAACTCTACAAGCTAGAAGTTCAAGAATGAAGAAACATTCCAGAAGGATTACGAAGCACCCATCTCATGTTCCCAAGGGGGGATGCGAGCTTTAGCAAAGATGAGGCCACCACCAAACCATTTGCACCTCATGCGCCAGGTTAACACTGAAAAGAGTGTTGCCTCGTCTCTTACCCGAACTCCCTTCCAGCAACTACCCACTTCGTCTCTATTCTCTACTGCCTTATAAGTCTTCATCAAGTCGAGCCGCCACCAAACATCCTTTATCTCCAACTAACCATCTAAGGTTCCATACCGTCTTCTAAAATGGCATCGAAATGGAGACTAAAGGTAAAACAATATGTTAAGGAAAATCATCTTCTCCTTATTGAACAAGAAAATGAAGTAGAGAACATCAATCAAAAAGGCAGTCTCTAATTAATTCAAATCAAGAAATCCAAAGGCTTCAAGAGTTGCTTATAATAATAGTGTTAAAAATCAATTGAATTCTCTCTGTATAATCAAAAGGATCAAAATGAAATTCTCAATTTCTCTAATAGCTATTTTAACTATTGTTATTCCAGGTAAAAAACACAATCACACCTGTTGTTTTAGATTTCATTTCAGAACATTGCATGGTAACTGCAGCGTGGTTGAAGAATGGAGGTTTGATAGGTAAACACCAGTTAAATAAACCAAAAAAATTATCTTCAAAGTTGTAGAGAAGATGACGCCATGGAGAATTGGTTAAACAAGCTATCGCAAATCCTCCTCCCAAATTGTTACTTGGAACATGAAAATAAATAGAAAAATCAGAGGTGTTAACTTTTTTGGTACCTTAAGTTTGGCCGGAATTCATTTTGGTACACTATGTTACAAAAGTTACAATTCGGTTATGATTGTTTCAGGAAATTTCGAAACGGTATTTTCGTTCAATTTCATCTAAATTTTCTGTTAAATGATGACGTGACAGCTAAGTCATGCATCCCAATCATTTAAAATATTAATAAAATAATTTTATTAATTTTAAATTAAAACAATTACTTTTAAATTAAAATAATTATTTTAAAAATAAATAAATTTAATTTCTAAACCCCTCTCTCTCCGGCAATAGATCTGCGTCCAAACCTTTTGGTTTGGAACGTTCCAAACCAAAAACCCGGAGGGGTATTTTGGTATTTCTAAAAAATTAAATACCCTAACCCTAATTTTCTCTCTGTTCCACTTCCTCCGCCGACTCCACCACGGATCTTGCTCTCCGTCTCCAGTGCACAGTACACCATCTTCAAGATGCTCTCCACCGCGGATCTCAGCGTATTTCTTGCTCAGCTTCTCCGGCGTGACGTCGACGCCGCGGAAGGCGGCAACGATGACGCTGACGGCCTGGTTGACGGCATGGATACGTTGACGGAGTTGTCGTGGTCGTCGGCAACGTGATCCAAGGACGTAGATCCTGTTGACGAGGCGGTAGACCACGTGGTATTGGCTCTCTACGCCGACGATTAGCTGGCCGTTGGAGGCGGTGAGGGAGGAGTCGTCGAGGGAGGAGATGGAGTCGGATGATACGAAAGGGGAATAGTCATCGGAGGAGGAAGATTGATTGTTTTTGTTTGCTACAAAGGCCAATCGGGCGGAGGTGGCGACTAGGGCTCGCAGCGGAGGGAACCATTCCTGGGTCTGGATTAGGATGTCGGAGCCGTTGGAAGGCTGAAGAGAGAGAGCGAGCTCAATGACGCCGGAATTTGATGGATCTGGATCTGTATCTCCGATCGGGTAATGAATTTTTTTGCACTATGATTTGTTGATTTGAGGAGTTGGCAGAGGAGGGAGACAGAGAGGTTTGCAGTCACCGATGGAAAAGGGGGGATAGGAAGTAGTCAGGTGCAACTGTTAGTTGGTGAGCTCGAAATCGATCCCATACTCTTTTTTTTGCTTAGATCCCATATGATACTAGTTAATGATTCAGTATAGTGGGGGTAGATTTTTACGGGTTGGGGTGTGGATGATGATGACAATGTGTAGATGATGATGATGATATATAGATGACGATGATGATTGTGTAGATGATGATATATAGTATTTTCAGCATTTGTTTGGGTTAAATGTTTGATTTATTCTTGTTTTTGTAGTGTGGTAGTTAGCTGAACTGGTTAACTAGTTAGCTCAATTGGTTAACTAGTTAATAATTTGATAACTACCAAGTTAACTAGTTAACTCGATTGGATAACTAGTTAACTCGATTGGATAACTAGTTAACTCGAGTGATTAACTAGTTAACTCGAATGGTTAACTAGTTAACTCGATAAGTTAATTAGTCCGAGTAGATAACTAGTTAACTTATCAGGT
Source organism: Linum lewisii (assembly GCA_034768395.1). NCBI lineage: Eukaryota > Viridiplantae > Streptophyta > Magnoliopsida > Malpighiales > Linaceae > Linum > Linum lewisii. The sequence goes on from CM068302.1 coordinate 55,211,708, forward strand.
AAGTCAAGAAGTTAACTAGTTAACTTGATCGGTTAACTAGTTAACTCGATAAATCATGATGTTAAACAAGTTAACTAGTTAACAACTTGGTAACTAGTTAACTCGATTGGATAACATGTTAACTAGTTATCTGTTGATAACTAGTTAATTGTAAAAACTCAGGTTAACTAGTTATCAATAAAAAAATATTGTTAACAAGTTATTAGTAAAAATCAGGTTAACTAGTTAACTTGTCATTGTTGGAAAAGTCACCGGAGTTTGTTCGATCTCCAGAGTCTCGCCGGAAAAATCACCGGAAAACATGTTAACTGTAAAAATCCAAGTTAACTAGTTAAGAATAAAAAATCATGCTAATAAGTTAATAGTAAAAATCAGGTTAACTAGTTAACTTGACTTCGTCGGAAAAGTCATCGGAAAAAACCACCGAAAAAATCATCGAAAAAAGTTGTCTGAAAAAAGTAGTCGGAAAAGTCGCTGGTCCCCGGCCGCCGGCGATGGTGGCCGGCCGCCGACGATGGTGGCCGACGACCGTGGATGGCGACGGTGCAACTGTAATAAATAAAATAAAATATTTAATATAAAATATAATTATAAAATATTTAAATTAAATATAACAATTAAATTATTTGTGTAAAGTCCTAAATGCCCCTATCAAATCTGGACCATTAGATTGGTCAAAGGGTCAAACTAGATCTAATGGTTGGAAATGGGTTTGGAACTTTCCAAACCCATATTCTCTTGGACGCTGATCCGGTCCCCTCTCTCTCCTCCTCCTCCCCTCCCTTCCTCCTCCCCCCTCCACCTCCGATCATTCTCCCTCTTCCCATCCACCTCCAACCATCCTCCTTCCTCCCTCCGACCGTCCTCCCTCCTCCTCCCCTCTCTACCTTCGACCGTCCTTCCTCCTCCTCCTTCTCCCCTCCACATCCTCCTCCTCCTCCTCCCTTCCACCTTCGACCTTCTTCCTCCCCCTCCCTCCTCCTCTTCCTCATCGAAATAAAAGTACTGAAACGTTTAGATCTACAACAAAAAGTACCAAACTGAAAAAGTTGTGAAACGTTTAGTACTGAAATATTTAGATCTAGAATTTTGATTGAGGACTTTCGAGGAGGAAGAAGACAAATGAGGAGGGAGGAGAAGGAGGAGAAGGGAGAGGGAGGAGGGAGAAGGAGGAGACACAGGATGTGAAAGAAAAGGATGGAGGAGAAGGGAGGATGAAGGTGAGAAGGAGAAGGGAGGAGGGGAGGTGGTGGAGGGAGGAGGAGGAGGGGAGGAAGTAGGACGGTCGAAGATAGAGGGGGGGAGGAGGAGGCAGGATGGTCGGAGGTGGAGGGAAGTAGAGGGAGGAAGGTCGGAGGTGGAGGGGAGGAGGGAGGACGGTCGGAGGTGGGGGGAGGTGGAGGGGAGGAGGAGGAGGGAGGGAGGAGAGAGAGGGGGATTTAGAAATGATTTATTTTAAAAAAATTATTTATTTTAATTTAAAAAATAATTATAATATTAAATTAATAAAATTATTATTTTATTAATATTTTAGCTAACTGAGATGTGTGACTCAATTGCCACATCAGCATTTAACGAAAAAATTGGATGGAGTTGGACGAAAATACCATTTTGAAATTTCTTGAAACGATCGTGACTGAATTGTAACTTTTGTAACGTAGTGTACCAAAATGAAATTTCGGTCAAACGTAAGGTACCAAAATAGTTAACACCTCAGAAAACCAAGTCTATTAAATATGGTAGATAGCTCTACCGAACTTACATGTACGCACGCATTTCACATAAAAGGAGAAAATGAGGGTTAAGCACACTACATATACATTCTAGGTCTAAATTTGTATGAGGCCCTCTTAACCTTCTACAATTCCAAGAAAGGATAGGCATGGAGTCTAGGCGGACCACTCAAGGTTTGCCTCGTCCATCTCTCGATGAAATTTCATGTCGTCAACTTCACGCCCAACTGGCCCATCAGTAATTAAGCCAGATCCTTAACCACGCATCGTCTACTTTAGGGCACTTTTTTGACAATAAAACGCATCATCAACCTTTCAATAGTGACTAGGCATAACCATACACAGTCGGTTAAGCGACCATGCATGCATGCTCTATGATCTGATGATGAACATGCATTATTCAAAGAAGAAAGGGTCAGAAACTCACGGATTTGGGAACCATAAATCTCTGTGTTTCGTAGGTTCTTCTGGAAGGTCAAAACAAAATAACGTAGTGGACCAAAAAGTCATTTGAACAGGAAAAAATGCCCACATAACATAACGTAGACACTTTTGTTGTCACTTCCACATGAAAATTTGAACCTTAAAATACTAGGGTTGCACAAGTCTTATGGATTTCACCAAAGAATCTAACAAAGAGTTGAGAGTCCTAGAGAAAAGGACGGAAGGAATGAATCCTTGATGACCCGACTATAAATAAGTCGATTCAGAGTAGTTGCTCAGACAAGAAAGAAACAACAAAACGGATTTTTTCCGAAAATAGGGTTATCCGGAAATTCAATTCCAAAAATAGGGTTACCTTACGGTCAATTCCGAAAGTAGGGGTGAAGTTGATGACTGGACAAACAAATCGCCATTGTAATTGGCGATTGGGGCTGACAAAAAATGTGTGGAAATCGCCATTATATTTGGCGATTTTTCACTGAAATCGCCAAATATAATGGCGATTTCTTCACAGTTTTTGTCAACTGGAAATCGCCATTACAATTGGCGATTTTCTATTGAAAAATCGCCAATTGTAATGGCGATTTTAATGGTGGGTTTGTTTTTGGAGTTTTCTGTTTTGGCAGACATAGGGAATCATATTTGGCGTGGGAATCAATTCCCATATTTTTAGGCTTTCACACTGTTTTCTCAACAGAATCACCCTATTGGTGTGTCCTTTTGCACCTTATTTTCAGGCTTTCTATTTCAATAATTTCAGCCCCAAAACTGTTGAAATAAGTCATAAAATTATTCTAAGATTTTTTTATCAATTATCTTCAATCGTTCAATAATTTGATATGCATTATTACATTGAAGAAATTGTTTGGTAGCTTCCACTCTGATCCAATTATATATACTCGTACGATTCTAGTGAAACAACCATCAACTCCTTCACCATTTCCTCAAAATTGTTAGTCTGCGATTTTTGTCTCCACGCCATTTCTATCAATCCGAAGCAAGTTTTTGGGCACCTATATCTTCGCTATTCATGTTGTCCACTGCTTTGGTTATTTTTACTTTGGTCTATAATTGATAACGCCTCGTAGATAAACTACGTATATATACTTAATCTCTCCTATATTTTTACCAGTATTCCTTGTAATTAGTGAGTATGATACGTATAATCCATGTGATTTTTTACAGGATGAGAAGAAAATATGTGCTTATTGTTCGTTGGGGAGGACAGACTAACTTCACATCAAATGGAGTGGAATACGATGGTGGCCACGTGAAAAAAATTAAAGCTAAGAAGAAGCTTAGCTTGAGTGAAATGCTAGAGTTGATTACCGAATCTATACACTTCGATAACCATGAAAAGCCAGCATATCTAACGTATAGAATGCCAGCTTACAGCGGTCATAACCGGGCACACATCCCAATCGCTCTCAGTCACGAGGACGACGTCGAAATGATATATGAGACACTACAAAATAATCCAGATATTGAGTACGCGGAGATTTACGTTGATACAATTACAAGGTGATAACGCATTACTTATTAATTTCGTAATGATGTATCTAGGTCATATGTCGTAATTAACTACTATTTTTTCATTGCAGTGAGTCGTGGGACGATATTGCGGACCATGTTTCTGAGATTGGGAGGACATACAATCAAGATGACGGTGAACCCTCGACGCAAAATGAAGGTTCTTCCAACGTTGATTCAGATTCAAGCCCACCACCGAGCGAGCGATATGACTCGAGCGACGATTCAGAGGAAGTTAGCGACGATGACTCAGATGGTGATGCAGAAGTTCCTGAAAGGGAACATATGCCCCCCACGACGCATTACACGATGATCAATACGCCCGTGTACGCCACAAGCGAGATGCCCGAAATTCCAGACATCCCACATTGGGACCCTTCAAGGGACTTTACCAAGGGTATGGTATTCCAGAGCAAAAAAGACATTCAGGCTGCTCTAAAACAATATGCGTTGTTGCGTAATTTTGAGTACGTGGTATCTGAGTTGAAGAAGCGATCATGGGTTGTGAAATGCAAGAATGCTGACGCATTTGATTGCAAGTGGAATGTACGTGCTGCACAATCAAAAGAAAGAGAATTTTAGTCCATACGTACTGCAGAGATGCACCATTCATGCTTGCAAAGTACCATCGTCCAGGATCATCACCAATTGGACAGCTCATATGTCGCTAGCCACATACTGCATCTGATACAAGCAGATCCAACTCTCAAGGTCAGCGTAATACAAGCTCAGATAACTGAGTCGGTGGGGTTCAATATCTCGTACAAGAAAGTCTGGCATGGTAAACAAAAAACATTATCTGAAGTTTACGGCGACTGGGTAGGTTCGTACAAAGAACTGCCCCGCCTTCTACGTGCCATCGAATATTGGAATCCTGGCACCGTGTACCGATTTTTCACGAGACCCCTAGTCACAGAAACAGGCATGACAATCCCAGATGTTTCCGTTTTCCAGCGTGTATTTTGGTCATTTACCCCGTGCATTATTGGGTTCAACCACTGCCTCCCCGTGATTCAAGTCGATGGTACATTCCTGAAAGGCAAGTACAAAGGGACTTTACTTGTCGCCACTGCTATTGATGGAAATTGATAGATCATGCCCCTCGCATTCGCAATTGTCGAGTCCGAGAACACTCGTAGTTGGCCCTGGTTCATTCAATGTCTACAGATGTACGTCACCCAACGAAGGGGGTTGGCCATAATATCCGACCGCCATGCTGGAATAAAAAGGGCGATGGAGGATTACGGACCCCAACTTGAATGGGAGTGGCGATGGTGTGTGCGACATTTCTTGAGCAACTACAACGACACTTTCCACAACACTGAAATGAAGAAAAGAATTTGGAGTATCGCACGTACTTTCCAATTACGAAAGTACACACAGAGAATGAATGAGCTGGAACAGATGGAGGGAACTCACGCCAGTGCGAATTGGATATACCAATATGATCCGAAGCATTGGACGATGTCCCACGACGGGGGATACAGATATGGAATCACAACAACAAACATGGTTGAGAGCCTGAATGGAGTGTACAAGGGGATACGAGGCCTCCCGATTTCCGCGCTTATCCAACATATACTTTGGCGTACAAACAAATACTTCACCAACCGAATTGAGGTGTACATGTCTGTCGAAGAGGGTCAGGCCATGTTCAGTGCTAAATGCATGGAAATAATGGAGAAACGAATTGGGAAGTCCAACCGCTTCCAAGTTCGATTATACAGTCGTGCGAATGCTACTTTTGACGTCACCACTCCAGTTCGAAGTGGTAATCGTCGAGGTGGAAACACTCACAGAGTAATATTGGACGAAGAATCATCTACTGGAACGTGTACTTGCAACAAGTTTCAAAGTACGGAGATCCCGTGTTCCCATGCGATTGCCGCGTGCAAGTATCTCTCAATCGACTTCTGGCAATTACAGATTTTGTGAACTAAGACAAGTTTACGCAAAAAGCTTCAATCCCATGGGACATGTCGACTACTGGCCGGAAGTAAGTGGTCCCGTCCTCATTGCAGACGAGTCAAAGAAGCGTAAACAAGGTCGACCTCAAGTCAACATACGACCCAATGAGATGGATCATCCCACTGGGCCAGTGCCGCGTAAGTGTGGCATATGTAGACAACTCGGTCATACTAGGAGGAATTGTCCAAATGTCCCATCGACGTCGTAGATGTGCTAGTACTACTTTTTACTTAAGAATGTAATCGTGGGCGTGCTTGTACTAACGAATTACTCTTATTATCCCCCATAAATAATATATTACAAATCAAGTCGCCAGCATAGGGGGTAACAGTGATTGACCATTCCATATTAAGCAGGGACGTATGGCAAAATGTACTACAAGTTTAGAACCTAATACACTCTCATCAGTCAGTGGGGCAGCATCCACGTTTCTTGGGTTGCTTCTTCTTGCGTAATCGCTTGTGGATCGTGGAAGGTGCTTCCTCTTCGTCATCTTCAGTGTCATCCGCGTGTTGTGTTGGGACACTGCTTTGTGTGGGACCAGTAGAAGGTGTTGTGTAGAGTGGGCTGGGAGTGTACATATTTTCCCCTAACATGTGAGATCCACCGAATGACGAATACGCTGGAGGGCGATTGTAAAAACTAGCTCCAAATCCCGAGCCCACATTAGCGTACTGTTGGAAGCCGGTAGGAGGGTGTTGAAATTCGGTACTAGGACCACCACAAGGATGGGTTAGATATCCAGATCCCGTTGGAGGGCCTCCTTGGAAACCATGCATGGGCCCGAACCGTAAATATGGCCGACGTTGCTTCGTGGTGGGTGGGTGAATGTGTGGCTCAATGTGTCACGACGATCTTCCCGTAGAGCTTGCAACATGTGTGTACTAGTGTCACAGATGAACGCGGTGTCGTCCCTCCCTAACTCAGTTTGTTCGAATGTGCGAATCCTAATGTGTTCAATCCCATTGACCTAGTACAATATTGACAACAGACGTTAGCTTGGTATTGATGATGGTTAATCGTAGGGATGGGTGTATAGAGAACCTACCACAGCTCCAAACATTCCACCACTTTGAGAAACCCATAGTCGTGTTGTTCTACGATACCACTGCATGTACTCATCATGGTATCCTTGAGCAAAAGGTCTCATGGGGTTCCCATTGATTCGGAAAGTTTGTCGTGCATTCCAATGTTGTATGTATTGGTCATGGTAGGATGACCAATTGTCTTCCCCCCTTCGCAAATCTATACCATGCAGCTCGTGCATGCCTGAAGGCACCAAGATGGGAATGTGCTGGTGGAAGGAAAATTGTCGCATAACACGGTCGGGAAGATGCCACTCGACGATATGGAAGCAAATGAGTGGTACACGGGCGTCCCACGTAACGTTGATACTACCTTGGGATCTCCGCAGTGCCCGAAATATGGTCTCTTCTTCATATGGCTGCCAAACAATCTGCATTGTTGTAGCTGTATTAGTTACTAAATGATATAACATGGTAAAGTAGTTGGATATAAGTTACCTCATTTGGGGCAAGACGATCAAACTGGTAGCGATACACCTCCACGTTATGCTCCGCTTGTTCACCCTCATTTCCCCTTTCAATCCATCTACACAGTTTCAGAAAATATTTGTTCGTAAGACACCAAATATAGGTGTACGAGTATAGATATTGAATTGTTAAAAAAAATACTCACCGAACCCCGTACGGCATGTGTACGAATTCCTCAATGTCCCACGGAATTGTGTCTGATGGTGTACGAGCAATAAAGGAAAGTGCTCCCACGCCCATATTTGCAGAATAAATAATGGTCCGCTAATTTGCTCCGCCAAGACATGAATCGCCCTACACATTTCTCGTACAACCAAGCCAAGCATGCAGAACCCCAACTGAGAGAACCGGCGTAACTGAAGTCCCCGAGCAGTGGCAACCACATCAAGTGCACATATTGTGTGGACTTGTTGGGGAATAGAAACCCCCAATGAGACACAACATGTACGCACGTGCATACCGTTCTACATGCAGCGGGGTGGGGTTGGGTGGTAAGGCACGAAAATTTTGGTTCAACCAACGGAGCTTGAGTTGTGAACCTTTTATCTTCGTGCTTCCTACTTCTAGTGTATGTCCCAAAAAATCGTCGATCATTTTTATCCATTGTCCTGAAGTCCTCCCAGTGACGGCTCTGCCGTTGACAGGTAATCCTGATATAATGTTGATATCTTGCAATGTCACTGTGCACTCTCCCTCTGGCATGTGAAAGGTGTGTGTCTCAGGCCTCCATCTCTTTATTAGTGCAGTGATGAGGTCGTGATCCAACCTCATCCTCACAAGCTCGTGAACTCCGAACAACCCCACAGTTCTCAGGTATGGGGTGTACAACTCGTTGTAGGGCGGTAGAGTGGTAGCTCGCCTACAGTGAAGTAATCTCTGTTCACCCTGCGAAGAATATGCACAATACCACTAAATTAGTCACGTTCTCGTGAAATGACATTGCATGTCCTATGTATAAGTAAATATCGTATTTGTTGGATTTTCCCATACTAACCGGATTTTTCCATATGTGCTCAGATCGGTGATTTGCTTGATCATAGAGTACGGTATCCTCTTCGGGTCCAGGTTCAAAGAAACGCACGGGATTACTTGGTTCACCCATTGTAACTGCAAGAAAATAGAACCTAACATAATTAGTCGTAAATATATATGTAAGGCATAATAGGAAATCAACTTGAATGAAGGAGATTACCTTGCTTTGTTAACTTAGGAACTCAACTTGAATGAAGGAGATTACCTTGCTTTGTGTACTGCATGCATGAACAATAAATAGAGGTTGGAGGAGTGAATGAGAGGAGTGAATGATATATGAATTCTGGGAGGAAGAATGAAATGAAGAAGTTATTAAATAGGGAGGTGTATCCCTATCTCATTGTTTTTTTTTTTGACGGTAATCAATCAAATTCATTCATCAATGCTCAATGTTCATACAGGAAAGGCTCAAAGCATCGACCAGCCAACTCGGAGGTACACGTCCCTCAAGGGGTACAGTGAAAGAAAGCGACCGACGTGCTAGAACATGCGCGGCCTCGTTTCTCGTTCTCCGACCAAAACTTACACTCACGGCGGGGGACACCAAAAGCTTACACGCCCGGATAATATCTCCATATTCAGTTTGGTCCTCACCTTCCCCGGTTATCGCACTAGCCACCTCCTGACAATCTGTCTCCACAATGACAGCTCCGAAGTTCCCCGCTCGTATCCATTGCAGTGCCTCGAGGACTGCAAAGGCCTCACATTCTTTAGGCTGGGGGCTCCCAAAAGTCGAGACTGCCCGGTACGCAATCACCACACCCGTGCTATCGCGGAGGACCATTCCAGCTCCTCGGAGTTGTTGTTGCTCGGACCGCGCTCCGTCAACGTTACATTTCAGCACCCCGAACGATGGTGGATGCCACCTCGGACATGGCTGCTCCCTCACCTCCTCCCTTCGTGTGACGTCAGTCTCCGAGGCGTGCCGCCACTCGTACACACTATCGAGAGCGCATCTCACCGTAACGAACGTAGGCTTCTCCTCCTGGTTCCAAACTCTGGCATTCCTTTCCTGCCACAAACATGAAAGCAAAGCTGCCGCCGCCTGTATCTTATCATTCGGCAGTCTCTCGATCATTTGCATAAGCCAAGCCACCATGGAGTCGACCTCTTCTCTGATCGTGTCCACCTCCTGTCTCAAGCCGATCTTCTCCCAGCACTCAATTGCATAAGGGCATGTTAGAAAGAGGTGCCAAGCACTCTCGGACAGTCCCCCACAGATACCACATGAATCATTCATATAGATTCCCCGTCGTTGGAGTCTTTCCCTAGTAGGTAAGACATCACGACCCAACCGCCAGAGGAGGACTCGAAGTCGCGGTAGGATGGGCAAGTTCCATAACTTCGGAATTGCTATGTTGCCAAATACGTCGGTCCATATCCACTCCTTGGCCAATCGGCAAGCTCAAAATGGCCTTTGCATCTGCCTCTCTGAATAGACTGTAAATCAGCTCCGCATTGTTTCTCATAATCTAAAGTGTAATCTGCACACCCAATTAAATTTTTCCACGTCTAAATTAAAACCCACATCTGTCCAAAAAAGCCATTACAATTCAAACCCACCATTAAAATCGCCATTACAATTGGCGATTTTCCATTGAAAAATCGCCAATTGTAATGACGATTTCTGCTCTCTTTTTGTCAGCTAGAAATTGCCATTACAATTGGCGATTTTTCAATAGAAAATCGCCAATTGTAATGGCGATTTCCAGTTGACAAAAACTGTGCAGAAATCGCCATTATATTTGGCGATTTCAGTGAAAAATCGCCAAATATAATGGCTATTTCCACACATTTTTTGTCAGCCCCATAATCGCCAATTACAATGGTGATTTGTTTGTCCAGTCATCAACTTCACCCCTAATTTCGGAATTGACCGTAAGGTAACCCTATTTTTGGAATTGAATTTCGGATAACCCTATTTTCGGAAAAAATCCCAACAAAACTAACGAAAATAGAGATTTATATCTTTAGACAACGAGTGGAAGCAGAGGAGGCCTTAACCGCCAGAGGCGGTTCCGATAATAATCGACGATCCGAGGAATGGTCTAAGTCAATCAGTGGAAGCAGGGAGTAACATTAACTGCCAAAAGCAATTCTGACAGCAATCAGGAAGGGAGGAAGAGAAGGAGGGCTAATAGTATTATGCTGAATAGGTGTATTCAGCACCGTGCTGAACGCAATAGGAGCCGTCCGATGAATCGTACGGTGACGGGGAAATGTAACGCGCGAGGGTTGTTTCGGTCATTTCCTGATTCGTAATATTTTCGCGCGTGATTTGAAATTTTGAATTTGTGATTTGACAGGAGAGAGAAAATTAGAACCCTATAAAAGCAGTTCCCGGCGAATTAAAATTCGTAATTTTCTCGCTCCAAAATTCTCGCCTACAATTTCTCGCTCCTCATTTCTCTCTCACGTAACAAAATGTCACTGGCACGTGAAGGTAATCTAGTTATTTCGTAATACAGCACGCATTTGTATTAAGCATCCGTAATGTTTTTTTCCATTCGTAATATGTTTCCTGGCCTTACGTCTCTTTCGTAACCTTTTGCAGTCGTTGACGTTTCAATCACTCTGCCAGGTACTACGTAATGCATTCTTTACGTTTTACGTTTTCCGGTGTACACTTTCCACAACGTTTACATGGTTAAAATACATTCTGAACAAAATGCAGGAATCGAGGGGGGATCCAGAAATACGCCTATTGATCTAAATGAAATGTTGGTACCTTGTGCAGGTACTGCTACGTTACATTTACTACGTTCGATCGTATGATATATTCTGAAAGATTCGTACTACATTCTATTATCTTTCGTAATAATTCATACTTTCGTGTACTTCGTAACACATTTTCACACGTTTTGCACTACGTACATGTGAAACGTCCGTACCTCGTGCATGTATTACTTGACATTTTATACGTTCATTCGTAAATATATTGTTTAATGTTTCGTATTAGTTAATACCTTGTATTGCAGGAGAATCTTCAACAACGTTGGATTTGAACGAGGGAATGGAGTTGAATGAGGTGGCTGATCCGGGTCAGTTACACGTATATGAAAAAACTTTGTACATAATTGTCGTTGCACCAAAAGTAATACCAAAAGTAATACCAAAAGTAATACCAAAAGTAATAACAATTATCTTACGTAATACCTTACCTTGTACTACGTAATATATATGACTTCCTTCGTATACCTTTTTAAAGCATTTCGTATATCCCTTCGACAATTATCTTACGTAATACCTTACTTTGTACTACGTAATATATATGACTTCCTTCGTATACCTTTTTAAAGCATTTCGTATATCCCTTCGACAATTATCTTACGTAATACCTTACATTGTACTACGTAATATACATGACTTCCTTCGTATACCTTTTTAAAGCATTTCGTATATAATTCGCTGTCTGTACGTTGTATTTATTTCTTTATCTCGTAACATCTTTAACCTGCAATACATTTTAACCTCACATTCGTAGGAGACGCGCTCCCAATGTTTGACAACATGCAAGAAGCGTTTCATTTCTACGAGGATTACGCTCATCTTGCTGGTTTTGGTGTCAGAATAAGGTACCAGAAAAAATATAAATCAACTCCGACTCTTGATGAAACAGCCGCCAATGGAGATCCCATGGTCTTAGCTGTAGACCCCCCATGTCGATACCTTAGGTTCGTTTGCACGCACGAAGGCCAAAAAAGAAAAGGGAAGACAAACAATAAGCGGACTAGACCTGATGAACGGCTAGGTTGTGAGGCAGAAATAAAAATGAAATGGGACAAATCTCTCAAAAAGTATTACATATACGACTGGATAAAAACTCATGCACCGCATGAATTGCTCCCAGAAAAATATGCTCATCTTTTCCGGTCAAACAGAAGTGTGACCCGAACAAATGCACATCTTGCCCTCATACACAAACTGGCTGGGGTGACTTCCCGGAAATCATTCGACATAATGAGGCAAATGGCAGGGGGGGCCAAACATGTGGGTTTCTTATACGAAGATCTCCGAAACCACAACAGGGAAAGACCAGATTCTGCATTGAGCACCGCTGAAGGATCATCACTGCAGCGCTATTTTAGAGTTCGAGCAAGAGAGGAAAAAAATTTCTTCTATGAGCTTCAGGAAGACAACTGCAATGAAATCTTGAGTGTCTTTTGGGCTGACAATAGGATGCGTGAAGAATTCTCTGTGTTTGGGGACTCAATCAGTTTCGACACCACTTACAGAACAAACAAAGACTACAGGCCCCTAGGTAATACTCTCTAATTCGTAATATATTATATGTAATACGTTTCATTTAATCTATAAACACGTAACACTTTATTAACCTTCGTAATATTTAAAAAACAGTTACGTTTTACTTAAGCTTAAAAGACGTAATACTTTATTATGTCTCGTAATAATTGTATGTAATGCATGTTACGCTAGCATAAAAAACGTAACACTTTACCCTTTTACGTAATATATAATTTATCTTACGTGTTACTTTTTCCTTATTAAATTTTCACACTGCCATGTGTAACGTAACAGCTTTATTCGTCGGGTACAACCACCATAGAGATATGGTGATATTCGGTGCTGCTCTTTTGTTTGACGAGACGTCAGCTACCTTCGAATGGTTGTTCCAAATGTTTGACAAATGCATGGGGGAAGAAACCAACCAGTATCTTCACCGACCAAGCAGCGGCGATTGCTGCCGGTATTAGGGCCATATATCCAATGCCGGTTACATACCATGGACTATGTACATTCCATATCCTCAATAATGCTGCGAGGAACTTGGGATCACTCTGTGACAAGGTACCGCAACAAGGGTGTTTGTATGTAAAAAACATTTTACTTAAGTATAAAAAACGTAACACTTTATTAGATTTCGTAATATTTCATACATTATACGTTTTATTTAATCGTAAAAACCGTAACACTTAGCCACCTACGTAATATATAATTCATCTTACGTGACACTTTATGCTTCACACTGCCATGTGTAACGTAACAGCTTTATTGATATCAGGTATTCGTAGCTGAACTTAGCTACATGATGTTTGGGGTTGACACTGAGGCTGAGTTTGATGTCCACTGGGGTCTTCTGAAAAAAAAATGCTTCCCTGATCGTGAACCAGAAGGACACCCATGGCTCACTCAGATCTACCAAAAAAGGACACAATGGTCTAGAGCATGGATGCAATCACATTTCACCTGTGGCATGCGTAGCTCACAATTAAGTGAAACGTGCAACAGTAACATGAGGCACTACCTGGCACCAAACCTTTCCTTGGAGGAATTTTTTCAGCAGTTCAGCCGACTAGTGGAGAACAAAAGAGAGGAGGAATTGAAACGGGACTTCAAGATGAAAACATCGAAACCGTTCAATAGGTGATACTAGACGTAATCCTTTAACATATTTCGTAATATTTTATAAGTAATTCGTTTTATTTTAGCTTAAAAAACGTAACACTTTATAAACATACGTAATATTTTGCTTATATTCCGTAACACGTTTTGAATTGGTCGTGATATTCTATCTATATCTTCAATATACGTAACAAATATATGTATTTTTCTCCGTTGGGACAGGTTTGAGCACAGCGAACTGACAAAACAACTAGCCAAAGAATACACCCCAAAAATTTTTAAAAGGTGGTTGTCTGAATACGAGCAAACTTTAGCCTACGGCGTGCTGGCGTTGGAAGAAAAAACAAATGCAGGTGTGATGACATTCAACGTGTTCAAGCAGGATGTTAATGGGTCAAGAACTGATGAAAGAATCGTGACATGCACAAGGGATTGTTCAATCATAGTCTGTGGGTGCCACATGTTTGAAATGGAGGGCTTGATGTGCAGACATATAATACGATTCAGGGAGGTGCTGGGTAGTAACGGAAATCATTTGCTGCTGCATATACCTAAACCATTAATCCTACAAAGGTACACACCTAATTGACATACTCGTGATACTTTTCTTATTATTTCGTATTATATTGTCACAATATCCGTCATATATACTCTTCTTTTTAGTTATACATTGTATAAAATTTCGTATAGGTATTGCCGAACAACAAAGGATGGCCTGCTCATTGCAGACACAATCCCAGAGGTTTCCCACCCAGATGTTGCCCAAATGTCCGAGTTAATTACTGCGATGGCTAAGCTTAAGTCTACGGTACTTCCCCTTTATATAATTATCAATTACGAATTTGGTACTTTATACATACGTAATACTTAACATGTCTTCATAAACTTCTATTCAGGTTAATGGGGATACAGGCAAGACAGCTACAGCCATACAGTGCATCATTGATCTGGAGAAAAGGATGAGCACTGCAATCAACCTAAACGAGCACCAAAAGGAAGGGCCCTGCCAGGCGCCAAAAAAATTGAAGAAACGAACTGAGACTTTCAAGCCGAAGAAAAGGCCCATATCTCAAAGGGACCGGAATGCATTCTTGCACTCAGTTCGAAAGGACAAAAATGTAATCTTTCAGAACCACGAAATGGGTGGGACTGACCTCCGTCTTTAACAAACAATGTAAAAACATTAATTTCGTAATACTTCCGAATGTGTGTTAAATATTTCATCCTACTACACGTATATGTAAATCTAATATTTCGTAATATTTACTTTTCAACTTCTACAACCCACAAAAGAATTAAAGTATAAATTTACCAAAAAGCTTACTATAAATAATACTTTCTCACTCATCCATTTTCCAGAACCAAAATATCGAAAATCCCCCCAGATCTGAAAAAAACATGCCGCCACTAATCCCCCACTGTAAATGCAAACTTCCCGCTTACATCTATTCTGTTGAACGGCCGACGATATATTCTCCGCTCATGTACTTTCTGGGTTGCCAAAAACCACCAGGTCAGAGATGCAAAATGTTCGTCTGGTGTATGGAGATGGACAGGAGTCAGAACGAGGAAGTCGCCCAAATGTACAATCTACCCCATGCCAAAATCGTGGCTAAGCTAGCTCATACACAATATGAAATGTCAACCTCATCCAACATCGGAGAGATCTCGGGGGAACAGGTATATATAACTTCAGTCTAACTTTCATCTTCCCATAAAATAACATGCACTCGTTATTCGTAATACATTACTCCATATATATTATCTTCGTATCACATTATATTTAACTTCGTACTAGATGGCTATACCATTCGTTATACTTTACCGAACGCAGGACCGACAACTAAACAGGTATTCGCCGGGACCTATTATGCAAGAGTTACGAACTCTAGAGCTTCTGGATGAAGTTTCAAGTCTTCAATCAAGGGTGGAATCCCTAGAGGGCCAACTTAGAAACATGGGCTTGAACTAGATCTTGACATAAGAGGTTGTTTCTTATGTTTCCTGTCTAAGTGTAACGAATAAATTTCCCAAGTAGTACGAATATTCTTATATTGTATATATTATTAAGTTGGTAAGTGGTACGAGTGTGCACGAAATGAATTACGTGAGCACTTATTTTTGATACCTTGAACACGTAATTAATGCAGGTCAAAACTGATTGGGTAACTGCACAATCTCCCAACAACCAGCATTAAAAAAATCAATCTCCATTGGTAACCCCAACGACACCAACACAACCCTTTAAAACAATCTCTCTTGGGTCCATATCCTCTTCTCTCTATCCCAAAATACCAAAAACAAAAAATGTCAAGCTTCATCCCATACTGTGGCTGCAATCTCCCCTGTTACATTTATCAGGTTAACCGTCCGACGAGCACTCCGTATCCCTTCTATCTGGGATGCCAGAAACCAAAAGCTGAAAGATGCAGCATGTTCATGTGGTGCAAGCAGACAACTAACACCGATTCTGATGAAGCTGAACATCAGATCAATGTGAACCCAAACTCGTCCACAAACGCCGATGGAACAACAGGTAAAAAAACATTAAAGTTTTATTGTAAGTTATTTTGGGTAATTATAGCTTGTTTATATAGGCAATAACAACATCTGACCTTGTTTATATAGCTTTAGAACGGAGTTCAACGGTTAGAAGAGAGGTCAACGGTTAGAAGAGAAATAATGGTGACTCAGGTTAGCAAAAAAAGGATGGTGTTTTGGTTTCTGTAAGAGATATTATGTTATGAACATGGTGGTTATGTGTTACGTATTGAATGCAAAAGAATTACGAATTATATTATATGTATTACTTAATTCAAAATTTTGTACAACATAATTAAGTTGTATGTACTACTACTCTTCACTCTGATGCGTAACTCATATGTTACGTATCACCGTGAAGGGTATTACGCTCAAATCGACTTCATCCTCCTTCTGAACCACCTTCTCCTTCTCCATCAGGTTTTGATGTCCTCAAATCCCTTCCCCCACCCCCTATCCCCCTTAATCTTCCTAACTTCCTCTGATGCCTTCTTCCTTGGGGACTTCTCAGGCATCGCCTGGCTAATTGGCACAACATTCCTTGGTGACTTCTGCTGCTTTTGCAGCGGCTGCTCACCCCGATACCCCCGAACCAACTGACCACCTTTGGTCAACCTCTTCCTCTTCTGTCCAGACTTATGGGGTGAAGATACCTTGACGGAGCTCCCCTTAGTGATAGCTGCATCGGGTACCTTCTTCTTCTTCTTACTAGACTCCATCTTGGCTAAAGCATGCTTGATGTCTGCATCTGTGTAGCTTGCCAAAGCGAGATCCTCAGATATCATTCGACGCTCACCAGATAAGCTGCGCTCTGGATCACCTGCGATGCGATCATCACATTGCTGCTTCATATCCAACAGAGTGGCAAGTGCACCCCTGTGGAAATGGATGTAGGTATTCAACCATTCCCTCCTCTCCTCTATCTGTATGAGGAATTAAAAATACAATAAGTATCACGTGAAAAGGGGAGAAGGTATTACAAAGTGATAAAAAATATTACAAATTTATAAAAAGTATTACTGAACATGCCATAATGTGTTACGGACAACTGTTTGACCCAGTAATTCGTAACACTTACCAGTTAACATTTTATCCGTAATACCTGTATTATATAGAGTCTTACCTCGTCCAGGGACATATGATCGATGTCTAGTCTGGTGAATGGCATGGCTGATGGGTAGATATCCTCCGGATTAAGCCTCGACTTAGCCCTTGCTTCCTGCTTCTTATTCTTCTCACCTCTTTCCCTTTTCTCATTCTCCCTCTGTAACAACACCAACTGACCTTTGCCAACCGATGGCTTCCCAGGTGCATTTACATTGACAGGGCTGTCGTCCTGCGTCAAGTACTGCCTAATGTCGGCATTGACGACTCGGGATCCAATTGCTGTAGCTTCCTCTTCCTCTGGTTGCCATTGAATAATGGTGCCTGTGCTCAGACCCCCGTTCGCCTCCAACCTTGAAGTCTGGGCATTGACAGCCCTCTGGGTCCAGTTAATGACCGTAGGTCTGATTCTCGGGACTGAGTCACCGACTAGTCCCACCATGTCAAGATAGAACAACTGTTTTTCCAAACAAACAATGACGAAGACAAAACATGAATACGTAGTACTAAACAACTTAAAACGTAATATTTTTCCTCCATAATAAGTAACACTTATTTAAATCTAACCATAAGTAGACACATATCTGCCTCGATGTATCCTTTGTCCGTCCGTCCTACTTGACGGTATACCTCCAACAAGAACGCGCACCAGTTGTACTCTTCGAACCTATGTGCTCTTCGACCGAATATAACACCCAAGTATTGATGCGGGACCTTCTGGCTGGATTTTGGGTGGAACATATTTCCCAGCAAAACCAAGTAAAACAACGAGAACCACTTCTCGTCGTCGGTTTCGATCGACAACTGATGTTCGAGCACACCCAACTGACATGATGTCGTCTTACCTCTCTGAATCCCTAGATGGCGGGTCCAGACTCTCACCTCTTCCGTAGTGTAGTTCAACTGATCGAAAACGGATGCATGACCCCTTGGTAAGTGATATATCCTTTGAATATGATCCTCGGTCAGGGTGATCTGGGCACCGGGCCGCACAGTGAGGATTAGGTTTGTAAAATCGAAGTGATTAATCAGCCAAATCAGTTGTCCTGACTTGAAATTTGTTACATTAAGGTGTTGTACAAACCCTAACCCCCTTGCTTCCACCAATTTCTTCCGAGTGGGGGTACCAGCATCCCACCATTGGCGCATCCTCGACGGGCTGCACCGACTTTGTGTACGCCTCGGTACTTGTTGCTGCAGTTGATTTCGCTCATCCTGCCCTTCCATTTCAAAAAAATTACGAATTCCCTTTTCTTGTGTTACGAGACTCAGTGTTTCCTATAAAAAGTGTTACGACTACCGATGACCACTACGATAGCACTTTGTTTCTATTACGGTTAGATGGAGAGAGGGATACTTTAAACGAGAGTAAAAGCTGCGTGCAGAGAGAATGAATTTCGATATCCGTTACCTCTCTCCTGTAAATCCGTAAAAGTTGTATATATAAGTTGAAAAGTAACCATTGAAACGACGCGACGCGACGGCTGCACGGTTGCCCATGACTGCACAGTTACAGATACACGCCGTCTGATTTTCCCGCTCATTTATTTCGTGTGGTGCGAAAACCCCATTCTACCCCTTAAAAGCGGGCCCCCGTTTAAATTACATCCTAAGCGTCTATATGTGGGCCATATTCAATGGACGGCCCGGATGCCGTTCAGCATGGATTCAGCACCAACCCGGGTCGGCACCTGACTAATTTCCGAGAAGGAGAACCAATGCTTTCAAAGGGGACATAGATAGTAACCGTCTCAGAGAAAATAATAAAATAAAAGTAAATTCGGATCACTCATATATAGTTTGACTTGATTGATTAAACATACATAGAGTTGGAAACTTGGAATGCTTCCAAGAGGTTTATGTCTATTGATCTGAACCATTTAGATGTTGGAAGGTCATTAGTGTTTCCATAATTTGTATTCATTTTTCAATTGTTGTTTGTTCCTCTTTTCGAGTATAAGCTAAGCTGTCTCCATGAATTTTCTTGACATGTCAGAAATGACGCCCAAATCTTCATCATAGATGAGGTTAGCAAGATGAAATTGTTTTGTCCATCTTACTTCCTATGTGTATTGAGTGTTTTTGAATCAAATATCCTGATTCCTGGCTTTTGATTCTCTTCTTCTGCCTGAATTTCGTTGTAATATTATGACTGGTAGTTTACATATTCTTTTTGGTCTGTTTTCTCAATAATTTCGAATGGAAATTATTTTTGTAGAAACCAAACTTATTATGTTAAGAAGCGCTTTGTCACACTTACATACAAGTTGGTTTGATTAGAGTTTGAATGCCATTGTTGGAGATCATTTTGAAACCAGATATTGGAAATGCCATTGAAGTTGCTGAGTATGGAGCAGAAACTCAGATGGTTATTCTGTATTCGGGAATCAGTAATGGTAATATTCAACAAGGTTCACTTCGTTTTGCCATGAATGTCTCTGTTCGTATAATAGGCAAGTCATAATTTGGGTCGGACTAATCTATGTCTACGACAGGAAGCCTATTTAGTGTTGTATGTTACAAGTGCTTTGTAATTGTGCATCCCTTTGATGATCAAGACAACCAAGTATACGAATGGCTACTCTAGTGTATGCATTAGATCTGTTGAGCCTAACACACGTATAATGACTCGACTCTGCCTTCACTTTCCTTTCGAGTATGCACCAAAGAAAGCCTTTTTAGACACATCTGCATGGTTAGGAGGGGAGCTGAGCAAGGAACGGCTTGAATGTGGACAACCCTCTTTTGCTTCCACGTTCCACAAGAACAACAATTGAGACTTTGATTCTTAACAATCGGGTGAAGCAGTTATACTGTAAAGCAGCATCGCTCACTACAAAAATCTAGTGTTGTTGAAATGTGAAGCAAGTTTAACTTTTCATTCAACTGGTAACCTCGTCTTGGTGTGAATACTGAATTAAGCCTAAGCTGCATTGTAGTTAGACACCAACAAATTGCCAGTTCCAAAAATGGGCTTTGCAAGTCTTTCTATCCATAATTTACAATTCTGATTCTGTATGTCAAAAAGACTAGAAGAACCATCCATCCCTGCATCAACACAATTCTCCCTCTGCTCACTCTTCCCTTAAATTACACATCCACAACTACTAGAAAACTTTAACTTTAGACTCTTGTTAATCAGAATCCGGGTCAGCATAGACAATATCTGGAAACGAATCTGTTGACTCGTTATCTGATTCCGCGCCAGCAGTTGTCGTCCCACTCTTTCGAGAGACAAAGCTTGCATCTTTGACAGTAACTGAACCTGGGTGAGCAGCATTGTCTGACATCTCTCTTGTTACCTCCACTTTGTCAATTACTGAATCATCAACAGCTTCCGCAGAAGCAAATTCCTTAAGCTGCTCCACTCTTACATTAGTCTCTACCAAGTCGACCATCATTTCATCATTGCCTATCCTCGTATCGCCAGTTTCAGTCGCTGCTGTTGCATCCAGGTTGTTCCTCCATGGATTGACGTGATTCATCTCCTCTGATTGAACTCTTGCTGCCTCCAAATGTGTTCCTTCTTCAACATTCGTATGCCTTTCTACGATTTCTGTTGAACCCTCGGTTCCCTTGGAGTCATCTATCCAACTTTGGTACAAGTCATCATTTGGACCAGAATTCCCACCATGTTCTGCTTCTCGATTGCTCAAGGAGAATGGCGTGCTAGGCTTCTGACCAGCACTGTCTTCAAAACTGTCGAGAGAGTTTATTGACAGAGAATCTATTAATGACAATGCACGAGGATGTATAAGCACTTCCAAAGCTAAGAGAGCATGGGCACAGAAGTCGGAGATCCTTGTTCCAGTCTCTTGTCTGCCTGCACAGTCCAAACAAGCTTTGATTAGGAATATGAACAAAGCGTTTTACAGTACAATACAATTATGAGATGATAGCGAAGGGGGGAGTTTACCTCGGCGGAAAAGCTCGAGACTTTGAGCTAAATGAGGAGGGCGAGGGCCAGAGGGGGAAAGGAGAGATGCCAAAAGTGCCTTCAATGCTGCTAGTTGAAAATCTGAATGCATTGAAGTGGGTTCATTGGACAAGAAACTCCTTTCATCACTACCCCATCTGCCTTTACAGCAATTTTCCACTATGTTGATTAGCAAGTTATCAACACTTGATCGCCATGACTTGGATCTAAAAGCACCACCCTGTCAGCAAGAGAAACCAAATATGTCTCATCAAATTATAATAGAGTACATAAGATTATATGAACCAACAAAAAAGCGGGCACATGGAACATGCATGGCATGTAAAAAAACAATAACAAATGAGACTTCTAGGTTGAAAGATAGGTCTACATCAAGTGTGAAACAGATGGTAGACCTATCCCTTAATGCCTTTCTTAGTTCTTTAAAGGCTACTAGGAATAGTGTCTTTACATGGTAACCAAATATTTAACAGATTGATTAAATGACATTGATAAAGAACAATACCACAGTAAGACAAGCCTCTATTGCCTCAAGTGCAGCTAGTTTCACTGACACTGTAGCTGACTTGTAATTAGTCGATGGGAGTTCCATTGTGACTGAGTTTTGCTGCTGTTCCCCGGCATCCATAGCAGTGTATTTTCTTTTTTTCTGATACGATTGCAACCATGTCTCAGAAGATACATTTGAGCTTCCACCGAATGTGTGATCAGCAACAGAAGTCAGATCGATGAGGGAATTTTTGACAACCTCTTGTGCAAGGTAAATTGCTATACCTGTTTAGGATAGCACCCAGCCATCATGTACATGCAAAACATACGAACATCAGCCACTTTACAATTTCAATTTTTGCCAACAGGCAGAAACATCTAAACAGTTATATCAGTGAAATTTATAACTGGTTTATTTAGATCAATAATACTTAGTCAAGGTAACTTTTAACAGACTAAGATCAATGTAAGATTGAAACTATTCATCTTTAAACTCGTATGCAAGTATTCAACAGTTTGAGCAAAGAATTTGGAATAAGCTAAACATAAGCGAAATACAGTAACTAAACATCATTCACATGATTTTGTATAATCGGACCCTGGAAGTAGTTACTTGAAGCAATTCCATGTTTAAATTGAAGGCTTCTACTGAAGAATAGACTGAAAGTTTATTCACTCGTTTAAAAGAGCATGTACAAACCAAATTACCACTGGAAGCTGGAACTGATTCTAGGCCAGTTGACAAAACGATGAAATCTTCCAATAATTTTTTTGGTTATGTTTTGAGTGATTACAATGTTCCAGACTGGGGATAATTTCTTATGTACCAGACTTCTTGAATGTCTTTAATCCCCACATCAGAAATATCATTGAACTAGAGACCGGTTTACTGGATGAGAACAAGAAAGAATTTAGGCAGATGCATTGGCAGAATTAATTTGGAAGAATCACTTACCAACACCCATAGATATGAGCAGCATCTTTGCTATTGCGTACAACTTTTGCCTTAAATCTGGTAGTTGACATCTTTTAAAATATTCTTTAACTAGTCGGACAATATAAGCAGCATGTGGCAGTAGTTGACTGTAAAGGAAACCAACAAAAAATATAGATGAAACGAGGAAAGAGAAAAATGTGAGGAAACCAACAAACAGGAACATGAAGGCAGCTTATACTTGACTAGGTCTAATGATGATCAACAAACAGAAATCAGATTGTATTTTACCTGCGCATGCCCTTTATTACTGAAGAAAGGATCTCTAGACTGTATGAATGCAGACGTGGGAGTTCTGAACACACATACTCTTGTTCGGCTGCAATTACAAAGGACATGGCATTCGGCAAAGAGCCATGGACCATTAAGACCCTTTCAACGAGCGCCAGTAATGAGCGAACTGGAACATGCACCTGTGTCAATTGCAAAGAGTATCAGATACTAGGCATCCTTAAATTTAAACTGTGATGAATGATGCATCTATGCTACTTGAGAATACCTTTTGTGAATAAAGGATGCTTACAAAATAGACCAATCATCAGATTACCTGGTTAGGGTATGAATTAGTAAGCATCATTGAACAGCTGGACATCAATAATAGTGCGGGGGACAACTTGGATCTCCTTCTATCCTTTCCTGAGACTTTCTCTACCAAATTTTGACCCCATATCATTTGTGGAGGAACCTCCCCGGGAGGAACCAACAATCTCACAGCTTCATCCCATTTATTTGCTGCAAGACAGACAAATAGTTAGTGAATGTCCCTCTAAAAGAGTGCAATATCTAGATGTTAATAATACATACCATCTTCTAATCCATCGAAAACATCAGTTAAGTAACCATTTAGCAACAACAAAATCTTTCGTATTAGTAGGAGCCAACTATCTTCATCTCCCCTGGATTTTGGCAGTAATGCCAGGCAATAAGCAAGCTTCTGAATGACAAATAGTGAACAGAAGATGTATCATGTCCCATGTTATGTTGTTATGATGAACAAACTTGTTTGCACAAAATAATTAACTAAGAAAGCAAAAACAAAGATGGGGCACCTTCTGTACACTAAGACTACCATTTCCTGATAACATTCTTGATGCAATTGCAGCTTCAACCTGCAAAGTTTAGTTTATTGCCGTAAATATAATGCAATGAAATGCTTATAGAAGAGAGATAGGGAAAACTTACACTGTCGTAATAACGAGGAAGAGAAGCAGGAAATGAAGTAATAATAGTGCATAACAAATGCACCGCCCTTTCCTGCAAGCCACAGCCAACAAGAAGAGTTAACAACTGAATAACGGTTAATATGAATCCGGAAAACTGAAACCGCAGCGATTCCAGATGGGATCAAGATTTGTTCCCTTCTAAAACCTTACGACCGAGGCATTGTGCCACCAAGCAACAAGTCTATGTGAATAATCATGAGTCTATGGACGCAAAATAACAAAATGCATATACCTTCTAATTATATCACGGTAGATCTCAAAATACACCAAGTTAAAACTTCTACAACTGACCAACAAGAATCACACAAGCAGCTAACTACATTATAGATCCAGGGACCCGTTTCCAGTTTTAATATAAAATGATCGCAGCCTCGAGATTCTTGACTCGAACAAGAAAGTTCTATTACCATGTCAACAGC
The DNA here is from genome assembly GCA_034768395.1 of Linum lewisii. NCBI lineage: Eukaryota > Viridiplantae > Streptophyta > Magnoliopsida > Malpighiales > Linaceae > Linum > Linum lewisii. Next base: position 55,236,039 of record CM068302.1, read on the forward strand.
ACGACTGGAAGGACTACAAATTCTTTATGCAACAAATTATCCAAACCAGTCATAGAACACAGCTACGAGATAAAAACACATTCTAGACTGCATCAAAATGACATTGTCAACAATGAACATTGCTTACAAGGAGGTTTTTAAATGCTACTGACAAAACTTATCAGTTAGAAATCTCCCAACCTGCACAGTCTCTGGAGAGTCCTCATCCAGCATCTTGAGAATAGGTTGAATGAGTTTCCCTGCACAAGAAGTCCCATCCTTCTTCAACTTTGGGAACCCAGCCAACCTGATTCAAAATTGATCATAGCATCAAGACTACGAGAACTAGTGACAAGAAGAACAATAGTTCTGCAAGAGATACATACCTTGTAATCAGATCTGACATTGATGCACAAGAAGCCACCTTCAGAAATTGAGAATCACCAGATGACTGTGGAGAGTAAAACGGAACTTATGGGTTTAACAACAATGGAAAGTAACTAGAAAAGGCACAATGTAGTTAAAATAGCTCATCCCCATAACGAATATCACAATGTTAGAGCTGCAAAACTTCGATCTAAGTGGCACAGTCAAAAAATGAAGAGCCTAATAGAGTTCATGTACACTAGTGGTTTACATAAAATCCAGTGAACTTTCTTTTACATTGAATAACTATAGGAATGTGATGTGTTATCCTCATTAAGATGTCAATATACTAGGGAGTCTCGGAAACATACCTGCATAGACGCTAGAAGTTTGTCAAACCAGACGGTGTAGGACGTCACGAAACGCTCAGAGCTGCATTCTTGGCTTGTTACTCCCAGCAAGCAAATACCAGCCCAGGATTTATCTGGCTAAAAAAACATAATCAATTACTCAGGCAGAAGCACAATACAGTCTTTATTCAAACTGGTAAAGTTACTTCCACGCATGCTAGCATATACTAATTCGAGACCAGAAACAACATATATAAGTAGAAATAATCAATGCGAAAAAAGAAAAGCAGTAAATAAGTACCATGTTAGGAGTAGACATCAGCAAGAGCAATCGATTGACCCAGTCGTCGACGGCAGACTTCCAACGGGAAGTTAACTTGTGGTCCATTGCTTGGGAGAAGGATTCGGAGAGGAGCTTGTGGGTTTGAATCATGGAGACGACCCTAGAAAGCTTTGAAGGGCTATCGAAGGGCTTCTTCTCGTTAGGAACATCTTCATTGATTAGGGTGCGGAGCATACGAGGCTTTAGCGCCACGTCGTACATGTCCTTCAAGCTCTCTAAAGCAGACATCGTTTCTGTTTCTCTTTGCAGCCGCCTGCTTGCCTGCACAGAAACTGAATGGCTCGAAGAGATGGCGAGAGAGAGAGAGTTGGGGGAAAGGGTTTGAGGTTTTTGAGGGGTTTTGCTGTAGAGACTATCGTGCGCCAGCCGCCAGGTGCGTAATTGGTGAATTTCACTGGGCCGGTTTGTTAATTATTTTGTATTGGGCCGGTCTGCTAATTATTTTGTATTGGGCCGGTCTGCTAATTATTTTGTATTGGGCCGGCTCAGTCCGAGTGATACTCACTTGCCTTGACAAACAAGTTTCTTTAATATGGCTGAAATAAGAAAATGTTTGCATATTGGGGATTCAAAATTCAAGTTATTTGATGAAAAAGGGACTTTTCACTAAAATAAATATATTAAATAAACTATTTACCTAAATAAATACCATTCAAAACTATTAATATTTGTAGGTTAAAACGCCCAGGGTCTAGATAAATATCATTCAAAACTATTGATATTTGTAGGTTAAAACGCCTAGGCCCCTGTAAAAACCACACGTGACTCTGATCAGATTCCCTGATTAGATTCCTGACCTGTTTCAGAGTCACGGGTCCGAAAATGGCCAAGGTTAAGGCGATCTCGCCTAGGGTCTGGGCAATCTCGCCTAAGGCCTGGGCGATCTCGCCTAGTGCCTGGGCAACTAACGAGCCTTTAAATCCTTATTAGTTTTGGGTTTAGAGTCACCAAACCGAAACTATTAGAATTCTAAAATGGCTGACCACACTTTGTCACGAGAATTCCGGATCCAAGTTTTCTGTGGGGGGGGCGTATCGTCCAGGATTGGACCGGCTTATCCTACGAAGGGGGAAATAATGTCCGTCTGAAGATGACCAAGCGAGCGACCTATGATAGTGTGGTTACCGTGTTTCGGCGGAAAATGGGTCTTGGAGCGGATCAGATAATCCAGTCATTTGTCTGGAGAATGTCGATTTACAGTTGAGGGAAATCTGTCGCATTTCGTTTCTAGGGCGATATCAGACGTCAACGGTGTACAAGTCATATACGACTTAGTTCGCGTCAACCCATTTTTCGAAGTTGTCGAGTTGTACGCCTTGATGGATGAGGAGCCGTCTCACTTCTCCGATTTCTCGGGGGTCATTCCAACTCAGATGGCGGAGCAGAGCCAAACGTATGATGGAGAATACATGGCGACCAGTCATGTCGGTCCGGAGGAGGAGGAGGAGGAGGTTGATCAAGAGGGGTTGGTGCGAGATGAATATGTCACCACTAACGATTCGGGTGACGAAAGGAGTCGTTGCTCGGCGGGCGAAGGGAATCCTAACGTCTACGATGACATTGGCCAAACCGACGAGGAAGACGACGATGAAGAAGGGGGAGCCACAACAAATAGCGTGGACGTTTATGTGCCACTAGAACATGCCACGAGCGTGGGTGACGACTGTGACAACATCATGACAATCTCCAACACCTACTCCATGGACAGGCGCTTCCAGATCCCAGCGAAGTCGTACTGGTCGGTGGAGATGGAATTCTACTTGGGTCAGACATTCTCTACAAAAGGTCAACTGGTGTCCCTAATGAAGAGCCAAACAGTCCTCCGCAACTATAAGTACAGGGTAATCACTTCCAACACGAAGGAATGGGCCATCAAGTGCATCGACCCGACGTGTCCTTGGAGGATGCGTTCTACACTTAGCAACAGATATGACTTCTGGATAATACGACAACTCAAGAACGGCCACATTTGCGATCGGTCAACGATACTAGGGCGCCACCCACAGCTCGATGTTACACTGATCTCAGATGCAGTCATGCACATTGTCCGCAAAGAGTCGGGGTTGAAGGTGGAGACAGTTATTGATTGCATTCTGGAGAAGTACCATCGCAATATTTCGTACAGGAAACGTGGTTTGGTAAGAACCGTGCTGTCGAGAAGTTGTACGGAGACTGGGTGGCATTATACAACAACATTGAGACAATCTTGAATGCTATTTGTCTCACGAACCCCGGGACACGGTACGAGATCAGAACCAACCCGGCGAGTAACAGTAGGATGTTCAAGAGTGTGTTTTGGGCGTTTGGCCCGTGCATAGAAGCCTTCAAGCACTGTGTTGGGGTCATGATCATTGACGGCACATTCCTCACGGGCAAGTACAGGCAAGTGTTGTTGATGGCTAGTACATTCTATGGGCAACATCGAATTGTTCAATTGGCATACGCCATAGTTGACCAAGAGGATCACGATAATTGGAAGTGGTTCGTGGAGAATCTACAGAGACATGTGACCAATCGGGCCAACATCACAATCATTAGTGATCGACACAAGGGGATAGCAGCGACAATGCGCAACATTGATCGAGGGTGGGTATGGAGGTGGTGCCTACGCCATTACGTAAGCAACTTCAACAAGAAACACCGCAACCAAACTCTGAAGGCTCGCCTTTGGAACTTAGGTATTTGGCAAATTTTGTACCGTGTATATGTGAACTTAACTAATACAATATTATCAAGCAACTGGATCTTCATACACGTCTTCATTGCTACCTGCAGGAATAGAAGGGAATGTGCGGAAGTTTGAGACGAAGAAGGCAGAATGGTTGGAGATCCATGATGAACAAAACGTACGGGAGCCGAAATGGGTGAACGACGAACTGGCCTTATGGAGCTTGGCCTACTACAACACTGAGGGAGGCGGTGCTCGGTGGGGAACCATGACGACCAACGCGCAAGAATGCGTCAACGGAGTACTGAAGGGCGTGTGACGTTTGCCGATGTCTTATGTGATCGAGCACACATTCCACCGTATGGTCAAGTATTGGCATATGCGACGTGGGGAATATCAAGGGATGTTGGCAGAAGGGAACGAGCTGATCATACTATAAAAAATTAACCAAAGAATCTACGTCAAGTTCCGTCAGACACTACGTGCTGCCGTACGATGCGGCTAACGGGGTTTACGAGGTAAAGTCTGGTCCCCACAATCAGAACCGTAGCGGTAATAACAACTACGTTGTTTGGTTTGATAGGCAGTCAAACCGTAAGGGGACGTGCACGTGCGGAAAGTTCCAAGGCTACAAGGTACCGTGCTCCCATGCTGTAGCTTGTTGCACATTCGCTGGTGCGAACTGGTGAAACTACGTCAGCCCCTTTTACCTGGTATCCAAGACCCAGCTAGTGTATGTCGTTTCCTTCCAACCAATAATGGGTCCTAAAGATTGGATCCCACACACGAGTCTGGTGCCAAGCGATACAGTCTACGCAGATCATAGGGGTAACTGCCCGCCATAGCTCATCCGGCTCCAACTGATAAGCCAGCTCGCGTGAAGCGTACGGAAGCCACTAGAAATGAAAGAGATAAAAAATCACTAATCTATTATTTCGACCAATTAAGAAAATTAGATAAATAAGCGAGAGACGGATAAGAATTCTAACCACGAACTCCATAGACCGGTCGAGGGCGTAGCGTATCTCCTCCAGCTTCATAGACACGCGATGTTGGTGGCGGTGCACGATAGGCATCCAGCGCATACCTCGTGGATAATTGTCATCAGATGGAGGGTCACCACCCGCTATGTAGCGATCCGCTATGTGAGGAAATCTCTCGAGGGCCCAGAGCTGGACCAGCAAGGTGAATCCGCCGATATCACCGGTACCCTTCTGACTGGCACCGGTGAAGAAGGCCGCCCGACCCATGGCCTTGTACAACCATGCTAGCACCGCACTACCCCAGCTGAAGCTGCCCGCAACAGCAGACTCACTAATAAGGCGCAGGAGATGGACCGGTATCAAGTCTCCGCTCTGGTCAGCTAATAGAACGGCGCCTAGTAAAACCCATGTGTACGCTCGGGCGTAGCAAGTAATAACATCTGCAGGAGCACCAGCCGGTAGACGGTCAAACTGCTCCTTCACCCACGAAATCTTAACTTGATGCCCAGTAAATCTCGTGGGTGGGGGTGTGGCACCCAACAGCTCCTGACATATCACGTCCGCAGCACGAGCGTCATAACCTACAGAGACCGGACGTCCCCTAGTAGGAAGACCGGTCAGCACATCCACGTCCTCAAGCGTGATGGTCGCCTCGCCCTGCAGTAGGTGAAACGTGTTCGTCTCCGGACGCCACTTCTCAAGCAGTGCTATCACAAGCTCCTTACACGGCGTCTGACAGAGTAAACTAACGACAGAGTACAGTCCACACTCTCTCAAAAATGTCTCGTACTGTGGATGAAATGTGAGAGCAGAGCTACGTTGGCGCAACTTCAGGGCCTTGCACGCCTGAGGGTCACGCCAAACTAAACTAGCTCTATGCTTGTTCTCCCCACCCACAATAGAGAACAATCACTAGGTTGAGGCCTAACGGCCTCGGGGGTCCGATCAACCAATGGTTCTGCCCATCCGTACCTTGACATCTATTGTATAGTAAATCGTTAGGTTATTATACATGATAATATGTTCATTTTTCTAAAGGTAAAATTCAACTAATTCTCTAACCTAAAGGTTAACCTAATAACCTACAAATTAAACATAAAAACATAGTAAAATTCACAATAGCATGCAAAGACAAATTAAGCTACCTAGATATTTATAAACAACATGTATAAAAACTCTAGCTACACTAGTAATGTCGTATAAAAAACTAAACAACCTATAATCCATAACCACCCTATATGAATAAGCTAGTCAAATATTCATAGTTCACAATGAGATAAGAGCACTAAATAATGTATGAACTATGTACCTTGTATGACGGTGCGAATGAATCTCCAAAGCGAGTTGCGTAAAAATCAAAATCCTACAACATCAACACGACGGTGTGAACAAATTACCACGCAGAATTTCTAAAACCCTTTAACTAAAAACATAAAACCAATTCTCTAATCTAAAATCCCTAAACCCTAATTCTCTAACCTAAAACCCTACACTAATTCTCTAACCTAAAACCCTAAACTAATTCTCTAACTTAAACCCTACTAAATAATGTACTTAAAAAAAGAGCGAGAAAGGGGACTTACATTTGCCTTAGGGGAGGTTAAAGAGTGGTGTGGGGGAGTGGTGGGGGTTGAAATGGGGTATTTATAAGGGGTGGGGCGAGTTTGCCCAGTACCAAGGCCACGGGCGAGATCGCCTGAAGGCCGGGCGAGATCGCCTATGGGCCGGGCGAGATTGCCTGGGGTCCTTATACACGGCATTTAATCGGTGGTTGGGCAGATTTGAATCGGGTAGTTCGAAAAATCTAAGGGGTAGGCGATCTCGCATGGGGCTTCGCCTAGGCCCTGAGCGTTTTAACCTACAAATATCAATAGTTTTGAATGGTATTTATTTAGGTACATAGTTTATTTAATATATTTATTTTAGTGAAAAGCGGATGAAAAAGATAGTTTTGGAAGAAAACAAATTGGGGAGAAGCATAGGTTTGGAAGATAAGGTTTAAGATTGGTTCTAATATTAAAGGACTTTTTACACAAAAAAATTAAAAAAAAAATTTAAAATATTTACACACATAAATATGTTTTCAAACTATGTACAAAAATAAATATTCTTTTCCATAATTGGGTTGCAATGTGTCATAGATAAGATTAATAATCCAATAAGTTAGATAGATTGGTTGGTTTACAGGAAAGGAAGAAGGGAAAACCAATGGGCGAGAGAGCTTTTTTTGGAAATACCTGCAACCACGCAAGTTTGACTTTTCCCTTCTCTTGGTATTTATTTACTTAGGCGGTGTACAACTAAGAGTCAAATTTTAAGGTGTATCTCAGAAAATATTTAGCCTCTTGGTTCTGCAATAGGGAAAAAATGATAGATCAAGTTACTAATAGTGAAAGAAAGAGGCTAAAAACTCATGCCTAAATAGATAGAGTTAACGAGTCTATAGCTTGTGAGTCCGCTAAAGTAAGATAGTTCGTGAGCCGGCCCGATAATAAATGAGCAAGTTCGAGCCTACTCGACTGAGCTCGATGGACGAGCTCACTCGATTCGTTAACTCGTTGAGTTTGGCTCGTTAACTTGTTAAAGAATTAATTAGCGAAAAGCTTGCGAGTAAGGACTGAATTCAATTTAGTTACGATCACGGTAGCCCGATCAAACTTATTATTGAAATTCAAACTTCAATGATTATTTTACAAAATTATATAGACTAGTGATCATTTTGTAATTGCTAGTAATTGGGTTAGTTATTAGCAATTACAAAATGATGAAATCACAAATAGGATTTGGGGTACATAAGTGGCTGGGCGAATTCGAGCTAGGGTATATTGGTTTAGTTTTTTGGTGTAACTGATTAGGAATTTGGTCAGATTAACTCATGGGTAATTGTCGCTTAGGGTCTTTGGGCGAATTCGTCCCATACTTGGACGAAAATTACTATAAATGTAAATACTTTGAGACCTATTTATTTAGGCACATAGTTTGAAAAAATTATTTATTACGGTGAAATCTCCATAACCGATGAGATACTTCGCTTGCGGAATAGTGCTCCTTCTTAGCACTTCATGATAGTTTGTCGCACAGATACAAAAGTCGCCCATATGACCCTGAGTTGATAATTTCATTCCTTATTTGTGCTTGCTGTTATTTACTTGTCTCCGAAAGAAATTATGAGGTCGTTTGTGCCAGAGAATTGAGGGGTGGGAATTTGCCTGGAATTTAGGGGTCGTTTGTGACAGAGAATTCGGGGGTGAGAATTGCCTAGAATTGAGCCTCATCCTAGAATTCAATAAATTCCATCGTTTATTTCGTAAAAAAGTGTCCGAAATTGCCTAGAATTGAATTCTAGGAGTGGGTCCATCCTAGAATTCGGACCCCTTCCAAATTCTCTGATAGAAAGCCTAGAATGTGACATTCTATGGTGAATTCAAGAGGCAATGACAATAATACCTTTTTTAAGGGGAAGAAAGTAAAAGAGGATAAGGTAAAGTTTGGTATTTTGGTCTTTTTCACATTGATTATTTTATTTATATTTATTTTTTTCACCCCAAGAATCTCATACATTCACTCATTCAAATGGTTGATTCTCTAGAGAATTGAATTCTCTTCAAACCAATTCTCTGTCACAAACGACCCCTTAGGCTCATCCTAGAATTCAACCAATTTTATCGTTTGTTTCGTAAAAAAATGATGACAATTGCCTAAAATTGAATTCTAGGAGTGGGCCCATCCTAGAATATATGAAAAATGTATAAATGTGAAAAAGATAGATTTATGACCACAATGTACATTCTTAATAGGTAAGAGACCAAGATTGATAATTACCCTAATGTTTCTCCATGTCTCTCCAATCTTTATCAAATATAATTTTTTTCACCATTTGTCCAAAATTTAAAATCATTTCCTAAAAAAAGACAATTTAAGATAATTTTCAGAATACTACTATCAAATTCTAATATCACAATATCTAAGCTTTTGTCCCTTCGGGACATTCAATAAAATTGAAACGATACAAAGAAGATTAACATGATCCCTACGCAAGGATGACACGCATAAATCGAAAAATATCTAAGCTTATATTGTTGTTTTTGTAACTCCAATAATTTCATGATGAGGTGTTATGCATCTAGATTTAGATATGTATGAATATTTTTTGAAGATGCTAATTGTTTTGAAACCATACATTTTTTTATTATTATAATTATAAAGAAAAAATATTTTTTGGCCTTCTCTACTTTGTCAACTTAACAAATAGTCCATATACTATAACCTAAATAACCCAAATGACAAAATAATCGAAGCTGAAGAAGTAAAAAGAGAAATTTATAAAGTAAATAAAAAGAAATTTATAGTGTAAATTAAAAGAACGAGAGGACAAATTACTATTTTTCCCAATTTAAACAAAACGCATTTAACTTCATTTTCTGAAGTGTTTTTGCCTTTTTGGTTACATTTCATTTCCTGTTTTATTTATTTGTCTCTGCCTTAACTTGTAAGATCTCTCTCTCGAGTTACAGAGTTGCAAAAAGTCGCCGGCGCTTTAAACACGCTTAAACAAAATTCTAATCTCTGCAATTAATAGATCCCGAACCACATCCCCCTTCCGTCCCTCCGCATTTCATCAGCTCAGGCGCATCCTTCACCAACCTCTCTTCTCCTTCTTCTTCTTCCACTCAGATCTCTGTTCATATCAATCGAGTCGATCGTATTCGGATCTGCTCCTCTCGATCTTCCCCTTCTCTCATTGAATTGCATCACACCACAATAACAAGACGAAAAAACCACTCTCCCTCCCTCTTTCTTTACCAATGGCGAAAGCCAGACACTCTCGCTTTCCGTCTCGGAAGTCCAACTCATCCACCATGATTTTCACCATGCTCCTCATGTTCACCTTCGTCATTCTCATTCTCCTCGCCCTCGGTATTCTCTCAATTCCTAGCAATTCCGTTGGCTCAAGGAAGGCTCACGATCTCAGCACGATTGTCCACAATCAAGCCGATAGGTCAATTGTCTTGTTTTGCTTTCTTGTTTACTATCTGCGGACGGCTCCTCTCTTCTCTTTCTGATCTGATTTTGATGTTTTCTCCGTGTTTTTGCAGCATCGAGGACGAAGGTAAACCGGAGCCTTGGGTTGAAGTCATCTCCTGGGAGCCTCGTGCATTCGTCTATCATAATTTTCTTGTGAGTCCTTGGATTGCCGCGCCTCATTCGCCTGCCTAGTTGAATTTTGCTGTCTGTTTTTTGTTGAAATTGTGATCCATTTCGCATTTGGCGCAAAAAATGTCATGAACAAACCTACCATAAACCTTATCGAAAGTGCATGTCGGAACACTTGGACTCTCTCTCTATTCTGCAGTATTTGGAGCGTGCCGTTTCCATGGGGTTTGAGTGTTGTTGGATTTTGCAGTGGCTGATCATCTAATTTCTGTTGGCTCATTCTCAGTGAAATTCTTAAAACCTTCTTTAGTTTAGCGGCCGCTGAAATTGTTTTGATCGTGATTTCAGAGCAAGGATGAGTGCGAGTACTTGATCAGTCTTGCCAAGCCTCATATGGTTAAGTCGACTGTTGTTGATTCTGAAACTGGAAAAAGCAAAGATAGCAGGTTGGTTTTTTCCCCTCTTAGTTTCATGAGTCGAAGCTTTACTTGCTCGTCCCTTTTGGCTTCTGCTGTTTCTATTTTCCTTAAATAGCTAAGCTGTTGTTGTTTTATATGTAACCTAGAGTTCGTACAAGCTCTGGAACATTTTTAGCTCGAGGCAGAGACAAAGTCGTTAGAGACATTGAGCAAAGGATCGCTGATTTCTCATTCATACCAGTAGGTAGGTAGTTTGCCCTTCAATCTGTTCAACTGTTTGTGATATGGCAATGTGAATTCAGTTCTTCGTACTAAAAATGAATGAATGTACAGACCATGGGGAAGGGCTACAAATCCTCCACTATGAAGTAGGGCAGAAATACGAGCCTCACTATGACTACTTCATGGATGACTACAATACCAAGAATGGGGGCCAACGCATAGCTACTGTCCTTATGTACCTGTAAGTGAGATGGTACCCTTCACTGTTATGCTTTTATCTTTATGTCTGAAACATTATTCATGGGGCTACTTTATGCTTAAAATCTTTTACTACAATTTGTTCATAAAAATGCAATAGTTTGCTAAGATTCAGTTCCCAACCATCCTTGCGCACAGGTCAGATGTTGAAGAAGGTGGTGAGACAGTTTTCCCTAATGCAAAAGGGAACTATAGTGCAGTCCCATGGTGGAATGAATTATCAGAATGTGGGCAGAAAGGACTTTCAGTTAAACCTAAGATGGGTGATGCATTACTTTTCTGGAGCATGAATCCTGATGCTAGTCTGGACCCTTCGAGTTTGCATGGTTAGTCTAATCACTGAGATTTTTTACCCATCTAAATACAACGATTTCTTTCTTCTTTCTATGAAAGCGAATAACTAACTGAGCGCGCGTAGCCAGAGAATATGTCAGTTATCCAGGAAGAGATGTTAGTTAATGGTGTTTCCATTTTGGGTTGTCCTCTTCAGGTGGCTGTGCCGTGATTAAAGGTAACAAGTGGTCATCTACGAAGTGGATGCGAGTGAACGAGTATAAGGTTTGAAGTGCAGTGATAAAGGTAAGACTAAGACCTTACTTGTAGTGCCATTTCATGTATGGGAGATGTGTAAACATAGGTATAACTTGGGCTGTTCTGTGGCAGGGAAAATGTAAAATGATGTGTTGTTGTCATTCGGCTTGAAGGTCGATAGGATGCACCAACCCTTTGAAGTGAACCTGTAATGTTTACGCAGCTGAGTTGTCGACTATCATACCATAACCCACGACTTGGACTCCCTTGTGGCCGTGGGCAGTTGAAAATAGTTTTGATTAGATTCTTTTTTGTTTTGTTTTGTTTTGTTTACTTACTGTAAAAGCAGAAACATATTGGAGTATTTGTTACTTGCGGGTAGAGTGCAGTATTCCATAATTTTGGAACAGCATTGCTTCTTCGTTTCATCTACATTCAAGTAAAAAAAAAAAGCTTTTCCTCAATGTGCTTCCATTTCTCTTCAATATGTTTGGCTGATTACTGATGCAGTGACAAAATGTTCCTTACCTACGTTTGTCCCCTGTGCCAAATTAACAAATTAAGTAATCATTTGGGCATTTGGGTTGACTCAAAAAAGGACATGGGAATTGGGATGCAATTCTAGAAGGATCAGTTATCTCCAATTTAAATGATTTCGTAATCATTGGGTTGACAATAGATTAGATGCTAAATTCCATAATTTTTTATTCCAACAAAGGGTCAAGTCCAATTTATATGCAAACACTAAACCATCGAATTAGCTACCACACTCAGACTATTGAAATTTGTAACCTATGAACAAGTTGAACTCTATAGGCAAATTGTGTTGCCCATTATGTGGTCCGACACACGCTAAGCTACCTTCCAAGTCGAAGATTGGTAAACCTCACGACTTGGGTTAACATTCTTTCTTGAATGTATGGCTATCTCAAGTTCTCTCTCGGTAGCTATCTTAGACAAAAGAAAGAAAAAAAACAATGAAAAAATAAAAACTTGAGAGTCAACCTAACATTAAGGAAAAGTTGCAGGTACCAAACTGGTGAACCCAAATAATGGAGGATTGGGTTGAAAAAAGTATACTGGTGAGCTGGGGACCAGAAATAACATATAGCATAGTTTTTGCAGCGACCATGTGTTAGTGTGTCACAGTCAGCTGAAGAAGTAACAGAGGATGAAACAGCCAGCTTTGCATTTGCAGCGTAGAAACTAGATGTGTAACGTTATCCCTTACTCCAAATGTAACAGTATAGCAACATTTCACATTCAAATAAAGGGCACTGTCCCCGTCCAGATTTATAAAAATATGGAAAAATTCTCATTTAACACCAAAGCGTCAATCAACAACACAAATGTGATATTTATCCCAGTTCATAGCTCTGGTTATTTATTTCATTAAGAAACATCTGGGGGGCTCACTTGAACATCATGTATCCAAGTTCTTTAAAAGAGAATGTTGGCAAAGGTACCCCTCGCCATCATCACATTTCTGTTCCCCCCTCTCTGTCTCCCTGTGCTCACTTGCCTCCATAACAGATGCAGAGGAAGTACCTTAGCCATCGAATCTCCGCCGTAACCATCCATCATCACGATTCCTTCACTGGTTCGACCCAATCAAGTTTCTTATCACGTACTGCAGAATGCCTCCGTGATTGAAATACTCCAGTTCCACCTGCCACCCACCATATATATATTATATACAGAGACAGAGAGAGATTCAACCTCCTCTTTAGTCATTATGCACAAGATTGCCTTTGTGAGCATTTGATGGGGGATGTTAGATGTTTCAATTACCTCGGTATCAAAGCGCAATGTGCAAGTGAATGACTTGCCATTATCTGTTGTCACCTCCACATCTTGACCAGGTCTGATTTCACTTATGCTGCTTGGTAGATCGATTGTGAAACGTTCGTGACCTGTCAACCCAAGTGTATCTGCATCTTCTCCAGTCTTGAAACACATCGGGATGATTCCCATCCCCACCAAGTTACTTCGGTGAATTCTCTCAAAGCTCTTTGAAATTACAGCTTTTACACCCTGGACAACGAATTCCGGATCAATGATCATGCAAGTCTGAACAAACTCCATAGTTTTTTGAAACAACTGAGAAGGAAAAAGTGTGGGGGAACGTACCAGAAGCATCGGACCCTTGGCAGCCCAATCACGAGAACTTCCACTTCCATACTCTGCACCAGCCAAAATGATAGTGTCATGCCCTTCATTCTTGTACTTCTGTTATCACGAGAGTCACATACAACAGTGTTATTATCTCCCAACAAGCACGAATTTGGGAAAAAAGTAAGGATGTGACATTACCATGGCAGCATCAAAGACAGACAGCTTCTCTCCCGAGGGAATATGGATCGTCTTGGGACCAACTTCTCCGCCCAGAAATTTGTTCACGATGCGAATGTTGGCAAAGGTACCCCTTGCCATTATCTCATCATTTCCACGTCGACTTCCATAAGAATTGAAATCCCTTCTATCGACCCCACGTTCCATAAGGTACTTAGCTGCCGGACTGTCTCTGTGAATGCTACCAGCAGGTGAGATATGATCGGTTGTGATACTGTCTCCAAAGTTGAGGAGGCAATATGCATCTTTCACGCCGTGTGCTCCTGGAGGAGACATGGTCATGTCCTTGAAGTAAGGTGGCTCATGTATGTATGTTGATGTTGGTTCCCATTCATAGAGACTCTTTTCAGCCACTGATAGTTCGTTCCACATTGGGTTCCCTTTGGTGATTGCTTCGTAAGTAGCCTTGAACATATCGGGCAACACATTTGATTGTACAACCTGTAGACACACCCAAGAGTAAATGAAAACCGGACATCGAAGCAAGGGCCAATAGGCACAAGATAGGAATGACTCACCTCAGCAACTTCTTCTGTGGATGGCCAAACATCCCTGAAAAATATCTCTTTCCCATCTTTTCCTACCCCAAGTGGTTCCGTTTCAAAGTCGATATCAACCTGCAGGATAATTGTATCAAATGAATTATCGATGCCCAATCTCCGTGGCAAGTAAATGAGCAGAAAACAAATGAACATTAAGGAAAAAAGAAAAAAGGAAGTTGTCTAGATGACTTACTGTTCCAGCAAGGGCATATGCAACCACAAGTGGAGGGGAAGCTAAATAATTGGCTCTTGTCAATGGATGTACACGACCCTCGAAATTCCTGTTACCGGACAATACAGCGGAAGCCACCAAATCTGGAAATACAGAACCAATGTTTTGATAAATGGAGAACCTTAACAGACATCAGGGTGGAGCTTTCTATGAATGAAGAACGCAAGCTTTACCATTTTCTGTAATAGCTGCTGCTACTGCTTCATGAATATCTCCTGAATTTCCAATGCAAGTAGTGCATCCGTACCCAACGATATTGAATCCTAGCTGGTTCAAGTACTTCTGCAAGCCACTGTAAAGATACAGAGCAACTAAGAAAGTGATTCTGATTGTATCATAAAGCTGCACAGCAGTTGCAAGATTTACCTCTTCTGTAGGTATTTAGTGACGACACCAGAACCTGGAGCAAGACTAGTCTTAATCCATGGTTTGACCTGATAAGAAGACGCGATTTCAGAATAATCCCTGATTAAAAAGATGATCCTAAGAGCCATAGGAAAAGTGGAAGTTCTAGGAACTGTTGATACATCTTGACAAATACAATATTGCACTACAAATCAGTTCTGATAGAACAAACTGGGAACAATTCAAAATAACAGGAGCCTCTTTAGGGTTAGTAATTACAATATGCTGCGACAATACTACAGGAGCCTCTTTCTTGTTCAAACATATAGATCAGTTTTACTAAAACAATACTTAGCAGACACTAGTCACCCTTTGACATGTAAAGTAAGTACAATAACTGACAAGCTAACCTCCAAGCCTAGCTCGCAAGCTTTCTTCGCAACCAATGCAGCTCCAAGCATCACACTGGGATTCGAGGTATTGGTGCAACTTGTAATAGCTGCTATGACAACATCACCGTGTCTAAGTTCGGCGCGAGTCCCAAGGAAATCAAATTCCACAACCTTACTTTGTGCTTCCTTTGGCACAGCAAAACCCTGTATCAAAGAAGATAAAACCCGTGTGTCATTAAAAGAGATAATAGGATGCTATGAGATGGGATTGGATGGGGTGACAATATGCAGTACATAGCTTGTCTTGTAGACTAAAGCACAAATAAATCTCACCTTAAATCCCACCCTACTATCCAAGCATGAATGCCAATCTGATTTCATTTCTTTTATCGGAACGCGGTCATGTGGCCTACAAAGCATTTCATTCTCAGCGGTGGACAGTAAAGACAGATCGGAAAAGGAGACTTCAATGCTTAAAAGAAAAACAAAAACAGAAACCATACTGATTCGTATCCTTTACCTTTTAGGTCCTGATACACAGGGTTCCACTTCCTCAAGCTGCAACTCCAGATAAGAGGAATAAACTCTCTCCAGTTGTGGCTGAATGCAAGAAACAATATCTAGGTGTGAGGGTTTTACTTTCATTCACGATATCATGCGTAAGGAGGATGACAAAATAAAAAGAATTAGCTGCAAATTGCATGAATACCTCACTGTAGTCCACAAACATTTTGTTTGCCCTCAAGTATGATTCTATCATAGAAACCTGCATTATTGCCTCTATGAATCAGCAAGTGCTCACAGGGTACAGAGTAAAAGTAAACATCTTCCGAACTCACAGAATCATCACTTCTTCCGGTCAGCCTCAGGTATTGTAGTGTGACATGATCCACGGGAAAGAAGCCCATGGTAGCACCATACTCGGGAGACATGTTCGCAATAGTGGCACGATCGGCTAATGACAATTCACTCATTCCCTCACCTATGGAACAGGGAAAAGTCAACACAAAATATGAGACAGGGAAGCAGAGCAGCCATTTTGACCTAACAAAAATCATAGTAAAAAGACCAGCACAATAGCCTAAACAGCTGTACCATAAAACTCCACAAACTTGCCAACCACCCCGTGCTTCCGTAGCATCTGAGTTACTGTCAAAACCAAGTCAGTAGCTGTGACACCATTTCTCAGCTTTCCTGACAACTTGAATCCGACAACACCAGGGAGGACCATGCTCATTGGCTACAAGCAGGAAAAATTGCTACCGGGTCAGACTCAACGAATTGAAGCAAGACATGAATAAAATCAGATTAGTAGAAGTATACTGCAGACTAAAGAGGTAGCATCAGACAAGAATGATTTACCTGGCCAAGCATTGTAGCCTCTGCTTCAATTCCACCAACTCCCCAACCAGCAACACCCAGACCATCAATCATTGTTGTGTGTGAATCTGTTCCAACAACGCTATCAGGGTAAAGCAAGCCTTTCGTGTTGAACACAACTCTCCCAAGGTATTCCAAGTTGACCTGAAATCACAAAGCCAAAGCAAAATTTATAAACAACGCATCAGTATAAAGGACAACAAGAATAAAGAAATGTTCTATGAACCACAACAAGTTGAGAATCATTGAAGCAACAATATATTAACTGTGTTCATGTTGAACTATAAGAACTGATCAATTATGCACCCTGCACTATCAAGAAAAGACCGGAACTCCCTACCTGGTGGACTATACCAGATCCAGGAGGAACAACAAGCATGTTGTCAAATGCATTTGAACCCCACTTAAGAAAAGCAAATCTTTCTTTGTTTCTTTGGAACTCAAGTTCCATATTTGACTGCACTGCATTTTCTGACCTTGCCACATCCACCTGAACTGAGTGATCAATGACAAGATCAACGGGAACCTGGCACAAATTTCAATAATTAACCCTTTATGAGAATACGAAGTGCATCAATCTCAACCAAACCACAATAGATTGTGAAAGAAAGCAACTGCCTATAACGATGCAAATCAAACCACAAATGGCACATAGTAATATGACATTGATCTCACCAATGGGTTAATTTTGTTAGAATCGCCTCCCAGATTGTTCATGGCATCACGCATACATGCAAGATCAACAACAGCAGGAACACCAGTAAAATCCTGAACACAAAATCAAAACTTTATCATCAAACGATCAAGAAAGCAAAAATGTTGAAGAAAAAAATATCAGGCAGAAGCAGAAGCTAGTCACCTGTAGGAGCACTCTAGCAGGCTTGAATGGTATTTCAACAAGTTTAGGAGCACTGTTCTCCCAGTCAATGATCTTCTCCACGTCCTTACTCTTAACCTGGAACTCATCGCAGTTTCGAATGGCTGATTCCAGAAGGATCCTAATTGAATAGGGTAGCTTCTCTGCAGCATAACACAAACAGTCACCCACCAGCCTCACAGTCTTAAAAAGATCAAATATTCCATAACAAAATCTCCCAAAGTTCCAACGTGTATCAAACATGAAAAAAAGGCGTTTTGAAACAAACTGTTAAATCAAGAATATCCTCCCCGCCACCACCAACACCAGATTAAAGCTTACTAATAAAAGTGCAGCATCTTTCCCAGAAATGGATCCTTGAACCTTTTATGCAAAAGGGTCAATAAGAAAGTACTAGTGGCGGAGTTCAGATTCCACATAAAGTTCCAAACTTTTTTAAGAGGATCCTCACTAAATCCCGATCCTCTGTGTACCAGAACTAAAAATCACAAACTAATAGAGACAGTAAAGACATAACTAACCGACTCTGGGATCATCGAGAGCCGGCAAGCTGTAGTACTGCCCGAATTCACCACCACCGGGCTTCTCGAGTGTCTTGAGGATGCGATTGAAAGGGTTTTCGCTCACTGGGAAAGAAAAAAAAAAGGGAAAAGAAGCGATCAGTCAAATGAATCAAACAACCAAACCAGGGAAACAAACGATCGCAATTGAAGAACCATATGAGAGGAAAGAGTATGTAGTCATCGAGAAGCTATACCCATGTTGAGAAAATTAAAGAGATGCAGAGAGCTCAGATCCGAGACCAAGGAGATGGGCAAGTCTGAGGATGGTTTGGTAGGTGAGCGTGTGGGCAGCGTTCTAATTTCTCTGGCAGCTCCCCTTTTTGTATTCCTTTTTATAGATTATTCAATTGTTTGATTGGTCTTATATATTTGACATCTTTTCGAAGGTATCAATGGTTTAAATGGGGGATTGTGTTCTTGAGATATTACGTTTTGATTTTGGACCGGTTGTGATATTCCTTCCCAATGCAATAAAGTTCACACCTTTATCCGTGGAAATGAAACCATATAAGGTTTGATATGAGATGTGTTGAATATTAGGAGAGGGTAATATGAAAATGTTTGCTCTAAAGTTGAGCTTTATGGGGATGTGTTTATAATTGATGACTGCATTCGCCCTAACGAGTTTAGAAATTTCTCCGAGGAGGCCAAAGCACTCACAGGACCAACGGTGCTTAGTATAAGCAATTGCATTGATAAGAGTATGACAACCAGACTTAATGATAATTGGCATCCTGAAAGAGATAGTAAGATGAGTGACTTCATAAAGAGTGCGAGCTTCAACAACCACAACAAAAGAGTAAAAGAGGGCCTCAACCCTCTCCCATCGATAATTTGTCTGTTGGAGTCGAAGAGAATAACTCTGAACGCGCCACCTTCTAGGAGTCGTGTAAAAATGACCCATCACAGTGTATCGTATAGGATTGGATACTTGGCGGTGGACAAATGTCTCGATGGGGATGAACAAGTTTGGTTATAGGCGTCGTAGGGGAGCGAAAGGCGTTAGTGAGGCTCCCGTCCGTCCGAAAGGTCCAAGGAGATTGCATGCATTTCCAGTATAAGTGTTACCTCATGATTAAAATGTGGAAATGAAATTGTGTTGAGACCTATCGACGGGTAGGGGTGTCTCAAGGATCCTACGAGATGCGCCAGGGGGATGATTTCCAGCGAGAGGAAGTGCGTCTCACACCCTCCATAGATGAGAGGGTAGCGCACGCGGGGGGGGGGGGGGGGGGGGGGGGGTCCTAATTGGACTCCTCGTGTCGTGGCTCCTAATTGGAAATCACCTAGTCTTAAATTGATGAACGTGAATATGTGTGTGTGTTGTGTAATGTATGGTTACGTGGATGAATGATATTGTTGATCAGTGGTGTTGGTTCATGGTTAATATGGCATGATAGTAATGATGATGTTTGGGGCGATGCATGATCAGGTATTGGTAGAGGGCTACATGTTTGATCACATAGTACTATTGAAGTAGGATGTTCAAATGAACTAGTCGTAGGTATGGTAACCACTGTTGTATTACAGTGTGGGACTCTGAGATGCTCCATAAGTAGTTTCAACGCATAGGTAAGCTTTGTGGGTTCACTAAGTTTCATTAGGAAACTGATCCCCCTAGTCTCTTGTTTCAATTAGAGTAGTTGGTGAGCTGAGTTGGATCAACAGTCGAAGGACGGTGACCGAGGATGTTGTTTTATACATTTATTTTCAGTTGACAGTTTTGAGAATTGTAATGGGATGGATTATGATGTATTTTGGTATTTGGAGGATTTGGTTTGACCGATTGTGGTATGTTATAACTTGATCTCGAGATAACTTTTAGATATTCAGTTTATTTAGAATTTTTGGTTTATTTCATTTGTTGGTTTGTTTTGTTAAATTGATCGATTCGTTAGTAATTACCCATTTATAGTTCAATCGTGGGTTCGGCCATGGAAACCAGAGATAGGTGTTACAAAGGCTCATGATGTAAGTTGGGATAGCTTGTAAGATGGCTTTAATGAGCTTTTCTTTTTCTGCGTAGGATAAAAGCTTGCTTTTCAATGATTGAGCTTGCTAGGTATGGGAATTGGGCTGGGTCGGGCTAAGCCTGGCCCGGTCAAATCGGGATTCGGGCCATCCAATGGCCTTATGTCTGAACCCGAGCCCGACTCGATATTTATATCTAGGTAGCCCGAAACCCGAATGGTCGGGTTTGGGCTGTACGAAAATTGCCCGAACTAAGACAGCACCAAAACTAGTATGTGATATTTACATTTTACAAGCCCAACCCAATTATTTAACCCCTGAGTAGCTGAGTGACACACCCACTAGCCCACAGGACCCAAACCCGGCACCCCAATTGTTTCTCATCATCGTGACATCGTACATCGAGTGAGTTTGCTCTGTGAGTGAGAAAACCTAATTCTATTCACTACCACACCACCACTATCCACTACACCGCAACACACACAAGTCCTCTCCTCCAAAACTCTTTCTCGTCGTTCGCAACTCCGACCCTCTATTGGGACGTCTATGTCATGACTAGGGACTGAAATGTCATAGAGTAATAGTATAGTGACTAAAGTGCAAATAGAAAATAGGAGTAAGGCTATAAAAGCCATGATGTTTCAATGTTTCAGAATCAATTAATGAACAATGTTAAACCCTATTTCTCCCAAATGAAGGCTTCTGCCTCTTCTTCTATACTTCTCCCCTTTCTTCTTCTCAACTTCACCTCAATTCTTTCTCTCCTCTAACTCTCTTTCACCTTTAAGGCTTATCCTTACTTGCCGGAGAATAGCTCAACTGGTCCAGTCACGACAAGTGGTATCAGAGCGGTACTTCGACACCCATGGAGCAGCTTCTTATCTCGCAACAGAAGCTAGTCATTTCCACCGATTCCATTGACTTGTCACCTTCTTCATTTTCATTGCCGATCTTTTCTGGTGGTGATGGAATGTCGTGGCTTCGTCAATGTGTTCGTCAATTTCGTCTTTACGATGTTCCGGAGAACAACCAGGTGTACAGAGCATGGATGGCTCTGACTGGAGAAGCTCTCAACTGGTTCAACCAATGGCAAAAGAGACGTGATTCTCTGCTTTGGATTGACTTTTGCGTTGCTGTCTTGAATCGTTTTCCACGTCCCTCCTCCTCTGCTGCATCAATGACACTTTTCGCATCAGCTTGCGCCAGCTCCAAGGGTGCTTCTTCCATTTCTCTTGGTCCATCGTCTGGAATGGTAAGCAGCACGGAGGAATAATCTAAGAAAGCAACAACAACAGAGGAGAAGGAGTTAGGAGATGAATCTGATTTGGAAGAACCAGACCGAAGTTTGGAGTCTGCCCACAAGGTGTTTGAAGAAAGTCCCCTTCTCCATTTGAACTTTCTACCATTCTCAGGTACATCTCCTTTTGTTATGGGTCTCGAGGAGGAGCCTTGGGGGCTTGTCAACATTGTGCCTCCTTTCCAAATGCTCAATGAGCGAATAGATTTCATTTGTCCTCCGTTAGCAATCAACAACGACCTCTGTTGGCTGAGATTTTTCAGCAGCTGCCTAATGGGGAAGGAACCCATAGCTCAGGTCATTTCTTCTATAACTGAACATTTTGGACTTCATTTCCAGCATTTGAATATTACCCTGGATCCATTGGAAAACTTGAAATTATTATTCATAAGGTTGGATGGTGAGTTTCTGATTGAATTGTTTGGACGGGATGTGAAGAAATGGAAGGTGGTTAGCAAGTATGGATTGAACTCTGGTCATGTTTGTTATTGCGGGAAGGTTGTTTGTTGTGGTCATGATGGTTCTCAGGGGAGAGGAGACTGTATCTGCTATAAAGGAGCAGATAACGAAATGAATTATGATCACCGTGTATTCAATGGAAGTCCTAAGATTATTGATGAGCTTAATTGGAGCTATTTGCTCACTTTTGTTGATCTATTGGATGGGAAGTTAAGCATTTTTAGATATCATTTCTACCTCCACTGCTGCTGTTTTATTACAACTTTGGATTGCAGACATCACACTTTCCAACTCTATGGTCATCCTAGAGTTTGTATAAGGAGGGGAATTGATCATGGCTTTAAGGAACCATATAAGGATTCGGGTGTCATAGTTAGTTGGGTGTTCAAGGTTAAGAATAGAGAGGTTAGATTTATGCTCACAAGTGAAAGTGCAGCTCAAGAGGTGCTGAATGTTTACAAAATGGCAGTAATGTGGCTTTGGGATTCAAGTGAATGCTGCAACTGTTTTATTGGGGCTAACACATTTCAATTGCTAATTTTTGGGTTGAAAGGAACTCTGGGTGACTACCTTTTGGTTATGGTTCAGCAGCTTGAAGACAAATTGGCTCTCAAAAGGAAGGGAAATGGTAGCGAATGGGCAGTAATACTAGATATGGAAAAGGATGAAAGGATGATCAATGATATTACTGAACTTTTGAAAGTGATATCTATGGATGCTCATATTTGTGTGCCTCTTCATTTGATATGAATCATGATTATCCTAACATTTCCCTCATGGCCCAATGAGCTAGGGAACGCGACTGACACTAATTTAAAGAAGCTAAAGGTGGAGTTGTGGCAGTGGGTAATCGATTCCCTGGGTGTAACTTGGCTTGGAGTGTTGGTGCCAAGAACATGTGAAGCTATTCCGACTTCAAAGGATTACACAATATTTTTTAGGCGTTTGGGTTTTAGAGAGTGTGGCTTACAGACCTCTTCATGTGAAGTCCAGCAGTTTGGGTTTGCATTTGGTTTCAAGGGTGGTGGAGCTTTGCTCAAGGATTTAAGTAAGTGGAGATGCATTTGTATTGATATTGAACCTTCCTCTATGGTTGATAAGTTTGCGCAGGAGCTGCAGTGGAAGCTGGTTGGTGAATTGTCAGACAATCATTTTGAGGAGCTAAGGTTTTATCAATGGATTGGCTGTTATGATGTTGTTTTCCATGGGGGAGATGATCTTCCAAATTACAAAGAGCCATTTAAGGACTTGGAGCTTGCAGGCCAGATGTGTACTAGGATCCTTGGCTCATGTAATGTTGCTGATTTGAGGGAAAATATTGATGTTGCTGTCAACTTTACTGCAATTACTATTGCTGGTTTGAAGCAGAATGTGTCATTTTGGATGCATTTTCTGAATCTGCAATCTGTTAAGAAGTTGCAGTTATGGGTGTTTGGTAGAGTTTATGCAGTACTTGTCAAGGATGAACCCCTCCTCCGATCCAAGCAGCTTCTGCAGTGCTTAACTCCACTGATTCAGCAACTTGATGTTGTTGAAATGCGCCAGCTCACTGCAGAGATGTTGATTGCTGCAAATCGTCCACCTATGTAGTTTGAGTTTTCTTCTGTACTCCATGAAGCAATTCTCTGCCTTGCTAATCGGCTTGAGGACAAGCCGCATTCTAAGGGAAAGGGAGGGGATAGGAGGAGAAGAGAAGATAGATACAAGACGGTTGATCATTTTGTGAGTTATGAAGGCTTGAGGACATGAAGACTTGAGGACATGAAGACAAACAATAGAGATAACAAATTTTTGAGCTTATTTTTGCTTTAGTGTGGCAATCTCTGTATCAGACTTGAGGACAAGTTTGTTCTTAAGGGAAATGGATTGTCATGACTAGGGACTGAAATGTCATAGAGTAATAGTATAGTGACTAAAGTGCAAATAGAAAATAGAAGTAAGGCTATAAAAGACATGATGTTTCAATGTTTCAGAATCAATTAATGAACAATGTTAAACCCTATTTCTCCCAAATGAAGGCTTCTGCCTCTTCTTCTATACTTCTCCCCTTTCTTCTTCTCAACTTCACCTCAATTCTTTCTCTCCTCTAACTCTCTTTCGCCTTTAAGGCTTATCCTTACTTGCCGGAAAATAGCTCAACTGGTCCAGTCACGACAGTCTATTCCTCCACTCCGCCATCGGTTTTTGGTCCGTTCCATTCTGGCGTTCCAACCCTTCCTTCGTCCGTATCCTCCGACTTTCAAACCAGTAGGAGGCTCCAAGTTGTTCACGTTCCAGCTTCAATAGGTGATTTCAATTTCAAACCAGTAGGAGGCTCCAAGTTCACGTTTCAGCTCCAGTAGCTAGGAGGTGTGCTTCCCTATTTAAAGTTAAACCTTTTCAGTTTGCTTTTCAAACTCTCAAAGACTCAAACCTTTGTACGTAAAGCAAGACTAAAGTGGCTTAGCCAAATTATAAAGAGTTGAATACTCTCCGAGTAATTGCCAAGTAAGTGGCATTCTCCTCACTACTCTAATTATATAATAGATGTTGAATAGAATAGGGGTAGTTTGGTATAGGGGATTGAGAATCAGGGGAAATATGAAATAAGAGAATGGTGGAAAAGTGTTTGTTAAAAGTTGGAGAATGTTAAATTAACCTCCTACTGGTTTGAAAGTCTTTGATACAGATGGTGGGCTCCGAGTTTGTTATCTGGATGTGCTGCATCGACTTTGCCTATCTGTGAGACTTGTGGGAAGCCGCATTATGAGGGTTTCGTATGCTGAGGAAAAATACGATTTGTATCTCTTGTGGTCACTAAAGCCACATGAGTACCTATTTCTTGTCAAAGGGAGGAGCACCAACTCATTTTGTGGGTTCGGTGTAAGGGCTTAGGGATCCATTTGAGAGTCATGAAGGTAGAGGAGGAAGCAGCTATGGGCGTGGTACTTTAGAAGGTGGCATAGGTATTGGGGCTAATGTTACACCTATGGGAAGTGGCTAGAATCAAGTAAGGTTGTATGCCCTTACCAAATGGGCAACAAAGGAGGCAAATGACGTGGTGACTGGTATGATTTATCACTACAAAATGGGGAATTGTGACAGTTTTTTAACAATATTGGCGGTTATAACCTCCACTATTGTCAACACTGTGGCGGTTATACAATCACCATATTGAAAGTCGCAAATGCCACAATGAACATTTATTGGCGGTCAGCAACTGTCAGTATTTAATAATATTGGCGGTTATAACCATCACACTATGAACATAAATTGTGGAGGTTATAACCGCCAATGTCGTAACAATTATGGAGGTTATAACCACCACAATTGGCGTTCATAATCACAAAAATATTGGATGAAAACGTGATCGTCGATGATCACTTTTCCATCAGATCATCGATTTCCTAGCTTCAGTTCTGATTAACCGGTTAGAATTTAAATTCTTAGTTTCGTACCTCATTGGTTAAAAACTTGGTGGAATTAATTCGAATTAATTTATTAAGCCGATTTAATTTACCCTAAGTGCCTAAAGTAGGACTTTACGGATTTATTAACTTCGAGTTAACCGTCAGGTCGAGATCGTGAACCAATTGATCCGACCGAAATTAGAAGGAAGGAAAGAGGGTAGCACCTAACGAGGCCATCATTGATTTTCTCCCAATCCGTGAATAGACCAGCAACCGACTTTGGGCTAAATGAAGGAAAGAGAATCTACAACACCATCAAAACTTCACAAAATTTGGCTAAGTTAAACTCACTTACACCTCCATTAAATAAACCCAAAAACACAACCCCCAAACCAAACTTCATCTCATTTCCATTTCCTCAAATCCAACCCTCTTCTATAAAAATAGAAATAAATAAATAATACGCTCTGAAGCGATTACGTTTCTTCCTCCCGATTCTTCCCCGATTTTTCTTTCCTTGTCATTTTTTCCGCCTTCTTTGTCATTCTCGAGCACTTCTACCCAGATTTCCCTTTCCCACAATTAATTATCAGTGTCCAAGTCACTAAATGGTAGTACATTAATCCGTAGGTCATTGCCGAATCAGTTTGGTTTCCAACCGACTGGTGGTTATGCTCTTCACTGCAATCCCTTGCAGGTTTATCCTTCATTGGATTAATCCCTCTTTTGGGAAGTTACTCCCAACAATAATGGAGTGTATGTCCTGTTATTTAAATTTTAAATACAGTGTACATTTGAGGAAACTTGGAAAACGTCATTTATATTGCAGAGAGGAATAGAGGAATAACTCTTTGCATCACAAGGTGGCCCAATTATTCTTGCCCAGGTTGAGACCGATTATGGAAATGTTCAGTCATCGTACGAGGAAACAGGGGATTTGCATGCTCAACGGGCTGCAAACACTGTTGTCAGTTTGAACACAAATGTTACATGGGTGATGTGTGCACAAGATGATGCTCCTGGTCCAGTAATAAGCACATGCAACGGGTTCTACTGTGACTGTTTCATTCCAAATTCGCCTTCAAAGCCTAAAATGTGGTCTGAAAACTACAGTGGATGGTAACACCATCACATACTAGAGGAACTTCAACGGTAAATCCAGAAGCACTCACGGCTCTGTGGCGGTTACTACTCAGATTGACCGTCATTTTCTACATGAAATGGATGAACTGTCCATTCTACCCTAGACCCCTCCCCTCCTTCCCCTGCCCTTCCGCCTCCCTCTCATGCTAGCTCTCTCTGGTTCCCCCAGCCATCAACTGTTTAAAGTTCAACATTTGACGGAGCTACTTCAGCCCCTACGAGAGAGGCAGGGGCACTACAAGAAACTACCAGATTAGTCACAGTTTTTTGGCCATTTAGTCACGGTTTTAACCGTGACTAAAAAAATTAGTCACGGTTTGTGAAACCGTGATTATATTGACCCAATTTTGTCACGGTTTTCCAAGAAACCGTGACAAAGATGTTAGTCACGGTTTGCCCCAAAACCGTGACAAAGGTTAGTCACGGTTTGCCACAAAACCGTGACTAATCTTTGTCACGGTTTAATCGAAAACGTGACAAAGGTTAGTGATCAAATTGTAATTCTAGGACTGTCCAGTGACTCAATTTGTAATTTTGTCGAATTGTAGAACCAAACCCTCAATTCCTTTCATAATGCAAACTGATCCAAAAAGTTAGACAGTTAACAAAAAGCCCCAATTAAACTCTTTCCGTTATGCAAACTAGTCACTCCATTTTACATGGTTTCTAATAGGTCATTAATTTATTTATTGATTTCAAATAACAAAATTACAATTTTAATTAATTAAAAAATAAAAAAATACAAATTTTAATTACTAAGAAATAAAAAATGGTTCTTCAGCCATCGCCGTTGCCGTCCATTGCCGTCGTCAGCTCCGCCGTTGTCAGCGTCGTTGTCAGATCTGCCGTCGTCAGCACCGTCCGCAGCTCCGCCATTGTCAGCACCATCGTTAGATCCGCCATCGTCAGCACCGTCCTCCGCTCCACCGTCATCAGCGCCATCGTTCGGATCTGGATCTGGTTTGTCCATAGCGGTATGTCGTACGGCGGTGGCGGAGAAAGAAAGAGAAGGACTGCGGCGAGGAGGAGGACAACGGCGGTGGTGATTTGTTTTTTCGTTCGGCGGCGACGGAGAAAGAAAGAGAAGGACGGCGGCGATATTCTATCGTCCCCGTTCGGCGGCGGAATGATGATGAATAATGGTGGTTGAAGAAGAGAAGAAGATGATGTTTGGCAGGGGAATCGAGATGAAAAAGAAAGAGTGAAGAAGAAAGAGAGAAAGAGTGAAGAAGAAAAGAGAGAAAGAGTGAAGAAGAATGGTGATGGTTATCCGCGTGAGAGAATGGTGAGAATGGGATTGTCAGCGTGGCTTGGGTATTAACTTTGTCACGGTTTATTAATAAACCGTGACTACTTGGTCACGGTTTTTAATAAACCGTGACTAATTAGTCACGGTTTTTAATAAACCGTGACAAGTTTGTCACGGTTTCTTATAAACCGTGACTAATTAGTCACGGTTTATTAAAAACCGTGACCAAGTAGTCACAGTTTATTAAAAAACCGTGACAAATTGGTCACGGTTTTCAAAAACCTTGACTAATTAGTCACGGTTCACAAAACCGTGACTAATAATCCGTGACAAATCAACAATTTTCTTGTAGTGGGGGACTGGTCGTTTGAGATTCCGCAGCAGCCCTCCTCTTTGTAACAGGTATCTCTTACCTCAGTATTCATGATCCCCTTGTTATAGAATTACTTGCTTGTAGGGACGCATGTGCTTTGGTTTTCCAATTCAGGTGGCAGGACGTAGATATTGAAGGTGATGCCACCATGGTTCCGACTTTAGTGAATTCCCCGACCTTCCTCTCTTCCCAGGCGGTGCAATTGTTGCAGATATATGCTGGTTCATGAGGGCTTCTTCCTCCCTACATCTCCTGACGGTTCCCCGAACGGGGATGTGAAACTGTTTTCCAAGGAAATACGAGATCATGAAGGCTCAAGAGCTCGTGGTGGAATCATCATTCAAGAAGTCATCTGGTTATTGAATACTAGTCAAGGCTTCAAGCTGCGCTCGGTTCGCCGTTCAGCAATCAGAGCCGCCCATTCTGTGGCACGTTTGGCTCTTAGATATCTCCTAGGGGTGTTGTCGGTAGTCCTCACACCCTGGGTAGATTGTAGTTAATTACTGCTTACTATCTTGATTCTCCTCACAGAGCTATCTACGTAAAAAAAGGGGGGTCGGAGCGGGCCTGAAGCCCACATCGGGTTTAAGTCATGAGCGGGCCTGGGGCCTTGCTTCCAGCACTTCAGACAGAGCAGAAGGGTTGTTTACAACCTAGCAGTGAGATGGGAGACAATTTTTGTTCACGGAGGGAGAGGCGACTGAGGTTTGGGGCCAAACAAGAAGAATGAGGAAGGGAGGAGAAAAAAGGGAGATGGTTGGAGCCACCGACTGATGGGCTCTAACTGGAGCTAGGTTAAGGTCCACGGTCGGCGTTCCATGAGAGTAGGCCTCCGTGGCTGCGGTGTGAGTGTGAGAATCGGAGAAGGAGGCACGACTGCTTCGATTGTTTGAATCAGAGTATTGGCAGGGTTCGCTACATCGGAGGAAGGGATTTGAAGGCGGCGGTTGGATCCAGGCATAGGGACGGAGGAAGGAATGAAAGAGATGAGGCGGGCAACCGAACGACATGATTCCAAAAAAGTAGGAAGCTGGCGAAGGCCGCCGGGGCTCGCCGCCGAGAGGCGTTTAATAAGAGAAGAAGAATGACTGGGTTGGTAACCTAGGGAATTCTAATGACCGAAATGCAAAATGAGGAATTTAAGTGACCCCTTTTGTTCTATCATGAAACTAGATGGGCTGACATGGGACTTTGATCATATTGTTGAATTGGTCATTAACCTTCGTAACTGTGACAGAGGAGGACTTGGGCTCATTTTTTTAACTGTCAAAGTATCTAGACTCAAATGCTTAACGGATAAAGGTCAGGAGCTGCCATGGGAATTTGCAAAAAAAGTGCATATTAGTTACGGGAAGCTTTAGAGTTTTGCAAATCAGTAAACATGTCATAACTCTTTTGGTAGAGCTCCGTTCGATGAACCGTCAAAACCGCTGTAATCAGGATGACAAGGCGGACCATGTCGTATAGAATATAGAGGTGTCACGTCAGTTCAAAGGTGATAGTTTTATGGAATTGTCTTTCATTTGAGCATCTACATTATTGGTTAAGTGAGTCGGTTCATTATTGGTATTGACATCTTTGATATAGTAAATTATCGGTTATTGGTTTTGGTCTCGCGAGCTCGTTAAACGTTGAACTGAGTTCCAATCTATTTTTTTCGAACCAATCGCTAAGCTGTTCGCGAGCAGCTCAGTTCGTCATCCGCCCTAGAAATGAGTCCAATTAATTAGTTGATGAGTAATATAGTTAACATGAACCTAAGTTAATTACATCCTAGTATCCCAAAGGGTAAGACAAGGACATAAGTGAGGTGATGGAGTGGAAACTGTTTAAAACATTAATCAGCTGTTTTCTTATGCAATAAGGAATGTAAGCGATTAAAAGAGTTGATGGATTTATATATAAGCCATTAATAACTGAAAAGAAAGAATTGATAATGGATGGTTTCATTTATTTCCCTACACTACCACACTGCCCATTCCTCCAATCACTTAGCATGAAAAAGGGAAGTGGGGGCAACCAAGCAACAAATAATTCAATGCTAAGGCTTCAAATTTTTATCATTATTGTGGTTGATATCTGCCCTTTTGTTTCTTATGTCTCATAAGATAACAATTAGTTTTTCACCAAGTGATAATACTCAGTAGGGCGTTTCTTATGGGGTGATTCTTTCCTATGATTGTAGAAATTCAGGGACTGTTAAAATTAGTCTAATGAATCATTATGTTTGGACTCACTTGTTAATTATCATCTAATCTAATCAATCTTCCATAACTCTTCAATATATGGGGGTTGAATACTAGTGTGACCCATTTCTAGTACATGTGAATTAAATGTTAAACAATTGATTTTATTCTCAACTCATCTATCTCAACTCATAGAGGTATTCTATCACTAATCATATCACTAGTGATTCAAAACAAAACCAATTTAATCTCATGTGAGTTGCTATCTACGCACACAATCAAACAGAGATAGCTCTCATCACCACCTCACCTATATATAATAACAATGGTGAACGCGCTCTGGTACCCAAACATTAAAAATTCATATTTCTAAGAATTAAAAATTCAAATAACGAGTCCTATACTCATTACAATAAATCATGAGCACTAAAAAAATGAATAATGCTAACCCCTAATCACTAAATTCTTACCTTCAAATACAATATCATAAACTCAAATACTATCTCAAACTCTATTTTTTTTTACCACAAATCCAAATTAAAAAAACCATAAACCTAAAAAATAAACTCGAAACCCCTAACACTATACCCTACTCTCTTAACGCAAAACTAAAACCATCTAACTCTAAAATTCAAACACAAATATGACAAAATTTTAGTGCTAGAATACCAATAACTCACAAGTACTGAAATCTTTACCATATAACAATAATCATAGCATAGACAACCATTTTCTAAACTGCAACATAGTACATCAAACATAACAAATACATGAAAACCCCTCCCTAGATCCAATCCATATGCACAAACATCAAATGTAGGATTCCTAGATCCTGCTTTTAAATTGTGAAAAATAAATAAGAAGAATCCTTAATTTAGAATCAAATCGGTCCCCCCAAGATAAATCCATTTGCATAAACTGAATTGTGAGGTCGTTTGTTTTGTAGAATTGGATCGGAGAGAATTGAAATAGTTAGGGAATTAAAATAGTTAGAGATTGTTGAATTCTTGTCTATTTCATAATAGACCGTTTGGATGCGTGATTTTGTGAGAATGTTAAATTAAAAAATAAAAATAATTTAAATGAAAATAAATGAACCAACATGGAAAAGACCAAACTATCCTTGTCTCATCTATTCACATTTTCCAATTCTCTTCTCCTTCTTTGAGTTGGTTATATACTCAGATTGTTTGTAAATAAAAATAATAAACGAGGGTAATTATGGAAACACACACTCAAATCACTAGAGAAAGTCCCAAATCACTGCTATCAAGTAGAGATTTCAAAATGGGTTGAAATCTATAGATAGCCCACCCTAGAATTTAATTCTAGACAAATCTCTCTTATTTTTTTTTTGCAAAACAAACAGTCTATTTCATTGAATTCTGTACTCCCTAGATTTGGATCTCAATTCTAGGCAAATCACCGCTTAAATTCTACAAAACAAACAACCTGTGTGTGTTAATGGGTCTGGGTGGGTCTGGGTGGGTAACCGTATCATTTACTTCCAGAAGTCTAGAGCAGTAAAAGCCGGTAGCGAGATACTGTTACGGTTTTCTTATGAGTCAGAGGAGAGATATTATTTTATATTATTGAGAGTTGTAGGAGAGATATTTTCCAGTAGGCCATGCTCCACGGTATCATTTTCACAAATATTGTATATTTTCATTTTACCAATACGAAGAAAAATCCCACCATTTGGATTGGATCCACCTCTATACGTGTACCACTTGTACCTCGCCTTTTGAACAATTCATTTCTTATTTTACCAAGATATTTCCAAATAATAATGATAATGCTATATTGTATATTGAAATGTATACCAAATAGTCGGAATCCGAATTGGTATCCAGAAATTGGGTATCCCTCCACAATTTGATTGATTTGAGTGGGGATTATTCGTTAACTAGATAAAGTTGACGAGTATGGACAAACCCGATACCAAGTTAATGCGGGTAACAGGTGGAGATGGGTTAATTTGAAGATGTCTGCCCCATACCTAATCTGATTGAGTACCCGATATGAAATGACGTTATATTAGCCACAATATATCATCCATGTTTAACGAACTAGACCCAATTTCTCCTTCACCCACTCAGTTCCTCACTTCAACTCATCACTTCAACTCATCGACCGAGCAGTTTGTCGTTCCCTCTCATAACTCTAATGCTCTGAAAAATCATAGCTCTATCTTGAAAATATCTTTGCAATCCAAATGCATAGAGATTTGGGGGTTCACCCAAATGACGAGTTTACCCGATATTCATTACAGGTCAGAGATGGTTTAGATTTTATACCCGTTTAATCTCTTTTTTGATCAAGGAAAATTGATTTCATTAGATAAACGTTTAATCTATTTGGACAAGTATGAATAATACCCGTTTAATAAACAAGTAGGTAACAAATACGTGTATCCGAATCCGTGGATATCTATTACCAAGCCTATCTAGATCAAACTATAGAAACCAACCAACATAGATAGCAATGCGTTTATGCGATCAAGAATTTATCCCCACCCGGCAATTTCCTCTTTCCTGCGGGTTTGTTTAATTTAGACTTTCTCTGTTTTCTCTCTCTCTCTATCTTTTGATAATTCAACAAATTCAAAGCTCAAAAAGTCTTAACGGGGAGGCTCAGCAGCAGAGACAATTTCCAAGAGGAGGGATAGAGATAGAGATAGAGAGAGAGAGAGAGAGAGAGAGAGAGGTAAGATTAAAAGAAAAGAGGAAAGAAGAGAAGAAAGAAGAGAAGAAATCTTCATTTGGGAAAAAAAGCTTTAAATGCGAGTTGGTTGATGGGAGTCCTTCTTCCTTCTTCTTCTTTTTCTTCTCCTTCCTTCTCCTTCTTCTTATTCATCCTCTCTCTCTCTATCTATCTCTATAGCTCTCCCTTCCCTTAGCTCTTAAGTATCATCATAATCATCCCACCCATTAAACCCACCCCCCCCCCCCCTTCTTTCTCCTCCTTTCCTCTGAAACAAAACCCTCCCCTCCATTTCTTCTTATTCAGCTTTGCTTTCAATCGATCGATAAATTAACAGATACCCTCTTGTAGAAATGGAATTCTATCCATACCCACCTCGGTTTTCCGTGTCTTCCTTGCCCTGTTGTCGGAATTTCTTCGAAAAGGTTAAGGAAGCTTGCAACTTTGCTCTTTCTGCCGTCATTGGGAATGTCTTCTCTGCCATCCTCACCTTCTTCTTCGCATTAGGTCTGTTCTTGTTTCGTCCCTCTTTCTCGCTTTCTCTCCATTTTCCCCTTTGTTGCTAATTAATGATTTTGAGGGTTTAGATGGATGGCTACCTGCTCTGTTGAGTCGCAATTAAGCCTGATTCAATGTTGTGTTTGGACATTTCTTATACTTCTGGTTCTGGTTTTCAATTCCCTGGTTTCAGATGTTGTGTGATCATGGCAAATTAGACGCACAATTTCATTGCTCACTTGGGGTTTAATAATGTGAGAGGGAAAGGGGTTTCGTTTATTTTATTCTGACAGGAAATCGTGCCTTTGTTTGTTTGTTGGAGAGAATCTTGCTGGTACCATCCATGGAAAGCTTCATTTCTTAGGGAATTAACTTGTGTGGGTAGAGATTCTTTTGTTAACATTGGGAAGGAATGAGCTAATTTGGCCTACTATTGTTGCAGTGGGGACCTTGTTGGGAGCCATGACTGGAGCTTTGATAGGTCAAGAAACTGAGAGTGGATTCGTTAGAGGGGCAGCTGTTGGTGCCATATCTGGTGCTGTTTTCTCCATTGAGGTCTTTGAATCTTCTCTGGTCCTTTGGCAATCGGATGAGTCAGGGATTGGATGCATCTTGTACTTGGTAAGACTCTCATTTGGTGCTTCTTACTGGCTATAGTTTATCTACAACATCAAGCTTACCTACCTTCCTTTTTTCCAAATGGCAGATTGATGTTATAGCAAGTCTTCTCAGCGGGAGGCTCGTACGCGAGCGAATCGGTCCTGCCATGTTAAGTGCTGTGCAAAGTCAGGTAAGTTGTAACACATTGATTCATTGTCAATAAGATTTACATCATAGAAAGAGTTGCATCATGAATTCAGACGTGGTTATATCTCGTGTTCTGCTCAGATGGGTGCGGTCGAGACAAGCTTCGAGGACGTCCCAAACATATTCGACACCGGTAGCACGAAAGGACTCCCGGGGGATTCAGTAGAGAAGATACCCAAAATCAAGATCACAAACAAGAACAATGTGGATGCGTCTGGGGATAGAGTTTCTTGTTCAGTTTGTCTACAGGTAACTTTCTTTCCCCACTTCCTTTGTACATCTCTCAATCCCCTCCTATTCGATCAAAGTTATTGTCTTCCAAATATACACTACAAAGCATGACAGTTATGAGAATTGACTAGTCTAATTGTCATTTTCTCCCCTCCCCTGGAAATGTTACGTGCGTGCAGGACTTCCAGCTTGGAGAAAACAGTTAGAAGTTTACCTCAGTGCCACCACATGTTCCACCTTCCTTGCATAGACAAATGGCTCCTCCGGCACGCATCTTGTCCTCTTTGCAGAAGAGACCTGTAAATTTTTTTCTACCAGTCTAAACCCATCTCTCTCTCTCATCTGATTTACCACATCTTTTGTATGTTCATCATCATATTCAGATGAATCGAATCCCCTTGTGGGTGTGATCTAGATTAGGGTATATCTAAATTATGTATAAAAAGTTTTGAGATCATATTGAATAGTTCTGATCTTAAGGATTAACCAACAAGAGAGATTCTTTGTCAAGCTGTGATCTTTGTTTAATCATGAACCATCATTCATTTGTGGGGGGGCCATCATTAATACCTATAGCAGGAGGTTAGCTACTTAGCTTTTAGATATTTTTGTCAGTGAATGGGTTTCACTGTCACAGAAGTAATCTACGCCATCAAACACACACAGAGAGATCACATCCTTACCTAACAGTCATTTTGGAGTCCTTCCCAAGATTTCCCATATAGAGGTGTTGAGAGGAAAACCATTTCAGTAATTGTTGCTGTTAGTGGATCATAATCAGTGAGGAAGACAACAAGAAAACAAAGTTGCAACAGTGAAGGAACCAAATGCCCAGATCCCTATTACTTGAGACTAGCAGACGTGAACTGCAGGAGAGAATTTTTCAATGAAGCTAACCAACCCTAACCCATTGTGGTTATTTTCTTGCGAAAGAGATAACAAGTGTTGGTTGGAAAGTGCAGAGTTTTAGGTTACTGGTAGTTTTTGGTACTGTGTGTTGATGGATGGATGGGATCAAAGTTCAAAAAGACAGGTAGGCAGGAATCAGGATTGGGCCCGTACCAAAGAGAAGAAAAAGATATTCTACCGATTAAAAAAAAAACGAATTCCAACAATGTTGGTGCTAAAGAAAATATCTCGTAACACTATTGTATAATTTGGTATGAGAAAAGTTGGTTGTATTTGCGAAAAATTTATATGATACAGTTGAATTTGTCTATTTTAGAAATAGAATTATAAATTTTTTTTAAGCAAGATTTGTTGAATATTAATAATGCTCATGAATGATCCATGTTTTGGGCGTAATGTCCTCCACCACTGCAGAGAAGTATTTGACTATTTTCATGTTCAAGGTATCAAATAAACGGGAACTCGGATGCCTAAATGTCCTTATATTAGGACATCCTTTTTTACCGTTGGATAATGGTCTAGATCTGACGATGGGGAATAAAGCAGAGATAAAATTAGAAGTAGAGACTGGTATATATAATAAATAAATTAGTGTTTTCACCACAAACCCTAACATTCTAAACAACCTCCAAAAACAAATCCACATTTCTCCTCCACGTCGGCGGTTACGTTCTCCTTCATGTTGACGGTTCTCTTCCACGACGGCGGTTACGTTCTCCTTCACGTTGATGGTTCTCTTCCACGCTGGCGATTATCCTCCACGCCGGCGGCGCTCGACCACAACGCCTCTAGCCGCCGCTGCCGTCCCAAACCCCGCTCTCCTCACGGCCCATGACTGTCGCACACCAAGAAGTCATTGCAGCCAAGAGTTCCACACTCACCATTCATTGGATTGCTTCTAGCAAAGCACGCTCATAACACGTGTTTGCTTCTAACTACCTTTGTTTCGTGGGTATCTTGTACACAGTTTTTTTTACCATTCATGTTTTGTGTATTATCAGAAATACCAATCTGATATAGAAATTTTGATTGCCCCCGAATAAAACAACATGACACATTGTCTTGCACTACTCTTTTGTCTACCAAATATACATATCAAACAAAGTAATATAAACATTCTCCAACTTTTTACAAAGATTTTCTCTAAATTTTCTTAATTCTCATATGTCATCTAATTTTCATACTAAAAGAGTCATAATACATTTTTAGCTATATAAATCTCTAAAGACCCAAACTGGCCAATATCAAATATCAGCGTATTAAGGACACATAAAATACTCTTAAAAGAGTCTCGCCAATAAATGAATATGAGATTGTGAACACAGTACGATGACAATTGACGAATCAATCTCAATCTCAATCTCAATTCCAAAATAGAAAACAACATACATAATGATAACCTCTAATTTCAGAAAAAGTAGCCACCGGCAAAGTCATCCACAAAGTACAAGAGAAGAACATGGGGCTGAAACCTAGTTAAGAAAACTAAACACAAAGTTGGTTGGTTGTGGAAAAAAGTCTGATATGATAAATCAGTCGGTTTTTGTGAACAACCTTTGACCATTAGCCTTCCCCTTTTTCCCATATTGCAGCAAAAGAATATTCATGTGATCATCTCCTCCTTCTCACTCTTCACATGATCTCTTTGGTTTCACTTTTCTGTAACATTAATTTTGTCACAATTTTCTTAAAGTTCATTCATTCACTTCTGGCCATGAAATATAAATCAGTTCCTTTTTTTTTTTTTCTTTGCAAGAAAATGACCTCTTATTACTGAAAACAAATGTAATCATCTAAACCATGGAAGAGGTTATTGTAAGGGATGAATGAGTGAGCTGAATCACATGTCCAGTTTGAATTAATATTTGCCTAACATCAAACAGGTATTGCCCATTTTTGAAAGGGTTATTATTTCCAAAAAGCTCGAACTTTGGCTATTTATTTTAAAAAAGTGATATATTTTAAAAAAGTGATAAGTTTCAAAAACCCCAAATCTATTCCAAAGTTAACTCCGTCAGTCCCTCTTTGTAATTTTCTCGACGGAAGTGACCTAAGTGCTATTTTCCATGACATGTCGACTGACACGCGGAGCCACGTCAGCGGCTGACTCATTTCCGCATCTGCCAATTTACACTACAACAAAACCTGGCTACGGAGGTACACCGTATTTGCCTCTAAAAGTCATTTTTTTGCCTCTATAGAGTTTTAGAGGCAGATAGCTTAAGTGCCACCAACGCTCCTGTCGCTGAAGGTCTTTAGAGGCAAATACGGTGACACATGTTATCTGTCACTAATGGAAGAAATAGTGACATATATAATTGTTAGTAATTGCTACTTTAAACTATTATTCTGCCATTTAGAGGCACTTATTTTTGTTGCTGATAATTTTTTTAGAGACACATATATATGCTTTTAAAAAAAATTTATTCTTACGAGGATATTTTCCCTTACTGGTCTATCTCACTATTTACATACACCATTTTCTACTTTTTTGCTTTCTACGGGGTTTGAACCCGGGTGGTTAAAGGAAATGTGTTAAGTTCTTAGTTATTACCACTTGGTCCAATTTCCAATTTGCAGCAGCCACGTCACCGTAATCTCACCTTTTCACCCTTATCTTCTTCCTCTCCCCAGACCTTCGATTTTCACCTGCTTCCCCTTGGCTTATTGTTTTCTTTCGCTTCGGTTTCCAGAAGCCTAAGTCTTGCCTGATAGAGTGACAGAGTGAGAATCGTTCCTCTGCAGGTAAGCGAAACACATCATTCATCCTCTTTGATTAATCTTCTCTTGGGTCGGGTTTGCATTTACAGAAACCCTAAATCGTGCTTGAGAGAGTGAGAGAAGCATGTAGTGCATCGGTCGTAGGTCCCCTTCTTCCCCTTCGACATTTCTACCCTTATTTTTTCTTGTCTCATTTTCAGAAACTCTAAATCGAGCCCGAACGAGGGACTCGAGGTGCTATCAAAACCCTATGTTCGAAATCGGTCCCTTGACTCCATCTGGTTTGTTTTGTGAGATTTTTCGTCGTAGGTAAGTAGTGGTTGGTGGAGATCTAATTAAAGTTGGACTGTGCACCAGGTGTTAACGCAGTGATGGCGAGGTTTGTTCGAAAGCCCGTAGATTTTGACGAGTTCCAATATGATGATCATGATGTTCGTTGCCATTGCGGTCTGAAGGCTTCTCGTCGAATCTCACACACAGCAGCAAACCCCGGAAGGAAATTTTTCGGTTGTTGAAACTACAATCGAAGGTAACATTCGAATCTCATTAACAGAGGTCAAATTAGGTTGTCTTTGTTAATAGATCATGAATGTTGTTTTTGTAGGTTGAAAATGGTTGTGAGTATTTTGATTGGGTTGACGATAAAGTTGCTGCCTTGAATGACAAAATTGCACTTGTGAATGCCTTGAACGATCGAATCGCCCTTGTTAGTATTGTCCAACAACTAGAAAATAAGGTGGAGGAACTTAAGAGCGAGAATCACGATCTGCAATCGACACTTACTCAAGCTATGAGGAATCCGATCAGCTTATCGTCGAATGAAGAATGCAGCAGCTCCAACACGTGCGAGTACAACGTGCAATTTGAGATTGAGGCACTTAAGAAACGGGTGGCATTGCTGGAGAACGTAACTGGTGGCTAGCATGTACATAACCTTAGTGTCCTAAATGATACTCCAGCTGTCCCCCCAAACATGCAAAAGCATACATCCTATCTCCTCACACGAACTGAAAATTGTTATCCTGAGCTACGAGGTTGTGTATTAGGAGGTTGTGTGCCCGGTTATTGTGACTGGTTAAGCACGTCCGGATGCATCTCAACTTCTTCAAGTCTAACTCCAGCTCCACTTTGCAACAAGATAGCAAAGGTATTCATCCAACATGCAATAAACTCATTACCAATAAGCACACCCCATATTTCAATTTAATTACAGCGAAATATTGATTTCCTGTCTCCGAAGCGATATGAACACCGACGCCTCTCATGGCCTGCCTGACCTCACGCTCCATGACTGCTCGTGGGGTGTTTCTGTCAACAACAGCTGGCTGAACCCTCTTCTTACTGGACAACCCCTGCTATTATGATCGTGATGTTTGCAATGCTTACACCTAAGTTTTCTTCGTACTACAGGCTGTGGAAAGAGGAACGAAGAAGGCAGCAGTCATAGTGAATAGGGTTTATCAAACATCCTTATCTAATGACATGAAAAGGAACCTGCAAGCATACTTGCCTGATCGGTGTCTTCCTCCACTCGCGGTTCTTGTACTGGCCTCCGACGTGGTCGACCAATCGGTTTGGGTGGTGGTGGTTTAGGTAAAGTGTCAACCTCCTCGGCAGTCATCTTGCACCCCCTCACATTGTGGTCAGCTTGGCCACACCGGCCGCAGTGCATCACTGCCCCTGTCTTCTTCAGTATCCTTCCGACTCCATT
This sequence comes from Linum lewisii, assembly GCA_034768395.1. Taxonomy (NCBI): domain Eukaryota; kingdom Viridiplantae; phylum Streptophyta; class Magnoliopsida; order Malpighiales; family Linaceae; genus Linum; species Linum lewisii. The sequence goes on from CM068302.1 coordinate 55,275,642, forward strand.
ACGAGAAGGCCTCGTAGATACTTCCCCCGGTTCCTTTCTCCAATTTTTCTTCGGTCGTCCTGGCATGACCTTCAACATCTACCCAATCCTCTCGTCCAGGTAATGGTGGAATTCCCCTGCATATGCTTTCTTAGACACATCAACCGAATACCACTTATCCACATACCCTTTAATGTCGTATCTCATATAAGACATTGATGCGATCCCGTGTACACATGGTACTCCACTAAGTTGCCAATACCCGCACGTGCACGTTGCTTGACGTAAATCCACGACGAATCCTCTACCATGATTGGTACATTCTAGCACATCGTCCAAACTTGGCTGAATTACGCACGTCCGTGCTGGAATTTTCGTTCACTCTATCTGCTCCATTATGGTTGGACAGATAACATCCCGCATGGCAGCAAACGCCTTGTGCTGGTCAACCATCCTCACCATAATATAAGAGCGGATCCCTCTAGCATCTTGATGATTCGGAGATCTCTAAATAATGGGCCGACATCCAGCAAGAAACCCTTTGAAAAGACTTGAGAATCAAATGTAAATACGCTTGAATGTGACTTTGTCATCCGATTGTATATCCACATCTAGAAGAAATTGTCATCCAATGTAAATACGCTTGAATGTGACTTTCTCATCCGATTGTATATCCACCTCTAGAAGAAATTGTCCTTCTGGATCAGCATTTTGCAATGCAGCAACATATGGCCGGAGCTTTTTATATTCGTCCTCCAAGGTACCTTCTAGCAAAGTCCTGGCCTCGTTCCTCGCACGATAGCACTTGTTGTCATTTATACGAATTCCGCATGTGAGTTGTACCTCCCGCTTCACATCACTAACATCCCACTTGGGATTAATACGAAATTTTTCCAGATAAGTCTTCGCAATCCATTTTGCAGAAGCTTGCTTGCTCGACAACGCACGAGGACATGTGTGCTTTTCACCGAGGCATTTCAAAATGAACGAGTCTTTCTTACTACTCCAACTGCCGTAAACCCTCCAACCACAATGCTCTCTGCACACAGCCTCCATTTTAGATTGACAGCTCCTCAGCCATAGAATATCAGCCCCAATGTACAAGCAGTAGCTTGCAACAAAGTCTTTAAATGTTGCCGAGTCTACAAACTTCATACCTTGCCTCAGTCTAACGTTTGAGAAATCCCTTCTCACACCTTGGATAGGCTCATAATCAACTGCATCGTAACTCCCTTCGTCCGACAAATTTGGTCGCACGTGCTCACTCCCGGATGACTGCCTATACTATGTTGATGATGAATTTGGTGGTAGATTCATGTCGGACATGCTACGTTCAACAGCCCCTTCTGATAAGAGGGGAGTGTTACCCAAAGTTGGAGCCACATAATTGGTGCACTGTTGGACCTCCTCTCCTCCGGGTGTAGTGAACTGTTCGGATTTTCTCTTCTTCCCTTGGAGAACGTCACCTCGAACAGAATCATCGAATTGATCCGAGACAACAACAAACGGTACATCTGAGGGTCGCACTGAATGTTCTACCCCAGCACTGTCATCTGAGTTCATCCCTTCATCATCTTCCATGTTACCATCTTCATTATCCCAACCACCAGATACTTCCTTCTCAGCCTCTAAAAACATCACAACCTGCCCATCAACAACGTTTTGCACATCTAACATGAGACCATAAAGAATCTCCATGTCCCCGAATAGTTCCCGTCACCCAGTTGCCATTGTCTTCTTCGGTGGGAGCCACCACATACGATGAACAATTTGATAACCAAGATCGTCCTTCGCAACTGCCATAAGGATGCGATACGAAAGGTAGTCGATGTCGAAGCCAACGACAAATTCTTCACCACCTATGTATTTCGATTCACTGCCGGTAAAATCCATACGTCCTCCATGCCTTATCACAATGTCAGTCAGCCCGTCACCCATCCTAACACAAATTCCAAATGTAAATAATAAACAAATTAACACTACAGAACAAGATGAAGATTCGAACACAGAAACTGACAAATTAACAAGTATTTAATTCATTGTTGGGGAACAGCGTAGTCCCAAATTTTTTGGCACTAAATATTCGTTCACAGATATGGCCAAAATCCAGGTGGTCCCAAAGATTCGTTGAGAGGTACGACCAAAACCCTAAAAAAGTATAAATAGATGATGAAGTTACCTCAGCAGCTGCAATTCTTCAATTAGGGTTCTTACAGTTGACAGGGAAGTAGACAAACAATATGTTCCCCAAACAGCTAGCGGAAACCCACAATCTGTTCACTCGAACACCGGCTCAGTCGACCATCTCTCAGTCGAATCCAGATGAAACGACTCCCCAGCTATCGAAAATCTTCCACGCCGTCCCTCAGCACAATCGAAGTCCGACCCGCGAGAACGAATTCGTCGGAGTAGGGTGGCGTTCGTCAGATGCGTAAGGATTTCATCAGAGGGGAGTATCGAAGGACAGAGAAAAGAAAGAAGATAAGGTTTAGGATGCAGTAGAAAATCCAAAAAGGTGAAAAGGTGAGATTACGGTGACGTGGCTGCTGCAAATTGGAAAGAAAGAGGAATTAAATTGGCAGATGCGGAAATGAGTCAGCCGCTGACGTGGCTCCGCGTGTCGTCGACATGTCATGGAAAATAGCACTTATGTTACTTCCGTCAGAAAATTACAAAGAGGGACTGACGGAGTTAACTTTGGGATAGATTTGGGGTTTTGAAACTTATCGCTTTTTTAAAATAAATAGCCAAACTTCGAGCTTTTTGGAAATAATAACCCTTTCTGAAACAATCATCCAGCAGAAACATCCGTTCATTTCGGCTACAAATGTGTTCTTTGTAAGAGTGATTTCTGAAAAAAAACTTGGAACATAATAGGTGATTCACGTATTAATATGAGAAATGAGAGTGATTAATGCAATATAGTGAATAATTCCGTCTTATTTTTTTTGTCAGAGTACTTAAGATAGCAAGATAGACATAAATTCAGTTGCGGAGCCAGAGGCTCTAAGAAGTGTCCCCAAACGGCAACTTCTAGGGTGACATTAGGAATTCTTATGTCCCCTAGACATAACCAATGATAAGCCTCCACATCATATTGTTTTGGTTGTTATAAGATAGGATAATTATTAGGTAGTTATTTCTAATTAATAGGTATCTTAATGAATTATCTTAAATATTTTAATTACCTAATTTACATTAAATGAAATATTATAATTATTAATGATTTTATTTGCAGATTTCCCTACTATTAATTCGACCAGCATCTGGCTGTTTAATATTTCAACAGCCGTTGCAAAATACTTCTCTATTTCTTCTTTTCGTATTATTATTCTTCTTCGTCTTCTTATTCTTCTTCTTCTTTGCTTTATTGTGCATTGAATATTCCGGAATCAAGCAACCAAACAATGGATCCGAAGCCCACTTATTTTTTTTTTATTTGAATGCTACGCCCGATGAACCAATCCACGAAGAACATTCGACGGCCGATCCGATTATTGCCCGCTCTCAAGATATTCTGGATATTACGGACGGACTAAGTAACTTGTTAGAAAGATTTATCTTTTATGTACTAGAATCTTGATAGAACTGTTTCATTTACGATTTTTACAAATATAACTATTCTATGTAGATTTTCAATTTGTTATTTTTATTTCCAGGAATTAATTGAGCATGATCCTACAAATTGAGCAGTGTAGTAATATTTATGACTTGTCCTGTATATTCCCCTGTATTTTAATACTAGTATTTTTCTTGCAAGTGAGTATTACTAGTATTAATATTTACACAGTTGTATTTTAATACTAGTATTTTTCTTGCAAGTGTAGTAATATTAATATTTTTTTCCGTTGGTTTTTTTTCGCCCCATCTAACTTGATCCTTCATCTGTTCCCTTAACAGTCTTTCCTTTTTTCTGTCCAGCATTTCCCTTAGAAGTTGTCATCCTACACAATCAATTAAAATGTAGTTATTTTAGATGCCAAACATAATTCAATAAGCATTGAACAAGAATGGCTAATACTAGTATCTAACTAGCATAAATACTAGTATCGTAAATATTGGTATCTAACAATGATCAATGTAATCATCTCACCACAATCAAACCTGGTTATATACACAAATCACATTGAGATCATATGACACCATAAAGGTCATTAATCTAAATCAAGCAAGTTTCACATTAAACAACATCTATCACAGCATCTATACACACACAGTAAATGAAAAGCCTTCAATTTTAGTACTAGTACTAATTTAAGACAGTTTTAGGACAATAATCATAATGAAGTTGCAGATTCTAGTCATGTAACACCCCAATTTTATGAAACGTAAAACGACAACGTGTCCCAGGACAGACGATGACTCAAAGGTTGAAAAATACAACTTTGACCAACTATTTTCAAACCAATCATAAAACTAGGGTATTAACCGTCAAATTATTTAAAGCGGAATTGGGCCCAATGACTTGAGAGCAATCCTCCAAGCCGCCAATACACCGTCTCATGATCCACTGCTCCGACACGCCTTAAGAAACTCCGGTGGCCCGTTGCTTGTCCAGGAAATTCCTGCAAAACTGGTGGGTGGCTCGGGGTCAGTCCGTTGTCCTGATTATTCCGTATAAACATGAATAAACACATTTAATGGAATTAATAACGCAAACCAGCAATTCCATAATCATCCTTCCGTAACGGAGATTACCGTTACCGTTTGTCAAATGACCTGTCACAAGGAATATTAATCCAACATTCCAATCATGACCTACATGTAAAATATTAACACACATAATCACAAGTCAATAAGACATCCCATGAACTATTCTAATAGTACCACACAATATCGAGATCAAACTCAAACAACTTTCACCAATCAACAGGCGCTACAAAAAATTAGCTATTTAGCGTCGGTCAGAGACACAGCATAGCGTCGGTCACTGACCGACGCTAAAGGTTTTGGCGTCGCTCAGACAAAGCGACGCCAATTCCTCCGACGCTAAAATTTAGCGTCGCTCGTACACCAAGCGACGCTAAATCCGTATAACGAGCGACGCTAAATCCTTGATCGGTTGGGTCGCTGACCAACCCAAATTTTTTTTTTTTGTTTTTTATTTCATTTCTATTTTGTCACTCTATTTTCTATTAATGTCCAATCAGTCACTCCATTTTCCAGTTATACAATTTGGTCACTTAAATTTATTAGGTCACCCTTTTGGTCACTACTTGTCCAATCAGTCAATCCTTGACCGATCAACGTGATGATGGTGGTGGCGGCGGCGACGACAACGATGACGGCGGGGCAACGACGATGACGGTGATGGATGACTGGATGAGAAGAGGAAGAGGAGAAGAAGGGAAGAGGAAGAGAGAAGAAGAGGAAGAGGGAAGAGGAAGAGAGGAAGGTTGGATCTGGAGATCTGAAAAAGGAAGAAGAGGAAGAGGAAGAAGAAGGTGGAGGAGGAAGAAGAAGGGAAGAAGAAGAAAGGTGAAGGAGATCTGGAAAATGAAGAAAGAAAGGAAGAAGAAGAAAGATGAAGGAGATCTGGAAAAGGAAGAAGAGAGGAAGAAGAAGGTGGAGGAGGAAGAAGAAAGGAAGAGAAAGATGGAGAAGATCTGAAAAAGGAAGAAGAAGAATTTCATAAGCAGAAGAATTTCAGAAAAAGAGAAGAGGAAGAAGAAGAAGGTTGGAGGAGGAAGAAGAAAGGAAGAAGAAGAAAGATGGAGGAGAGAGATTCAATTAGGGTTAGGGTGGCGGCTGAGAAGTTTAATTATATATGTGTTTTAGCGTCGGTCGCCGACCGACGCTAAAACATGTCGGCAACCGACGCCAAAGCTGGTTGGTTTCGTTTCTAACCGAAAAACCACATTTAGCGCCGTTATTGGTCAGATTTAGCGTCGGTCGCTTGTCGACCGACGCTAAACCCTTGTCAAACGCGAGTCAAGGTTTAGCGTCATTTTAATCGACCGACGCTAAATCCTTCCCCGGTAAGCGACGCTAAAGAGCCTTTTTTTGTAGTGAGGGCGTCCCCTCTTCCCGCCTAGCTAACCTCTACGCCATCATCGATAAGGCTTACTTCTGAGCCTGTAATAGAGACTTCACAAGAGTCGTTATTCTTCCCGACTACCATGAATCGATTGGGGCTATCAATACCCAACTCCCATCATCCGGTCGAGGCTAATTCCTCCCAACTCTTATCATCTGGTTGGGGCTATCCGTACCCATCTACCTTGAATCGATTGGGGCTAACAATACCCAACTCCCATCACCCGGTAGGAACCCGTATCCATCGATGTTCCCGGCGGAGGACTAGCTAGCGAGGCTTTACTTTCCACATGTATACACAAGGTGCCAAACATCATCAGATAACATCACGATTTAACCATAGTCGAATAAAACATAATTAGGTATAAAACCAACGGTTCTGGAAAGATAGAACTTTCTGTAGAATTGACACCTTGTTGTCAAAACCAAGACTTTCCGTCTTAATTTCCAGGTAAGTAGGGGACTCACTCGGACTACTTAAGTCCCTCTAACCTTAGGCATCATAACTTTATAAACCGGAATTAATGAGGATTCGCATCACTCATTACTCTGAATAATCTAACCTATCGGGAAAACCAACTCAGATGGGTTAGTACTCGGTTAGCAGTAAATCACCACGAAAATTTAAGGACCTTAATTTAAGCATGCACGAGTCCAAAATAAGGCCCGAGTACCTCACCGTTGATCTAGCTCCCGTCAAACGATTAGTTCGGAATAATCACAATATTTGGTTAATGACAAAGTTTAACCAAATAGCTATTTAAATTGAGAAATTAATTAATCCAAGGAATTTACCCCCTTAAACCAACCTACCTATAAATCGAGTCGGTTGACTTAGAAATCGGTTCCGTAGCTTGAATCGGATGGAAATAAGGAGTTAACGAACCGTCGTAACTCCCGGGCCAAATTGTACTAACTGAAAAGTTAGTTGTGCCAAATCTGTCACCATTTAGAGTTTAGGATTAAACTAAGAGAATAGGATATCTGAGGGGCCAAACTGTCAAAGACTAATAGGCTTGGACCACGATAGTAATTAAATTAATTGAAGGACTGACTGTCACCTATAGAATTTGGGTGACCAAAATGCAACTCTACCATCATCTTCTCCAATTTGCAGGAGACGATGCCCTCCTTTTGGTGAAGCTCCGGTGAAGCTCGACTTCTCCTAATTCTCGCACGAAACTACCTTTTGAAGGTCTGAAAAGATTCCCATGCTTAAGACGATGTCGGGTTTGTATTTTCCAAGGGTTGGGCATGCTTGGAACGCTCTGACGCAACTCTCGTCGGAGCTACGACGGTGAGGTTTCGTGACTCGAAGTCGAAGGCTTGTTGGCTTTTATAGCCGACTTAGAAGCCTCTCGATAGCCTCTGGAGTACCCCAAAAGTCAAGGTCACGAAAAGGAAAGGAGTGAAAGGTCGTTTATTTGTGTGGTCGATGTAGCCTGACGAATCCGACAAGGTAGCTTCGTTTTGGCGATATTCAGGCCAATAATGGAGCTGGAGGGGTCGGAATTCACGGGGTGATGATTTACAATCATCAAAACCCTACAAACATCAATAATGTGGAGGATTGGACCCTCACCGGAACTATAGAGGAGTTGCCGAAAAACAAAGATGCGACGGCGGTCTTGGTTCATGGAAGATGATGCTGACCTAGTGGTGACGTCACTATGATGTCATCATCTATCGAAACTACGTCGTTTTGAAGAAAGACTGAAAACTAATAAAAATAAAGGATTTGCTGGAGCAAGGGCTTGAACCTATGACCTTTAGGTTGTTGGTTCAATTCCTCAACCAACTCAGCCAATCATAATTTTGACTTCCATGCAACCGTTTTCCATTAATCCTTACCCGCCTTCCTTTAGAATCCGAGCTTAACCAAATTATAAAACCATTTGATTAACGAGGACTACCGCATTGAACACTTCACGCTATATCGGGGTTAAATAAATTCGGGCATAGATGACCAAAATTTTAGCGGGAATGCCGTGCGTCGAATCTGAGTCGAACCCAGGTCCGCAAGAGTCGAGTTAGTCGCTTAACCTCTTGCTCCGCCTTCCATGAGTGAACTTAACTTGCCTCGAAATCATTTAAACATCAATTTGCGGTCATTTCTCAAACGTATGGAATAAAATTCAAAAAAAATTATGGTTCAGAGATTCGGGGTGTAACAAGTCACGAGCAAGATTTGTAAGAGAAGTTTTGCCATTATCCTCATTTAGGTGATTTCAATACTAGTATTAAACAAGTCATTCCCAATCGACCAAATAATTGATAAACAAATACCAAAAAATTGAAACTTCTGACTTCATCCCCCCCATTTCAAACTCGACACCCCCAATCTGAAACTTCTGACGCGAAAAATTGCGAATCCAATCTAATTCCCAATCATATTTGCAATACTAGTATTAGTGCTTTCTTACGAAGAAAAGCAGAATTCAAACCTCACCAAATAGTCGAAAGAGTTCATAAACAAAGTAAAAAAAAACTAAACCTTTGGAGTTCACTACCAAATTTTCATAAGCGAGCTTGAATCTGAAACTTTTAATGTTCAGGAGTCATAATCCAATTTAATCCCAATCAAACCTCAAATACTAGTATTAGTGTTATTTAACCGTCAAAACAAAATTCAAACCGCATCAATCTTAATACTTGTGCTAAGCAACAAGAGATCTGCACAATAATCCTAATCTATAAAACAATGGCGACTAGTACTATTTTCTGAAATTAAAATCTTCAAAACAAGTGCTAAACAAAGCATCAAGATTCCACCACACCGTTCATAAACAAAAAACCCAATCTCGAAAACAGAGTTCATGACCAAAAACCCCAATTTCGAAAACAGAGTGTATATCTTACCCCTCAATCGAAGTGGGTTCCAACATGCAACACCCAAAATTGAAAGAACATATCAAAGAATAGGGGTTTACCTGATCGGACCTCCGACGGGGATGAGTTAAGCTTCGACGGCAGAAGAAGGATGAACAAACTCGGTTTCCTTTTACAGACGAAAAAAACTTGAATGCGAACTGTCGTAGGAACCAGTGGAACCTATGCGGGATTCCGGCGCTATCTTCACCGACGGCGAGCACTAAACGGCGCAATTGGGGGATTTCCGGGAGAGGGTTTTTGAGAGGAAGTTTTTGACGGCAGGATTGGTAAACAATTGAAAGAAAGATGAAAGAAGGAATGTAGAAAATAAGGGCTCCACATATGGTAAAAATTAGGGTTAATACACCTTTTTACCCCTCTACTATGCAAAGTTAACAAACATACCCCTTTACTATTTTCTAACCGATTTAACACCCTCTACTTTGAAAACTTTAACAAATATGCCCCTCTGTTTAATTTTTCATCTATTTTTCATCCGATGTGTTGATTGTACGTGCCATGTCATATTATTTGTACACCTTATAGCTTTTTGGAATGTTCACAATAAAAAATTATTTAAATTAGAAAAAAAATAAAAAAGAATACCACAAACGCCGACGTACATAATAGTGATTATAATGTGTTTTTCCTTTATCTTTTCTTTTTAATTTAAATATTTTCACCTTGGACATCCCAATTAGTGATGTTGTGTACAAATAATATAGCATAACACGTATAATCAATTTATTAGACGAAAAATATATGAAAAAGATAATTGTAGGGGCATATTTGTTAAACTTTTCAAAGTAGAGGATGTTAAATCGGTTAGAAAATAGTAAAAGGGTATGTTAACTTTGCATAGTAGAGGGGCAAAAAGGTGTATTAACCCTAAAAATTATAAATTAGGGGAAATCGATTGTGGGTTTTAATAATTTATTAATATTATATCTTATACACCATGGATCTATAAGAAGGTGATCCAAGGGCTATGAGGGGTTATGTCTAAGGGACATAAGCCCCCCTTATGTCACCCTACATGGTCCCGTCCCCAAACACCGCTTGACTGATTAACTTTTATAAAAGTACTTTGCTAATTACACTACAACAAAATCTGGCTACGGAGGCACACCGTATCTGCCTCTAAAAGTCATTTTTCTGCCTCTATAGAGTTTTAGAGGCAGATAGCTTAAATGCCACCAACGCTCCTGTCGCTAAAGGTCTTTTGCACATATTATCTGCCACTAATGGAAGAATTAGTGGCAGATATAATTGTTGGTAATTACGTCTTTAAACAGCTACTTATCTGTCATTTTAACCACCTTTTAGAAGCACTTATTTTGTTGCTGGTAAATTTTTTAGAGGCATATATATATGTTTTAAGAAGAATTTACTCCTACCAGGATATTTCATTTATTGGACTCTTCCACTATTTACATAGATTATTTTCTACTCTTTTGCTAAACATTAGAAAGTACCAAATTTCAATTCAAGCACTACACAATGCATGGAATCACCGAAGATGAACGCGAGAAGCATTCCGAGTGCAAGATCTAATTCAACTGAAGAAATAACTGCTAGCGAAAGAAGAAGGTACATGCGGTCCAAATTTGTAACTTACCGAGTGAATGCGGTTGCGGAAACACCCTGTCACTCTTGAATCCATCCACGCCCACCCCCACCTCAACCGCCTCTCAAATCCACCCTCGTCTAGAGCCGTTCGAGCACGGTATCCTCCCAGTCCCGAAGCTAATCTTCTCGGACCAGACGCAGACCCTAGGTGAACTTCAACAGAAGCTCGGAGCCGCGCGTCAATGAGACTCCCTTGCCAATGCGCTGCAGATCTTGACCGACCATGCCAGGCTCGTGCTCGATACCCTAGCATCTGTGCTTCACTCCGAGTCCGACCCACTCGTCAAGGCTGGTTCCGAAAAAATTGATTTGGGTTGTCGAGGGGGCGGCGGTGGTTGGAGGGATTGAAAGGGAGATTTTTTTTTGTTTTGCCGATTGTAAAAAGAATTAGAGATTAGGGTTTGTGATTACTTATTATATATACTAGTTTTAAAGGACTATTTTGTCCATTTTAATTTAGTCAATTAGATCTACTCTCTAATCTTACGGTTATAAGGGGTGTCCTAACGGTAGTAGATTCACACTTTTGTACATAAACTGTGTACTTAGTTGCAAAGATTTTTCGTACACGTTTCCATACATGTTTTATACATGTGTACATGTTTTGTACACATTTTATACATGCACACATTTATATACTTACATTTTTGTATATGTGTACACTTATCTTGTACACAATGTGTACACGTGCACATACTCGTTTGTACACGTGCACATACTCGTTTGTACACGTGCACACACTCTTTGTACACGTGCACACCTCTTTATACACGTGTACACATATTTATATATGTGCACATACTCATTGTGCACGTGTACACAATATCTTACATTTGTTTATGTTCACGTGTACACACATTTGTTTATATATTAGTGTACATATATTTCGTACTCGTGTGCACATTTTTTGTACAAACCATGTGCATACTATTTAATAAGATAATTTTATTGTTATACAATATCAATAAGTGCTTAGTAATGGTAAGAGTTTAATATTAAGTAAAAGAGGTTATGATTTTGAATCACATCAACAAAAAAAATTTAAAATATAATTTATTTTATTGAGGGCGGCGGAGGAGGTTTGTCGATGTCCGGCGACGGCGGAGGAGGTCTAGCGACGTCCGGTGACAGCGGTGGAGGTCTGGCAACAGCGGAGGAGGTCCGGCGACGGTGATGGAGGATCGGCGATGTCCGACGAAGGTGTCGGAGGACCGGCGACGAAGGCGGCAGAGGACCGGTGACGGTGGCAGATGACCGGCGACGTTCGGCGGTGGCGGCAAACCGGCGATAATGGAGGGTGACTTGACAACTGTTTTAAAATGCCCAAAATGTCATTCTTTGATGGGATCAATGAAGTGACTTCTTTGATCCCAAGTCGCACTCCGTATAACTGAGGTGAGAGCCTGAGAGTAGATAAGAATAATATATATAACTCCAAATTATCTTCTTTTTTTTAATCTAAGGATAAGTTGCCATTTGGTGCAAACATTAAAATACAAACCACAAGAGATGGTGGTTAACCTAACCGGAATCAATTAAATAAATTAATGAATTCACATCATAAAGTAAATGTAATATATCATGTAAAGCAAAGTATATATATCGTCGGGACATAATTGAACACATTTTTTTTTACTTTACAGTGTCTTCCATGTCCTAAAAAAGGTGGAAGTAATTTCCGGTTTTAGACAACGTTTCGAAAATAAGTAGATAGGAGTAGAATGGTAAAACAAGTAATTGAGACAAACACAGAATTTATGTGATTTAATGAAATTGATTTACTCTGCGGGATTGTTGAGCACTTATTACTTGAGATCATTGTGTTTTGTGCTTTGTACAAAAGAGGGGTTCCTATTTATAGGCTTACAAAATTTAACCTAAACTACTAAAAAAAGGCTAATTAGACTATGATTAGTATTCATTTCCTTCTACAAAATGTCTTTCTCACTTGGATCAGGAGACATTCTCCAAGTTCTACACTCTACTAATTGTCAAGTCTATTTCTAGACTCATTATCTTGTCGAATTTGGCACTCACATAGTGAACGATTTTCACAATGTTCCCATCTTTGGGTCTGCATTAGACCTTGTATGATGACGTCTTTGGAGTGTCGAAACATGGTTGTCTTTCAGTTTTTTTCAATACAACCTCTGTGTCGTATACCGTCAGTACTCATGTGGTTTGGAAGAACTATCGTTACTAGTTCCAACCCCTCTTGAGTCTTGACCCAATAGCCCACCACCTTGGCTAGTTCCCGTTTCTCAGTACGAGATTTCACAAGAGCCTTTTTTTTTCGCTACAAAAATATCTTATTCATGTATTGTTAATCCCTTTATTTTACAATTATTTGCTTTCCAAGATGTTTGTGCATGTTGTCTTTGTTGGCCGGTTTTCATAAATTTGGTAAGGTGATTATATTGATGTGCCTATTATTGATTATATGTATTAGAATGTGTAAGTTAAATAGATTATAGGATGTTTTCAAAAATAAAAATATGTTGAGCATTAAGATTTAATTGAAAATACTTTTTATTATGCACAATAAGGTATCGTCACGTGTTAGCGTAATCCATACCGCGACGACGTTGGAGCGTTCACAAAAAAATATGAAATCTTGTTGTGGTTTGTTGTAAACAATGTGTGTTGAATTATTGTTTCTTTATCATACAAATTTTAAGTGTTGTGTTGTTTGACTTTTGGTTCCATTTAAGATTAACTTTTCTATTATATGATTAATATTTTTTATGTGACCAATGAGACACTCCCTTAACTAATTTTCTGGCTCCGTCACTGCTAGCAGACATGTATATAGTTCTTGTAACCTAGTGATTTCTAATATAACCGAAAAGAATTACCTCCAAATTCATTATCTCATAATCCAGTACAACATGAGAGAACAAAGCATATCGAACTTGACAACCACACTGTTCGAAACAGTGTTCATCAAGGCTTAACCGATCTCATTTTTATTCCATCTTCGAATTAATTAGCAGACATTTTTACTAAGACATTGGACATAGAATTTTTCCAGATGCTTAAATCCACACTGACCAAACCTATAAACCAGTAAAAATAGGTGACCTGCATTGTAAACCAGTAATGATTAATAACAAATTCTGTTTCTTTGCTTGACAACTGGTATGGGGCAGATTGAATACAACCTGAGAAAGGGTCAAGGGATGTACAAGACTTTTAGTTCAGGGGTTTCAATGGATAAAGAAATAAGTTGAGGTGGGTAAAGTAATATTTCCCATTAATTCATTACTATCAGCAGCAGCAGCAGATTGACCTGAGGAAATTCCAATGCTAAATACAAAGAACACCTCAATAGTCATACTGTGCGAAAGAAATCGTCTAACAAAAACAGCTATTTTTCATATATTACCAACAATTTTGGATTCCTTATCCTCAGGTAATGTTGTTTAATCAAAGTTATGGCCGGCACCAACTCCATTCTATTGTCATCATCGTTACTTTTCTTCATCCCTAATCACCTTCTTATCAATCTCATCATTCACCAACCTCCTCCACCTTCATTTCAATGGCTTCTGCTGCACCTCCAGAGACTGCTGCTAGCAGTCCCCACTCATTTCCTGTACTCATCATAAGTTCTTCATCATCAGTTAAACAGAATCAAACAAGGACAAATGGGTTTGCCGCAGAATCTCCGTCCGGGTCAACCGGTAATTCAAGCAAGCACTTGAAACTCATGTGGTTAGGTCTCATTGTAGGGATCGCAGTTGCAATTCTGTTGGTTGTCGTCGTTGTGCTTACTGTAGCTTTCAGGAAGAGGCGAACGGTCAGAGGACTGAACAGGAAGAAAGGTAAGCAAAAGAAGAACCTGAATTAGTAGTCAATGGGTTTTGATGCACTAATTTGATGGACAAAGTACTGGTGAATTTAGGAAGCTTGAAAGGTGAGAAACTCAACCTGAAGAGGTTTGAAATGGAGGAGCTGGAGATGGCTACAGACCATTTCAGCGATGAGCGTTTGTTGGGTTCTGGCGCTTTTGGGAATGTGTATAAAGGGTTCTTTGAAGATGAAGGGATTACTCTGGCTGTTAAGAGAGCTCATGCTAATTCTTTCCACAGTGATGGGGAGTTCATCAATGGTAAAGAACTTCCATCCATTTTACTTGCTCTGATGTTTGACGAACTTATCAGTTAGTTTAACAGTTTTGGTTTTGGTAAAACAGAAGTGATCTTGCTATCCAAAGTCAGGCATAGAAATCTGATGTCCTTGGTGGGATTTTGTGAAGAAACTGGTGAGGTTTTGAGCATCGACAACTGAAGAAACGAGCTGAATTGCAATTCAATCAGGTTGAATAAATTCCTGCATTTTTCATACAGGACCTAGAGGAGCCAAGATACTGGTGTACGAGTATGCGCCAAATGGGTCTTTACTGGAGTACATCATAGGAAGAGGAGGGAAGCAGTTGACTTGGCAACAAAGAGTTAGCATAGCAATTGGAGCAGCTAAAGGTATGTCCTTTTCCTGATCAAGTTTGACTCTGCTATACTTGCAAGTTAATCATGTCGCTTATGCAGGAATAGCTCATTTACACGACGGGATCCAGCCTAGCATAATCCACCGCGACATCAAGCCAAGCAACATCCTAGTAGGGGAGAATTTCGAGGCCAAGGTCTCCGATTTTGGGTTGGTGAAATCAGGGCCAACAGGGGATCAGTCCCATGTCAGCACTCAGATCAAAGGAACTCTGGGATACCTTGATCCTGCGTATTGTTCGAGTTGCCATCTGAGTCAATTCAGTGATGTGTACAGCTTTGGAGTGATCCTTCTGCAGCTTGTGACCGCTCGGCCTGCAGTTGATGCATCCAGGAGAAACTCAAATTACAATGTTATTAACTGGGTAAGCAAGCTTAAATGCAGATGTATTTTATGCACAACTAAGATCAACTCCTAAATTTGATGAGTTTACAAGTACATTTGCAGTCAAGGGCAAGCTTGGAGAGGGGTGATGTTGAAGAGATATTGGATGCTAACCTTATGGGACAACCCTGCAACACAGATATGATGCTTAAGATGGGGCAGCTTGGTCTGAGATGTGTTGTAAAGAATCCGAAAGACCGTCCAACGATGAGTCGAGTGTGGCAGGAGCTGCAAGAAGCTTTGTTTGAAACAACCAGGGTGGCTCCAGGAGGATCATTGACCATGTCTAATCAGTCTACTAGCCAGGAGTGGCAGGATCAGCAAGAAGCTTCGTCCGGAGCAACCAGGGTTGCTCGAAGGGGATCCTTGACCACCTCTAAGGGGAAGTTGACGGAATCGTGTGGGAGCATTGCAAGTGTAAATGAAGTTGGGTTCGAGAGATTTAGCGTCAATATGGATAGTTCTTTTGATGAAAACACAAGCTTGAGGTTCTTCGAGGATACCAGTATAGATATTGATCTTCTTCGGAATAATTTAGATGGAACTGTTGATGACCATAGGTAGATCATTATCAGATCATACCATCTTCTGTACAGAATCATGAGTTGTTCATAACAATTCAAGTCAAATCAGGGATACTTTTCACCCTTCTCCATGTTATATGAGCTAGAGTAATCAACAAAATCATCGAACAGATCATCAAGAACAGATTTCTGCAATTTCGATTTCAATGACCAAACTCCAGAAGAGGCGAAGTGGATGCATAGATGTAGAGAATTCAGTGTCAGTCTGTATCAACTCTCACAAGTAATTTACAAGAAACAAAAAACAGAAACAAAAGAAGTTGGTAAAAAGACTAAAGAGTGAATAGGATTGGCCTACAGGAAGAAGAATATATAGTAGCTAAGCTCCCTTCTTCCCCCTCTATTTCTTTCAGCACAATTAAGATAAACAGAAGGCATACATTATGTCCTGCTGGGGTTAAAATGTTACATTTTATACTAATAAATTAAAAAAATATAAATCAAAGTGTAGCAGCACCTTCTCTTCTTATTATGGAGGGGGGGAATCATCATCACATTCCTAAGAAGAAAGTTTGTAATGTTCTGGTGATGAGTGTGTGAGTGTGGAAATGAGAGGGAAAAAGAGCTTTCATCAGTTGGTGTTCAGTTCAATTGGAGGGGTGCAAGGGGATAGTGTCTTTGCAGGTAAGTGAATCCCTCCCCCTCGGACCGATACAGTTGGCCCTCTAACTGAGCTAGCTCTACTTACGAGATTCGAATCAAGGAATACAACCACTACCGTGATGTCATCGTGGAAATGCCTGCGAACTCCACGGTCAATCTTCTTCAGATCAGAGTACCTCATTTCTCTCTTCTTGGCAGCCTCGAGCAGTGCGGCTTTCACCAGCCTCCTGGCGATACCCTGCAATTGCAAACAAGTGCTTCGTTAGTCATCAGATCACAATATCGAAATTGAGAAAGTAGTGATGGTTAAGTTGTGAAAATAGATTTGCTCACATGGCGTGGATGGCTTTGTACTATGTCTACTGCATCTTGATTGCTGAGATGCTCCCACAGCCCATCAGATGCAAAAATGAGGAATTGATCATGAGGTTCAAGTTCATGCTCAGAGATTGCTGGCTCAGCACTTAATATCGGTTTCTTGATTGGATCACGGAGGCGGAACTTTGCATACAGGGGTTCTCTGTTGAATTCAGCCTTCTTCAGATACACATCACCAATTGATCTAGAAACCTGCCAGCAAGAACAACTCTTTAAGTATCGGGAATTAATTGCATACGGAAGGAAAAAATAAAGTAATGAACATGACAAACTTCAACTTCTAGCGATATTTGTCCAAGAACCAACCCAATTAATGAATGAACTTCATAACATGATCTAGGCAATTTGATTATCTTGCCCGCAAGCATCCAGCAAAGTCCGATCTTCAGTCTCTTTTCATGAGACTTTCATTTGCTGAAATACTCAGAACATATATCACCGACTAGTTGGACAGATCAGATATATATTCTCAAACCAACACTAAAGATCCATGCATACAACAAAAATACAACACTCCCCTCTTCAGCCATATCGAATCTATCCTCATCCTGGAAGCTTAAACATATAGATAGATAAAGGCAAGGGCAGCGGCAAGCGATGGGATAAAATCGACACGAATCTTGATAAAAACAAGCATTCACTGTGCATCAGAGGATATTACTAAATAACAATTCTTGCACATAACCAAGCAAGTTAACCAGTCTGCAAAATAATAGATGCATATATTTCCAGCCTTAAAATATTAGCATGACAAGTGCAATGTATACCTGAATGAGGCCTTTAACACGCCACACATTATGCTTCAAGACAACAATATGCTTATCATCCGGGTGTAAAGAGTGCATCTCCTGCCTGACAGATTCTATACTGACATTATGCTCAGATGATAGCTGAATAGCCAGAACTTCCCCAGTCGCCTTAACAGCTTTGCCAAGTACGGCTCTTGAATCCCCAACGTTAGCAATGTAAAGGGTACCCCCACATATCACACCTACTAAACAGCACGACCCAACAGCTGCAATCTGAGGCTTCATGGGCCATTGTTTCGTCACCACGGAATGGAACCCATCTTCCGTTGCTTGATACGCCTTCTTTATCACGTCGGCAGATATCGACTGTTGCTCCGAAGCAAAATCTGCTAAAGAACATGCATAGTAAGATAAAACAGTCATTAGCTCAGGCAACATCAACAAGCTGCTTTTTTTATAGAGTATATATGTCTTACTCTTTAAATGTTGGAAGAGATGATCATTGACGAATCTCGAAGTCTCGGGACCTCCATGACCATCATAAACCCCAATGAAGGTTCCATGGGGACCTGACTCGAGTGTGCTCAAAGGGCCAGACTCAACCTGGCTCTGGTCCTCCAGCAAGTTATTGGCTTGGACAACAGCCATGGAGAATTCACCAGTCAAGTGGTGACCGGAGTCTTTGTACCAGAGGAGTCCATCTTGCCGGCCGGCTGAATCCGAACCCGAGTGGCCAAAGCCATCCGAGTTGGGGCTCCAGCAGGCCCTCAATATGTTCATCAAACTTGATAGCATGCCTCATCTCAGACGAGGCAGCCTCAATTTCTTCCACATCCAATATCTTGGATGTCTAATAAATTTCAACCTCCAAAAGCTTTTCTGCAACACCAAAAAACCAATTCAAACATCAGACAAGGGATTGAAGCCTTCTCAAATTTGATCATAAAGAGTTTCAAGTCAACTTACAATCTAATTGACTGGACAAGACGTAACACGGAGCTTAGTCAGAGATAGAACCTAATAAGAAGACAAACAAAGTCAAATACAAAACCCAAATTCCACATTTCACAAAGCCCTCAGCTTTTCATCGAGCACATATAAAAAAGGATCAAATTCCAATCGATACAAAGGAATCGAATACTCACAAGTTTGTGTTCCTCCTTCCGGATGATTTTACAGAGTTCCTCCGAGCTCGGAGAAAATGAACAGGAGATCTAAACAAGATAGAGCCAGAAATTGGGGGTGGGGATAAAAAGAGATAGATCTATCTACAGAAAGATCTATAAGTCTAAACCCATATGGCTAACCCTACTGCAGTAAGTTGAGACCTTATGGTAGTCTCGATGAACTAACAACTTCTGATGCGGCCGATGAAGCTGCTTATTGATTAGAATCAAAGCTTGATAGCTTTTGCACGGAAGAAGAAGCTTTTGGATAGGAAAGGAGTAGGGAAAAGGGTTGGATCGATCAGTAGAGAAGAAAGGAGAGATTTAAGGAAGGAAGTAAAACAGAGACCCTAACTTTTTAATGGGGGGTTTTTGGATTGGTGAATATACAGAGGAGAAGAAGAAGGAGAAGAGGAAGAAGACCCAACAAATCGATGGCTGAAAAGCCAGCAAAGCATATGGGCAGAAATGGGGGCCCACAGCCATAGATATATATAGAGAGAAGATGGATGGAAGGTCTGAAAAGGGAACAGCGGTGTGTTTAATATTCGGCAAACTGTAATTTTCATTTTATTATTAGATTGAATTTCAAAGATGCTCTAGTCTCTAGAATAATGTCTAAATGTAACACCAAATCAAAACTTATTAATATTACAATCTACCTATAGATGAATAATTTGTTTACATTTTGACCCTAGTATAGTAGTTGACAACTTGAATTTTGTAATTTAATAAACTACCTCTATCTTTCCTTCATAATCAATATAATTCAAAAATATCAAGTAGAGTGGACACTAACAAATCGTGTCCAAGGCCATATTTGACAATTGCGAAAGTCAGAAGTTTTTTTACAAAGATAGGAGTACACTACAGGGGAGGGGGAATCTAAGTAAGTGTCCACTTATGCCAGTGTTGGGACTCAAACACGAGATCTTATCAAACAATGGTAGCACTTTCCTCTTCCTCTTCCATTCACGAGTGTTCGCTTCAATCGAGCCCTATTCTAGAATTGAGCTCCCACAGTGTCGATAGAAAATAAAATAAAATATATATCTTTGACTTGCAAATGAAAAGCCACATGGTCCCGAGTGTACTTATAGGGCCCCGGTGAGGAAAGGGTGGTCCCGAGTGGAAACCCAGCCCGTTGCTGATCCAGTCAGTGTGGCTTCTGAGGTAGACATGGTTAAGCCTTCTACTGAAGGGGAGATGGTGTCTACTGAAGAACCTGCTGGCTTGGGGGCTGGAGGGGGGGTTGGTAAAGTACCTGAGGCTTCGGCTGAAGCGGAGGGTACTCCAGTCCAAGTGAACTCACCTGAAGTTTCTTTAGAAACGGAGGGATTGAAGGTTCATAGCCCTGTAAAAGGAATTGAGGTCCATAGGACAGGTTTTGAGATGTTGTGCTCTGATGGGAGTGAGGATGACTCTGGCAATGAAGCTCTGCAGGTTCCTGAAAAGCCTACTCTCAGTGATTTCATGCCAGGGAGTAAGGGTAAGAAGCGTAAGGGTGCAGTGTTAGGTGGAGTAAAGACCAGGCAGCAGACAAAGAAATGATCAAGCTCTGGATATGGAATATTCGAGGGTTTAATAAGGAGTCTAAGGTAAATACTGTAAATACTTACATACAAAAAAACAATATTGACATAGTTGCTCTTCTGGAGCCTCGGATAAGGAAGAAGAATATAGAGTTGCTTTATAATAAAAGATTTTTGGGTTGGTCAGCTGTTTTTTGTTATGAGGGGGACCTTGGGAAAATTTGGCTCTTATGGAAGAAGGATATCCCTATTAGAGTGCTGATGGAAAACTCGCAGTTTATACACTTTGTGGTTGAGTTGCCTGTCCCTTACATGATAACTGTGGTTTATGCTTCGAATGATCATGGGAAAAGAAGGGAGCTGTATGATAAGTTGTTGAGTATTTCTCCTGGTAGCACCCCTTGGATGATAGTAGGAGATTTTAATGCCATTTTGAGACTCTCTGAAGCGTCAAACACTCCTTCTTCTTTTAGAGGAATGGATGATTTAGTTGACTTTGTTGATAGGGGCCGTCTGTTAGAGCACCCTTCCCAGGGACCACTTTTCAGGGACCACTTTTCACCTGGACTAATAACCAGGAGGTCCCTATTGCTAGGAAACTAGATAGAGCACTGGTGAACTTGGGTTGGAATGCTGTGACTAGCACTGTTACTGTTATCCCTGCTGAGGAGTCTGATCATTGTGCCATGTTGATTTGCATTGGTCAGAGGGGAGACACTCACCCAAAACCTTTCAAATTTTACACTTGCTGGATGGATGACCCCAGGTTCAAAGAGCTGCTAAGGGATGCATGGAGAAGGAGAATTAGAGGTGATCCATTCTTCATCCTTTCAAAGAAACTGCAATTTTTAAAAGGGTCCTTGAAGAGTTTGAATAAGGATTGTTACTCTAATATCCAAAAAAGGGTGGAGGATAAGCGGGGTGAGCTGTTGAGGTACAAGGCTAAGCTCTTTGACTCTCCAACTCAAGCTAATATGGTTAATTTGAAAAATTGTGAAAAAGATTTGGAGGGCCTAGTTAAAGCTGAGGAGAACATACTTAGACTTAAAGCTAGGGCTCTTTGGATTAAAGAGGGTGATAGAAACAGTAGATTCTTTGCTCGCTATGTCACTGCAAGGAATACTCAGAACACTATCAGGCAGTTGGAGGATGAACATGGTGTTCTTACTGATAAACCCAAGGAGATGGCAGAAATTGCTGTCCGTTTTTACAAAAATCTTCTTGGTAATTCTACTACCAACTGTGCAAATTTAGGAGGGATTGTCACCAAGAAGTTATCCTCTACCCATTCTGACATGCTGGAAGCACCTGTAACCAGAGAAGAAATGAAAGCTGCTCTCTTTAGTATGGCCTCTGAAAAAGCCCCAGGCCCTGATGGCTATACAGCTGCATTTTACAAAGGATGTTGGGACACAATAAGTGAGGATGTTTACTCTGCAATGAACAGCTTCTTCACCTCAGGTTCTATCCATCCTTCTATCAACTCTACTATCCTCACATTGATTCCTAAAAAGGCAAATGCAACTAGTATGAAAGATTACAGGCCTATCTCCTGCTGTAATATCATTTACAAAGCTCTGTCTAAGGTCCTTGCTAATAGGTTGAGCCAAGTTCTGCCTGTCTTAGTTAGTCGGTCACAGACAGCTTTTATTAAAGGAAGGATGATCTCTGAGAATGTCATCTTGACTCATGAGATTCTTGCTAGGTATAAGAATAAAAAGGCCTCTCCGAGATGTGCTATCAAAATTGACTTAATGAAGGCTTTTGACTCGGTTGAGTGGTCATTTGTGAATAGCTTCTTGCAGGCCATGAATTTCCCTCATACTTTCATTCAGTGGATCATGGCTTGCTTTCACTCTTCCAAGTTCTCAGTAAATCTCAATGGATCCCTTTATGGTTATTTCAGTGGAGGACGAGGATTGAGGCAAGGTGACCCCATTTCACCCTATCTTTTTGTCCTAGCTATGCAAATCCTTGGTTGCTTGTTTGTTGAAGCTGTCCAGAAGAAAAATTTCCAGTATCATCCCCAATGCAAGAAAGTAGGTGTAACTCACCTCTGTTTTGCCGATGATCTGCTGGTATTCACCAAAGGCTCTTCTGAAGCTATCCTCCAAGTCAAGTCCATCCTGGATAAATTTCATGCTTTATCAGGTCTAAGATTCAACCCAGAAAAAACTGATATATACTTTGCTGGGCTGAGTAGAGAAGACAAAGATGAGCTAGTTGCTGTTTCTGGATTCCGTAAGGGGGAGTTACCTATGAAATATTTGGGAATGCCTATTTCTGCAGGGAAGATTACTAAAGCAGATTGCAGGGCATTGGTGGATAAGATTACAGGTCGAGTTAAAGACTAGAAGGCTAAGTGTCTGAATTATGCAGGAAGAGTGCAGCTGATCAATTCAGTTGTACATGGGATTTTACAATACTGGTTATCCATGTTTGTTATTCCTAAGGCAGTTCTGAAAGAGGTTGAAAGCATTTGTGCTAGGTTCTTGTGGGGTAAGAAGGAAGGTCAGAGAGTGAAAGTTGCTTGGTACCACATGGCATTCCCACGTTCTGAGGGGGGTCTTGGTTTCAAGGAATTGTGTAGTTGGAACTCTGCTCATGTCATGAGACATTTCTGGGACATCCTAACTCAGAGCGGGTCCCTGTGGGTAGCCTGGGTACTTGCTTACAGAGTAAAAGGCCGAGATATTTGGAGTTTTAACAGTTCTACAGGGTCGTGGCATTGGGGTGAGGTTATGAAACTCAGAGAAGAAGCCAGGAGACACATCACTTTTGACACTGAGGGTGATGTAATGTGGGATGGACAGTATATGCCAAAATATAAGGTTTCTGTGGTTTGGGAGTCAATCAGGAACAAAAAACCTCTGGTCAGCTGGAGTTCCTTGCTTTGGACAGGATATTCAATTCCAAGAAACAGTTTACTCCTCTGGACTATTCTACAAAATCGTATTTTTACGATGGATAAGGTGATCAAGTGGAATCCTGGTGTGGATGTGACCTGCACATTGTGCAATCTGAGTGCTGAAAGCAGAGACCATCTCTTTGTCAGTTGTACCTTTGCTGTGAACTGTTTGCAGAACTTCTTACCAGGGCTGGCAGCTCTCTCTTGGGACAATATGGTGGACATGGTGACAACTAGATGGGGTGATTCCAGCTCAAAAAGTAACGCTAAGAAGCTAGGATGGTGTGTTGTGATCAGTGAACTTTGGCGTGAGAGGTGTCGAAGAGTTTTTGCAAAGACAAGGATTGATGAGCTAGGCCTATGTGGGAGGATTAGACAGGACCTTAGTCTTTTTGCAAGTTGTCATAAGAATGGTAGAGAGATCCGGGAGGAGTTGAACCTGTAATTAGCTGTGATTTGTATGACTTGTTTGAGTCGATGTTTCGGTAGCTAGTCATAGCTTGTATGCTCTTCATGTTTTTTGATGAAATATAACCACTAATTATTCATCAAAAAAAAAACCACATGTCATCAATTTCCAGTTGGACATGTCTTACAAATAGAGGGATTCAATAAGACTAGTACAGTTTCGGTTAGATAGTCTAATGCGGCCATCCCTATGGCAAGGTGCTCGAGATGAAGATGCTAGCTTATGTGGAGGCTTGGAGTCGAGTGGAGCATGTGGAGATGGGTGCCAAGATGGTTTGTGGATGTTGAATGATGTTGTTGTTGGAGGACACAGTTGTCTCGGATACGACCACAAACATGATTGTAGCCACAAGAAACCCTAGTCGGGTGATGATCAAGAAATTGAAAACATACCCAATAAACTAGATGGAAAAGGACTTGGACCCTATAACTAAAGAGCCATGAACCCTAAGTATCAAGGTCGAATGGTGGCATGAACTAGGGATGATAACCTAGACTAAAAAAACCATAATCTCTCTAAACTAGCAACAACAAGCGAAGACAAGAAGAAATCAAAGAAGTAGTAAGTGCCTAAAGCAATCTGATTTTTGAGTGTGTCAATGTTGAGTATTACAGTGTATGAGCCTTCATTTATATAGGTGAGGAGGTCGACCAAAAGGCCTCAACAAGTCCTAACAGAAAACAAAAAGGAAACCTAATCTTAGGTGTCAAACATGAACTTGGAATAACCCTCAAATAAAAAGGAATAATAATTACAATAAAAGTCTAAAAAATATAAAAAGAATTAAGGAAAAAACGGCTAAGAAGGATCCGGTCTCAAACCTAATCACTACAACAAAAAAAGCTTATAGTTGGGGCCAAATGCCCCCGACAATTATAGCCGGGGGCGTATAGCCCCTGAAAAATATAGTCGGGGGCAATTTTTTCGGGGGGCCAGGCCGCCAACTAAATTTGGTTAATGGGATCAAACCGCTATTTTAGTCGGGTGCATTATTGTCGGGGCTTTATTGTCGGGAGCCACACCCCCGACTATTTTTGTCGGGGGCCACGCCCCTGACTAAACCACTCATTTAGTCGGGGGCATGACCCCCGCTAAAATTTAAATTCCTCCTTAAATTTTCTCAATCTCCCAACTCATTCTGCCCATTCTCTTCATTTCCCCTCTCCCTCAACTCTCTCAATTTTCCAACTCACCAAAGTCGACGTCGACGCCCACCACCGTCGCCACCGACGCCCACCACCGTCGCCGCCCGCCACCACTGCGCCGACCCACCCGTCGCCGCCGACGCCCACCACCATCGCCGCCGACGCCCACCACCGTCGCCGCCGACGCCCACCACCGTCCAGCACTGCTACCACCACCACTGTCGTCCACTCTTTCTGCCACCAACATCGTTGTCACCATCCACCCCCACCGTCACCATCATTGACGTTGTCACCACCGTCGCCGCCACCACCGTCGCCCCCACCACTGTCACTGCCACCACTTTCGCAGTTGTCCCCACCGTCACCGCCACCACCATCACCACGACCATCCACCAACGCCGCCGTCCACCGAAGAAAATTAGATATATATGCAATATTTATTATAAATGTAAAAGAAAAATAATTTTAAATGTATATATTTATAATTATATATAAATAAAATAAAATAATTTAAAATAATTATTCCATATTTATTATTCCATATTTCGTAATTACTAAAATAATTTAAATACTACATATATATAGTGGACCATTTAGTCGGGGCCAAAACCCCGACTAAATGGCCCTCCCCCTATTTTTGTGAGGGACCATATAGTATGGGACCACGCCTCCCAACAAGATTAGTCAGGGGTATGACCCCTGACTAAATGACCTCCCTTATTTTTGTCAGGGGCCACGCCCCCGACTAAATTTGTCAGGGGCCTCCGCCCCCGATAATTTTATGTTTGTCGGGGATGCTTTAATGGGTGGCTAGACAAAAAATTAGGGGGCATGGACTAAATTAATTAGGGGGCATTGCCCCGTGATCTATTTTTAGTTTTGCCCCCTATATGATCTTCTTGTTGTAGTGAATCCTGCGTAGGATTAAGGTTTCTCGGCTAGTCATATCTGAGCTTTCCTAGTCCAAAAAGAAAAAGTGTGGCTCCTTTGATTCATAGGTCTTTTGGGCATGTGAATGCAAGTCGAAGGTGGCCAAGGACATAGTCCAATAAGAAAAAGTGTAGCTCCTTCGATCCATCAGTCAGGTGGCCAAGGACCTAAGGCACCTTGTGGAAGCCTCGGGGCCTCTTGGATTGATGGCCAAATAAATAGGGTTTCAGCTCGGTCTCAGTCTTGGCCTCTTGGACTGACATTAGAGATGTCGTTGTCTGACATCATTGGTCCTCTCGGCTTGGCACCAATGATGTCGCGGATCAGCATCATCATCAGGGGCAGGGGCTTCTGGCCGCCTTCGGTTTTCTCAATCGGGACTCCTTGGTTCGATCTTGGTGATGTCAGGGCCAGTCTTCTTGGTCCATCATCAACAATTCATTCGGCCCAACATTTCTGATGTTGCGGTTCAGCATCCTCGGCCCTCCCGGTTCGTGATCAGTGATATTGTGGATCAGCATCAGTGTTGTTGCGGGTCGTCATCGTTGCCAATTATTTTTGGCGACCAAAAATAGGCTTTTGGCGACGGAAATTTCCGTCACTGAAAGTCTATTTTTTGTAGTATGGGTTGACCATCTTAAGGTGTTTGGGTAGGGGGTTCCTGCTATCAGATTCATTAGCCGCAATATAGTAAGTCTGTCATGAGCTTCATAGAGACTAGACCAAATTCAAGAAAATCGGATAAATGAATGGTTGAAATCCGATGTCATGTGTGAACAAACAGGAAAAGTGTATTTAATAAAAATAGATTGAACACAAACAATAATGATGTTTCCGAGGAACCGAAAAAAGTAGTAGGACGTTGTTGAAATGTTGGCTCCACATGCATTCATCAAGTTGCGGCTATTGAGTTGTATGTTTTATTGAACAAGATTTTATTCTCCTCCTTCTTTCATTAGGATTGAATTATTTGCTAGAGAAATGATTCATTCTTAAGAGATTGGGAGACATGACATTGACAACATGTTTTATAATCCACCTGTCTAAGACCATCCGCACTCATGCAATTCACTTGTAATTACAAAAATAGTCCCCACTGCCACCTCATTCATTTTTTTAAATCTAGTCACTTTTAATTTTATCCACCCTATACACCAATGCAATTCATTTGCAATTTCAATTGGTGGGACCATACTCTCTTTTCATTCAATTACTTTTATCTTCATTATTTTACTTATAGTTAATTATACATTTAATGAAACTAATAAATATTAATTATAATATTTATTTAAAAATGATGACATTTATAATTTATTTTATTCATACAAATTAACATTACTACGAATAAAAATAATGCACTCCACAATTTCACGAGAGGCAAATGCAAGAGCTATTGGACGATGAATAATTTCACATTATGTTTTGGTTTCATTGCTCCTTGTAATATATGAATGTGTGTTTTTATGTATTTCGGTTTATTTTCGTAAAAGCCTGTAGTGACTTTTGTGTTAGTATTAATAATTGTAGTTTGTTGTTTATTTATATTTAAACTCACAAACTAATCTTTTGTTTAGTTTAAAGTTAACAAATTATATAATCAAATTATGTAACTAATTCACATATATCTTATTATCATTTAATCATTAAATCCTAGATTAGAATATATATATATATGGTCAATGCTCCGGTACCCACAGGGTACCGATACCCTATCACTAAAATTTCATTACAGTTATGTTTGAATTTTAAAGTTTGAGAGTCTTAGTTTAGTGTTCAGGGTTTAGGATATAGTGTTTGAGGTTTTGAGTTTATTTTGGGGGTTTATGATATTTTAATTTGAACTTTTGGTCAAAAGTTAGAGTTTTACATACGATTTAGGATTTGAGCTTATGAAGTAGTATTTGAGGGTCAGAATTCAGTGTTTAGGGAGTAAGCATTATTCACTAGTGCTCATGATTTATTACAATGGATTTAGGACTCATTATTTAAATTTTAACCATTTAAAAATGTGAATTTATAGTGCTAGGGGTACCGATACCCTGTGGGTACCGTAGCGCTTGCCATATATATATAATTTATTTAATATTTATATAATCTTATGTTGGCTTAGAGTTAACAAATTGTATAATTAAATTATTTATCTAATCAACTACATTTAAATGACCACTAATCATTCAACTACATTAAATATTCATTTAAATCATCATGGCCCACACTTGCAATTGCAAAGTGAATTGCTAAAATAGCAAGCTTGCATTATTTGGAGAGTTCCCCACACCAATGCAATTCACTTTGCAATTGCAAAGAATTGCCATGTCATCTTGCAAGTTGATTTGCAATCCTTAGTGTGGATGCTCTAACATGCTATTAAAGGTAGCACTTGTTTTCTATATAAATCAGATTCTGAACTCAAGTTTTCAGCTGAGTCATTAACAACCCATTAAGAGCATCCCCATCAATCACTATAACAAAAAAAGGTTTTTAGTCACGATTTTCAGATGCATTAGTCAAGGTTTTTATCATGACAAAAAATTTTAGTCACGGTTTTTAAAACCGTGACTGTAACGACTAAAAATAATCACGGTTTTATTCCGAACCGTGACTAAGTGGTTTGTCACAGTTTATATATAAACCGTGACTATATTTATAAACCGTGACAAACCACGGTTTATATATAAACCGTGACTAACCTTAGTCACGATTCGACCCTAAACCGTGACCAATATTAGTCACGATTTCTATATAAACCGTGACAAAATTTAGTGATCAAATTGTAAGTTCACAACTTTTCAGTGACCCAAATTACCATTTCCTCAAATTATTAAACCATACCCTCAACTTCTTCTGTTATACAAACTGATCCATAAACTTAGAAAGTTATAAAATGTCCCAAATAAACTTATTCCGTTATACAAATTAGTCACTCCATTTTTAAATGTCCAATTATAATAGTTAATGACCAAATCAGTCCCCACGAATTTCAGCAGCAACCCCTCAACTTTTTTAGTAATGCAACTTGATCACTTAATGTCTCATAATCTTGGTTTGGTCACTTGGTTTTATTAGGTCGCCCTTTTGGTCACTCATATATTAACGCCGTTGCCGCCGCCGTCGCCGCCGGATCCGCTGATCTGATGCAGGTTTGGTCACCCAGATCTAAACGCCACCGCCACCGGATCTTAACGCCACCGCCGCCGGATCTTAACGCCTCCTCTAGATTTGAAGAAAGAGAAGAAGAAGGCGGAGGATAGGGAGAAGAAGAGAAGAAGAGAAGGGGAATAAGAAAGAAGGCGGCGGAGGAGGGCAGGGAGAAGAGAAGCAAGGACAAGAAAGAGAGAAGAAGAAGGTGGAGGAGAAATGGTAGGGAGAAGAAGAGAAGAAGAGAAAGGGAATAAGAAAGAGGGAAGAAGGAGAAAGGAGGGGAGAAGCGGCTGGAGAAGAAGAGGAGAAGAGAGAGAGAAGAAGAAGAGTGGGTTCAGAGGAGAAGAAGAGGGGAAGAGAGAGAGAGGGCTGCTCTGATTGGTTGAGAGGACATGGCACGGATTGCCAACATGTAGCCTCCAAAACATTTAGTCACGGTTTTATTAAAACCGTGACTAATTTAGTCACGGTTTTAATATAAACCGTGACTAATTTAGTCTGTCACGGTTTTTTAGTCACGGTTCATGAAATCGTGACTAATTGGTCACGGTTTTAAAGAACCGTGACTAATTAGTCACAGTTTTTAAAGAATCGTGACCAATTAGTCACGGTTTTAAAGAACCGTGACCATTTAGTCACGGTTTCATAAACCGTGACTAAAAAACCGTGACAGATGCTTTATTTTCTTGTAGTGAATGGTAATGGGGGACTTGTAAGTTGAGGTGGCGTGTGAGGTGGCATGTGAAGTGCAAATTGCATTGATGGTGGAAGAAAAGATTTTATGCAAATTTGCATATTATGAAATTGTGTTTGCAAATGAAAGTGGATCCCTTGTTTTACTTTTTCTTTTCTTTCTATATTTTTTTTTGTTTGTCTTATTTGTTAAGAGTATTGTAATTGTAATTTCAAATGATGTTGGTCCCACATTTGCAATTGCTTTTGAATTGTATGGATGAGAGTTGTATGAAAGTTGAAAGTTTGGTAATTGCAAAAGTTGATAGGTGACAATAGGGACCACATTTGCAATTGCAAATGGATACCATTGATGTGGATGCTCTAATACTCCCACTCACCTTGCTCTTGTTGGTAGCTTGTGGTGTTCATTTATTTCACATCGAAAAATGAAAAGTGCATGGCGATCTATATAAGAGCATCCTCATCAATGGTAATGAGAGATTTGCAAGTTGAGGTGACATGTGAAATGCAAATTGCATTGATGGGGGGGAAGAAAATATTTTATGCAAATTTGCATATTATTATGCAATTGTGTTGCAAATGAAAGTGGGCCCATTGTCTAGAATTCAATTCTCTGGAGGGTCTGAATTCTCTAGAGGGCCCACCATGAGAATTCAATTCTAGCCAATTCTTCCCTTTTTTTTGCAAAACAAACAATACATTTCACCCAAATCTCCAACCCATAAAATTAGAGTCCAATTCTAGGCAATTCACCCACCCCAATTCTAGGGAACAAACAACCCCTAAGTGTGAGGGAAAATCTCATTTCATGAGTTAGCTTTTGAGGTAAGAAGGCCCAATAGTGATATCAGAGTCTGATTGACAATAATATATAATGTGGTCCAGTTAAAGCCGGTAGATGGGTGTCTACCGAGGGATTGAGGGAGTGTCTGGTCACAAACAGTAGATGGGTAATGCTTACTGAGAGACCGATGTGTGGAAGGGAGATTATTGGATTATCCCACATCGAAAAGTGGAAGAGGCGTAATATACCATATAAGTGTGAGGAAAGACTACACTATATGAGTTAGTTTTTGGATGAGAAGGCCAAAGGTTGAAAGTGTAACTGCGTTGCGTGTTGATAAGAGAACAGGAGGCCACCGGCAAGGCAGCAAGAAGCAATGGGCAATTTGGAATCAGATTTTCTAGAAAGTCAGTTTGTAGTTAGTAATAAATAATTGTGCATGTGCATAGGTGTTCTGGAGCTGAAATTCTGCCAACACGTGTTGCCTCTTCCTCACCAACAAAATGGCACTCTCCTCCTGCTTTTGTTTTGGTTCACAATAATTTTTTTTTTTTACAAAGAACACTGTAATTTTAGTAGAATCGTAACGAAATTGGTTACAAGGACAAAATCTAATCCACACGCAGGAGGTTATTTTGGCGAGGGATGAAAGAAAAACTTATATAACTTAGGTGAATACTCTGGTGATGTCCGTCACTGGTTATGCCGCCACGTGACAGTACGTCATTGATCCACTTAATACTAATAGTTTTTCTCATTTTAGTATTCTAACTTTTTTGGATGTATTAAAAGGTCACCCAGTTCAATAAAAATCAACAATCTATTTTTTCATCCAGTATTCCATCTGTTAAGTCAAAGACATGTTTGGACCACACAATCTATCTACCTTATCTCACAAACACGATTTACCAACGAAGCGATCAACCTCGATG
Organism: Linum lewisii; assembly: GCA_034768395.1. Lineage (NCBI taxonomy): Eukaryota > Viridiplantae > Streptophyta > Magnoliopsida > Malpighiales > Linaceae > Linum > Linum lewisii. The sequence continues at coordinate 55,307,064 of CM068302.1, forward strand.
AACAAGAAGGGAAGCTCCGATTTCGACGCTCTCGTCTCATCGTCGAGGATAGCCGTTCGCCGTCAACGAATGACAGTGCGACGGTTGATGAATAGTCCATTCTATGGCCTATCATTGTCCTAGCAGTCATATCATAGATTCTAACTACCACTTCGATACTTAGTTCACAGCCTCTTGTGAATTCTCACCAAAATGTCTCCCGTGACGGTTCATTTTATCAAAACTCTTCTACTACAACTTATGAGGTTGTCATTATTAATCACCATAAACATGTGATTGATGGTAGAGTTGGTAGATTGTCTTGTTCACAACGGCAGATCCAAGATGAATCAAGGCAGTGGGCCGCATTTGTAAAGAAACTTTGATAGTAAAGATAAAAATATAATATAACTATAGATGATTAAAGTATCAATTGTACATGACAGTCGTTTACTTTAGCAAACTCATTAGTCATCAATAATAGAGTCTTCATCTATATTATTAACATACTCTCTCTCAAAGAAATAGTCAAACAATCATCAAGAAATTCATCAATATTTTGTTGCGTAACCGGTCTTCACATATTTCATTGCTGAAAAAGTTCTCTCAGTGGTAGCCGTTGAAACGGGCAAAGTCAACATTAGACGAATAAACCTGGTTATCATTCTATAATTTGCGTCCATCCCTGTTTTGACCAGCTTTTCTAATAATTTAGCAAGAGAAGGAACCTCATGTTCCTGACTCTGAACAACATAAACACCATAAAACATAACTCATTCCTCAAACCATGCATATCATAGCCTTCAAAATCTTGAGGATAAAACTCTTCTCCAACCTTGTAAATATCATCCTCATTAAAAGATTGAAAAGAATTTTTGGGATTTAGTGTTCCGCTCAACTGAAGTAATCCAATTGAAGACTGGCCTAGTGTAGAAGACTAGAAGAGTTTTTTTGGGATTTACAATTTAAGTAACTAATCAATTTAAAAAATGCACTGGGCCGGATTGAGAATAACACTAGGTCGAACACTTAGAATGGTTGCTTTGAATCAGAAAGAGGGTTGGGCCGAAGCCTGGGGGAGCCCCCCTAGATCCGCCACTGCTTGTTCATTCATTTTAGTTGCCAATTGAAAAGAAGTAAAAATGAAGAAGCAAACCATAGAAACATACCTATAGCACCGATTGAAAACCAGCCCACTAAATAAACTCTAAGCAAACAAAGATGAAGGTAGAAGTCTGGAAGACAAACACTCTACGAAGGACACAAACAAAGGTTCTTTGGAAGAGAAATACAAGACTCCTTGAAGGAGAAAATTATGGACGTGAAGCACTCAAGGGAAAAGAAAACCCAACAAGGAGAAATGATAGATGAGGCGTAAATCAAAAGCTTAAGAAAAAAGAAGGCGGCTGCCGGTCACCCAGACAAAAGAAGAAAAGTAGAGAGAAGTCAGAGAGTTTGAAAATAAGATAGAGAATTTGATGTACTCATTATTATCGATTTAGATTTAAAGTCAAACTTTTATTTTATTTTAGGCCTAATACCCTCAGATAGCATTAGCTATTGCGACCGTATTAGAAAATACTCGTTTAGCACCAACTATAGGGTGTCCAATTTTCTTATAACATGCCATTAGTTTGTTCTGTTAATTTGTACAGGTGGCATGACGGTGTTAGTGATGTTGCAAAGAAGCTGACATGGCTTCTATTTGATTTTTTAAAAATGCCACGCAATCAACAAAATGAATATTTATTTTAAAAATAATAAAATATTCTAAAATAAAAAATTAAAATATTCTGTCCATCCCCACCACTGCGCCAGAATCGTCGCCTCTATCGCGGCGGACGTCGTCGCCATCGACAAGCTCTTCGACGGGAAGCTCCACGAATCGTTGCCTTTTTCGTGGTGGCAGGTCGGGCTTTTAACTAAAATAAATAAAAAAAATTAACTATTAACCTAAATAAATACGTTTCAAAACTATTTATTTGTGTAAATATAATCGCCCATGGTGTAGGCGATATCGCCCCAGGCCTAGGCGATATCGCCCCAGCACCGAGGATTGTCACCCGTGACTCGTGATTAGATTCGGTTGAGTCACGGGTGTGAAAATAGCCAAGGATTAGGCGATATCGCCTAGGGCATGGGCGATATCGCCTAATGCATAGGCGATATCGCCTACATCTTGGATCACTAAGCACCCTATAAATTCCTTGTTAGTTTCGGGGGTTAGTCACCAAATCGAACGAACTAACATTCTAAAATGGCCGACTACACTTTGTCACGAGAATTTCGAATCCAAGTTTTCTGGGGGGGGCCGTATCGTTCAGGATTGGACCGGCTTATCCTACGAAGGGGGAAATAATGTCCGTCTGAAGATGACCAAGCGAGCGACCTATGATAGTGTGGTTACCGTGTTTCGGCGGAAAATGGGTCTTGGAGCGGATCAGATAATCCAGTCATTTGTCTGGAGAATGCCGATATACAGTTCTGAGGGAAATCTGTCGCATTTCGTTTGTAGGCCGATATCGGACGACAACGGCGTACAAGTCATATACGACTTAGTTCGCGTCAACCCATTTTTCGAAGTTGCCGAGTTGTACGCCTTGATGGAAGAGGAGCCGTCTCAGTTCGCCGATTTCTCGGGGGTCATTCCAAATCAGATGGCAGAGCAGAGCCAAACGTATGATGGGGAATACATGGCGACCAGTCATATCGGTCCGGAGGAGGAGGAGGTTGACCAAGAGGGGTTGGCGCGAGATGAATATGTCAGCACTGACGATTCTGGAGATGAAAGGAGCCATTGCTCGGCGGACGAAGGGAATCCAAACGTCGACGATGACATTGGCCAAACCGACGAGGAAGACGACGATGAAGAAGGGGGAGCCACAACAAATAGTGTGGAAGTTCATGTGCCACTGGAACATGCCACGAGCGAGGGTGACGACTGTGACGACATTATGACAATCTCCAACACCTACTCCATGGACAGGCGCTTCCAGATCCCAGCGAAGGCGTACTGGTCGGTGGAGATGGAATTTTTCTTGGGTCAGACATTCTCTACCAAAGGTCAACTGGTGTCCCTAACGAAGAGCCAAGCAGTCATCCGCAACTATAAGTACAGGGTAATCACTTCCAACCCGAAGGAATGGGCCATCAAGTGCATCGACCCGACGTGTCCGTGGAGGATGCGTTCTACACTTAGCAACAGATATGGATTCTGGATAATACGACAACTCAACAACGGCCACAGTTGTGACCGGTCAACGATACTAGGGCCCCACCCACAGCTCGATGTCACGCTGATCTCAGATGCAATCATGCACATTGTGCGCAGAGAGCCGGGGTTGAAGGTTGAGACAGTTATTGATTGCATTCTGGAGAAGTACCACCGCAAAATATCGTACCGGAAGGCGTGGTTTGGCAAGCAACGTGCTGTCGAGAAGCTGTACGGAGACTGGGTGGCATCATACAACAACATTGAGACAATCCTGAATGCTATTCGTCTCACGAACCCCGGGACACGGTACGAGATCAGAACCAACCCGGCGGGTAACAGTAGGATGTTCAAGAGTGTGTTTTGGGCGTTTGGCCCATGCATAGAAGCCTTCAAGCACTGCGCTGGGGTCATGATCATTGACGGCACATTCCTCACGGGCAAGTACAAGCAAGTGTTGTTGATGGCTAGTACATTCGATGGGCAACATCGGATTGTTCAATTGGCGTACGCCATAGTTGACCAAGAGGATCACGATAATTGGAAGTGGTTCATGGAGAATCTACAGAGACATGTGACCAATCGGGCCAACATCACAATCATCAGTGATCGACACAAGGGGATAGCAGCGGCAATGCGCAACATTGATCGAGGGTGGGTATGGAGGTGGTGTCTACGCCATTACGTAAGCAACTTCAACAAGAAACACCGCAACCAAACTTTAAAATCTCGCCTTTGGAACTTAGGTATTTGTCAACTTGTTTACGGTGTATATTTGAACTTAACTAATATAATATTCTCATACAAACTAGATGTTCATAGAAGTCTTCATCGCTACCCGCAGGAATAGAAGGGAATGTGCGGAAGTTTGAGGCAAAGAAGGCAGAATGGTTGGCGATCCATGATGAACAAAACGTACGGGAGCCAAAATGGGTGAATGAGGAACTACCCTTATGGAGCTTGGCCTATGACAACACTGAGGGAGGCGGTGCTCGGTGGGGAACCATGACGACCAACGCGCAAGAATGCGTGAACGGAGTACTTAAGGGCGTGCGACGTTTGCCCATGTCTTCTGTGATCGAGCACACATTCCATCGTATGGTCAAGTATTGGCATAGGCGCCGTGGGGAATACCAGGGAATGTTGGCAGAAGGGAACGCGTATACGAAGTACTGTCAGAAATTAACCGAAGAATCTACGTCAAGTTCCGTCAGACACTACGTGCTGCCGTACGATGCGGCTAACGGGGTTTACGAGGTTAAGTCTGGTCCAAACAATCAGAACCGTAGCGGTAATAATAGCTACGTTGTTCGGTTCGATAGGCAGTCGAATCGTAAGGGGACTTGCACATGCGGGAAGTTCCAGGGGTACAAGGTACCGTGCTCCCATGCTGTAGCTTGTTGCACATTTGCTGGTGCTAACTGGCACAACTACGTCAGCCCCTTCTATCTGGTATCCAAGACCCAGCTAGTGGCCGCCACCTCTCAATCAATGCTGTGACGAGCTCCTTACACGGTGTGAAACCGAGTAAACGAACAACAGGGAGGAGTCGACACTCTCGCAAGAATGCCTCGTACTCTGAACTCCACTCTAAGCAAGAACTACGCTGTCGCAACTTCAGCGCCTTGCACGCATGTGGGTCACGCCACACTAAAGTAGCCCTATGCTTGTTCTCCCCCCACAGTAGAGAACAATCACCAGGTTGAGGCCTAACGCTCTCGGGAATCCGATCCACCAACGGTTCATCCCATCCATAGCTCGACATCTATTGTATACTAAATTGTTAGAAAAGCTATTTTATACTAATTCTCTTTGTCAAAAGTATACTAGTTCTCTAACCTCAAAATTATACTAATTGTCTAACCTCAATATTATACTAATTCGCTAACCTCAACATCATACTAATTCTCTAAACTATCCATAAATAATGACATGGTTCACAATGACATAAGAACAATAAATAATGTATGTACTACGTACCTTGTGTAATGGTGCGAGAAAAGGTCCTCTCCGTTTTATAAAAATCCTACAACGTCAATATGACAGTGTTAATAAATCACTTTGGAAAAAAATATCTACCCTAAAACCCTAAACTAATTCTCTAACCTAAAACCCTAAACTAATTCTCTAACCTAAAACCCTAAACTAATTCTCTAACCTAAAACCCTAAACTAATTCTCTAAACCTAAAACCTAAACTAAATAATGTAATTTAAAAAAAAGGAGAAATGAGACTTACCTTTGCCTTAGGGGTTACCGAGTACTGTGGGAGAATGAGTTGAAAAATGGGGTATTTATAGGGGTTGGGGCGAGATTGCCCGGTCTCCAACCCTTGGGCGAGATCGCCCGTATCCTAGGCGATATCGCCTGTGGCTGGGGCCAGATCGCCTATGGCTGGGGCGAGATTGCCATGTGTCCAGCCAGACAGCATTTACTCGGTTGGTTGGGCAGTTTAGAATCGGTTTGACCAGCAATCCTCGGTGCTGGGGCGATATCGCCTAGGCCTGGGGCGATATCGCCTATGCCTGGGGCGATTATATTTACACAAATAAATAGTTTTGAAACGTATTTATTTAGGTTAATAGTTAATTTTTTTTATTTATTTTAGTTAAAAGCCCTGGCAGGTCCCTTCGCCGTCAACAAGCTCTTCGACAGGAAACTCCAAGAATCGCTGCCTTTGTCGCGGCGAATCCCGTCGCCGTCAACAAGCTCTTCGACGATAGGGTGTCAAGATATGGATCTATGCTTGAGCTCATTCCAGATCTCCTCGTTGATCTGATTCAATCGAAGAAGCTAAATTTACAACCCAAATCTTATCGAACATGCTACTGATTTCTAGATCTGGATCGATTGAAAATCTTTCTTGAACCCACATTTTGACTTCCTTCAATTTCGATGATGATTTTCACCATTACATTCACTCTATTTGGTTCAGTAGAAGCAATCTCCTGGTCAAAATTACATTCTCTCTAGAAGCTTCTACAGAACTACAACAATCCCACTCTAGGAGCGAGTCAGACTTCCAGACTTACTAATACTAATATGGAGAGCTAAGGAGATGAGAGGCAGGGGAGGAAGAAGGAGAAGAAGAGGAATTAGAGTCGTTCTGGATTTCATTGAGGGAGCGGGCGGGATCGTCGTCGTCGTCGGAGGTGAATGAGCGGAGATCGAGTTCTATTGACGGCTCTTTGGCAACAACGATAGTGGGTTCTGGAATTCGGTGGTTTCGGACTCCGATGTATCTTCTTCTTCTTCTTCAATATCTTCTTCATCATATCCTCTGTGTTCTTCATCATCATCAGAGGAAGAACAAGCAGATTAGAGAGCTAGGGATGGAGGTGACAGTGGGACCCAACTGGGAGTGTAATTAGAGAGCTGATTCGATCGGGAACGTGTTATTGTGGGCGACGACGATGGTGGATTTGGAATCGATGACGATGACGGAGCTTCCGAAGCTGGCAAAAATAGTGACGATGTGGTTAAGGAAGGATGAGAAGATGGCTATGGAGAAGATGATATTTAACCAATTTATTTATTTTCTGTATTTTATTATTGTAAAAAATGCCACCTCAGATTATATTTAAGTTGTTTATATGCCACGTCAGAGAGATTGCCAACTCAGACTAACGAAATACGTAAAAAATTGACGACAGGCTATTTGAAACTTAGACTCTAATAGGTGGTGCCAAACGAGTATTTTCTAATACGGTGTGTATATTCTGGGGATTACCCAATAGTTGGTGCTATATGAAGGTATTAGACCTTTATTTTATGAATGAGTCGAACTTTTCAATTGGACACATATTTCGATTCGGTTAACCATGGACAGATCAGCTCCGAATCAGCACATTCTTGCTGACTAGACTGCCAATTAAGTCGAGATAAAAATATTGAAACGATTCGATTCTTTGTCCGAATTCCTTTCCTTCGAGATAGGAATTTCTGACTATGAAGAAGAGAAAATCTCCCAATATCCTCGCGTAAACCCTAACTCCCTTCGTGGATCCAATCTCTCCATGGCCTCGCTTCTGTCACCTTTCCTCATCTCCCCCACCAATTCTCCAACCAACTCCTCCTCCCCTCCTCCTTCCCCCGCCGATGGCGGCGGCGGCGATGACATCGATATCCCCGATGCTTGGTATGGCAACATCCAGTACCTCATCAATATCTCCGCCATCGGCTTGTTCTTCTGCATCTTCATCTTCCTCTTCGTCAAGCTCCGCAGCGACCACCGTAGCATGCCCGGTCCCGCCGCCATCCTCGCCAAGCTTCTCGCCGTCTGGCACGCTACCGGGAGAGAGATCGCCAGACATTGTGGAGCTGACGCCGCGCAGTTCCTCATAATCGAAGGCGGGAGCTTCGCTGTGCTATTGTCGATAGCCGCTTTATCGATCTGCGTCATACTCCCGGTGAATCTATATGCTGGGACGGCGGTGCTGGGTGACCAGTTCTCCAAGACCACGATTAATCATATCGGGAAAGGTTCGCCACTTCTTTGGGTACACTTTTTGTTTGCAGTCGTCGTTGTGGTTTTAGTGCATTACGGCATGTCTATGATTGAAGAGAGGCTGAAAATTACTAGGTTTAGGGATGGGAATGGGAATTTGAGTGATCCGAATGCGAATTCCACTGCTATCTTCACTATCATGGTGCAAGGGTTGCCTAAGAGTTTAGGTCCTGATAAGACTTTGTTGGAAGAGTATTTCAGATTGAAGTATCCTGGAAAGGTTTACAGAGTGATTATGCCTACGGATTTATGTGCCCTAGGTGAGTTAGCCACTGAATTGGTCACAGTTAGGGATGAAATTACTTGGTTGGTTGCCCGAATGGACTCCAGGCTGTTACCTGAAGTTACTGAAGGTGAAGATGTAGGAGAAGGATTCTGGGAAAAATCTAGATTGTGGATGATTTCTGTTTGGAGGAGAGTTGAGAATTTGTGGGATAGAATGATGGATGGATTGGGCTATACTGATGAAGATAAGCTAAGACGATTGCAAGAATCAAGAGCTCAACTTGAAACTGATTTGGCATCATTTAAGGAAGGTCGAGCACCAGCTGCTGGTGTTGCTTTCATTGTGTTCAAGGATGTTTACACAGCTAACAAAGCACTTCAAGACCTTAGAAATGAGAGGAAGCGGAGGTTCGGTAAGTTTTTCTCCGTCACGGAGTTGCGGTTGCAGAGAAACCAATGGAAAGTAGAACGAGCCCCTTTGGCAACTGATATATATTGGAACCACCTGGGCACTACAAAGCTGTCCTTGAGGTTAAGGCGGATCTTTGTGAACACATGCCTATTGTTAATGCTTTTGTTCTTTAGCTCTCCTCTCGCACTTATAACTGCTCTTCAGAGTGCTGGCAGGATTATAAATGCAGAGGCAATGGATAATGCCAAGTCGTGGTTAGACTGGGTACAAAGTTTCAGTTGGTTTGCTTCCCTTGTGTTCCAGTTCTTGCCCAATGTCATGGTATTTGTGAGTATGTATGTGATAGTGCCCTCTGCACTTTCTTATCTCTCCAAGTTTGAACGACATCTTACGTTGTCAGGGGAGCAAAGAGCTGCACTTTTGAAGATGGTTTGCTTCTTCCTGGTAAACCTAATTCTGTTGAAAGCTTTGGTTGAATCTTCTCTAGAGGGTGCGATTCTGAAAATGGGTAGATGCTATTTGGACGGAGAAGATTGCAAAAGGATTGAGCAATATATGAGTGCGTCATTCCTTTCAAGATCCTGTCTTTCTTCCTTAGCATTTCTGATCACAAGCACTTTCCTGGGGATATCCTTTGATCTGCTGGCTCCAATGCCTTGGATAAAGAGGAGAATACAGAAGTTTCGGAAGAATGACATGCTTCAGCTTGTACCAGAACGAAGCGAAGAGTACCCATTGGAAAATCAGACTGTCGATAGCCTTCAGAGGCCACTGGTGCATGATTACGCATTTGACTCTCCAACCCTCAACAGAAACAATTCAGACGGGGAAGACCTTTCTGAATACCCAATCAGCAGCAGCAGGACATCTCCCATTCCGAAGCAGAAGTTTGATTTCGCTCAGTATTATGCATTCAACTTGACGATATTTGCCCTTACATTGATATACTCGTCTTTTGCTCCATTGGTGGTCCCAGTCGGTGCAGTCTATTTCGGATATCGATACATGGTTGACAAGTACAACTTCCTGTTCGTGTACAGAGTCCGAGGGTTCCCTGCAGGGAACGATGGAAGGTTGATGGACGTTGTTCTCGGAGTGATGAGGTTCTGCGTGGATCTATTCCTCTTGTCAATGCTCTTGTTCTTTGCTGTCCAAGGTGATTCCACAAAGCTGCAAGCCATCTTCACACTTGGGTTGCTAGTAGTGTACAAACTTTTGCCTTCAGATAGAGATTATTTCCACCCTGCACTTTTACAAGGCTTTCAAACTGTTGACAGCATTGTAGATGATGGACCCATTGATTATGAGGTTTTCTCGCAACCTACTTTCGACTGGGATATGTACAGTCCTTGAATATTCATATCAAGCTTTTCACGCTGCTTAATGTGACTAGTTAAGCTAAACTCATTGACCCTTATTTCAGTTACCCTTTTGGTGTTGCGCTGTATACATAATGATCAATTTGACCCATTCAATCCATGAATCTAAACACATTATGCAACTTGGAGGAGCTAAGTTTGTCCTAATATATTCTGTCTTCCCGATGTTTACGAGCCAAGTTGAACCTCGCTGGTCTAATGTCGGCACGTTCGAGCTCGAATTTGAGTTGAAATGTGTTGAGCTTGAAACAACTTGAGTTGTCTCGTTAACTATCCTTAGTGAGCCAAGCTTGGGTTTAACTCGAATTCCGCTCATTAAAACTCAATGTTCTCAAAATTGTACTGGACATCATACCGGAAAAGCCAAAGTATGATGTTTGATGGTTAAACAGTGGTTCCATATTAGTTAAACCGTTTAGAACCATTTGTAGTATTAATAAAAAATTGGATAAATTATGACTAAATATCAAACAAAGTAAAATATTCGTCAAACCTTAAAATAAATGGAACAATTTAAGCAGAAAATCACAACTTCATTACTATATTCTAACCATTACTCTTAAACTATTAGATTTATATTTTAGGTTATTAATAAGGCAAAAAACTCTAGATTGACATGATTTTTTTTTTTTGTTTATTACACATCACCTCTGGCTTTATTTGAGACGACACAACCTATTAATTTTTTTAATTATGATTGTCGTAAGTTTTCATCCATTAGTGTGAGCTTGGGAATAAATTGACTTGACACTCGTGTTATCTGATGTGACATGCCATGTAATTACAAATAATAATAATAATACATGTTAAAAAAAGTAGACCTCTTTTTATAAAAATGGTTAATAATTTCAGAAGGCTCAAACCATGACATGTTATAACTAAAACTCCCAAACTTTTCGAAATCCCAAAACTCTGTTTTCGAAATAGTGAAACGCCATTTTCCGTCTTTGTAAGGTTGTTTGGTTTCTGTGATTTGGAAATAGTGTATTTGAACAATATTGTGGTTTTAGAAAAAGCTGTTTTGTGATTACACTTTTTTACTTAAAACCTTTGTTTGGAAGTTGCTATGAATCAGTTTGGGATTTGGGTGTGGGGTCTTAAAATGAAGCTAAATTATCATTTTATCCTTATTATTATGTTGGCCATATTTGAACTGAAGAGTTTTGGTATTTTTACGATATTTGTATGCAGTAATTTTGTAATAGCAGATTGTGGCCAAGTCATTGTTGTTGTAAGAGACATGTTTGTTTTAATGCAAGTGTTACCAAGGACAACAATTTATGGTTCAATAATCCTTCAAATTACGAGCAAACATCAAACTAGAATAATACTAATCCAAATATAACATTTCATGCTTACACAAGCTACACTACTTCTGCATATTCAAATTCCTATCTACGGAATTGTGGAATTCCAAAATATGAGTTGTCTAGCACTACCTGCTATCAAAAAGATGTTTACAAAACATAATAATATATAATCCTATAACACAAACCCCATTGTTCCTAGGCTTAAGTTGGTGAGAGTGATTAGAAAGTTGAACTAAAATAGTGGCATAGATTGTAATTTCTGAATTAGTAGTTGGATAGAAATGTAATTGTACAAACCCTTCAATTCACTCATTATCAAATCACCCAAAACTCAACTAAAAGCTGAGTTTTGAAATCACTCATTTTTTTTAACCCAAATAAGCTGTTTTTTGCATTTGTATTTCCGAAAAAACGAAAGTTTTGGATGAAATAGTGTATTCATCCAAAACACACCTTCAAATCACAGAAACTAAACATGGAAACGTCATGACTAAATCGCATTAAAAATAAGCTCCTTCCTTTTCCCGATCATGTGTAGGGTTTTTAGGTTACCTTGTTTAAAAGATAATAACTTATTTTTAATTTGATTTAGTCATAATCTTCTAAATTTTTACAAAAAACGACAGACGACATTAATGATTTAAAAATTTGAGGTTTCAATTTTTTTGACTTTCTAGTTATAATAAGTCATATTTTTGCCCTTCTAAAATTATTATCCTAAAGAAAGACCTTCACAGAATCTCGGAACTTTCACTAAAATAATTAAAAAAAATTAACTATTAACTTAAATAAATATGGTTCAAAACTATTGATTTTTATAAATAAAATCGCCCCAGACCTAGGCGATATCGCCCAAAGCACAGGCGATATCGCCCCAGCACCAAGGATTTCTGATCAAACCGATTCTAAACTGCCCAACCAACCGAGTATATGCTGTCTGGCTGGACACATGGCGATCTCGCCCAGCCACAGGCGATGTCGCCCCAGACACAGACGATATCGCCCGGGCTACAGGCGATCTCGCCCGAGGGTTAGACACCGGGCAAACTCGCCCCAACCCCTATAAATACCCCATTTTCAACCCCACCATTCCCCCACACCACTCTTTAACCCCTAAGGCAAAGGTAAGTCTCCTTTCTCCTTTTTTTTTTAAATTACATTATCTAGTAGGTTTTAGGTTAGATAATTAGTTTAAGGTTTTAGGTTAGAGAATTAGTTTAGGGTTTTAGGTTAGAGAATTAGTTAAGGGTTTTAGGTTAGATAATTAGTTTAGGGTTTTAGGTTAGATAATTTTTTCCAAAGTGATTTATTAACACTGTCATATTGACGTTGTAGGATTTTTATAAAACAGAGAGGACCTTTTCTCGCACCATTACACAAGGTACGTAGTACATATATTATTTATTGTTCTTATGTCATTGTGAACCATGTCATTATTTATGGATAGCTTAGAGAATTAGTATGATGTTGAGGTTAGCGAATTAGTATAATATTGAGGTTAGACAATTAGTATAATATTGAGGTTAGACAATTAGTATAATTTTGAGGCTAGAGAACTAGTATACTTTTGAGAAAGAGAATTAGTATAAAATAGTTTTCCTAATAATTTACTATACAATAGATGTCGAACTATGGATGGGATGAACCGTTGGTTGATCAGACTCCTGAGGGCGTTAAGCCTCAACCTGGTGATTGTTCTCTATTGTGGGGGAGAACAAGCATAGGGCTACTTTAGTGTGGCGTGACCCACATGCGTGCAAGGCGCTGAAGTTGCGACAGCGTAGTTCTTGCTTAGAGTGGAGTTCAGAGTACGAGGCATTCTTGCGAGAGTGTCGACTCCTCCCTGTTGTTCGTTTACTCGGTTTCACACCGTGTAAGGAGCTCGTCACAGCATTGATTGAGAGGTGGCGGCCAGAGACTAACACATTCCACCTGATACCGGGCGAGGCGACGATCACTTTGGAGGATGTTGAGGTACTTACGAGTCTTCCTATCGATGGAGTTCCTGTTACCGTAGCGGTGGACAGACGTGATCCGGGTGTCATATGTGAGGAGTTGTTGGGTGCCCAACCCCCAGCTGGGAGTTGTACGGGACAGTCAGTGAAGATATCGTGGGTGAAGGGAATGTTTGATCGTCTACCAGCTGGAGCTCCAGCAGATGTTGTTCTCCGCTATGCACGAGCCTACACTTGGGTTCTTCTTGGCGCCATTCTACTAGCTGACCGGACTGGAGACTTGATACCGGTTCATCTACTCCGGCTTATTGGGGACTCTGCGGTTGCATCCACGTTCAGTTGGGGTGGTGCGGTACTAGCATGGCTGTATAAGGCCATGGGGAGGGCGGCCTTCTTCACGGCTGAGAGTCAGAGGGGTACAGGTGACTTGGGAGGCTTCACCTTGCTGGACCAGCTCTGGGCCTTGGAGAGATTCCCGATCATAGCCGAGCGCTACGTAGCAGGTGGTGACCCACCAGATGCTGACACCGTTCCTCGTGGTGTGCGCTGGATGTCTGTCATCCGGCGCCACCAACATCGCGTGGCTATGAAGCTGGAGGAAATACGCTACGCACTTGATCGGAACACGGAGTTCGTGGTTAGGAATCTTAACCTCATGTACATACTCTTTCATGATTTTCTTAATTCTCCCTTACAACATATTTATTAATTCTCCAGTGGATGGCGTACGCCTTTCGAGAGGAGAACTATCAGTTGGAGGCCGATGTGTTCTGGCGAGCTGTTTGCCCCATGCTGTGCATAGACTGTGTCTCATGGCACCATCCTGATCGTTGCATGCGTCAGTTCGGACATGGTCAGCGTATCCCACAGGAGCCGAGCCTGCTGCTCGCGTCGAGGAGTTGCTGGGACTAGACTTCAGAGCACCAGTACATGATTGGGGTGCTAGGTACCTACAGTACTTACGTCTCTGGGAGGAGCGGGATCAGCACATTGCCGAGGGCGAGGTGAGAGCAGATCCATTGAGCCACCACTTCCATGATGAGTACGACGAGTGGTACAGGAGACGGACACGCCTGGCCATATCACACGATGGTGCACAGTTTCAGGGGATGGTTAGTGGCCACCTACTTGAGTAACTGTAGCTGATGTGACTTTAATTAGTGCATTTTAAGCTTATGAATGACCTTTGAAATGCCCGTGTTTATTCGTGAAATGACATGACTTATATGCTTTTATTGAAGTTTTGTGCAAAGTGTCATTTTGTTGTCCGGTTGCCACTTTGGAGCCAAATTCGTGGTCTATTGGAGTTGCCTCTGTGCATTTTCAGGTTATGGCATCAAAGTACGGATGACAAGGAGCGCATAGGAGCAAACGGGAGGTCATTTGGAGGCCGGACGAGGGAGATATGAGCATTACAAGATCGAGCTTTCTGCAGAGTGCAGGGGTGCACGCCGTGCAGGGGTGCACGCCGTGCACTGTCCCCTGCACTATAAATATTCTTGTTTTTGGCCATTTTGAAGAATTCTTTGGATCTCTCTTGAACCCCAAAACACATACCCACGAACCCTCAAACCCTAGAACACATTTTTGGAGCAATTTGAAGCCATTGAAGCTAGGATTGAAGCCAACAAACCTTGGGAGTTACAAGTGGAGAAGTGAAGATCATCTCAAGGATTCATCCATGGTGTTCTTGGTGACCATTCTTCCTTCTTCTCTCTTTACTCCCTTGGCCATGTGTGGCTGAGTTTCTAGGGTTTATCTTGGATGGGTAGATTAGTTGTGCTATGATAGAGGGATGATTGTATAGAACTTGCCATGATTGATCTTGGTTGTATGAGGATGATTCCTAGACTTGTTCTTAATGCCATTTTATGCCATGTTTGCTTGATTTGGTCCATTCAATGTGATTTGATGCATGAGAGTGCTTGGATTGCATAGATTGTAGGTCTATGGATTGAAGTGAGTGTGTTCTAAGAGATTAGATCATCTTATTTCAAACATTTTCACTTGATTTCTCTCTTGGGCATTTTATCGAACACTTGGTGTGCATGTGGATTTTCATTCAATTGAGTTTGAAAAGGCTTTTTGGTGAATCTCTTAGTGTTAGAGCATTGATATGAGAGTGTTGTGCCTAGCCTTGTGGTCATAGAGTCTTAAGAGAGGGTCTTGTGTCTTGGCATTTCATCAAACACTAAGAATGCATCCTTTTTCACTTAGCTTGAGAGCGAGAGCCTAAGTTGAGTGGTATTAGGATAGGGATTTGGTGCTACGAGAGTGCAATGAGTCTATAGAAGTGAAATGCATGGTCATCCAAATGCAAACTCGATCTTGAATGGCTTGTTTGTTCAATTAGTCCTCTTGAGCATGATGACACTACCCACCAAGAGAACCCCATTTGTCTTTGATTTGAGCCACCTTTCTCTCTTGCTTAATCTTTGTTAGTATTGCATTTCTTTGCCTTTGTTTCTGATTTTCTCGATCAAACCAAACCAATTTCAAATGTCTAGACCGTCTATGAGAAGTGTGAGTATTGGTCTATGAGAGGACCCCGTGGAATACGACCTTGGTAAAATCGCTTTTATCAGTAGCCAATTTAGTATTCCCTTAGGGTACACTAACTTTTCTTTTTGTTTTGCCTTTCAGATCGCCTCGTTGGAGCAGGCTACCATTTTGAGTGGTACGAGTGATTCTCACATGAGTCATGTGCTCCGATCTGGATTGGCTATGAGTGGAGCATATGAGCGCCTTCCCGATCGAGGACCACACCGCCCACGTGCAGCATCACGCCTGCCGACATACCCTCCCTATGATGGCTATCCCATCCCACAGAGAGGTCACAATACAAGGTTGGATAATGTCGATTACGGCGGTCTCGCGCACCATGATGTGGGATACGCACCTCGACCCAATTACGGAGGTCACAGTACAGGGTTGGAATGTGTGCTCGATCACAGAAGACATGGGCAAACGTCGCACGCCCTTAAGTACTTCGTTCACGCATTCTTGCGCGTTGGTCGTCATTGTTCCCCACCGAGCACCGCCTCCATCAGTGTTGTCATAGGCCAAGCTCCATAAGGGTAGTTCCTCATTCACCCATTTTGGCTCCCGTACATTTTGTTCATCATGGATCGCCAACCATTCTGCCTTCTTTGCCTCAAACTTCCGCACATTCCCTTCTATTCCTGCGGGTAGCGATGAAGACTTCTATGAATATCCAGTTTGTATGACAATATTGTATTAGTTAAGTTCAAATATACACCGTAAACAAGTTGACAAATACCTAAGTTCCAAATGCGAGATTTTAAAGTTTGGTTGCAGTGTTTCTTGTTGAAGTTGCTTACGTAATGGCGTAGACACCACCTCCATACCCACCCTCGTTCAATGTTGCGCATTGCCGCTGCTATCCCCTTGTGTCGATCACTGATGATTGTGATGTTGGCCCGATTGGTCACATGTCTCTGTAGATTCTCCATGAACCACTTCCAATTATCGGAATCCTCTTTGTCAACTATGGCGTACGCCAATTGAACAATCCGATGTTGCCCATCGAATGTACTAGCCATCAACAACACTTGGTTGTACTTGCCCGTGAGGAATGTGCCGTCAATGATCATGACCCTAGAGCAGTGCTTGAAGGCTTCTATGCATGGCCCAAACGCCCAAAACACACTCTTGAACATCCTACAGTTACCCGCCGGGTGGGTTATGATCTCGTACCGTGTCCCGGGGTTTGTGAGACGAATAGCATTCAGGATTGTCTCAATGTTGTTGTATGATGCCACCCAGTCACCGTACAGCTTCTCGACAGCACGTTGCTTGCCAAACCACGCCTTCCGGTACGATATATTGCGGTGGTACTTCTCCAGAATGCAATCAATAACTGTCTCAACCTTCAACCCCGGCTCTCTGCGCACAATGTGCATGATTGCATCTGAGATCAGCGTGACATCGAGCTGTGGGTGGGGCCCTAGTATCGTTGACCGGTCACAACTGTGGCCGTTGTTGAGTTGTCGTATTATCAGAATCCATATCTGTTGCTAAGTGTAGAACGCATCCTCCAAGGACACGTCGGGTGGATGCACTTGATGGCCCATTCCTTCGGGTTGGAAGTGATTACCCTGTACTTATAGTTGCGGATGACTGCTTGGCTCTTCGTTAGGGACATCAGTTGACCTTTGGTAGAGAATGTCTGATCCAAGAAGAATTCCATCTCCACCGACCAGTACGCCTTCGCTGGGATCTGGAAGCGCCTGTCCATGGAGTAGGTGTTGGAGATTGTCATAATGTCGTCACAGTCGTCACCCTCGCTCGTGGCATGTTCCAGTGGCACATAAACTTCCACGCTATTTGCTGTGGCTCCCCCTTCTTCATCGTCGTCTTCCTCGTCGGTTTGGCCAATGTCATCGTCGACGTTTGGATTCCCTTCGTCCGCCGAGCAATGGCTCCTTTCATCTCCAGAATCGTCGGTGCTGACATATTCATCTCGCGCCAACCCCTCTTGGTCAACCTCCTCCTCCTCCGGACCGATATAACTGGTCGCCATGTATTCCCCATCATACGTTTGGCTCTGCTCTGCCATCTGGTTTGGAATGACCCCCGAGAAATCGGAGAACTGAGACGGCTCCTCTTCCATCAAGGCGTACAACTCGGCAACTTCGAAAAATGGGTTGACGCGAACTAAGTCGTATATGACTTGTACGCCGTTGTCGTCCGATATCGGCCTAGAAACGAAATGCGACAGATTTCCCTCAGAACTGTATATCGACATTCTCCAGACAAATAACTGGATTATCTGATCCGCTCCAAGACCCATTTTCCGCCGAAACACGGTAACCACACTATCATAGGTCGCTCGCTTGGTCATCTTCAGACGGACATTATTTCCCCCTTCGTAGGATAAGCCGGTCCAATCCTGGACGATACGCCCCCCCCAGAAAACTTGGATTCGGAATTCTCGTGACAAAGTGTAGTCGGCCATTTTAGAATGTTAGTTCTTTCGATTTGGTGACTAACCCCCGAAACTAACAAGGATTTATAGGGTGGTTAGTGCTCCGAGATGTAGGCGATATCGCCTATGAATTAGGCGATATCGCCCAAGGCCCAGGCGATATCGCCTAATCCTTGGCTATTTTCACACCCGTGACTCAACCGAATCTACTCACGGACCCGTTTTAGAGTCACGGGTGACAATCCTGGTGCTGGGGCGATATCGCCTGGGACTTGGGCGATATCGCCTAGGCCTGGGGTGATTTTATCTATAAAAATCAATAGTTTTGAAACGTATTTATTTAGGTTAATAGTTAATTTTTTTTATTTATTTTAGTGAAATGACCCCAGAATCTCCAAAGATTCAAAACTTCGCTCTCAACTCCTACGATGTGACTTTGATAAAATAAAAATGTCAATAAATCCAAAATTCCTTATCTAAAAAAGGCAGAAGCCACGACGACGATATAGCAGTAAACGGCGGGTAGCGAACAAGTGATAAGAAATAATTGGCAGCAGTTTATGGGATGAGAAAAAGTTTAATAGTTCTAGGGAAAAGGGAAGTAAGTTAATGATAAATTAATTGAGAAAGATATTAATTATAAGGCGAAATTTTCGTGTTCAATAATTAATGGGTTTGCGAAAGTCGAGAGATTTGGGAGGAGAGAATTAGGGTGTTCTTACTATTTAAAAAATAGAGTTTGGTTAAGTGAATTGAGAATTCTTAGACTAGGGAATTCAAAAAATAAATAAATTAAAAATGATATTAATATTATTAATATACTAATAATATTACTAATTAGGTTTCCTTACCTCCTATAAAGGCTTATTGATCATTTTGGTCATAAACCTTTGAGGTTTATAACAAACTGGTCATAAACCTTTGATTCGTAACCTAGTGGTCATTAACCTATAGGATTTGTAACAATTTGGTCAATCCGTTAACTCTCTATCTAATTTCTCCGTTAAGTGATGAAATCAGCATGCCATGTCACCCTTTTTTCCACCTCTCCTCTTGCCACATCACCTAATCGACTCAACCCATTCCAACCTAACCCAACATAAACCAACCAACCAACCCAAACCCACAAAAATAAAATAAAAAATCAATTGTTTTGTGTCATCTAGTTACTTTTTCTCCATTCAATCCAAATCTCTGAATCTCCAATTCTCCATCAATAATCTCTTCTCACTTCTTCCCCTCCTCCGTCGCTGCCGATTCCCAGTTTGAAGGCTTCGATGCCGACGAAGACGACGCCATCGAGGAGCCTCTCGATCCTTCTTTCAAGCTCAATGATCTTCCCTTGACCTAGACCGAATCCCTATCCACTTCAGATCCAATCCTAATCCTTCATCAACTTCCGATCACCCTGATTCGAACCTGTTTCCACCGAATCTGATGCTTCCAAACCTCGTGAAGGGACTCAATCTCTCAACATCGCCGCCACCGGCGTCCTTCTTAACCTCCGAGCTGGACAAACTACGTCATTTAGTGATTTTTCTGACATAGAAGTCAACAGCACGGAGATCTCTCGATGGGTCATCGTCTTCAGAGGATTTGAGGATGAAAATCGTACTTGATATGCAGTGGCGGAGCCAGAAATTTGGCCAAGGGGGTGCTTCGTTCATAAAGTAAGTTTTTTATCCAAGTAATACAAAAGTTTATCTTAAACAGTACTAATAGAAAAATCCAAATATATCACCAAATTGTCATTTAACCACCACTCATCGTTCATCCGATTTTAAATATGTTCTTGAATAATAAAAGAACATCCAATTTAATTTGCTTATTAATTTTTAAACCTAAAAGTTCCACTAGCAAAATAAAAAGTCTAACGATTCAATTGAAGAACTATAATGGATAAATTAACATGCATAGTCATTCTAGACACAAATGCACACCGACAACAGGCAGAGAGATATATTACATATAAGATACGAAGAGTTACTCATCAGGGAGGTAAATTCGGGCTATCACAAAGAGTACGATGAGATAAGAAAGATTTTAATCAGATGTTTTATTCATTGAATTTATCCTATCTAATTATATGGATAACACTATCCCTACTAAAAGTGGGGTACTGGTTACCCCCACTGACGTTTTGATGGATAAACATGCTTATAATATTGGAGTGTTCGCCCTATTATATATTTATATTTCTAATAAAAATGTTTAGTAAGCTAATACATGGCTATTAGAGCTAAGGGAGTATATTGAACGCGTATCAATTTTTTTTTGATGGATGTATGTATAAACATTAAAATCAAAGAAAGATAATTACAAGCAAAGCTCACAACAGAAACGTGACTAAGCCAGACACATCCCAGCCAAAGTCGACGCTCCAGCCGAAACCAAGCCAAATCCGGCAACCCAAAACAGAAACAAACCGAAACAAGCAGCAGCAGGGGCTATGAGCAGAAAAAGGACAGGAACACAAAACAACCCCCCAAGCCCACATCCTACACTAAACGACTAAAAAACTATGTGGCCGAAAGTTGTCACATCCAAATCTCAAAATCATGTTGCGAGATCACCGCAAACACTTTCAGCCATTTGCAACTCGCAAGGATGATTCGGTACCGAATCCTATTAATCGGGGACTGGACATCCCGGAAAATACGGTCATTTCTTTCCATCCATACTTGCCAAAAGAAGCTGTGAAGAATTACCCTCTCGAGTCCCTCAAATCGAGCACCGCGGTTCAAGCTTTTCCATCCCGATATAAAATCAACGACCTTATCCGGGAACGGCCCAAAGATGGAAAGCTTTGAACTAACCAGGCTCCAAATCGCGGACACAAAGGGGCATAACAGGAAAATATGATCAACTGATTCCTCATTTTGGCAACAGGGAACACACCTGTTTGGGAAGTAAAACCCTGAGCTTGGAGATTGTCAATCGTCGAAATACGCCCATGAAACGATAGCCAAACGAAACATTGGATCTTGGAAGGCACACAATAACTCCAGATCGTGCTTGCAGGGAAGTTCTGGAATCCTGGAAACTTATCAGCACGCAGCCTGTCATTGAAGGAGTGAACCGAGAAACCACCTGACTTGGACAGCGGCCACTGAATGAAAGCCGGTCCTGCCTTAATGAAATCATCGGGCAGAGCATGTAGGAGGTCCATCATTGCCCGCCATTCCGCCAGAGCCCCGCGTCGGAGGTCCACCCCTACCGGAATCGACCAGCTACACCTGTCAAAAGAAGGAGCAACAGCAGCCACAAAAATATTACGGGGGCAAGCAGTAGCTGCTACTGTCCGAGGAAAATTAGAGCTGAACCTGACCCCTCTCACCCAGACATCATCCCAGAAAGAAACCCACCCACCCCCCGGATCGATGTAACCGAATTTCCAGAACAGAGCACTCGACATCACAATCCATCTCCACATCGAAAGGCCTGCCGAGTTCAAGCTCCAAGAAAGCTGCCACTCAGAAAGACCAGAACCGCATTTTTCCACCATTAACCTTCTCCACCAGGCGTTCCTTTCCGTGGCAAAACGCCAAACCCATTTACCCAAAAGAGCCTTATTAAATAAGTCCACGTCCAACACGCCCAAGCCCCCTTTCTTGATCGGAGTTTTCACCATAGTCCAATTGGCCAAGTGAAGGCGGCGCTTGTCCTCAACCCCCTCCCATAGGAAACGATTCTGAATACTTTCGATTTTAGCAATAACCACTGCCGGAGCACGAAGAATAGAAAGGTAGTAGGTTGGAAGACTGGATAGCACACTCTTTAACAACACAAGCCGCCCACCCAAGGAGAGCAGCCGTGCTCTCCAACCCTCGAGTCTTTTACGGATGGATTCCAACACCGGCTCCCAAATCACAGTAGACTTAGCTCTTACTCCCAACGGGAGTCCTAAATAAGATGCTGGCAGTACCTCGAGGCGACACCCAAACGTGGCAGCAAACTCACTAGCCCTTGGCACCTCACCGATGGCAAACATCGAACTTTTATGAACGTTAATCTTCAACCCCGAGATGTTTTCAAAACAAATGAGAGCGGCGAGAAGCGTGTGGACCTGATCCTCTGAAGCTTCACAAAAGACAATGGCATCGTCGGCGAAAAAAATGTGACTCACTTCCCCCTGCTGAGACTCTTCGTTGATGAAGAACCCTTTGAAAAGCCTCGCCTCTCTGAGGCAAGTAAAAATCTGGGACAGGGCTTCCATGACGATTATAAATAAAAATGGAGATAGCGAGTCGCCCTGGCGTAACCCCCGGGAGCTCGGGAAGAAACCCTTCGACTCCCCATTCACGAGAACTGAGAAGAGCAGGGAAGAAATGCAGGATTTTATCCACCCGAGCCAGATAGGAGGAAATCCCATTCTCTCCATGATCTACATCAACGCGTTCCAATTAACGTGGTCATAGGCCTTTTCAATATCCAATTTGAATACCAGACCCGGCCTACCGCTTCTAGTTCTTGAATCAATTACCTCGTTTGCGATCAGCGAGGCATCCAGAATCTGTCGTTCCCCCACAAAGGCACACTGGAACTTTGAAATGATACCTTTCAGTGGGCCTTTGAACCGCTCCAACAGCACTTTGCTTAAAATCTTGTAGGTGCTGCTTACAAGGCTAATGGGACGCAAGTCCCTGATGTCCCCCACAACTTCCTTTTTCGGAATTATGCAAATGAAGGTACTGCAAATCATCCTTGGCAAGCCACCCGAAAGGAAGAATTCCTGTAAACCTGCCATGAACTCCAATTTAATTATCGGCCAGAACTGTTTGAAGAAAGCAAGATGAAACCCATCTGGCCCAGTGGCCTTTTCCCCATCCGATTCAACGATAACCTTCCACACCTCACTTTCCTCGAACGGAAGATGAAATTTGGAACGAAAGGACCCAACGACAAAATAATCGAAGTGGGAGGAGGTAGAAAGAACGATTTATAGTGTATGGACTATCTATTAATTTTTTTTTTTGACAAAAAAAAGACTATCTATTAATTTGGGAAAGTATAGAGGCAAAACGCTATTTTTCCATATGTGTTATAAATAAATTATATATGAGTTCTAATGTAAAAATAAAATGATTAAAATAATCATAAAACCCACCATATTAGCCCACCAATGAGTACAATGAAAATGAAATAGGCTTAAACATTAATAACTTAACAAGGCAAATATCTAGAAACTAGAAAGGAAGATATATGCTGTTTCTGTTAATAAATATATATATAGCAGTTTGGAAATCCCAAGGGGGCTGCACGCACCCCCGGATTTTTTCCAAAAATAGGCTTGGGCCAAAATTCAATTCCCAAAATAGGCTCGTTCTACGGTCAATTCCCAAAGTAGGCTTGTGTGTGCTGACTGGACGCGTACATCGACAAATTAAGTGGCGATTAGCATAAAATCGGCAGAATGTTTGGCGACATGAGCTCAGCCCCAAAATCGCCACTTATAGTGGCGATTTTACTCTGAAAATCGCCACTGTAAGTGGCGATTTTGGGCCTGACAAAAGCAGCCCAAAATCGCCACTTATAGTGGCGATTTTCAGAGCAAAATCGCCACTATAAGTGGCGATTTTGGGGCTGCTTTTGTCAGCCCTAAATCGCCACTTATAGTGGCGATTTTCACAGCACTTTTGTCTGACACTTTTATTTCAAATATAGTAAAATAGCATTTTGGTCTTTCTACTTTGTCAACTTAACAAATAGCCCCTTATTGTATAAATCGCTATTTTTATCTCTCATACTTATAGTTGATCCTTCTTATAGTTGAAATGGAAGGATCCAAAATACAAATTGGTCAACGTATGAGAGATAAAAATGGCGGTTTATACAATAGGGGGCTATTTGTTAAGTTCATAAAGTAGAAAGGCCAAAATGCTATTTTACTATATTTAAATAAAAGTGTCAGACACTTTTAAACCAGATGCCTTCTACTGTGGTTCTTTGGAGGTTTAGGCAATGAATCCGTCCTCGGAGTGTCTCGGCGGATGGTACCTTGCAGGGCGGACGTGCAAGGGGTTAGTATGTGTAAGGTGACAAGTATGTGGGTAATGTAGGGAGAATAGGTTACAGAGAAGTACCGGGCGAGAGCCCTTTGGTGTGGGCGGAACCGATAGCCTTTAGCGTACAACGTGAAAGCTTGTAGTATCAGGCGTATGGTCCCAAGTCTGTCGTGTCTCTTTCTGAATGGGGGATCTTGTTATTTATAGGTCCCATTGGTCTGGCAGGGTCCACGTGTCCTGCTCTGAGTGGGCCGCAGCGAGTCACTGTCAACAGTAATGGGCGGTGGTTTCCTGTTGATGTGACAGGTGATCTTTTGGCTGAGGCGGACGGAGGACCGCCTTCGAGTGACGGACCGCCCTGACCATGTTCGAGGGCGGATTCAACTCGGGCCCATCAATTGCCCCCAGTATGGCCTCGAGGCCGCAAGAGGCTCGAGGCGATACTATGGAACTGCTTCGAACGCCCTGGAGTGACGAACCGCCCTGACCATGTTCGAGGGCGGATTCAACTCGGGCCCATCAATTGCCCCCAGTATGGCCTCGAGGCCGCAAGAGGCTCGAGGCGATACTATGGAACTGCTTCGAATGCCCTGGAGGGACGGACCGCCCTGACCATGTTCGAGGGCGAGTTCTAACTTGTTGCCGGTGCTGTTGCCGGTGACCGAAACGGGTGGAGCTCTTCTTTTGAGGTGAACTTGCACGTGTCCCACCCTTTTTGCACGCTTTCTTTCCTTTGTGCAGGCTACTAGCCTATTCGCCCACTGCCTGGGGGACACGTGGCTCGATTCTATTTGGCGACGTTTCGCTTACCCACGTCATCAGTATAAAATAGAGGTTCTCCCCCCTTCATTTCGGCACCTCAGCTTGTCAACGAAATTCTTGAGAGCTTCCGCCCTTCCTTTCCAATTTCCTTGAGCTTGTCCGCCTTGTCCTCCTTGTCCGCCTTACCTTACAACTCCTTGCCCTTGTCCGCCGTCTTTCAAAACATTTACCGAAGATGCCTTCTGATTCTGAGTCGTCTTCCTCCGCCGAAGCAAGTAGGTTTCTTTGAGATTTCTTGCATTCGATTTTATCCGCCCATTTATTTTTTTTCTTTCGCATTTTTGCTTGTATTGCGTGCCTCGCCCTTTCCATTCCCTTCTTTGGCGTGTGAGATGTCGTCTAGTGGGTCATCATCCTCCGTGGATTATGACCTTTTAGAGAGTGTGTTGAGAGACATGCGGGAACGTCGACGCTCTGCCGCCCGCCCGTCCCAAGAGGACGGGACAAGCACGGCTCCGGTATCCGTTCGCCCCCTGGTGTTTGTTCCTCCTCCTCTTCTGATTTGTGCCCCTTGTCCTTCTGTTGTAGGAGGTTATGATGAAGGGAGGAGAGGATCGGGGGCGGATGCGTCGTCTTCTGATTCGTCATCGTCTTCTCCGTCTCGTCAATCGAGTCCGCCTCTGTCCCCCGAGGCCTTCAGGGAAGAAAAGTTTGATGAGGAAGGGTCGGATGCGGCGGATCCCAAACTCAAAGGACAGATGCCATATCCGGAGGATTCCGATTTAGTCTTCAACCCGTACGCCGATTTTGACATGGAGTACACCTTTGCTGAGGACGCTGATCCACTTCCTTCTCCTTCGGCGGAGCAGCTCCGCCGTCAGGCAGAAGCCAGGTTCAAGAATTCCAACTCGAACAGCGTTCGCCGGTTCGCGTCGTGGCAAGCCGGATTCACCAAGGAGGCTTGGGGTTTTGATCTTGACACCGGGGCTGTGGAGAAGTATGGGTACAAGATCAGAACCTGGGAGCAGATGTGGGAGGGGTTACCTGCAGACTGCCGGGAAGTGTTCGGGCCGGGATACTTCCCTTATGTCAAGACGAACGCCCTGGTGAAGATTTTGAACGACTGTGACATGCCTCAACGCTTCAAGTACGCTGCCCCGGCCCGCCTTTGCTCAATAGGAAACTGTCCGCCCGGATGGGTGGGCATTTGGGTGGAGGCGCTT
Source organism: Linum lewisii (assembly GCA_034768395.1). Lineage (NCBI taxonomy): Eukaryota > Viridiplantae > Streptophyta > Magnoliopsida > Malpighiales > Linaceae > Linum > Linum lewisii. The sequence continues at coordinate 55,332,979 of CM068302.1, forward strand.
ATGTACGGTCTCCGTTTCCCTCTGGATCCCTGGGAGCTGGACGTCCTGGATCTGTTAGGACGTCCCTAGGAGCTCTCCAACCCCACGCCTGGGCGATCATGTCAGCGTTTCAGGTGTCATGTGTGAAGAGGCATGTCGCTCCCAGCGCCCGAGTATTCCGCCATCTCTACAGAGCCAAGATTAACCAAAATGGCATCACTTTCTCAAAGAGGATAGCGCACTCAGGGAGCGGAGTTTATGGTGCCATCAAGGCGGACTCCGTGTGGTGGCACAGCTTTTTCTTTATCAAAGCTGATTCACCGGAGGATGCGTTCTGGGCGGAGCGCCTTCGACCTACATGGTCGTATGGGGCCGTCGAGGTGTTCAATAAACCCGGCCGCCTTCAGGAGAATGATGCTGCCATTGTGAACTGGGTGAACACCTGGAATTACAATCTGAAGAAGAGGGGCCGGAGCGTCCTGAAGGCCTGGCTAGGCGGCGGTGGTGAGCGGACAGTTTTTGAGAGCGATGCTCGTGTAGTTGGGCGCCCTTAGTATATATCCATTCTTATTCTTTCAAAAACGCCTAATATGTTTGTTTTGATATTGACTTGGTGCAGAGAGCTCCATCTTCGCGGCGTTGCTGAACGCCAAGACGCGGGGAGCGTCCGCTGATACTCAGCCGCAACCTGAAACCCCGGTGGCGGATCAGCAGCAGAGGACGAAGACCGCCCGAACCGCCCACACGGGAAAAGAGCAGGCGGACAATGATCGCCTGGAGAAACGAACCGAGCCGGCCGGGAGTCCGCCATCGCAGAACGTGGGGAAGGCAAAGCGCCGCAAGCTCCCCATGAGTAAAGATTCCGGGAAGAGAAAACGGTCGGAAAGCTCTTCAAAAACCCATACTTCTTCTGGGGAGTACAGCGCCGCCCGCCTTCCGGCGATGCAGCCAACCTTAAGCGGCAACGAGATTCTCACGCGAGCCGCCCTCCAACTGGCAGCCGACTGGGATATTGACCACCCCCGGTCGGAGGATGGGGTTCGCCGTATGGCGATGGAGCAGATGGCGATTGGAGCCAGGGTAACTCTTCGCGATGTCATACACTAGTTTTGTTCTACTCTCCAGATGGCGTGTAAGTAATCTTTGGATTGCTTCTGTTTGTAGCTTTTGGGAACCGCCGGCGCACTGCTTTCAGCGGATAAGGCGCTTAGGGCCGAGCAGCCCCAAGGTGCTGAGGAGCTGGAGAATCAGCTGCGGGAAGCTCGGGCCGCCACTCAGCAGTGGAAGGCTAAGTATTCCAGAGCGAAGAAGGAAATGGACGAGGAGGCGGCCCGGCTTCTGGTAACTACCTCTTATCAATTGGATTTGGTCCGTGTTGCGCACGCTAACCAAGCTACTGAACACATGTTGGACTTACAGGCGGAGCAGCAGAGGCGCTACCAGGTGGAGGCGGCCCTGTCCCAGGCGGAGGCGGATAAGGACGCCCTGAAGGAGCAAGTGGTCCTCTTGGAGACCGACAAGGCAGTCATGGCCGAGGATCTGGGGGCCAAAACAAAGGACTTGGAAAGCCGCGACCTCGCCTTGAAAGAAACGGAGGAGACCCTTTAGGCGCTGAAGGCGGATGTGGAGAAGGCCATCGCCGAGAAAACTGAAGAGGAGCTGGGCGATCGGGTGCAAGGTGCCTTGGACAACACCCTTGCTGCTGTACGCCACGAACTCCGACGGGGGAACGTGGACTGTTCCTGAATCAGGAGCAGATGTTCCGTTCGGCGTCTCGGCGGCTGATGGCGCAGGAGTATAAAGAAGAATCTGCTGACTCCCAAGTGATTCCGTCAGACCGCCGCAAGGAGCTGTTGTCGGAGGCCTTCTCTGAGGTGAGCCTTCGCCACAAGGAGCTGAGGAGGAAAGCTCGTGCTGAGAGGTCGCGGGCGGACAAGGCGGGGTCGTCGGGCGGGCGCTAGTAATTCCAAGTCATGTAAAATTGCTCCTTTTCGGTTTCCTGTCTTTTGTACCAAACGTATCCGCCATTGTCATGAAGTTATGAAATGCCATTGTTATCCAGTTGTCATCCGCTTCTTTTTTTTTTTTTTTTTTTGTAAACTTCGCATTTTTTACTGAGGTGGATTTCCCCTTGGGGAAAACTGGACAATCGAAGTGTTGGGTTCCGCCTTGGGGAATCCGAACTTGGAGGAAACGTTGGGTTCCGCCTTGGGGAACCCGAATGATGACGAATTGATTTCCGCCCTGGGGAATCCGAATTCGAAGAGGTATGTTGGGATCCGCCTTGGGGAACCCGAACAAGTTAGATTCCGCCCTGAAGAATCGGCCCTGGGTATCAGGGACGGATTTCGCCTTGGGGAATCCGAACTTGGGGGAAAGTTGGGTTCCGCCCTGGGGAACCCGAACGATGACGAATTGGTTTCCGCCTTGGGGAATCCGAATTCGAAGAGGTACGTTGGGTTCCATCTTGGGGAACCCGAACTTGGCACAGGGGTTAAGTTCCGCCCAGGGGGAACTCGAACCCGGCCATGCTTTTAGTAGGACTTGTCCACTGGTATACATAATATCATATATATATATATATCTTTAGTGCACTAGTCTTCCTTTCCTTACATTCATGCCCTTAGCAGGCTGTTTTCAAAACTTGCACAAGATTCAAAAGTCAAGAAACGGATGGAAGGTAGCAGTGAGCTAGACCTCGTCTTCCTCGGCACTGTACTTCCGCAAGTGCATGGCGTTCCATGTCTTGTGTATGGGTTCGCCGGTAGGGCGTTCGAGTTTAAAGGTGCTTGGACCGATCACTTCACGGACCTTGTATGGCCCTTCCCAATTGGCGTTTAGTTTGCCCTGTTGGGGGACCGGCCGAAAAACTTTTCGAACTACCCAGTCACCTTCTTCCAGGTGATGAGGGCGAAGATGAGCGTTGTACCGCCGCGCCAATTGTTCCTTTTCAGCTACCAGGCGGATAGCTGCATCCTCCCTTCGTTCTTCTAACATGTCCAGATTATGATGTAAGCTTGCATCATTGCTGGCGTGGTTGAAATGCTGAATCCTAAGGCTAGGCAGATTAACCTCCACGGGTAAGACTGCTTCGGTTCCATATACCAGGGTGTAAGGGGTTTCATCTGTGGCTGTTTTGTACGAAGTCCTGTGCGCCCATAGGATGTTGGGCAACTCATCGACCCATTTTCCCTTCGCCGCATCCACTCTCTTCTTCAATCCTTGCAAGATGAGCTTATTGATGGCTTCCGCCTGCCCGTTCGCCTGGGGATATGCTACAGACGCCAAGCGAACCACGATTTTGAAATCTTCACAAAAGTCAAGGAACGCCGTGCAATCAAACTGAGTGCCGTGATCGCAGACAAATCCCAGAGGAAGGCTGAAGCGAGTGATGATGTTTTTCAGCACGAACTTCTGCACCTGATATGCCGTGATGGAGGCAAGAGCTTCGGCTTCAACCCACTTAGTGAAGTAATCTACCGCCACGATGATATACTTTCTCTTGCCCACCGCTTCTGGGAACGGTCCTAGCAAATCCATTCCCAGAAGGCGAACGGCCATGGTGAAACTATCGGCTGGAGAGCGGTGGAGGGCAGGTGGTGTGTGTTAGCGAATAGCTGACACTTGTGGCATCGCTTGACCAGCTCTTCCGAGTCTCGGCGGATTGTTGGCCAATAGTACCCCTGCAATAATATATTCTTTTCCAGGCTTTTGGCGCCTATATGCATCCCGCATACGCCCTGGTGGATTTCTCTCAAAGTGAAAGAAGCCTCCTCATCACTTAAGCATCGCAAGTATGGCCCTGCCGAGGACTTACGATACATTTCGCCATCCAGCAAAACACATCTTGCCGCTCTTCTACGAATCTTGGTAGCCAGTGCTCGGTCCGTCGGGAGGGCGTCCGTTTCAATAAAAGTCCGTACTGGCGCACGCCAATCCGGGAGTGACGCTGTGGGCGGTGTTACGCTTGTCTGGGCATCGACGGCCATACACTCACCTTCTCTCTCTTTCTCCACGGTGATCATCCTGTCCTCTTCGAAATTTAGAGCGGTAGCGAGCTTGGAGAGAGCGTCAGCGTGGGCGTTGTCTTCCCTCGCCACCTGATGGATCTCCGTTGTTTCGAAACCCTTGAGGGCGATCTTGGCTTGATCGTTGTACGGGGCCAGAGTTTCCTCCCGGACCTCGTACACCCCACTGAGCTGGTTGACCACAATGGCGGAGTCAGAGAAAACCTTGAGATGAGATACTCCCATGGCTTTGGCCATTCTGAGCCCTGCAATGAGCGCCCCGTACTCCGCCGCATTGTTGGTTCGTGGCCTGTTGAAACGAGGGCGGTTTCGTGTAGGACTCCCTGGGGCTTTTTAACACTATACCCGCCCCTGCTCCGTTCTTGCTCGATGCTCCATCCACGTAGAGCTCCCAGTAATCATCCGGGCGTCCTTCCGCCCGGACACACCCTTCGACCACAAAATCAGCCAGAGCCTGCGCCTTGATGGCTGTCCGTGGTTGGAAGTGTACGTCATATTCACTGAGCTCTACCGCCCATTTGGACATGCGCCCTGCCACTCCCATGGACCTGAGAGCTGCCTTGAGTGGTAAGTTCGTCACAACGTGAATTGTGTGAGCATGGAAGTATGGGCGCAGCTTCCTGGAGGCGATAATCACCGCGTAGGCTGACTTCTCCAATGGAGAATACCTGGTTTCGGCATCTACTAACGACTTGCTCGTGTAGAAGACCGGGCGTTCTTCCTTGTCCATCCGCTTCACGAGAACTGAGCTGACAGCTGTAGCCGCGATGGCGACGTACAGGTATAGCTCATCTCCGGGAACCGGGGCTGCTAGCGTCGGCGGAGTGGTGAGGAATGCCTTGAGTTCCTCAAAAGCCGTAGAACACTCTTCCGTCCATGAGAACTTGGCCGCCGCCTTCAGAGTGGCGAAGAATGGCGCCTGCCTTTCGGCGGACTTTGGGATGAATCTGTTCATAGCCGCTAACCGCCCCGTCAACGTTTTGACATCTCTCACTGTCTTAGGGGGTGGTGTCTGTATAATAGCTTCTATCTTCTTGGGGTTCGCCTCGATTCCCCGCCTGGTGATTATGAATCCCAAAAACTTCCCTGAGGATGCGCCAAAGACGCACTTCTTCGGATTCAAGCGAAGTTGGAACGCCTTCAAGGTGTCAAAGGTTTTCCTGAGGTCTCCCAGGTGGTCCTCACCCGCCTTGGTCTTAACCAGCAGGTCATCAACGTATGCTTCCATGTGATGACCCAACTGATCTTGAAAAACTCTGTCAATCATCCTCTGGTACGTCGCTCCGGCATTTTTTAGGCCAAACGGCATCACATTGTAGCAGTAATTGCCGAAGGGCGTCGAGAATGACGTTTTTTCTTGGTCCGCCTTTGCCAGAGGGATCTGGTGGTATCCCGAGAACATGTCCAAGAAAGACAACGTCTCATGGTTTGCTGTGGCGTCCACCAGTTGATCGATATTAGGCAGCGGATATGGGTCCTTGGGACAGGCGTCGTTGAGGTTGGTAAAATCTATGCACATCCGCCAGCTTCCATCCGCCTTGCCCACCATTACTACATTCGACAGCCACGTCGGGTATTGGACTTCCCTGATGAAACCTGCCTCCAACAGTTTTGTTATTTCTTCTTGGACCGCTTGTTTTCTTGTCCAATTTACTGTCCGCTTCTTTTGCGACACGGGGCGGGCGTCTGCCCTCACAGCTAGGTGGTGCTGCATGATCGCGGGGTCCAGCCCAGGCATATCCTGGGGTTTCCATGCGAACAAATCAGCATACTCTCTCAGCAGTGCCACTGTGCGGTCTCGGTCTGGGACCGGCATATGAGCGGACAGCCGTATCACTCTCTCAGGGTTACCAGGATACAGTGGGACTTCTGTATCCGCCTCTGCGGATTCTGGGCGGACATACGCGTCGTCTCTAGTATCCACTGAGAAACACGCCTCTTCCTTCTTGAGAGCCACCCTATAGCATTTTCGTGCTAATGGAGTGTTTCCCCATGCTACTCCGATTCCTCTTGTAGTAGGGAACTTCATGACTTGATGGACTGTGGAGGAAACCGCCTCGAAGGCGGCCAAACTGGGCCGCCCCATTATCATGTTATACGCCGAATTGCAATTGGTGACGTACCATTTTATGTGCTTTGTTTCCTGGTGATCGTCGTCCCCCAACGTGATGGGTAAGGTGATCACGCCCAGTACAGGTACGTCATTTCCCGCGAAGCCAGTCAGCATGATCTTAGAACGCTTGAGTAGGGCGGGGTCTAATCCCATTCTGCTGAAAGCGTCGGCCGAGAGTATATCCGCCGAACTACCCTCGTCCACTAGCACCCGCTCTACCAGAGTGTCTTCAATGATGACACGGATCACCATCGCTTGGGTGCTGGGACTTCCCCCGCGCAAATCTGCCGATGTGAACGTCAATGGCGGCTCTTTATCCGACTGTCTGACCATGGAACATTCACCAACGACCCTTCTGCTCTGGGGCGTATCCTCCTCCCCTCCCAAAATCATGCTGCATGTTCTCTTGTATCTGGGCTTTCCGCCCTCCTTTTGGGTATCCGGACTTTCCTCATCCGTTATCCTGTCGAAGACACTCGCCTTTCTGGGGGCGTGTGTCTACCCGCCTTCGGAGGGGGTGTCTCTAACCTTTCCTTTCCTCCTTGCCTTGGCGATTCTGAGCGTTCCCGCTCTTTTCTCCTTCGGTTACTTATGATGAATTCCTTGAGGTCACCATTCTTTATGGCTCGCTCAATCTCACTGCGGAGTTCCCGGCAATCCTCCGTGTCGTGCCCCTTCTGCCCATGAAACTCGCAATACTCATTTGGGTTCCCCCTTTTCAGTGCCGCCTTGGGTAACGGGGCCGGCCACCGCAATCCCCCTTTCTTTTCTTGGAGGACGTACATGAGCTTTCGCCTTGATTCCGACAGGGGGTGTGTACCCTTGTTCCGATCTTCCCTCTCCGTGAGGGCGGTTGTCTCTTCTGTCGTCAGGGCGTTTCTCTTTCCGCCCTTGGTATCCTTTATCCCTGTTCTGATCGCTTGAGCGCCTGTACCCGTCCTGTATCATGGCGACATTCTCTTCCACTTCAGCACACTGGAGGATACATGTCTCCAATTCGGTGTGGGTTTTTGGCTTTCTCCGGACCAAGTCCTTCACCAGTTCGGTGCTGAGTGTGGTGGTTTGGATGTGGTGGAGCACAATGTCTAGTGCGAGGTTGGGCACCGCCGCGACCGCCTTGGCCCACTTCTCGTAGTACTGCCTAAGAGTCTCGGACCGGTTCTGTCTCAAGTTCCAGAAGGCGGACAAATTGCGTCCCGCCTCCTTTTGGTTTGAGAACTTGTGGAGAAAGAGTTGGCAGAAATCTTCCCAATTCTTTATGATTCCTTCTGCCAAACCTCCATACCAGGTTAGTGCAGCTCCAGTTAACGTTCCAGGGAACGTACGGCAGTAGGTAGCGTCCGGGGCCGTGAACATCTGCATGGCAATGGTGAATGTTAACAGATGTTGGTCGGGATCCCCAGTTCCGTCGTACGCCTTGATTGCTGGTGGCACGAATCCTTGTGGGGGAGGAAAGCTGAGGAGACTCTTGTCCAGAGGCTGCCGCATGGCGAGTTGCTTTGGGCCTGACTGGTGGCGAGGGAGGAACAGTCGGTACATTTCGTCCGAGTCCGCCATGCCGGTTGCCAGTCCGCCGGATGAGCCCTCGGTGTGATTTCCGGGGGTTGCCTTGGCCACCAGGAACTTCATCATCACTGCCATTTCAGCGTTTTGTCTTTGTAGATCGGCTACCTGTGCCGCTAGGTCCCCCGCGGCGGGATCAGCCGCCACTCTATCTTCCAACGGAATGGGGATGTGGGACTCTCCTCGGAGCAATCCAAGGCCTAGAGGGCGGATTGGATGGGGTGTTTGTGTAGCCGTTCCCAAGGGTGGGTCTATGGAAGGACGAGGGTCTCGGGGGACACCCGCCGATACGATTTGTTTGGCCGGGGTGACGAGCGTATCCGTGGGGATACCACTCGTGAGATTTTCCTCCAAATTCTGCATGCTGTTTGTCTTTTGGGAACAAAACGTTTAGCTGTCCCCTATCTGGCGCGCCAATTGATCCGCCCAGTTGGACCGGTGGATCAATACTGTGGTTCTTTGGAGGTTTAGGCAATGAATCCGTCCTCGGAGTGTCTCGGCGGATGGTACCTTGCAGGGCGGACGTGCAAGGGGTTAGTATGTGTAAGGTGACAAGTATGTGGGTAATGTAGGGAGAATAGGTTACAGAGAAGTACCGGGCGAGAGCCCTTTGGTGTGGGCGGAACCGATAGCCTTTAGCGTACAGCGTGAAAGCTTGTAGTATCAGGCGTATGGTCCCAAGTCTGTCGTGTCTCTTTCTGAATGGGGGATCTTGTTATTTATAGGTCCCATTGGTCTGGCAGGGTCCACGTGTCCTGCTCTGAGTGGGCCGCAGCGAGTCACTATCAACAGTAATGGGCGGTGGTTTCCTGTTGATGTGACAGGTGATCTTTTGGCTGAGGCGGACGGAGGACCGCCTTCGAGTGACGGACCGCCCTGACCATGTTCGAGGGCGGATTCAACTCGGGCCCATCAATTGCCCCCAGTATGGCCTCGAGGCCGCAAGAGGCTCGAGGCGATACTATGGAACTGCTTCGAACGCCCTGGAGTGACGAACCGCCCTGACCATGTTCGAGGGCGGATTCAACTCGGGCCCATCAATTGCCCCCAGTATGGCCTCGAGGCCGCAAGAGGCTCGAGGCGATACTATGGAACTGCTTCGAATGCCCTGGAGGGACGGACCGCCCTGACCATGTTCGAGGGCGAGTTCTAACTTGTTGCCGGTGCTGTTGCCGGTGACCGAAACGGGTGGAGCTCTTCTTTTGAGGTGAACTTGCACGTGTCCCACCCTTTTTGCACGCTTTCTTTCCTTTGTGCAGGCTACTAGCCTATTCGCCCACTGCCTGGGGGACACGTGGCTCGATTCTATTTGGCGACGTTTCGCTTACCCACGTCATCAGTATAAAATAGAGGTTCTCCCCCCTTCATTTCGGCACCTCAGCTTGTCAACGAAATTCTTGAGAGCTTCCGCCCTTCCTTTCCAATTTCCTTGAGCTTGTCCGCCTTGTCCTCCTTGTCCGCCTTACCTTACAACTCCTTGCCCTTGTCCGCCGTCTTTCAAAACATTTACCGAAGATGCCTTCTACTGTGGTTCTTTGGAGGTTTAGGCAATGAATCCGTCCTCGGAGTGTCTCGGCGGATGGTACCTTGCAGGGCGGACGTGCAAGGGGTTAGTATGTGTAAGGTGACAAGTATGTGGGTAATGTAGGGAGAATAGGTTACAGAGAAGTACCGGGCGAGAGCCCTTTGGTGTGGGCGGAACCGATAGCCTTTAGCGTACAGCGTGAAAGCTTGTAGTATCAGGCGTATGGTCCCAAGTCTGTCGTGTCTCTTTCTGAATGGGGGATCTTGTTATTTATAGGTCCCATTGGTCTGGCAGGGTCCACGTGTCCTGCTCTGAGTGGGCCGCAGCGAGTCACTGTCAACAGTAATGGGCGGTGGTTTCCTGTTGATGTGACAGGTGATCTTTTGGCTGAGGCGGACGGAGGACCGCCTTCGAGTGACGGACCGCCCTGACCATGTTCGAGGGCGGATTCAACTCGGGCCCATCAATTGCCCCCAGTATGGCCTCGAGGCCGCAAGAGGCTCGAGGCGATACTATGGAACTGCTTCGAACGCCCTGGAGGCGATGATGGCGGCTAGCGGCGGAGCTGCTGCTCCTGTTCCCGATCCGGCGAAGAACTAGGTTAGATTGTTCTGTCGTGGATCTATCTTCATGTTTTCGTTCCTGCTTTGCTCGGTTGTAGTGAATTTGGGGATCTGAAATTATGATTAGCCATTGACGGGAGTTTGCTCTTCTTGGCAAGAACTTTTGTATTAGAACAATATCATTAGTTAATCTGTGACGAATATTTACTTGAATCAGAGATATATGGTTGTTACAATTTCGTGTCTGCGTGTTTTCATTACAGTAGGTTAGAAAGTTTAAGGACTCCGTTGATGAATTGAAGCTGGATGAAGTGTTTAAATGGATTCCAAATCCAAAAATAAGGATTTCAAAGATTAATCGTTTCAGATGCCCAAAGGAGGAAGTGGAGGTGGAGAAGGTGATGGGAAGAAGAAGGGTAGGTTAGGATAAGTTATGGGTTATGGGTTGGGTCGAGTTGATTGATTGGATTGAGTTGATTGGTTTAATTAGGTGACATGGCAAGGGGTGATGTGGAAAAAAGAGTTAACAGATTGACCAAATTGTTACAAACCCTATAAGTTAATGACCACTAGGTTACAAATCAAAGGTTTATGACCAGTTTGTTATAATCCCCAAAGGTTTATGGGCAAAATGATCAATAAGCCCTCCTATAAATAAATTCTTAGGGTTTATTGAGTTTATTTCACATACTCTGTTAACAAACCCCAAATAGAATATAGGTCGAGCTTTTCCAGAATGAAATCAGTTTCTTCGTCGGAAAGGGATTGGATGTGGCTTCCGGATGTTGCTTTGGCTTCGATACTGTCGCACTTGGACAATCCGCAATCCTACGTTCGATTCAGCGTCGTGTGCAAGCAGTGGCATTCCGTCGTTAAAGACCTAATTCGACATCACATTTTCTCTACCGAAAATCAGGTACCCTTCCTCCTCCTCGGCAATACCGAGATCGGTAGTCATGATCAGAGACTATACAGTGTCACGCAAGGCAAGCTTCTCGACTTGAAACTCAGAATCCCTAGTTATGTAACTAAAAGGTGTTGTGGATCCTCTCATGGCTGGCTAGCTTATGTGAGGGAAGACGATGTTCGCAACATCGTACTTTACAATCCTTTCACTCACGCTACAATTCCTCTCCCTCCGATCACTACCGACACATGCAGTTTTCAATTTGATGAGACTCGAGGCTTGTTGTTTATCGACAAGCTCATTTTATCAGCCGATCCTTCTCGAACGGACTACATAGTCGCTGCTCGCATTAGCAACCATTCACAAGGCATGTTGGCTCTGATCCGACCCGGTCGAGATGAAAAGTGGACGCTCCGACTCGTTTTTGGGTTCGACAACCGGGACATTTGGTTTGAATGGTTGTACGGCAACATTATGTTCGACAAGAGCAGGAGATGGGTGTACACCATGGGGAAAGGAGGGATGCTTTTGCGCTCTGACTTGGATGTCATGGAGACGGTGGTCCAGCCGCTAAAGAATAACACATCAAATTTACGACCAAATTACTTGGTCGAAACTACTACGTCGAATAGGAATAATGGAGATGTATTAATGATTTCGATAGTCGGCATTGATGGCGTCAAAGTGTTTAAGCTGCAAGATTCGAGTTTTGTGGAGGTGGATGATCTGAATGGAGATGCGGTGTTTTTAGGATACAAGCATTCCAGTGTTGTTGCGGCTGGAGATTTCCCCAGCATTGAGGCTAAGTCCATATATAATTGTTCGGGCTTTTTAGATTCTATTGGGAAGATTAACTACATTTATACTTCTTGTGGCTTTTTAGGTTCTATTGGGCACATTAAAGTCAGAGGTAAAAGAGTTGGTAATCATTATGTTCCATATCAAGAGCAGCACTTTTGGATCACTCCTACCATAAGTTTGTAACTAGTTTCGCCATTTTTGTACCCCAGAAATACATCTTTGCTTCTTCTTCTATAACATGTACTAGTACTACTGTCCACTCCCCATATTTCCATATACCATCTCGCCTTGCCATCATGGTATGTATATGTGTATACTGATCATCCTTTATTCTTTCTCCTTTAGATGTTGTGAATCAATTACTCTGTATTTGTGTGTATCAGGTGATGCTAGCAATTTTTATAGGTCTGTTTACATGGCATTTCACAGGGAGCTATATTACCAACAAGTCACTTGACAATTTAGCTTCTGGTCTAAGATATTGAGTTGAGGGTGTGGAACATTCTGAACTCAACTTCTGAGATCACCACAGCTCAAGTTAAGCTCTCTGAGTATGCTACAGCAAAACGGCAACACAGGCTGAGCAAGTTGAGGTCAGTTCCTTTTATTTTTTCCAAGGCTTTCCCCTATTATATCAATCTTCGACTGGTCTGTTGCCAAAATGGTGAATTTAGTTTGCTCACAGCTGTATGAGATGATGAGAGATGTGACACGGGCACTATTTGTGAGTGCAGTAACCATAAACTACAGAAACGGTTTTGTTCAGGCTTTCCATAGAGACCACATAACCAACAACACATTCTACATCTATTCTGACCTTGTCAACAACTCAATCAGTTCCTATGGCGTCGACAAATCACTATCAGCTCATCGGGGATGGGACACTGAGTCGATGCATAACAACTAATCCTGCCAGATGATCTCATCAACGTTGCAGGCTTGTCGCAGGTGCTCGATGGTGTGGAATCATTGCATGTAGCGGTGACCAAGTATGCTGACTCTCTGATGCTTTCTGCAGAATTGCCTGTATGGGATGCTTCCAACAAGAGCATAATTGAAGTTGTGGGTGTCACAACTGCACTTTACAGTGTTGGTCAGCTGATGAGAGAACTTGTTGAACTTCCCACCTGGCCATGTTGAGAACGGTCACCAGGAATACTATATTGATTCATTCTTTCTCAATCTGGAAAAACTCCCTATTGTGAGTTAATTCATTTCACTAACTTGAAGCTTCTTTTCTCAGATTCCATGATTAAGTAGGAATTAACGTTAAAACTCGTCCTGCAGGTTGGGGTTATAATCATTCCTAGAAGATACATAATGGGAAAGGTGGATGAGAGAGCCTTTTAAGTAATTAGGACATTGGTTATACTGATTTCTGCCTCTTTATGCATTCTGATTCTTACTAATGGAGTGTTCAAGGAAATGAATTTGAGAGCCCAACTTATAAGCCATCTTGACGCCAGGAGAAGGGCTGAAGCATCAAACAACTACAAAACCCAGTTTCTGACAAACATGAGGTCATGAATCTCCATTTTGTCTTTCTTTTATTATTCACTAGAATTACCTGCACCATGCAACAACGAAGGACGTAAGGGTAGTTTTGAGTGTTTTGTTTCTGCTATAAAAGCGGATATGAACCATTTTGTTAACAAATACAGTTTTATGTTCTTGTAGGAAATGCAGGAAAGGCTATATGCCAAGGGCTGAAACAATTGATCAAATGAAATGAAAATATATATAGAAAATCATAATTAAAATGATTGAAAAATGTTGGTAAAAGGATGTTCAAACACAATAAAAGAAACATAAATAAAAATAATTAAATATTGTCCATGTGCATAGGTGAAGGTGAAAATAATTAATGAGTTATTAGGTATCCTCTTTCCAGTTTCGACTTTTTTTTTTTTGAGAAACCCGGGTGCTAATGCACCCTATCTTTCATTCAAAATCAAACGTTCCTCAGAAACACCGAGTTGGTCATAATGAAGCCAATAACAAAAACTAGGATCGAACTGCTCTACTGAATGGAAACTAAGTGGACAAGAATGCCCAACATTAGCAAGATAATCTGTTGCATGATTACTCTCTCTATAAACGTGTAAAACCTGCACCTCTCACTCGCGTCGGAGGAGCTCCTTTGCCCGGAAGATCGTAGCTGCATGGGCGTGGTCCTCAAGGCCCTCTTCTGTATTAACTGAGCAGCACACTGAGAGTCGAGCTGGAGTTGAATCTTACAGTAGCCCCGCTCCCAAGCCAACTGCAAACCTGACACATCACCCCTCAACTCAGTCCTGGTAATAGAGCACTTACCAAGGTTCATAGTGAACGCCGCCAAGCAGCGCCCCTGATAATCCCGGATCAAGCCTCCTGCTGCTGCCTGTCCGGACTCGGAAAAGGCGGAGCCGGCGGAGTTGAGGGTGACCCACTCCGAGGAGCCAGCTCCCACGAGATATGCTCCCCCGCTGGTGGGCGGGACGGTATGTGAAATGAATCGGTCCCTATCCAGGGTGTCTCCTACTAGCGCTACCCAAGCCTGGATGTGTCGTGTCAAGCTATCAGCAGTGGTGAGCTTGTTGTTGAACACACGGTCGTTGCGCGCCCGCTAGAGCCACCAACACGTGACCCAAACAACAAACAATGCTCCGGTTTCCGAATAAATCTCTCGATCCAAGGCAAGAACGGTGTCTGAAAGAACGTTTGATCGCCAGAAGAAAGGGCCAGAAGCTCCCAGGTGGCAGAGGCAAGAGGGCAGGTCTCGCAACACATGCAAGCCCCATCAAATGACATTGCCTATCATGATGTTAATTTGTTTTCATACCGTAATCACTCTTCATGGCATAATTTATTTTTATCATGATTATGCATATCTATACCCTAAATGGAATAGAATTTGATGGGGAGAGCCACAAAAATAAATTATGGAAGAGGAGATGCGGCTCGAATTAGGCATAATTTATTTTTATCATGATTATGCATATTTATAGTATTCTCATAATTTATTCCGTCAGTATAATGTCCAATGCAAATGTCAGATTTATATTAGATTCTCATTCAATATATGCATTTCCCTACGAATTCACCAGAAACCACACACTCATGAGTTCGTAATTGAGTCAACATGTAATAACGTGAAATACATGCTTCTAATGATCCTGCAAAAAACCCAAAACACCATTACTAATTCTAGGCAACCATCGTAGCAAAATTATGAAAGGAAGCAAAGGTAAACATAAACAAAAGTAAAAACAAAAAAAACACATCCAATGTAACAGTTGATCATATTTCATATGATCAAAGTTTGGGGTTGGTGATCTCCATTTTTATTCCAAGCAAAACTTTACTCACACTATAAAGTTGGAAGCATTGTATGGAATATGAAAATATGCACGTGTGTAATGATAAAACCTATACAGTATACAACATATAAGGGTTTTCTAGTTTTGTTACCCTTAGTTTGGAAAAAACATGAGTTTGAAAATTTTCTAGACACACATCACCTCTTTAATATCCAAGAGAGTTTCTAATGGATTGAAAGTGTCGTAGTTGGGCCCAAACAGTTGTTTTAGTGTTTTTATCAAATAGCGAGATGGTAGTTAAATGGGCCGTCAAAAAGAACCAAAAGAAATAGAAAAATGTTGATTGATTAATTGACATAATGGGGTAACACACAAGAGAAAGAAGTGACGAGTTGCAGAGGAGAGCCACAATCGGAGGGGGAGTAATTAAGGAAGAGCTATCAAGTTTGAAAAAAGGCAAAAAAAAAAAAAGTGAAAAAATGACAGGAGGATGAGACCGTTCTTGCATTGTCAATTGTGGATATGAGAATACTATAAACCCAAAAATTTACCCTCACAAGCCTACTCAACGCAAGATTACCCACCAAGAGACCACTTTTCAAAACTATAATCCAAGCCTTAAATATTTTATGAATAGTAACTCTCCTTCTCCCTTTGTTGATAGAAAAAATTAATTTTCGTGTTGAGAATCTGCTCATAATTTCATTCTTTGTTTTGCCAATGCAGTCAGTGATTGGATTACTGGACATTATGATTGTCTCACAAATGAGCAGTATTCAACTGTAACCTAAATCAGAAAAATGAACTTGCATACTCTCTGAAACCAAAAAGCTATAGAAAAACTCAATTTGATTCCCATTCCTGGAGAAACTATAACCGATTTCTGTTTTCCTCTATTGTTTCCCAAGCAAATGGGAGTCTGTATTTGCAATTTTTTTAGGGTGTTGACCCATTTTTTTTGTACGCTAGGGCGGGCACTCCAATCCCTCCATTTAATTAATGCATGCAATATTTAAAGGCTGAGATAAAGAAAGGGTATTATTTCCCCAATTTTTTTTGTTTGTATTCTTCTTTCTCTCTCCATCTTTTAATTATTTGGTGCAGACTCTCTTTCTTCTTCCTCCATTTTCTTTCTCTTTCTTCTCTCTCTTCCTATTAATTAAACAATTAAACTTCATTCTTCTCTCCTTCTCAATCTCCCACAAAATGAAAGAAATTACAATTTCTATTGAAACAAGAATTGAATCAGTCACCAGATCCACATTAGATCAAATTTCCATCCCTATAATCTTCTTTTCCTTCGAATTTCTCGACAATAACAACTTCGTCTCCATCACCCCAACCATTACAATGACAAAGATACTAAGTTCCAGAAGTCATAGGAGTGTTATTGGTTATTTGGGTGTTAGTGTTACTTGGATGCATGGTATTTTGGCCTTTCGATTACTAGTTATCCGGGTGTTACGACTAGAAGGCTACTAGAGTTTTATTGGAATGTTACCCAAGTTTTATCCGAGTTTTACTTGAGGTAATACTCTAGTCAGACTCAGATAAAACTTGGGTAACACTCCAGTAAAACTCTAGTGAGACTCCAATAACACCCAGATAACCAGTACAACACCAATCGAAAGACCAAATATCATGAATCCAAGTAACACCCAGATAACCAGTAACACTCCAGAAACACTACGATGGCTTTGTCATTATGGTGGTTGGGCGTGATGGAGATGAAGTTGTTGTCGTTGTAGAGAAATTCTAAGGAAAAGAAGATTAGAGGGTTGGAAATAGGATCTAATGTGGATATGGTGTTCTTTCATTTTGTGGGAGAAGGAAATGAAGAGAAGGAGTATAGTTAAATAATTTAATTAATAACAAGAGAGAGAGAAAGGAAGAAGGAAGGGAGGCGGCACACCGTACACAAAACTCATAAGAGAGAGAAATATAAATGAATGATAATAAAATAAACTAAAGAAATGAGAGATAAGATTACTTTTTCATCTCAGCCATTCAATTTCTATATCTTTAAATTAATGGTGGATTTAAAGTGCCCGCCCCGGCAGACAAAAAGAGGGGTCAGCACCCAAAAAAATTGCTATATTTGAAGCTTTTGAGCAAGCTGTTTCAGGAAAGACTTTGTTGGAAGAGTACTTCAGTCTGAATTTTTCTCTGACTGTCACTTTACTGTTAGTAGCAGTAGCAGTACAGTAGCAGTAGCATTAGTAAGTCCACAAAATTAGCTCTGCTTGACATCAGTAAGTCCACAGAGGATGACGATGATTGAGAGTGATCAGAAATCAAATGGCTCTTTATCGGAGACAAAGTTCAGCTGATTATTTATGATTCAATCACGATTTGAGTGAAGGGGTGATGAAAGATTGGTCCTCCTGGATTTTAATCGAAATACATAATAATTTTAGAAGGCCCAAACTATGCATAAAATAACTAGAAAGCCAAAACTTTTTAAAACCTCATATCTATCTCAGTTTTCGAAATTGTTAACTTAGTTTGTTGTTTTGTAAAAGATTAAAAGATTGTGACTAAATCATATTACAAATAAGCCATGATTTCTTAAATAGCGTAACCTAGAAACCCTAGACATGACCGGGAAACGGAAGGGACTTATTTTTAATGTGATTAAGTTATGATCTTTTAAATTTTTACAAAGAAGGACATACGGCGTTAACGGTTTCGAAAAATGAGCTTTGGGGTTTCAAAAAGTTTGGGCTTTCTAGTTAGGCCAAATACACACATCTAACAAAATTTTTTCAGTTTATGTCAAATCTAGTCACTTATTTTCAAAAACCCAAATTTTCCACTTTTAGTTGTTACATTCGTTTTTTCGTCATCTTGTTAATGCATTTTGACGGAATATACACTCATAGTTGATGTGAACTGATGTGCCGCATGTTTATTCGGGTGGTCGTCCACATGAAGCATCGCATCATTTACTGAATAACCCAACCCCTAAAGGTAATTAAATCCATGTGGCATCATACATGGCCCAAAACGCGTGCCACAGGATGACATGCCACACCCACTAACAAATGTAACATATTTGTCATAAACGATGTCGTCGTTATGGTCAACTTGGCAAACTGGATAGATTTGACACAATA
Organism: Linum lewisii; assembly: GCA_034768395.1. NCBI lineage: Eukaryota > Viridiplantae > Streptophyta > Magnoliopsida > Malpighiales > Linaceae > Linum > Linum lewisii. The sequence goes on from CM068302.1 coordinate 55,350,873, forward strand.
ATTAAGGGATCGTTCACTTGGGTGATTTGGGAGGGAGATTGTGAGTGATTTGAGGCTCAAATCTCTGTCCTGGAGATTTGGCTGAAATCACTCGTTTACTTTGCAGTTGTAGTTAGAGATTTGAGATATCGAGGTGGGCCCCTAGAGATTTGGGGGAGATTCTGAAATCTCTCCTTAGACTAGAGATATGGGAGAGATTTCAGAGAGATTTGGGGGGTTTGTGTTATAGTTTTACATAAATGCCCATAAATAAATTGTAGAAGATGAATAATGAGGTATATTGGTGTTTGACAATATGCGTATTTTAATTCATTTTTTTAATTTTCATAATCTCTACCACTAAATCTCTCCAAATCTCCCAAGTGAACATGACTCTTTCTCAAATAGCTAGGGAACCCAAATCTCTAGCTATTTGAAATCTCTAGAGATTTGAAATCACCTAAACTCAAATCACCCAAGTGAACGACCCCTAAAGATTTGGCTTATTTCGTGTCAGTAAAAAAGAAGTGGCTATATTTTACTTGCTATCTCCGAAAGTGAACTCCAAGTAACATTACCTCCACGTTTCCCATGCCAATGAAATCCGATGTATTGTACAAAGTGGGTGGAATCCGCCAATTTCTTGTTGTTTGGTCATTAACCCCGTATATGAATTGGACGAATTTGAAAGTCGGCTCCACTTTTTTGTTATGACGGAGAAGCCTCACAATGGGTCGCCCTTCGGGCATCCTCACCCAAGGTTAAACTCCGGTCCCACATCAGGGGCAGACCCCCGTGCAGGACGTTTTCTCACCATCGTTACCGACAATCGCCTGCTATTAGCTCTTTCGGCCCTTGCTGAAAGCCCACAGACCAAGAAATGGCCCATGCTCACTCACCTAGATTAGTCTCTACCACACATTAGCTCTCAACAATGAAATCCAGGTGGATGTACCCAAGTCAACATCTAGCCAAGTGTTTTACCACTAGGCCTGTTTGAAAACCACCAAAAGCCCTATTTTGAAATGCCTCTTAACATGTAAGGATTTGGAAATTGTGGCCCAATATTTCAACCCAATCCATGATTATTTTATTTTATTTTTTGTTAAACCGTCACATAATTTTAATTTTGGATAATTTGTAGTTAATATAATAAAATCTTTGAGATAATGCAGTCATTTCTTGTGATTAAGAATTTCAATTCCATTCAGCTTTTTGTACGATAAGTATGGATTTAAATTCTAGGAAAATGCTCAATTTTTCTTGAATTCAATTGCGTTAGAAATAGCAGAATGGTTTCTCTCTCAAAATATAGATTCCACAACATGTGAACCGTCTCTAAAAAAGGTGCTAAGGAATCTAAATTAGTTATAGAATATAGAAGAGTTATTAAGATAGGTACCACTCTATAACTCACTTCTCTTACTAGTGATTGGAATACTCTGCTCAAACTTAAAGAAATTGTCAGGATCAACAGCAGCTTTCACTTTGATCAATCTGTCGAAATTCGATTTGTAGTATGGCAACCCATAATCAGCAGCTTGTTGAAACGTGCCATTACCATTGCTCCCGATGCTCCCAAGTTCCAGATCTCTGTAGTTAAGAAATGCCTCCCTGGGATCTTTCGAAACGTAAGGTGTCATGGCTTCGTAAAGCTGCTTCGTCCTCTCCACATGCAACTCAATTGAATCGTTTCCTTCCTCCTTCCATTGTGCAGAGTATTGAATCTTGAATAGATTCCCCTTCCTGTGTGGGAACGGAGTTGCATCCTCAGGAATCTCGTCCATTATCCCACCATATGGATTCCATGTCATCCCAACATCTCCAACCTCAATCATCTTCTTCCAAGCTGCTTCCAGTCCTTCCTTTGGAATCACCTTTTTAGTATAGTCAGATTTTCGCTTCAGGTATGATTGGTACTTTGTTTCCCTTTCAATTAGGAATTCAATTTTAGTGTCGTTCGGTTTTCCATACCAATATAGCGTCGTGTCTACCCATCTCATTGGAATACAGTCGGTAAGCTTTATCCCGAGTTCTGGGAATTTTTCATTCATTAGGGAAACCAGTTTTGCTGGCTCACCCAGATACTGCGCCATGAATTTTCCTCTGACTGTCACTGTACTATTAGTAGCAGTAGCAGGAGCAGCAGCAGCAGGAGCAGGAGCAGTACCAGGAGCAGCAGCAGTAGTATTTCCTACTTTAGGTTTCTGGGTTCCGAAGATCACTCTGAGGAAAAGCTCTGGTTCAACCTTAGGAGCCATATCTTGATATTTGACAATCAGGGGAGTGAGCCCCTGTTCCGAAGTTCTCTCCACTTTGAATACAGTTACCCTCTCAGGAACCCTAACCAATTTAATTTTCCAGGCGATAATCACACCGAAACTAGCGCCACCTCCTCCTTTTATCGCCCAAAACAAATCATCCCCCATGGATTTCCGATCTAGCAAATTTCCTTTCACATCTACGATCTTAGCGTCAATAATGTTATCCACAGAGAGTCCGAATTTCCGGATCATATTTCCGTACCCTCCACCAGAGAAATGCCCACCGGCTCCCAACGAAGGACAGGCTCCGGCGGGGAAAGCGTGGACGTTGCTCTTCTGCGCAATTGCGTAGTAAAGCTCGCCGAGAACCGCTCCAGCTTCCACCCAAGCGGTTTCTTCCTTGAGGCTGATGTTGATTGCGCGGATATACAACATGTCGAGGAGGACGAAAGGAACATCGGACCAGTACGAAAGCCCCTCGTAATCGTGGCCTCCGCTTCGGATCCGTACCTGCAATTTGGTGGTTTTGGCGCAGAGGATGACAGATCGGACGTGGGCCTCGTGCTTGGCGGTGACGATGGCGAGTGGTTTGGGAGTGGTAGGCAGTTCGAAACAGAGGTTTCTGATGTAGGCATTAAGGACGGTGATGAATTGGGGATTGTCAGGGAGGTAGAGGGAGTCGCCGGTTTTGATCGGAGGAGCGTGGGAGTCAGAGATGAAGGGGAGAACTTGTCGGTGGATATGCATTTGACGAAGTCGGAGATTGGTGTGGAGTTTGCTGCTGAGATGAACAGTGCAAGGACAAGGAGAAGTGGGAAAAATATTAGGTTTTCCTTTTCTGTCATTTTTTTCTTGGTTCAGTTACTCAGTTAGTTACAAACTTAGAGGAATTGAGTTCGTTTTTTTTTATAGTGAAATACAGTAACAGAATTTTGACATTTGCATGGCTGGCCTTGATTGTTTCATTTTAACTAGATTATTGTGCCGCGCGATGCCGCGGAATTTAATATAGAGCTAGTAAGATATTATTCTTTTTTTTGGTGTTAGTAAGATATTATTCACTCGTAGATAAAGATACAAATATGCGTAAGATAGTGAATGATTGACTAAGTGGATATAAACTGATAATTAATCTATTAAAAAAACATAAATAACACATAGTTAAACAATTACTCATTTAGGTTCTCTCATTGTTTGAGATGGATACTAACAGATTGCGGATTTATAATAACCTATAAATATCTTAACAACTCGAGTTGTAACTTTCTTTAACTGTTCAAGTTGAATAGATAGTTTAAAAAGTTGGCCTACAAACCGAGATGAATATAGTGTAATATGTCATAAGTGAATTGGTCGCGGGTATACTACACTGTATGAGGTATAGAAATAAGAATGTCAGTGTCAGTGAGATCGTAATAGACGATAGTGCAATGAAAGAATTCACAAATTAGAGATTTTTTTTGGTAGAAAGACAGGTGATGGGCACCTTTAGCTATTAATAGGAATTAAGCGGGGAAAAGAAACCCCAATACAATCGCTCATAATCGTCCTTCTGATATTAGGCGGAAAATTAACAATCTGGTGGACACCCAGCCTAAAACTGTGGCCCAGATTAGCTAAGAGATCAGCAACTCTATCAGATTCCCTAAAGGAATGCTGCACAATGACATGCCACTCCATTTCCCTCATCTGCCGAATATGGTAGAGAATCGGCCCGTGCCTCGAGTCAAACTCATTCGACCCTTCAATAGACAGAATCGTAGCAAGGAAATCCAACTCAAGAATCACCTTCCTCGCCCCCAGTCCCAAGCGGTTTGGAGACCCATTTCGGCTCCTCTCAGTTCAGCCCGCATAACTGAGCACGAGCCTAAGTTAGCAGTAAACGCCGCCAGTTGACGACCTTGTGAATCACGAACAATTCCTCCAGTCCCCGCAAGCCTGTCCTGAGATCGGACAGAGCCATCTGTTTTGACTTTAATCCACTCATCCGGTGGAGGTATCCAACTAAGGAGGATTTCTCGGCGACGCACAAGAGTACCTGAGAAGCTCTGTAACTGAGCTTTCATTGTCTCTCAAACCCCGACGATCCAATAAAGGACTCGTAGCCGGAGCTGATCACTCTTTGCCGAAGAATCAAATCCAAAAAACTTGTTAAAAAAATTACTATATGAAACTATCATATTTACAAACATCAAGTTGAAAAATTACAATAATATAAGAAACATATTAATTAAACTTGTACTATTACTGTTCCAGCCTTGTCGTCTGACCCAATAATGGAAGCCCAAGCCTGTTGGTCTTCAGGGGATGGTGTACCTCGTAAGCGATAATGGGGGTAGTTAGTTCAAGGGAAAGGGAAGCGATCAGTTTAAGGAATGGGAGGAAAAGCGAGTTACGTACCGCGGAGCGTTTGTCCGCTGGGTAAAGGTGTTGTCCTCCGGTTTATGGCGTGTACGGGGGGTATTTATAGTACCCCTGTCTTGGTCGCCAAGGCCGAATCCTGACCACTCGTTTGTAGCCTCCCTAGGATGTCGACACGTGTTTGCTTTGCCTTGGAACCCTAAGAGTCGCCGAGTTGGGCTGTTGCCTTGGGCCTTCTTTTATCTCTTAGGCTTGCTTGTCTGGTTTGCCTAAACGGTCGCCTAGGTCCAAACCGTCGGTGGCGATCACTGCGGGCCGCTGGTTGGGCCTTCAGAGTACTGTTGGACCGTGATAAAAGTTGCTTTTACCAAGGTCGTATTCCTCGAGGTCCTCTCATAAGCTTGTACTCACAAAGTTCATGAACGGTCTAAACAATTGAAATTGAGTTTTGGTTTTGAAAGAGAACAAATCAAAAGCATAAACAATGAAAAACTAACAAGGTTTAAGCAAGAAGAAAGGTTGAACAAATCAAAGACAAAGGGGTTCTCTTGGTAGGTAGTTTCATCATGCTCAAGATGAATAATTGAACAAACAAGCTAATCAAGATCGAGTTTGCATTCGGATGACCATGCATTTCACTTCTATAGACTCAATGCACTCTCGTAGCATCTAATCCCTATCCTAATACCACTTAACTTAGGCTCTCGCTCTCAAACTAAGTGAAAAAAGGATGCATTCTAAGTGTTTGATGAAATGCCAAGACACAAGACCCTCTCTTAAGACTCTATGACCACAAGGCTAGGCACAACACTCTCATATCAATGCCCTAACACTAAGAGATTCACCAAAAAGCCTTTTCAAACTCAATTGAATGAAAATCCACATGCACACCAAGTGTTCGATAAAATGCCCAAGAGAGAAATCAAGTGAAAATGGTTGAAATAAGATGATCTAATCTCTTAGAACACACTCACTTCAATCCCTAGACCTACAATCTATGCAATCCAAGCACTCTCATGCATCAAATCACAATGAATGGACCAAATTAAGCAAACATGGCATAAAATGGCATTAAGAACAAGTCTAGGAATCATCCTCATACAACCAAGATCAATCATGGCAAGTTCTATACAATCATCTCTCTATCATAGCACAACTAATCTACCCATCCAAGATGAACCCTAGAAAATCAGCCACACATGGCCAAGGGAGTAAAGAGAGAAGAAGGAAGAATGGTCACCAAGAACACCATGGATGAATCCTTGAGATGATCTTCACTTCTCCACTTGTAAGCACTTCTCCCAAGGTTTGTTGGCTTCAATCCTAGCTCCAATAGCTTCAAATTGCTCCAAAAACGTGCTCTAGGGTTTGAGGGTTCGTGGAAATGTATTTTGGGTTCAAGAGATAGCATAGAATTGCCCAAAATGGCCAAAATCAAGAGTATTTATAGTGCAGGGGACAGTGCACGGCGTGCACCCCTGCACGGCGTGCACATCTGCACGGCGTGCACCCCCTGCACTCTGCAGAAGACCCGATCTTGCAAGGCTCACATCTCCCTCGTCCGGCCTCCAAATGACCTCCCGTTTGCTCCTATACGCTCCTTGTTATCCGTACTTTGAAGTCAGAACCTGAAAATGCACAGAGCAGCTCCAATAGCCCACGAATTTTGGCTCCAAAGTGGCAACCGGACAACAAAATGACACTTTGCACAAAATCTCAAATAAACGCATAAAAGTCATGTCATTTCACGAATAAACACGGGCATACATAGGTCATTCATAAGCTTAAAATGCACTGATTAAAGTCACATCAAATTCCCCTACGACTAAGCTTTGCTTGTCCTCAAGCAAATGAATTAGAAAACATCCAAGTTCACAAATGACAAGTTCGGTCCATTGAGATTCAAGCAATCACAATTTAGCTTAAACTGTTCCACGAACAAACTAAACCTACACATGCAAGAACATCAACCAAACAAGTCTAAACCTCACTAATTTCTGCACACTTCAAGTAGTGGTTGATTGGGACACAGCAAAACCGACCACGACAACACCGACTCTAATCAAAAGGACTTGAAATCGGAACATGGATCGTGAGTCGTGAATGTGGCTATCGACTCGACTTCATCCGCTTCTAGATCCGCACTTTACAACTCTGGCTAGGATCAAGGGCTACATTTGAGAACTCTTTTTTTTTTTTTTTCTTTTTTTTTTTTTTTTTTCTCTTACTGCATACTAGTGCTCGATTCAACACTTCACTTAGGTGTTGAACCTGCCTAGCTCACAGCCTTTGCCCTTTTGCTTAGTGCTCAACCCGACACTTCACTTAGGTGCCGAGCTTGCCTAGCTTTTCTTTTGAGCATTTTTTTTTTTTTCACAATTTAGCCACTTGATCCTTAGCCCCTAAACAACTTCCGTACAAGATTTTGAATTGGATTCCGACTAGTCTCAAGCCACAATCACGAAAGATCAAAAAGAGAATGAAAAACATGGAAGAGGGGAGAAATTCTGATTGCCTTCATCCTAGACCGGTGTTATCGAGTGGTTATAAAAACACGTATCCAACAAATCAACCAACATACAAGAGTGATAAAATCTCAGTTCTGGCCCAGATTCATTTGATATTAGTGCTAACATGCTGGTTATAGGTTCTAAATGGAACAATCTAAACATCATTGTGAAGGCTTGAAGTCAATTAAACACTAAACGTCAAGAACCGAACGATTCTACAATAGAGGAATTCGACATTCAATTAAGATCATGCAACACATCAGATCATAGCTTTAGACTTCTACCGACAAATAATCACACCAAAACTCAAACTCCCCTACGACTAACATGAGCATTGTCCTCAATGATCAAGAGAGAGAGAGGATAAGGTGGAACGAATATACCACGCGGTGAAGAAGAGAAGCCGGAGATGGGATCCCGGGTCAAGTAACCTGCTCAGGACGAGGACCTGAATCAGGGGCACCTGTATAAAACAAGGGAGGGCACACCACTCAAACACAACCCATAGTTGACAAGATGAGAGTACGGATGAGATGTGTGATCCAACAACACGACAAGTTCAATGCCAGAAATGAAAAGAGAAAATAAGAAGTCAAAACACAACAAAACATGCAGTCATAAACAGAAATAAAAGAAAGGAAAAATCCAAAGTCCTGAGAAATGGTGAGTGATCCTGCAGCTCTAATTGGGGTGGTGGTCGTGGGTGCCCAGGCCACTCATACGCCCTCTCGTCGACCTCCAAGAGCGGCCAAACACCGGCTCCATCAGCAAAAGTCTTCAAAGCATCCAACCATCCATCACGACTCTGCAACCCCTCAAAGTCAAATCTACCCTGCCTCGCCACGGGCCATCTCGCCATAACCTGATAACGACTGTAAGCCCGATCCCTGGGGTCGAAGTCGAAGATCCTCTGAACCACTGATTCAGGAGGGTCGACGCCACGAGGAGCTGGAGGCGGCGGAGGTGACCATGGTGGAGGAGCAGAAGGCTCCCCAGTCTGTCCCTTCCGCTTTTTGGAAGCTGGTGCCTTGGATCGCTTAGGGGCGGAGGATGAAGAAGCTGATTTACCCTTAGGAGGCATCCTGCAAAAGAAATGCAAACAAAGATTCAACAAGAAGGGCACACTCCTAACACAAATCCTATCGAGGCGCCGAATCATAACACATGATCAAAACATTGAGCACAATGTCGAGCACGATTCAAGATCATCACGTTCAAGTGCAACAACTTATGGTAGCAAAAATCAAATCATTGAAATCCACAGCTAAGCAAAAGGCATGCATCATGGATCAAAAACACGAATCAAGAACATAGAAGCCTAAGTCCACGCAATGTAAGGAGGAATGCACAAAATTTAAATTAACGAGTGGTGATTAACCACACCCCTCCTCACACAAAGAATGGAACTCAGTCCCTGAATTCAGAACTTGCAAATCAAACCAAAGACCACTGAAACAGAGCAAGACAAAAGGCATAGACAAAAGCCAACATGATCAACCCCACAGAACTCCATAGCTCAAACACGCCAACACTCAAACACCTGCACATTAACACACACTCCCACGAAACAAAACAACAACACCAACAGCTCATCAAGTCACATGCCAAGCCTACCAACATATCACCAATTGCCACCATTTAGACCATCAAGCAACACTCACACCACTAATGTCCAAGCAACAAAATGGTAGCACCCTCATTAGCAAGCAAACCAACCAATAATGCACAAGCAAATCAACAAAACCCCCTACCAAATCTGCCCATCCAGCAAACAAACCTCACCCAATTAAACAAGGAATCAAGCAAGCATTCAAGCCAAGCCACGAAGCTAAACTCAACAAGCGGCTAATCACATAACCAAGCCACTAACTCCAATGAAACACTCCATTCAACCCCACTTGGCAAGCAAAACAAGCAACCGAACAAAGAACACACAACTCAATCACCGCCCCAATTAACCACAAAAGGCAAACAACACACTGAACAAATAAACAAATAACCATGCCAGCCACACTGAACAATGAAAAACCTGGTTCGATATCAACTGAAGAGGCGGGGCAGTGGCGGCAGAAATAGGCCGGGAGTGGCGGCTGGGATTGAAAGAGAAGGCCGGCGGCGGCTGGGTGGGCGGCTGGCAGTCGGCGGGTTGGAAAAGAGGAAGCTGGCGGCGGGCAGTTGACTGGCGGATGGGCAGGTTGGAAACTCGGCGGCTGCGGAATTGCTGGTGGCTGGGGCTGGTCGGATGGGCAAAATCGGCGGCGAACAGGTGGGCGGCTGGACAGGAGCGGCGGCGGCTGGGTAAGGTGATGCGGGTGGCGGCGGCGGATGTGGGAAGTTTCGGCGGCGGGCAGGAGGGAAAAAGAATGGCGGCGGCGGCCGGAGTGGTCGGGCGAAGCTCGGCGGCGGTCGATTGGGTTGAGAGAGTCGGCGGGCCTGGTGGGTGTGGCGGCGGCGGCGGCGGGCGGGTGAGCTGGGGAAATCGGCGGCGGGCGGCTGGGTCGGGGGTGAGTAGGGAAGGGGATAAGGGTGCCCAAAACCAAACCGAACAATGACTCAAATCGGAAAATCAAGAATCAACCGACCCAACCACTAACCAAACCGAAATAAAGCAAAGGGGTGAAAATCAGGGTGCACGGCGTGCAAGGGTGCACGGCGTGCAGGGTGCACGGCGTGCATGGGTGCACGGCGTGCACCCCGGAGCTGAAAAATTTTTGTGGATGCTCCTGGACAGCCCGTGCACCAACCGTGCACGGTGCACGGCGTGCAACATGCACGGCGTGCAGTGGTGCACGGCGTGCACCCCCTCAACTCAAAATCAAATTTTTACTTCGACGAAAAACGACCAAAACACCGCCAAATCAGCCCAAAACGGACCCCGAACTTCAGAATTTCAACGCCTACGAGACCACAAAGGACACCACAACAACTCAAGGACCTTGAACACCACAAAAACACACAAACATGCAATCAAATCAAGAAGAAAAGAACATGAAAAACACTCGGGTTGCCTCCCGAGAAGCGCTTGTTTAACGTCGTAAGCTCAACGAAGCACACGGACCAGCTAAGTAAAACCATCCCAACTCATTACCTCTTTGAGATCGAAGTCATTACCTTGGCATGGCACACGGAACTTGAATTGAACCTTACCGACTTCGGGAGGTGTGAGCTCGGATTTCCCGGATGATGAAGTGTGAGCAATGGAGAAAGGGCCAAACCACTTGGAGTGAATTCTCTCATCGGGTGGCTTCTTAGTCTTGATAGTCTCACCCATTGGTGCGGCTTCCTTGCCCTTCTCGGGTGGCTTCTCCACACCTTTCTTCTTAGCCTTAGGTGGAGTCTTTTGAAGCACAAAAGGTGGAGCCTCCTTTACTTCATCCTTTTTCTCCTGAACATCACTAAGAGCAAACAACTCCGCAAGACTATGACGGACAAGGTTAGTGCTATTAGTAGCCGAAGTAAGCTCATGCGGATTCTTATGATCATGGTGACTAGCATAAGACAAAGTAAACTCCATGCCATTTGAACGGTCAAAGATCATGCATTCATTATCGACCCTAAGTGTAAGTTTACCACCGTAGACATCAATCAAAGCACGAGAGTTTGCTAAGAAAGGTCGTCCTAGAATCAAAGGCACATCGGTACCACCCATAGCATCTAGAATAACAAAATCCACAAGGAATTCAAAAGCACCAACCTTAACCAACACATCTTCGACAATACCACGAGGGGATGTCACAGATTTATCCGCTAATTGAACATTCATTTGAGTTGGTTTTAGCTTCCCTAGTCCTAACTTCTTAAACATGCAATATGGCATAACATTGATACTAGCACCCAAATCGGCTAAGCCTCTACTTATTGCGTGTTCACCAATAGTGCAAGGAATAGTAAAGCTACCTGGATCCTTAAGCTTTTCCGGTGGCCTCTTAGAGAGAATGGCGGAGCATTGTTCGTTGAGCTTTGCCGAAGTCACATCCGTAAGCTTGCGTTTGTTGGTGAAGATCTCTTTCATGAACTTCGCATATTGAGGCATCTTTGTAATTGCTTCTCCAAAAGGCATTGTGAATTGCACCTTGTCAAGAATCTCAACAAACCTCTTGAAATCTTTTTCCATGGAATCCGGCTTCAAGCGAGAAGGATAAGGTGGTTTAGGCTTGTACGGAGGCACAATCGGTACGGGAGGAGAGACCGGAGTGGCACTAGTCGTAGCCTCTTGAGAACCAACCGTATTGGTCATCTTAGAAGCTTCTTTAGCCTTGGCTCTTCTATCCTTAGCCTCAATCTTATCCGTGTCATTATCGGAAACAACGTCTTCAACCAACACATAGTCATCATCTTGAGTTCTTACCGCTTTAGGCGTTGGGTCTTGGACTTGCTTACCACTCCTCAAAGTTACCATCATAAGCTCCTCGGGAGCCTTGGGGTTGACTTCGGTATTGGAGGGTAGGTTACCCTTTGGTCTCTCCGAGAGTGCCTTAGAAATATGTCCTAATTGGTTCTCCAAATTGGCAATTGAAGCTTGTTGATTCTTGATGAGTTGGATCATTGCCGCATTGGTGTCTTCTTGAGAGATCGAAGAACCACCCTCCTTATTTTGAGGAGGCTTGTTGAACCCGGGTGGTCCTTCACCTCTATGGTTGTACATTCCCGGTGGGGAAGGACCTTGGAAACCTTGACTTGGATGTCCACTTTGATTCCATTGATTTCCCCCTTGGTGCCCTTGACCTTGGGGTCCTCCTTGAGTCCCTTGGCTCCCTTGGTTTAGGTTACTTCCTTGAGACCATTGGTTGCCTTGATAACCCCTATAACCTTGATAACCTCCTTGATTTCCTTGGTTGTAGCCCTTGCTATAACCACTACCTTGACTCCCTTGGCCTTGGTAACCTTGGTTAGTCTTGTTGTACCAAGGTCGGTTATAGTTACCTTGATAGTTACCTTGGGGGCTGAAATTACCATGGAAACCTTGACCTTGTGCGAAGCTTACCTCCTCAAGGTTGCCTTGGCCAAGTTCGGGAATGGTGGAAGGACAAGCACTAACATCGTGATCTTGACCCCCACAACCCTCACAACAATATATAGAAGCAACCGGTGGATTACCCACATGAGATGATTGGATCTTGGAGGGATGCTTAGACATGCTTAGGTTACTTACTTGTGAAGCCATGGCATCAATCTTGGACATAAGGAGAGCAATCATGGGATCATCTTCATCTCGGTGCCCCGGTAACTTATGCTTCTTCCCATAGGTGGATGAATCCTTTGGTGCATCAACACTTACGGACCGAGAGTCATAGTGCGTGTCACTTCCATACTTAGACTTAGGAGGTTGTTGTCGAGACCACCAACTCCTTGTCTTGTTGGCCATCTCCGCGAAGAGTTCTAGAGCATCTTCGGGAGTGAGCATCCTTAAGTCACCTCCGGCGGCTTGGTTGATCATCCTTGTATTCTCAAAATCAAGGGACCTAGCAAAGATGTCCGCCAAGCTCCATTCGGCAAAGTTGTGATGAGGACAAGACCGAAGAATGGCTTGGAACCTATTCCAAGTCTCATGGAAGAGCTCTCCCTTGTGTTGTATGAAGTGGTTAATGCGATCCCGGATTGCATCCGTCATATAGGGAGGAAAGAATTTCTCAAGGAAAGCTTCGGCTAGGCCCTCCCATGTAGTGAATGTTCTACTAGGTTGGTTCTCCAACCAAGACTTGGCTCTACCTTTGAGTGAGAAGGGGAAGAGTCGGAGTCGTATGCAATCCGGGTGAACTTGGTCATTCTTAACCGTGTCACATATCTCCAAGAAGTCCTTGAGATGCCTAGATGGACATTCACCATCAATGCCATTGAACACCACTCCATTTTGAACCATTTGGATCATATTAGGCTTGAGCTCAAAGTTCCTAGCATTGACGGGTCTTCGAACAATGCTAGAGGCTGCCCCTTCAAGAGTAGGACGAGCATAATCCGCCAAGGTACGTCTTGCACCCCTTTGTGAGCGATCATCATCATTAGTGTGGTGTGAATGAACCGATTGGTCATCGTCATCCCCATGTTGAGACATAGTGTGATGTGAGATGCGATCAACTTCTTCTTCTTCAACTATAGGAGGTGGGGAAGTGGTAGGAGACTTGAGCACTTGTGTCCTTGGATTCGTGCTTGAAGACGAGCTGAACGCCTCATGCACTAACCCAAAAATCTCCTACAAACAAGCACAACAAACACACCCAAGTAATACGACAATGCGGTATAATAAAGTAAACAAAGCACAACAAAGAAGCAAAGAGTAAATTGGAATGAAGTGAATAGATCGGTTCACTACTAAGTGCTTTCAAAGGAATGAGAGAGTCCCCGGCAACGGCGCCAAAAACTTGATAAAAGTTGCTTTTACCAAGGTCGTATTCCTCGAGGTCCTCTCATAAGCTTGTACTCACAAAGTTCATGAACGGTCTAAACAATTGAAATTGAGTTTTGGTTTTGAAAGAGAACAAATCAAAAGCATAAACAATGAAAAACTAACAAGGTTTAAGCAAGAAGAAAGGTTGAACAAATCAAAGACAAAGGGGTTCTCTTGGTAGGTAGTTTCATCATGCTCAAGATGAATAATTGAACAAACAAGCTAATCAAGATCGAGTTTGCATTCGGATGACCATGCATTTCACTTCTATAGACTCAATGCACTCTCGTAGCATCTAATCCTATCCTAATACCACTTAACTTAGGCTCTCGCTCTCAAACTAAGTGAAAAAAGGATGCATTCTAAGTGTTTGATGAAATGCCAAGACACAAGACCCTCTCTTAAGACTCTATGACCACAAGGCTAGGCACAACACTCTCATATCAATGCCCTAACACTAAGAGATTCACCAAAAAGCCTTTTCAAACTCAATTGAATGAAAATCCACATGCACACCAAGTGTTCGATAAAATGCCCAAGAGAGAAATCAAGTGAAAATGGTTGAAATAAGATGATCTAATCTCTTAGAACACACTCACTTCAATCCCTAGACCTACAATCTATGCAATCCAAGCACTCTCATGCATCAAATCACAATGAATGGACCAAATTAAGCAAACATGGCATAAAATGGCATTAAGAACAAGTCTAGGAATCATCCTCATACAACCAAGATCAATCATGGCAAGTTCTATACAATCATCTCTCTATCATAGCACAACTAATCTACCCATCCAAGATGAACCCTAGAAAATCAGCCACACATGGCCAAGGGAGTAAAGAGAGAAGAAGGAAGAATGGTCACCAAGAACACCATGGATGAATCCTTGAGATGATCTTCACTTCTCCACTTGTAAGCACTTCTCCCAAGGTTTGTTGGCTTCAATCCTAGCTCCAATAGCTTCAAATTGCTCCAAAAACGTGCTCTAGGGTTTGAGGGTTCGTGGAAATGTATTTTGGGTTCAAGAGATAGCATAGAATTGCCCAAAATGGCCAAAATCAAGAGTATTTATAGTGCAGGGGACAGTGCACGGCGTGCACCCCTGCACGGCGTGCACATCTGCACGGCGTGCACCCCTGCACTCTGCAGAAGACCCGATCTTGCAAGGCTCACATCTCCCTCGTCCGGCCTCCAAATGACCTCCCGTTTGCTCCTATACGCTCCTTGTTATCCGTACTTTGAAGTCAGAACCTGAAAATGCACAGAGCAGCTCCAATAGCCCACGAATTTTGGCTCCAAAGTGGCAACCGGACAACAAAATGACACTTTGCACAAAATCTCAAATAAACGCATAAAAGTCATGTCATTTCACGAATAAACACGGGCATACATAGGTCATTCATAAGCTTAAAATGCACTGATTAAAGTCACATCAGGCCGGGCCCATCAATTGCCCCCAAGTCCTTAGCCGAGCTCCGCTTGGGTGAGGGCTTACTTATAGTCCGGATCGCCTACCTTGTGATCGCTGCGAGAGTGCTCATCAATTGCTCCCAAGCCTTTAACCGAGCTTCGCTTGGGCGAGGACTTCTGATCGCTTGCATCTTGTTGCTTTGTCGCCTCTGAATTTTTGTCGCCGCTGTCGCTCGTGTCCTTTTCAGGGCAGTATGGTCTTTTACCTTCTATCTTGTTGGAGAAGCTGGGAGAACTGGGGTATTTTAGTAATTGCCTAGGGGTCATCATTACCCTAGTCTTCCAAACGTCTCCTCAGCTGCGCGTGCCACCAATCAGCTGTCGCGACGGTTCATTCCTCTCTTGACCTTAGCCTTTATAAACCCCACTTCTCCATCTTCTTCCACTTTCCACGTCTCTCTCTGCCTCCTATCTCTCCTGCTTAATCGGCGCTCTCTGCTCCCTGTTTCAACTTCTCCTTGATCGGAAAGCTACTCCCGCTATCCATTTCCCCTTCTCAGGATGTCCGGAGCTCCCCGCGACCTCCCGGTACGTAACCTTCTTCCACATTTTCTACTTCTATAAACGCTCTTTCTTCTTGTCGTGGCCCCTTCCTTTACCTTCCCTCGTCAAAATGAGTTCTTCAGATGATAGCCAGAACCAGAGTTATTCTTACCCCCTGGGCTCCTATTCTCCCGCCTCCTCCAATAGTTCATCTCCTGGCCCTACTCTTTCCAATGATTCACCTGTCCCTTCGAACCCTCAATCTTCTACTGAGAACTCTTACTTGCCTTGCTTAGCTGATGTGGAAGACTACACTGATGATTCTCCCGCTCTTCCTTTCTGGGGTTCTCACCAAGTCGGCTTCCAAGTGCCGCTCAACACCTTCGAAATCGATCCTGAGGAAACCATTGATGAAGGTCCTTATGTCATAGGTAACTGGCGATCCATGTGGCAAGGATCGCCCTGTGACGAACGAAGGGTCGTTGGTCCTGGATATTTTCCCTCGGGCACTGCTCGGAGAATCGCCCGAGTCCTGCCTTTGTCTATGCTTCCCTCAACCTGGAAGTTCGCCGTGGCATCCTGACTTTCTACCATTGGCAACTGTCCCCCCGGGTGGCATGGTATATGGGCCGAGGCGTTCACCAATGGTCTTCGCCTTCCACCGTCTCCGTTTGTAACGTCGCTTCTTGAATGTTTTGGCGCGTCTCTTGGAGCTTTCAACATGGGATGTTGGGCGACTGCGTCGGCCTTTGAGTGTTCCTGCACGGCCAAAGCTATCGCAACGACCCTTCGCCTTTTCCAGCTTATCCACTATGCCAGGATGACTATGAATGGCATAAGTTTCTGCCGCCGCTCTGAATTTACTGAGAAGGGAAACTACTCTTCTCATAAAACCTCGCCCCACCTGGTACCACTCCTTTTTTTACTTTCAAGCCAGCGACTTGGACCGCTCTTGGACCAACTTCCTTCCCTCTTCATGGTCTACTGGCGATTTAAGTCGCTTTAATGACGACATCGATCCCACTCCCACCGAGGTTCTTGCTCGAAGTCAAGTTCTTTGTGACCGCCATCACCTGTCTAACCAAGCGGGGTTACAGGCTTCCCAGGGGGAATTCGCGGAGGTATAAATGTCGTATGCTTAAGGATTGTCACCCTCCTGCTCCAGGATTTAATGAAAAACTTGCTTCTTGTTTTCCGTGTATTTCGTTTGCTATTGTCTTTTGTTTTCGCAGACTATTTCGCTCTTAGGCCTTGTTGTCGCCATATTTATGATAGTCGCTGCCTTACATCTCTCTTTTTTTACAGGTTTTACCAACCTCGTCGGGTGTCTTATTAGCACCACGGCTCGCGGGCCTGTCGGCGAGACCCGTCCTGAAGCCTCCCGCGCTAATCCTCCTGTCCCCCCTCCCCATGTTGCCTCGCCTTCCGTTCCTGCTCACTAAGTTGGGAAGGGAAAGGAAAAAGGAAAGCGACTGAGGGTGATGAGGATCCTGCTCCCCTGAAGAAAAAGAAACTTGGGGCCTCAAAACCCATGAAAAAGGTTGGGAGTCATCGGGGCACCAACCACAGGCCCAGCCAGCCTCAATCGAGTTACTGGGTCAGCACCTCCAAGGTCAGCAAGCCTCGGTCGGCCTAGATGAAGAGGAAGACGAGCCTCTGATTCGCCACTCCCGTCGTGCTCCTCCTCAGGGTGAGAATCAGTCACCTCCCCGAGGGGTCGTACACCAGGAAGCCGCGGGCAACCCGACACCTACCACCGTCGTCGCCGATGGCCTTACTGTTGCCTCAATCTCCACTCTGCATGCCTCCGATCTTGCTGTTGATGAGTCAGAGTCATCGCCTGACTAAGATCCACGCCCTCGAGAACGGCCGCGAGATCAATCCCGGCCGCCTTCCATTGCTGCCGACCGCCCTCGTCACGCCTCATGGTCAGAGCGGGCGAATTCTATTTTCGACCAACCCGTCCCTCTAGGGAGACGGGAGGATGAGGGACCCTTCCGTCTGCCTTACTTTGCCATCGTCCACCTCATGACTTCCGATATATCGCCTAGGATCGCGAGTGACGTATCGGAGGAGTTTTCCCGTGGAGTCTTCCAAGGTGCGACTAGTCCTGGGGTGGGCGCAGAGGTGACAGACCTGCATGGGGCGACATCGTACCGAATGCTACAAGTGAGCAAACTCACACCTACCCTTGACGTAATCATAATGTCTCAGTGTTGCCTAACTGGGGAATGTGTAAACCTTGTTGCCAGGCTTTTGCTGAGCTTGGCGGTTTGTCCTTCGCCTGTAGAAGTCTCCAAGAGGAGAACTCGAAGTTGAAGGAAGATGTTGAAAATATTCGTTCACTTCGCATGAGCCTTACTCGGCTTCATAACGAGGAGACGGTAAGGATCCTTGGTCTTCACCTTTCTGTTGTGCTTAGCATGGTGATTTTTCACTGATCCACCTTTGCCGTCATTTATCATTTTTGACATAGCGTCGTGCCAATGTGGCGAGTATCGCTCTTTTCAACTTGAAGGGGAGCCTAGATGATCGAACTGCCCAAGTTGCCCGCCTTGAAGCTCAGCAACAAGTCTTGCAAGAGGAGTCTGATCATCTGAAAGAGAGCTTAGAAGCCTCCCGCGAACAACTTTCTCGTCTCGAAACTGAGCTGAAAGAGGCACGAAAGAAGGCTACCAACGTGAACGCGATCGCCGAGGAGCGTGATAACACGAGAGAGCTGTTAATGGACTCCTTGGCGGCTCAGGCAGCGACCGATTCCGAGTTGGCTGCCCAGAAGGCTCTGTACGCTGAATCTGTTGAATACTTCACCCAAACTCTTGGTGAGAGTATTCGCTTGGTTATGCGCAGCTGTCGGAACGAATATTTCAAAAAATTTCCGTCGAAGAGCTGGCCTGGTCGCAAGATGGTTCGCGCTGTGCTGAAAGGCCTTAATCGCTACAACGCTGGGGTGCCCGATCCTGTTGACAATGACGAAGAGATCGCCTTCTGGGATGCCGGTCGTCTGGAGCGGGAGGTGTCTGCTGAAGATGCGGAGTATATAGCAACTGAACGCCGAAAACGTGGCCTTCCTGCTCTGAACCTCGATGGTTCGGAAGTTCAGCCTCAATCCTCTGAGGCGGCACCGCCCTCCAGCGAACCGGGCTCTAGCTCTCATCTTGCCAAACCCGTGGATAAGGGGAAAGGAGATGCCCTTTGAAAAAATCATTCTACTGTTGCTCTTATTTGTCATTTTGTCTCCCTTTTTTTTTTGAAACGTTATATCCTTGCCGGGCTTTATGAATTTTTATCGCTTTCCTACTTGTCTCTGTTTGTGGCGATTATTTCCTTGCGTGCTACTCTTTTAACTTTCTTGGACAAATTCCTTTAATGCCCGTAGGTCTTACTTAGATGCCTTCGATACCCGTAGGTCTTACACGGTGACTTTTAATGCCCGTAGGTCTTACTTTAATGGCTTCGATGCCCGTAGGTCTTACACGGTGACTTTTAATGCCCGTAGGTCTTACTTTAATGGCTTCGATGCCCGTAGGTCTTACACAGCGACTTTTAATGCCCGTAGGTCTTACTTTAATGGCTTCGATGCCCGTAGGTCTTACACAATGACTTTTAATGCCCGTAGGTCTTACTTAGATGGCTTCGAACTATGCATCGTAAGTTCAAGATAAAACATCTAGACACTCGGTCATTTCATTGAAGATAGCATCTCTTACAGGGCCATTTTAATCATAATACCGCCTAAGATGCATAGAGTTCCATGTCTTGGGGATCTTTGTACCATCAAACTCTGCCAGTTTGAAGGAATTAGCCCCCACCACTCGCCGTACCCTGTATGGGCCTTCCCGACCGGGGTTGAGCTTGGCTGCCCTGATTACTGGTTTGAAGATTTTCCGCAGCACTAAGTCATTGAGCGTGATGTGATGCGGCCGGAGCTTTAGATTGTATCGCCTTGCCAGCTGTTCTTTCTCCGCGATCAGTCGCATTTGCGCCTTTTCCCTTCTTTCTTCGATCATGTCCACGTCGAGTAATAACTCTTGTTCGTTTACCTCGTCCTGTATTCCTGGATTCGTATAGATGGGATCGAAATTTCCACGGGGAGGACTGCCTCGGTCCTGTATGTCAGCGTATAGGGAGTCTCGCCCGTCGCCGTTTTGTAAGCCGTTCGGTGAGCCCATAGCACGTGGTCAAGCTCTTCGACCCACACATCTTTACATCCATCCACTCTTTTCTTTAACCCTTGTAAGATTAGTTTGTTGGCCGCCTCTGCCTGTCCGTTGGCTTGCGGGTAAGCGACCAAGGCGAACCTTAAATTGATTTTTAGGTCGTCACATAATTCTTTAAAGACTTGTGAGTCAAACTGAGTGCCATGATCGCAGGCGATACTTTCCGATATTCTGAATCTGGTGACGATACTTTTGAATGCGAACTTTTGTATCTGTCTAGTAGTGATGCTAGCCACCGCCTCGGCCTCAACCCACTTGGTAAAGTAATCCACTGCTACGATGAGGAACTTCCTTTTCCGTGAGGCCTCTGGAAATGGGCCTAGGATGTCCATTCCCCATCTCGCGAAAGGCCATGGGCTAACATTCGCCTGGAGCGCCGTTGCCGGCAACTTGTGGTAGCTTGCAAACTCCTGGCACCTGTGGCACTTTTTCACCAAGTCGTCTGCTTCCTTTCTCATCGTTGGCCAATAGAAGCCTTGGTATATTAAGTTTCTTTCCAGACTTCTTGTCCCCAAGTGAGTGTCGCACACCCCTGAATGTACTTCTTCCAGAGCCCAAGCTGCATCATCCTCTCCTAAGCACCGTAGGTATGGGCCCATAGCTGATTTTTGGTACAGCTCGCCTCCTATTATGGTGCATCTCCCTGCCTTTCGGCGGAGTTTGGTCGCTTCTAACGGGTCTCTTGGTTCTGTGTCATTATCCAAATATCGGATAATAGGCGTTCGCTAGTCGCTTTTTCAACTCCGCTGACTATATGGAAGCACTGCTTCATCTTTGTTTCTTTTTCTACTGTGACCATTCGTCCTTCTTCAAAATCCGTCGCTGTTGCTAGTTTTGATAGCGCATCTGCATGGCAGTTTTCTTCTCTCACGACTTGTGATATGGCCACTTTCTTAAACTCCGACATAAGAAGCTTCACCTCATCGAAATAGGGGAGGAGCGACTCTTCCTTCACCTCAAAACTTCCGTTAATTTGGTTGACCACTATCACCGAATCTGAGAAAGCTTTGATGTTGGTAACTCCCATACTCTTAGCGATTCGTAAACCAGCTTCCAATGCCCCATACTCTGCTGCATTATTGGTCCGATTAGTTGCAAATCGTAGTGCTACCTCATGGAGGACACCCTCGGGCGATTTTAGAACTATTCCCGCGCCAGATCCTCCCTTACTTGAGGCGCCATCCGTAAATAATATCCACTCATCGCCTTCCTCAACATCCTCTTGCACCGCACCTTCTACCACAAAATCTGCCAGGACTTGGGCATTGATCGCTGTTCTTGGCTGGTATCGTATGTCGTATTCGCTTAACTCGATTGCCCATTTAGCTAATCGCCCCGCCACACTCATAGATCTTAATGCGTTTTTTATCAGAAGGTTGGTGAGCACATGTATCGTATGTGCCTGAAAGTATGGTCGCAACTTTCTTGCCTAGCAAACCACAGCATACGCCATTTTTTCTATCGCCGGATACCTTGTTTCGGCGTCAACCAAAGTCTTACTTATGTAAAAAACAGGATGTTCGGTTTTGTCTTCTCTTCGAACCAAGACTGCGCTAACTGCTTTTGGAGAGATTGCGATATAGAGAAATAGAGCTTCATTTAACTTTGGGGATGCAAGTACAGGAGGGGTAATTAAAAATTGCTTCAGCTCTTCAAAAGCCTTGTTACATTTATCGTTCCACGCAAACTTTGATGCATTCTTCAAAGTTGCAAAAAACGGGGCGTAACGATCGGCGATCCTGGGGATGAACCGATTGATCGCCGTTAATCTTCCAGATAAAACTTGCACTTCTTTCACGGTGTTTGGAGGTGCCATGGATGTGATTGCTGCAATCTGCGTGGGGTTGGCCTCTATTCATCGCCTGGTTATAAGATATCCAAGAAACTTTCCTGATGTTGCTCCGAGCACACACTTCAAAGGATTTAACCTGAGCGAGTACTCCTGTAGTGTGCTGAAAGTTTCTCGTAAGTCGTCTAGATGATCGCCGGACTTCCTGCTTTTGACCAAGAGGTCTTCAACGTATGCTTCCAAGTTTCAGCCGATTTGTTTAGCAATAATCGTATCGATCATTCTTTGGTATGTCGCACCAGCGTTCTTGAGTCCGAAGGGCATTACCCGGTAGCAGTAGTTCGCCGTTGGTGTCATAAAAGCTGTCTTTTCTTAATCCTGTTCATTCAAAGGTATCTGATGGTATCCTGAGAACATATCCAAAAAGGATAACATTTCGTTGTTCGCCGTTGCATCCACCAGCTGCTCTATATTGGGCAAAGGGTACGGGTCCTTGGGACAGGCATCATTCAGGCTAGTGAAGTCAATGCACATTCGCCATGCTCCTGATGATTTCTTTACAAGAACAACATTAGCCAACCACTCAGGATACTGTACCTCCCTGATAAATCCTGCCTTCAAAAGCTTCTCCACTTTTATCGCCACAGCCTGCTGCCTTTCCCTACAAATGTTCCGTCTTTTTTGTTGGATTGGACGACTTCCGGGTTCAATTGCTAGAGAGTGTTTGATGATGTCTGGAGCGATTCCTGGCATGTCGCTTGGTGACCATGCGAACAGGTGTGAAAACTCTCGAAGCAACTTAACCAACTCTTGTTTCTCTTTGTCGCCTAGGTAGGACGATACTCGAACTGTCTTGCTTTCATCTTCCTCGAAAAGTGGTACTGGGATATCTGACTCTGCTGGTACCATTCTTTCCCCACCATTTTTCGCCTCCAAGCTTATGGTGAGGCAGGTGCTTTTAGTTGCTGCCCTGTAGCACCTTCTGGCGATGTCCGGGTGCCCCCAAGCAAACCCTATTCCCTCTTTGGTAGCAAATTTCAACACTTGGTGTACCGGGGATGAGATTGCTTGGAAAGCGGCAAACGCCGGTCGCCCAAGGATTATGTTGTACGTAGATTGACAATCCATGACATGGAAGTCAACAAATCGCGTCACCTGCAAGTCTCCGTCTCCGATAGTTATCTTGATTGTGGCGATTCCCTTGATGAGGACCGTGTGTCCTGAAAATCCTGAAATGGTCGTCTTCGTCTGCCTGAGTAAGCTAGCCGGTAGGTTCATTTTCTTGTATAGCTCCCAAAAAATGATATCCGCCGAGCTCCCCTCATCGACCATTACTTGCTCCACTCAACTATTGTGTGTTATCACCTGAATTACCATCGCCTCCAAACTCGGGCCTCCTACACGAGCCATGTCCTCTTCTGAGAACCCCAACACTGGGCGACTGACCCGGTCTATCATCATTACCTCTTGCGTTTCTTCCTTCTTGACTTTCTTTGTTGGGCAGCTCTCTCCTCCAAAGATAGTTTGATAGACATGATTCACCTCAGGACGGGGCTTCTTCTTGCTATCTTCACCGAGTTGTGGCTCCCTCAGCCGGGCGAAGACATCATCCTTCTTGTCTTGTGATTCTCCTTTGTCACGGCGATCCTCTTATTGCGACTTATTTTTTCGCTTGGTGTTCACGATGAAATCCCTTAGCCGTCCTTCGCTTATCCATCTTTCGATTTCGTTCTTCAGTTTCCTGCAATCTTCGGTGGTATGTCCATGAGAGTCGTGGAAGTCGCAGAACTTCTGGCGACTTCGCTGATCTGCGGGGGTGTACATTGGTCCCGACCAGTTGATGGTATGTCCTTTATGTTGCATATACAGCAGGATCTTTCTTCGCGACTCTGAGAGAGGCTTGTAATCCGTTCTTTCTTCTTGGTATCCCCTCTCTTCGTATCCCCTTTGTTCTTCAGGGCGGCTTCTCCTGTATGGCGGTCTTTCGGAGGGCTGCCATTTGGCCTGCTTGTTCCCTGTAACGGGCTTTTCTTCCCTCTTCGCCGCTCCTTGTAGAGGTTCTGCTAACTGCTCCTCAATTAAAATAATTTTGTGTACTCTGGTTTCCAAGTCGGACATCGACTTTGGAGCCACCTGCAGCAGCGACTCTCGCAGTCTGTCATTATGGGTCGACTGGAATAAGCTTGCCGCAGCGATCTCATGATCTACCCTCCGGATGGATTGGACGACCCCAGTCCACTCGTCGAAGAACTCCTTCAGCTATTGGTTCGACGTTTGCCTTAAGCTCACCAATGCCTGCAGCGGGACCGTCCTCGTTTTCTTGCACTCATACTTTCGTGAGAAGATCCTGGCGAAACCTTCCCACGAGGTTATGATGTCTTCCGGTAGATTCATGTACCACTCCCTAGCTCGCCCCCCAAGCGTCGCTGGAAAAGCCCTGCAGTATGCGGCATCGCCGGCTTGCTGCATTTGCATGGCGATTTGGAAGGCTTGCAGGTGCTCGTCTGGGTCGCCTGTCCCCACATACCTGTCCAGGTTGGGTGGTACCAACCCCTTGGGTAGCGGTTCAGCGAGTATCGCCCTGGACAGAGGCTGGCGAACTGCCAACTGTGCGGGTGAGATTTGAGTAGCCGGGAAGAATTGCTGTAATACCTCAAGATGAGAGTCCTGCGGCGATTGCCTGACCTGAGTGTTGGCCCCAAGGGTTTGAGCTTGCTGGGTGATCACCGTCTTCAACATTTGGGTGAGCTCAGCATTTTGTTGCTCGAGAGACCGGAATCGCTGCTCCAATAGTTCGTAGGCATCGCCGGCAGGGATAGTACTTCGAGACTCAGAGTCATCTTCAAATTCGTGTTCCATGTTTCTAGTGAGATTTGGGTCTGCTCGAGAACCTGGGTTGATGTGCTTGACTGGTGTTACTCCATCTCCTCCTTCACCACCTTCGCCCGTTAAAGCGGGAATCGCTGATGAAGTCATTCGCCTTGAAGAGTCGCCTGATCGCCCCCTATCTGGCGCGCCAATTGTTCCAGCCTTGTCGCCTGGCCCAATAATGGAAGCCCAAGCCTGTTGGTCTTCAGGGGTGGTGTACCTCGTAAGCGATAATGGGGGTAGTTAGTTCAAGGGAAAGGGAATGCGATCAGTTTAAGGAATGGGAGGAGAAGCGAGTTACGTACCGCAGAGCGTTTGTCCGCTGGGTAAAGGTGTTGTCCTCCGGTTTATGGGGTGTATGGGGGGTATTTATAGTACCCCTGTCTTGGTCGCCAAGGCCGAATCCTGACCACTCGTTTGTAGCCTCCCTAGGATGTCGACACATGTTTGCTTTGCCTTGGAACCCTAAGAGTCGCCGAGTTGGGTTGTTGCCTTGGGCCTTCTTTTATCTCTTGGGCTTGCTTGTCTGGTTTGCCTAAACGGTCGCCTAGGTCCAAACCGTCGGCGGCGATCACTGCGCATGGGCCGCTGCTTGGGCCTTCAGAGTACTGTTGGGCCGGGCCCATCAATTACTAATTCATGTTTCATATAAATCTGATTCATATTAATTAATCATTAAATTGGTAAATAAACAAAAGCGACATTAAAAAAAATTGGGCACCTGGTATGAAAATCACCACTTGCTGGGCTAAACTTGAAAGAGTAATTATTAGGGAAAATAACATTTTGCCAACTTAACAAATAGTCCCTTATACGATAAATCGCTCATTTTACTCCTTCCTACTTTGACCACTTTGCGGTTTGGGTCCTTCCATTCTAACTTTCGTCTTTGTAACGTTAAATCTCGACATATCCATAAACCGACAAAGAGATATATATATATATTTTTATCTGACAAAGAGATATATTAGAGGTATGAGATGATAGTTGATTAGGGAGGTAATTTGGGGAGTTATCACGAAGAGTATGGTGAAATATGAAGGATTTTAACACGACATTTTATTTGTCAATTTCATCCTAACCACATATATATGTATACAAAGATGAAAGTTGGAACTGAACGATCCAAACGGCAAAGTGGTCAAAGTAGGAGGGGGATAAAATGAGCAATTTATAGTATAGGAGGCTATTTGTTAAGTTGGCAAAGTAGAGGGGGTAAAATGCTATTTTCCCTAATTATTAAAAGTAAGCATTGAACTATTCCCTACTTTTTATGAAGCATATGGCGGGAAAAGAGGCATGGTGGCACTGTTCCTAAGCTACACTAATGAACAGTCTAGATTGATCTTACTTTTTTTGTCCTATCTAACCACATATATATGTATACAAAGATGAAAGTTGGAACGGAACGATTCAAACGGCAAAGTGGTCAAAGTAGGAGGGGGATAAAATGAGCAATTTATAGTATAGGAGGCTATTTGTTAAGTTGGCTAAGTAGAAGGGGTAAAATGCTATTTTTCCTAATTATTAAAAGTAAGCATTGAACTATTCCCTACTTTTTATGAAGCATGTGGCGGGAAAAGAGGCATGGTGACACTGTTCTTAAGCCACAGTAGTGCTACAGTAATAAACAGTCTAGATTGATCATGTTTTTTTGTCTTAATAATTATTCATACAAATTATTGTTGCTGACCAACTAAGGCATGAGATAAAAATGAATTAAATCTGAATAATTATAACAAATATTTTGTTATCACTTTTCCAAAAGAATTGGTGACAAAATTTAATCTCACCTTTCTTTTGTATTTTTTAGCCAGTTGTTTTTAGCAATAAAACGGACTGCATTAGTTTAAAAAATAGTCTACGTTAGTAAAAATGAAAAATCGATTCAAATTGTATGAATTAGTCAAAACAATAAAAATCTAAAACCTAAATTGAAAAGAATTTCATAACAATTCTTTTTTGCTCTGCGACGGTTTCTTTTTCTTCTCCATCGGACGGCAGTTTCCCTCCCTCGAACCATTCCCGTTGTCTCCGATGTCGATTCCTCTTTCCCTCTATTTCCCTCCACCTTCCTTGCTTCCTTTCCTGTTTCCCTATCCAAAGGTCTCTCGCTTGATATCTCGGTCACGAGAGTCCTCGCGATCCTCGCGTTTTGACGACGGCTTGCGGTGGTGGTCCCGGTCGCGATTATGATCGTCGCGCTCCGACCAGTGGTGGTGATGGTGAGAATTGCTCTCCCGTTCCTTATCCTGCGATCTGTGCTTGTGTTCCCTTTCACAGTGGTCTCCGTCGGAGTCCCGATCTCGGTCGTCGCGAGAACGCTTGGAAGTTTTATCCTTGTCAGAGGTGGAACGTTCCAGGGATTAGGGTTTCACTGACCTTACTCTCTATCTCCACCGTTCCTCTCTCTGACTTTGTTATGTAATCTTTGTTTCAATGTTTCTGATAACGAGCTTGTTGTTTGCACGCAAAGAAAAAGAAAATATAATTCCGAACAACATCCTATCTGTTTTCTTCTGCACTTGCTTCGCGATCTGATTCAATTCTGATCCTAGTGATCTGCTTTGAGGTTGTTGCCTCTTCTTTTCAGATTCAATTCCGACATCCTCCCATTCGCTTGGGTTGGTCCCCCTCGACTCCGACGTCGCCTTAAGATTAATGTAGATGGAGCAGTTGCATCAGGGTTGGGAGGGGCGATTGGATTGGTGGTTCGTGACTCGTCAGGTGGCCAACTCTTCACGACATGTATCTCCTACCCAAATACTTCTACTCCCTTTGTCCTTGAATTATTAGTAGTTTGGGATGCTTGCGCTCTGTGTCTTTCTTTGGATTGGAGCGAGGTGGATACTGAGGGGGATGCTACTCAAGTCAAGCTTGTTGTTGATCAACGTCAAGTGTTTGCACGAGAAGGTGGTGCCATTGTTGCGGACATCCTGCATGTTGTGGATGATCATCCCCAGCTGAGATTGCGGTCTGTGCCTCGTCAATCTATTACGGCAGCCCACTATGTGGCTCGCCAAGCGCTTAGTTACCCCCAAGCCAAGAAGTGGTTAACCTTTCGGTTTGGGTGGGTACTTAATATCTCATTTTGTATGGTTGACTCCTTTTCTCCTGCGGGAGTTGTCTTCGGCAAATTTTTTTTTTTCATAACACATAACATAAAACCTAAATAAAAAATAAAAAAGATTGACTTGTTAATAAATAAGATTTCCTTAGTATCCAATAATTTTTTAGTTTTCTCCATCAAACATTTGCGTCTATCTATCCAGATACAATCTTTGTTGTGTTTATGTTTAAATGCAATTCATAGTTTCCTCTTTCGATTTTGATGGTCTCATATTTATCATTCATTGTCTATTGAAATTTTGAATTTTGAATTAGGTTGTAAACCAAAGGCAAAGGTTGACATTCTTGTCCGAAATCATGACTCACACCGGCCAACGGGCCGGAAAGTACCTAATGTTAATAAATAGAGATTCTCCATAAATTAATGAATAAATTGTTCTTAACGTTGGGAGGCGAAAGTGGGATTTTGTAGTTTTGGAGTCATAATTACGTAACTATGTACCGTTCAATGTCAAACTTTTTTTGATATGAAATTCTCATTTTATTCATCATCAAGGCTAAAGGCCAAATTACACAAGAGATAACAATGACGCACAAGAGGTCCAATTTTCCGGCAAATCCGCACGTCGTGCAGAATTCGCTATCCAATATGCTGCCCTATTCATTCGTCTTGGGATAAATGAGATAGAGATCCTCGGGTTTTCTTCTAGTATATGTCTCATCTGTCCCATCCACGCAGCACATTCCCATGGCCAAACAATCTTAAAATCTCTGAGCGCTGAAACCAGATTCAAACAGTCTGATTTGATGATAGTAGGGCCCTCAAGGGAAGCAGCTAATTGGATAGCTACCAGAATTGCCTTGGCTTCCGCCACTATTGATGATGAACACGGTAGGGAACCAGCCTTTCCATCAATCACTTGACCATGGGAGTTAATAACGACAACCAATGGCGGAACCAGGATTGGTACAAGGGGGGAGCCAAATTATAAATTAAAAATGGGTGGCACCGACAAAAAAAATTATTCGGATTTGGATAGTAGTAGAAAAATTTCATGAATCTAATACTACGTAAAACTACAAAATAAATTGTTTGATTATAAGTTACTTAGTTAGTAAAAAAGAATTATATGTGCCACCGGCAATTTTTTTTCAAATTTGGATGATTTTTGATCACATATAAGTTGATTCTGAGTAACTATTTTGTAAAATTTAAGACAACATTTCACCAAAACATCGTAGTGGGGGAGCCGAACTTCAAATACCCCGGCGCCAAACTCCGAAAACACCAAATACTACATATAATTTTACACTCGATACCAGGGGAGGGGGGCGCCGCGGCTCCCCCTAGCTCCCCCCTATCTCCGCCATTGACGACAACCCCATATCCCGCTGCAACAGAATCATTTATGAAGAAACCAGCACAATGTCAAACTATGTCCAATATTAGGCAAATGTAACACGAGAGTAGTGCCACGCAGGCTGGGCAGCACCAAGCTACCCAAGGAGCGCCGTGCCATCCAGGAAGCGCGACGCTTCCCATAATCATATTTCCATTTTCCATTTCCAAAGCTGGGTTCATTATTCTGTACAGCAGACAGCAGTACCAGTTAATTAATAGAAAGCACATTCCATTTCCACCATAGGTGGAATCAACATGCATAAAATTTTTGAATTAATTATAAACTCTCATGCATGCATGCGGCTTGGCACCATAAATTGATAGACTTGGCTATAGTTTGAGTTCAGATTCAGATAATTGATATTCATTATCAAAGTAATTAGGGTTCGAATAATAACCACCCTTAATATTTTTTCGGGTAGTAAAGCCGTATTCATTAGGGCTGGGAATCGGTCGGTTCGGTCAAAAACCGATAAAAATCGGTTAACCTATGGTTAACCGACCTCAAGGCATCATTGACCGACTGACCGACCGAAAATATAGAATGGGTTTTTTGACTGAATTCGGTCAAAACCGAAAATTGACCGACCCGATTTTTGGACATTTAGCCGACCAAATTTTTGACCGAACCTAATTTGACCGACCTAATCATTTAACCTATATTGACCGAATCAAAAAAATTTGACCGATTCTTAACCTTTTTAACCGAATTAGAAAAGGTTAACCTATTAATTTGCTTCACTATCCTTGGGAATCTACATCAACTGATCATAAACCAATCCATCAAACACTAATAAAATCCATAATAAGCTTAAAGAAACTTCATATGCTGGTAAATGGAACTAAGCTTAAAGAAACTTCATATCTTGATATAATCCATAATAATTGACATTTTTTATTTCATTATTCATATGTAGGAAAGACCACTCTATGCAATGCACTGTCACAGAACTTGAGCTCTTCAAAGCTTCCTTAGTTCCTTACATGGAGCACATGAGGACCCTTGTGAACCCTGTTGAAGAAGCTGTTAGAACAGGTGGAATGAAGATAAGGACATTTAGAGATGACACAAAGATATTAATATAGAACATTGGTCATCTGCAATTCTGCTTCAGTAAAAAAACTAACTCATCTGCAATAAGGTCTTCTGCAATTCTGCATCAGTCCACAAACTAACTCATCTGCAATTCTGCATCAGTCATGAAACAATTACTACCAGTACTACCCAATTAACTAATGTTAATCAGGGGAGGTGTTTCAGGAATCCAAGCCTATATTCATCCCAAACCAGCAATAACAATACAACTGCTGCCCATTTCCAACAATACTACTGCTGCCCATTAAGCTAATGGGATTTGCAGAGCTATAACCACAATGAACTAGAAGAACAACCTTGAAGAAAATTAGCACTAGCAGCAAGCAACATACCAACAACCTTACAACCTTACGATTGACGAAGCAATGAACCACGTGAAGAAAAATAATTGCAACTCATTCCAATCTATCTTAATACTGCTAGAACTTGATGAATTTCCACCATTACTACTTATAGGAAAGGAAGTACCAAAATTAAAAATCCTTCTATACAAATCCACGCCTTTGATGAAATACTACTCTATTGTATGAATCTTAGCAAGTAGCAATTGGTAGTACCTTAAGAATTAAGAACGTGTTAGCAAATCTCTTGTGTGATTTTAGCTGCAACCCCACCCTTACTGCTCTTCTACAGATTATGGCTCTCCTGTATAACAAATTTGCAAACCAAGTTGGTTAAGTTACTCATTCATAGATGCATGCTCTGAATCTTTCAGAAAATGAATTAAAAAACTTGCCTTATTCCTCTAACGACAGCAAGATAAGCCTCACAGACAACGCCAACAAGCTCTATTCTGTAAGGCTTTCTCTTCTCGTTACCTTTTACAAGGGGTTGTTCCTCTTCAATTTGCTTCCAATAGTTCTCTGTCACAGCTCCATTCTCTGGTACTCTATAGCCAGCCTCCACGTCGGTGGCGTGGCGTCACGGCGACCAGAGTCCAGATGTGCGAACGAACAGAAGGATGGCTAGATTCGTTGAGGGAAGGAAGAGCCAACGAAGTCAGATAAGAGGATTTGAGAGGAGGAAGGAAAGGGAAGAAGAAACAAGAGAAGGGGGACTTACCATTACCGCCGCTGATGACCTGGCTGGGGGGAGAAGCCGTCGCGGCGCCGGCGGCTACCATTGAGAGGCAGAGAGCACTGAGAGAGAGCAGAACCCTAATTTTTCAATTCTAATCTTTCTTCTGTCGACTACCTAGGGAGTAAGTCTGTTCGATAATATCCACAACTTCGGTCAAAATCGGTCAGCTAAGGTTAACCGGCGGTTAACCGCCCATTAACCGCTGACCGACCAGCTGAGAAATCATTGACCGCACCCCCGACCAAAACACAAATCGGTTAACCATCGGTTAACCAAAATCGGTCAGCTAATCGGTTTTGACAATTAACCTTAACCGATTTCCCAGCCCTAGTATTCATGCCCGTCGGTTTCGGTTATAACCATAAAAAAATATAACATTCTAGAGACAAAACACACAAACTCTATTAATTTTAAAACGCGTAAACTTTATAAATCACTAATAAACTATTCTCAAATTACATAATGCAAATATTTTGTTATTATAACTAAGGGTGTTCACGAATCGAGCGTAGCCGAACTTTACTGTGCTCAAGTTTGACTCGTTAATTTTTATACGAGCTCAAACTAGAATTTTTAAGCTTGTGACGAGCTCGAGCCTGGCTCGTTAACTACACTTGACGAGCCAAACTCGATTTTTTTTTGTAATTTTGTTTCTTTTATTACTATTTTCAATGGAACTTATGTGTTTTTTCAATATGTTTATGATTTTTTTTATAATTTTGTTTCTTTTATCATATAAGACATAATTCATAAATATCACATATCACAAATATTGTACTTAACATACGCCATGTATGAATGTCACTAAAAATCATTGATGTCGTTACTAACAACATTATTGATTGTAAAATTTTCACAAAACCGTAATATGGTACATATCTGATATGAAATTATGTTCAAAACTATCTTTGACATCCTCGTACATCATCTTACACCATTGGTTCAAGTGCGTTGTGTATAACTTACATCATTATAATATGTGTTTCTACACATGTTGTATAAACTATCAACTGTAGTTTTATACATATTTCTACATCTCACATTCATCATTTATTAGTTTAACTTTGTTTAGTTAATTTGAGTATATTTGTTTTAATAATTTTTATGATAATGATGTTTAAAAAAGATTATGACTCAAAGCACTTGTAACCCGAAATGACCCGTAACCCAACCCGAAAGTTTAGGATTAGGGACAATTTTCAAATATGGCGACCCGTGATCTGAATGACCCAACCCGAAATAACCAGTGACCCGCCCAAATTAACCCGACCCGCCTGATTTACCAGGTCTGCTCTCTTGAAACATTGGAGTGTAACATGAAGCATAGGGTACTTACAATGAGAAGAGTCAACATCTCCAGATTTAGAGATCTCCTCCTTTCATCAATGGCTTAACCCTGTTGTACTTAATCCACACAAAACCTAGACAAAGCACCGAACAGTCCATAGATTCCCCAACATAGCTCGGTCAAAATGCACGGTCTAGACCATCGTTTTCCAGCAGTAAGCAGTCCCAACGAGCAGCTCCTCTTCTGCTTTCTCCATCATCAAATGGGTATTATGAAGTTAAGTGTCATATCTCAAATATAGAGATGGGGCTCCAAAATGAACGAAAATCAGCCTAAGGGTAAAAAAATTGATTTGGTGAAGGTATGGTGGGAGGTGTTAACTTTTTTTTTGTACTCAACGTTTGGCTGGATTTCATTTTGGTACACATTATTTTAAAAATTTTATTTTAGTCATTATCGTTTCAGAAAATCTCGAAACGGTATTTCCGTCAATTCCATCCAAATTTTCTTTTAAGTACTGATGTGGCAGCTGAGTCACACATCCCAGTTAGCTAAAATATTAATAAACTAATATTTCACGAACCCGCGGCCTGATGAACCAGCGACACGACAAACCCGCGACCCGATAAACTTGCAACCCGA
This sequence comes from Linum lewisii, assembly GCA_034768395.1. Classification (NCBI taxonomy): domain Eukaryota; kingdom Viridiplantae; phylum Streptophyta; class Magnoliopsida; order Malpighiales; family Linaceae; genus Linum; species Linum lewisii. The sequence continues at coordinate 55,383,780 of CM068302.1, forward strand.
CGAATCCGTGACCCGACTAACCAGTGACCGGCCCGACCCGCCTGACTAACCCAATACCAATGTGGACCACTATTTTAGAGAAATGAAGCTAGGAGTGTATCTAGTAAATGTAATCAGATGTATGATACTTTAGTTATGAATATGAAGTATTTTCACATCATCTTATTTGGGCTATCATTCGGGGCAAATTTTACCGTTAGGACACCCCTTAGTGTCCTCATATGAGGACACCTCTTAGGGCCATAGGATTTAATCTTAGAGATTTGAAGGTCAATATTAATTGGATAAAAGGGTAATTTCAATGTTTAATAAATTGCAGATTTTTTTATGTTATTTCCATAATGATAATTATTGTTAATTAAATGCAGATTTTCATTTAATATTTAGATTTTTTTATTATTAATTAAATTCGGATTAATTATTGTTAATTAAATGCTCCATCTTTTAGTAACTAATTAATTCTTATGATCACAATTTTCATTTTTTCTTCACTTTCCCTAATATTTATTCAGAAGTATTAATCTTTATTTGGTAATTAATGACCATAATAGTCAATTGAGCAATATCCTATGATTTCTTCCCAAACTTTACTCCATCTTTTTTTTTTAATTGTTTACAAGTAATCAATTTACCGCTGTGATTTTATGGAGATTACGACGATACTTTTTGTGAAAATTGTTTCAAAACAGTTCCTCTTTTATCATTTCGGAATAATTCCTCTTTTATTGTTTCGGAACAGTGATCCATTTTAAAAGTAATGGAACTTGTTGAAAATCAATTTTGTTCCTTGTTACCAAATCGGAACACAGAAAATCATAAAACCTTGAATCAAATTGAAAATGGAATAATAATATCAATTTTCTGTTCCATAAGTAGCTATATGAAACAATGTTCCAATTCACCAAATTAGAAACAAGAATTAGGCATAAACAAATTTAAGTAAATAAAAACATAGAACCATGATCAAAAGACAAGACCCCAATGCAATCTACAGAGTTTTCAAATCAAAACTAGATCGGTAAACTACCAAATAATATCAAAACTCTCATCCGCAAGAACCAAATTGAAACAATGATCGAAGAACACATTATTTTGATGAAAAATAATTATTAGTATCATGTTCGAAATTTACTTCATAATAAGAAAAAAAAAAACATAAAATCAACTCACTTCCATCAACCTACATAAAAAGAAATAAGAAGCAGGGAGTAAGAAACAAACATAATAGGATTGAATGAAAATTCTTTTGCCTAGACAAAATCATATTATTTAATTCCACCGAATACAAATCTTGGCTTTAATCCATTAACCCAGGCAATTTCTGTCGCTTTCACCCCGACAGCGCCGCCACCGACTCCCCTAAATCCATCTCCCCCTCCACAACCGCATCTCCATGCTCCAGCCCCCGAATCTAGTTCGTCGAAAACTTCATGAGGACGTCACGATGGCAACTCGACGAGAGACGCGCGACAGCTTCGACGAGGGATGGTCGACAACGGGTCGACGAGGGAAAGAGAGGGATTTGGCGAAAGAGAGAGAGGGTTTTATCGGCGGCTCTTTGTTTTGTGTAGGATGAATTTGATTAGGGTTTGTGTTGAAACCCTAATTTTTTTATCATATATACTGATTTCAAAATGACTATTTTGTCCATTATATTCTAATCCGTTGGATCTAGTTCTTAATCTAATGGTTCTTAATAGTGTCCTTATATGAGGACACTAATAGGTGTCCTAACGGTAGTAGATCCCATCATTCGGCATTTGGTCCAAAAGGACCGAGTAGTGTGCCAAACTATAAAATAATAAGTCTAAACTCAAACTACTTAAAGATCATCCACGTGAGATCCAGGAATGGCAAGTCTGACATTATTGAATCACCTCAAACACTGTGAGCTTCGGCTCGTCAGTGGAGGATAGTTCTGGTGAACCGCCAGCAAGGAGAAGAGAGTTAGGTCATAGCCTCATAGGTCTCAGTGGGGACTAGGGAGGATAGAAAGGGGATGCAGACGCACGTTTAATTTTTTTTATTAATTTTAAATATAATATCATTTTTCACATAATTAAATACTATTTGTAATTTAAAAATTACGTGGTATCTATTTGAACGGTCAAATAGATGCCACATCAACTCTGTTAGCACTTATCACTTAGCAGTTATGATGGGCCCGAGTTGAATCCGCCCTCGAACATGGTCAGGGCGGTCCGTCACTCTAGGGCGGTCCTCTGTCCGCCTCAGCCAAAGGACACCTGTCATATCTACAGGAGGCCACCGCCCATTACTGTTGATGGTGACTCGCTGCGGCCCACTCAGAGCAGGACACGTGGACCCTGCCAAACCAATGGGACCTATAAATAACAGGGTCCCCCATTCAGAAGAAGACACAGACCTGGGACCATACGCCTGATACTACAAGCTTTCGCGCTGTACGCTAAAGGCTATCGGTTCCGCCCACACAAAAGGGCTCTCACCCGGTACTTCTCTGTAACCCATTCTCCCAACATCATCCACATACTTGCCACCTTACATATACTAACCCTTTGCACGTCCACCCTGCAAGGTACCATCCGCCGAGACACTCCGAGGACGGATTCATTGCCTAAACCTCCAAAGAACCACAGTATTGATCCACCGGTCCAACTGGGCGGATCAATTGGCGCGCCAGGAAGGGGGCAGCTAAACGTTTTGTTCCCAAAAGACAAACAGCATGCAAAATTTGGAGGAAAATCCCACGAGTGGTGTCCCCACGGAAACGCTCGTCACCCCGGCCAAACAAGTCGTATCGGCGGGTGTCCCCGAGACCCTCGTCCTTCCATAGACCCACCCTTGGGAACGGCTACACAAACACACCATCCAATCCGCCCTCTAGGCCTTGGATTGCTCCGAGAGTCCCACATCCCCCCTCCGTTGGAAGATAGAACGGCGGCTGATCCTGCTGCGGGGGACCTAGCGGCACAGGTAGCCGATCTACAAAGACAGAACGCTGAAATGGCAGTGATGATGAAGTTCCTGGTGGCCAAGGCAACCCCCGGAAATCACACCGAGGGCTCATCCGGCGGACTGGCAACCGGCATGGCGGACTCGGACGAAATGTACCGACTGTTCCTCCCTCGCCACCAGTCAGGCCCAAGGCAACTCGCCATGCGGCAGCCTCTGGACAAGAGTCTCCTCAGCTTTCCTCCCTCACAAGGATTCGTGCCACCAGCAATCAAAGCGTACGACGGAACTGGGGATCCCGACCAGCATCTGTTAACATTCACCATTGCCATGCAGATGTTCACGGCCCCGGACGCTACCTACTGCCGTACGTTCCCTGGAACGTTAACTGGAGCTGCACTAACCTGGTACGGAGGTTTGGCAGAAGGAATCATAAAGAATTGGGAAGATTTCTGCCAACTCTTTCTCCACAAATTCTCAAACCAAAAGGAGGCGGGACGCAACTTGTCCGCCTTCTGGAACTTGAGACAGAACCGGTCAGAGACTCTTCGGCAGTACTACGAGAAGTGGGCCAAGGCGGTCGCGGCGGTGCCCAACCTCGCACTGGACATTGTGCTCCACCACATCCAAACCACCACGCTTAGCACCGAGCTGGTGAAGGACTTGGTCCGGAGAAAGCCAAAAACCCACACCGAATTGGAGACATGTATCCTCCAGTGTGCTGAAGTGGAAGAGAATGTCGCCATGATACAGGACGGGTACAGGCGCTCAAGCGATCAGAACAGGGACAAAGGATACCAAGGGCGAAAAGAGAAACGCCCTGACGACAGAAGAGACAACCGCCCTCACGGAGAGGGAAGATCGGAAGAAGGGTACACCCCCCTGTCGGAATCAAGGCGAAGGCTCATGTACGTCCTCCAAGAAAAGAAAGGAGGATTGCGGTGGCCGGCCCCGTTACCCAAGGCGGTAGTAAAAAGGGGGAACCCAAATGAGTACTGCGAGTTTCATGGGCAGAAGGGGCACGACACGGAGGACTGTCGGGAGCTCCGCAGTGAGATTGAGCGAGCCATAAAGAATGGTGACCTCAAGGAATTCATCATAAGTAACCGAAGGAGAAAAGAGCGGGAACGCTCAGAATCGCCAAGGCGAAGAGAAAGGGAAAGGTTAGAGAACCCCCTCCGAAGGCGGGTAGACACACGCCCCCCAGAAAGGCGAGCGTCTTCGACAGAATAACGGATGAGAAAAGTCCGGATACCCAAAAGGAGGGCGGAAAGCCCAGATACAAGAAAACATGCAGCATGATTTTGGGGGGAGAGGAGGATACGCCCCAGAACATAAGGGTCGTTGGTGAATGTTCCATGGTCAGACAGTCGGATAGAGAGCCGCCATTGACGTTCACATCGGCAGATTTGCGCGGGGGAAGTCCCAGCACCCAAGCGATGGTGATCCGTGTCATCGTTGAAGACACTCTGGTAGAGCGGGTGCTAGTGGACGAGGGCAGTTCGGCGGATATACTCTCAGCCGATGCTTTCAGCAGAATGGGATTAGACCCGCCCTACTCAAGCGTTCTAAGATCATGCTGACTGGCTTCGCGGGAAATGACGTACCTGTGCTGGGCGTGATCATCTTACCCATCACATTGGGGGATGACGATCACCAGGAAACAAAGCACATAAAATTTTACGTCACCAATTGCAATTCGGCGTATAACATGATAATGGGGCGGCCCAGTTTGGCCGCTTTCGAGGCAGTTTCCTCCACAGTCCATCAAGTCATGAAGTTCCCTACTACAAGAGGAATCGGAGTAGCATGGGGAAACACTCCATTGGCACGAAAATGCTACAGGGTGGCTCTCAAGAAAGAAGAGGCATGTTTTTCAGTAGATACTAAAGACGACGCGTATGTCGGCCCAGAATCTGCAGAGGCGGATACGGAAGTCCCACTGTATCCTGGCGATCCTGAGAGAGTGATACGGCTGTCCGCTCATATGCCGGTCCCAGACCGAGATCGCACAGTGGCACTGCTGAGAGAGTATGCTGACTTGTTCGCGTGGAAACCCCAGGATATGCCTGGGCTGGACCCCGCGATCATGCAGCACCACCTAGCTGTGAGAGCAGACGCCCGCCCCGTGTCACAAAAGAAGCGGACGGTAAATTGGACAAGAAAACAAGCTGTCCAAGAGGAAATCACGAAACTGTTGGAAGCAGGTTTCATCAGGGAAGTCCAGTACCCGACGTGGCTGTCGAATGTAGTAATGGTGGGCAAGGCGGATGGAAGCTGGCGGATGTGCATAGATTTTACCAACCTCAACGACGCCTGTCCCAAGGACCCATATCCGTTGCCCAATATCGACCAACTGGTGGACGCCACAGCAAACCATGAGACGTTGTCTTTCTTAGACATGTTCTCGGGGTACCACCAGATCCCTCTGGCAAAGGCGGATCAAGAAAAAACGTCATTCTCGACGCCCTTCGGCAATTACTGCTACAATGTGATGCCGTTTGGCCTAAAAAACGCCGGAGCGACGTACCAGAGGATGATTGACAGAGTTTTTCAAGATCAGCTGGGTCACCACATGGAAGCATACGTAGATGACCTACTGGTTAAGACCAAGGCGGGTGATGACCACCTGGGAGACCTTCGGAAAACCTTCGACACCTTGAAGGCGTTCCAACTTCGCTTGAATCCAAAGAAGTGCGTCTTCGGCGCCTCCTCAGGGAAGTTTTTGGGATTCATGATCACCAGGCGGGGAATCGAGGCGAACCCCAAAAAGATAGAAGCTATCATGCAGACACCCCCCCAAGACGGTCAGAGATGTCAAAACATTAACGGGGCGGTTAGCGGCAATGAACAGATTCATCCCGAAGTCCGCCGAGCGGCAGGCGCCATTCTTTGCCATTCTGAAGGCGGCGGCCAAGTTCTCATGGACGGAAGAGTGTTCTAAGGCTTTTGAGGAACTCAAAGCCTTCCTCACCACTCCGCCGACGCTAGCAGCCCCGATTCCCGGAGATGAGCTATACCTGTACGTCGCCATCGCGGCTACAACTGTCAGCTCAGTTCTCGTGAAGCGGATGGACAAGGAAGAACGCCCGGTCTTCTACACGAGCAAATCGTTAGTAGATGCCGAAACCAGGTATTCTCCATTGGAGAAGTCAGCCTACGCGGTGATTGTCGCCTCCAGGAAGCTGCGCCCGTACTTCCATGCTCACACAATTCACGTTGTGACGAACTTACCGCTCAAAGCAGCTCTCAGGTCCATGGGAGTGGCAGGGCGCATGTCCAAATGGGCGGTCGAGCTCAGCGAATATGACGTACACTTCCAACCACGGACAGCCATCAAAGCACAGGCTCTGGCTGATTTTGTGGTCGAAGGATGTGTCCGAGCGGAAGGACGCCCGGATGATTACTGGGAGCTCTACGTGGATGGAGCATCGAGCAAGAACGGAGCGGGAGCGGGTATAGTGTTAAAAAGCCCCCAGGGAGTCCTACACGAAACAGCCCTCCGTTTTAACAGGTCACGAACCAACAACGCGGCGGAGTACGGGGCGCTCATTGCGGGGCTCAGAATGGCCAAAACCATGGGAGTATCCCATCTCAAGGTTTTCTCCGACTCCGCCATTGTGGTCAACCAGCTCAGCGGGGTGTACGAGGTCCGGGAGGAAACTCTGGCCCCGTACAACGATCAAGCCAAGATCGCCCTCAAGGGTTTTGAAACAACGGAGATCCATCAGGTGGCGAGGGAAGACAACGCCCACGCTGACGCTCTTCCAAGCTCGCTACCGCTCTCAACTTCGAAGAGGACAGGATGATCACCGTGGAGAAAGAAAGAGAAGAGGGTGAGTGTATGGTCGTCGATGCCCAGACAAGCGTAACACCGCCCACATCGCCACTCACGGATTGGCGTACGCCAGTACGGACTTTTATTGAAACGGACGCCCTCCCGGCGGACCGAGCACTGGCTACCAAGATTCGTAGACGAGCGGCAAGGTGTGTTTTGCTGGACGGCGAAATGTATCGTAAGTCCTCGGCAGGGCCATACTTGCGATGCTTAAGTGATGAGGAGGCTTCTTTCACTTTGAGAGAAATCCACCAAGGCGTATGCGGGATGCATATAGGCGCCAAAAGCCTGGAAAAGAATATATTATTGCAGGGGTACTATTGGCCAACAATCCGCCGAGACTCGGAAGAGCTGGTCAAACGATGCCACAAGTGTCAGCTATTCGCTAACACGCACCACCTGCCCTCCACCGCTCTCCAGCCGATAGTTTCACCATGGCCGTTCGCCTTCTGGGGAATGGACTTGCTAGGACCGTTCCCAGAAGCGGTGGGCAAGAGAAAGTATATCATCGTGGCGGTAGATTACTTCACTAAGTGGGTTGAAGCCGAAGCTCTCGCCTCCATCACGGCATATCAGGTGCAGAAGTTCGTGCTAAAAAACATCATCACTCGCTTCAGCCTTCCTATGGGATTTGTCTGCGATCACGCACTCAGTTTGATTGCACGGCGTTCCTTGACTTTTGTGAAGAATTCAAAATCATGGTTCGCTTGGCGTCCGTAGCATATCCCCAGGCGAACGGGCAGGCGGAAGCCATCAATAAGCTCATCTTGCAAGGATTGAAGAAGAGAGTGGATGCGGCGAAGGGAAAATGGGTCGATGAGTTGCCCAACATCCTATGGGCGCACAGGACTTCGTACAAAACAGCCACAGACGAAACCCCTTACACCCTGGTATATGGAACCGAAGCAGTCCTACCCGTTGAGGTTAATCTGCCTAGCCTTAGGATTCAGCATTTCAACCACGCCAGCAATGATGCAGGCTTGCATCATAATCTGGACATATTAGAAGAACGAAGGGAGGATGCAGCTATCCGCCTGGTAGCTGAAAAGGAACAACTGGCTAGGCGATACAACGCTCATCTTCGCCCTCATCACCTGGAAGAAGGCGACTGGGTAGTTCGAAAGGTTTTTCGGTCGATCCCCCAACAGGGCAAGCTAAACGCCAATTGGGAAGGGCCATACAAGGTCCGTGAAGTGATCGGTCCAAGCACCTTTAAACTCGAACACCCTACCGGCGAACCCATACACAAGACATGGAACGCCATGCACTTGCGGAAGTACAGTGCCAATGAAAACGAGGTCTAGCTTACTCCGCAACTTTCCGTCCTTACTTAACTTTTGGGTTTGGTTTATTTTGAAGGCAACCTACTAAGGGCGTATATGTAAGGAAAGGAAGGCAGTTTCATTCAAGGATATATGTATACGATATTATGTATCAATAACAAGTACTACTAAAAGCATGGCCGGGTTCGAACTCCCCTAGGAGGAACTTCACCCCTGTGCCAAGCTCGGGTTCCCCAAGGCGGAACCCAACATTTCCTCCAAGTTCGGATTCCCCAGGGCGGAATCTAGTTCACCAGCGTTCGGGTTCCCCAAGGCGGAACCCAACACTTCGTTGAGTTTAATTTTCCCCAGGGCGGAATCTAATTCATCATCATTCGGGTTCCCCAAGGCGGAACCCAGCATTTCCTCCAAGTTCGGATTCCCTAGGGCGGAATCTAGTTCATCAGCGTTCGGGTTCCCCAAGGCGGAACCCAACACTTCGTTGAGTTCAGTTTTCCCCAGGGCGGAATCTAATTCATCATCATTCGGGTTCCCCAGGGCGGAACCCAAAACTTCGTTGTCCAGTTTTCCCCAAGGGGAAATCTACCTCAGTAAATCGTGCGAAGTTCACACAAACAAAAAAAAAAAAAAGAAGAAACAGGGGATGACAACTGGATAACAATGGCATTTCCTTTCTCATCCTGAACATGACGGATTGATACGTTTGATACAAAGGAAGCCGAAAGGAAGAGGAAGAGCAAAATTTACAAAGGACAGGAATTACTGGCGCCCGCCTGATGATCCCGATTTGCCCGCCCGGGACTTCTCAGCCCGAGCCTTCTTCTTCAGCTCCTTATGCCGGAGATTCACCTCGGAGTACGCCTAGGACAACAGCTCCTTGCGACGGTCCGAGGAGAGCACTTGAGAGTCAGCAGACTCCTCCTTAAACTCCTGCGCCATCAACCTTCGAGACGCAGAGCGAAACATCTGTTCCTGATTCCAGGAGTAGTCGGTGTTCCCCCGTCGGAGTTCATGGCGGACGGCAGTAAGGGTGTTGTCAAGAGCGCCCTGCACCCGGTCGCCTAACTCTGCCTCAGTCTTCTCGGTGACCGTCTTCTCAATGTCCGCCTTCAGCGCCTGAAGGGTCTCCTCCGTTTCTTTCAAAACAAGGTCGCGGCTTTCCAAGTCTTTTGTCTTGGCCCCCAGGTCCTCGGCCATGACCGCCTTGTCGGTCTCTAAGAGGACCACTTGCTCCTTCAGGGCGTCCTTATCCGCCTCCGCCTGGGACAGGGCCGCCTCCACCTTGTAGCGTTTCTGCTGCTCCGCCTGTAAGTCCAACATGTGTTCAGTGGCTTGGTTAGCGTGCGCAACACGGACCAAATCCAATTCATAAGAGGTAGTTACCAGAAGCCGGGCCGCCTCCTCGTCCATTTCCTTCTTCGCTTTGGAATACTTAGCCTTCCATTGCTGAGTGGCGGCCCGAGCTTCCCGCAGCTGATTCTCCAGCTCCTCAGCACCTTGGGGCTGCTCGGCCCTAAGCGCCTTATCCGCTGAAAGCAGCGCGCCGGCGGTTCCCAAAAGCTGCAAACACAGGCAATCCAAAGATTACTTACAAAAAAGAGTGGGGGCAGGACAAAACTAGTGTATGACATCGCAAAGAGATCTTACCCTGGCTCCAATCGCCATTTGCTCCATCGCCATATGGCGAACCCCATCCTCTGACCGGTGGTGGTCGATATCCCAGTCGGCTGCCAGTTGGAGGGCTGCCCGCGTGAGAATCTCGTTGCCACTTAGGGTTGGCTGCATCGCCGGAAGGCGGGCGGTGCTGTACTCCCCAGAAGAAGCATGGGCTTTCGAAGAGCCTTCCGACCGTTTCCTCTTCCCGGAATCTTTCCTCATGGGGAGCTTGCGGCGCTTTGCCTTTTCCACGTTCTGCGATGGCGGACTCCCGGCCGGCTCGGTTCGTTTCTTCTCCAGGCGATTATCGTCCGCCTGCTCTTTTTCCGGGTGGGCGGCTCGTGCGCTTTTCGTACTCTGCTGCTGATCCGCCACCGGAGTTTCAGGTTGAGGCTGAGTATCAGCGGACGCTCCCCGCGTCTTGGCGTTCAGCAACGCCGCGAAGATGGAGCTCTCTGCACCAAGTCAATATCAAAACAAGCAAACATATTAGGCGGTTGGGAAAGAATAAGAATGGATATATACTAAGGGCGCCCAACTACAGAAGCATCGCTCTCAAAAATTGTCCGCTCACCACCGCCGCCTAGCCAGGCCTTCAGGACGCTCCGGCCCCTCTTCTTCAGGTTGTAATTCCAGGTGTTCACCCAGTTCACAATGGCAGCATCATTCTCCTGAAGGCGGCCGGGTTTATTGAACTCCTCGATGGCCCCATACGACCATGTAGGTCGAAGGCGCTCCGCCCAGAACGCATCCTCTGGCGAATCAGCTTTAATAAAGAAAAAGCTGTGCCACCATACGGAGTCCGCCTTGATGGCGCCATAAACTCCGCTCCCTGAGTACGCTATCCTCTTTGAGAAAGTAATGCCATTTTGGTTAATCTTGGCTCTGTAGAGATGGCGGAATACTCGGGCGCTGGGAGCGACATGCCTCTTCACACATGACACCTGAAACGCTGCCATGATTGCCCAGGCGTGGGGTTGGAGAGCTCCCAAGGACGCTCCTAACAGATCCAGGACATCCAGCTCCCAGGGATCCAGAGGGAAACGGAGACCGTACATAAGCGCCTCCACCCAAACGCCCACCCATCCGGGCGGACAGTTTCCGATTGAGCAAAGTCGGGCAGGGGCAGCGTACGAGAAGCGTTGAGGCATGTCACAATCGTTCAAAACCTTCACCAGGGCGTTCGTCTTGACATAAGGAAAGTATCCCGGCCCAAACACTACCCGGCAGTCTCCGGGTGACCCCTCCCACATCTGCTCCCAGGTTCTGATCTTGTACCCGTACTTCTCCACAGCCCCGGTGTCAAGATCAAAACCCCAAGACTCCTTGGTGAATCCGGTTTGCCACGACGCGAACCGGCGAACGCTGTTCGAATTGGAATTCTTGAACCTGGCTTCTGCCTGACGGCGGAGCTGCTCCGCCGAAGGAGAAGGCAGCGGATCAGCATCCTCAGTGAAGGTGTACTCCATGTCAAAATCGGCATACGGGTTGAAGACTAGATCGGAATCCTCCGGATAAGGCATCTGTCCTTTGAGTTTGGGATCCGCTGCATCCGACCCTTCCTCATCAAACTTTTCTTCCCTGAAGGGCTCGGGGGACAGAGGTGGACTCGATTACCGAGACGGAGATGACGATGACGACGCATCCGCCCCCGATCCTCTCCTCCCTTCATCATAACCTCCTACAACAGAAGGACAAGGGGCACAAATCAGAAGAGGAGGAGGAACGAACACCATGGGGCGAACGGATACCGGAGCCGTGCTTGTCCCGTCCTCTTGGGACGGGCGGGCGGCAGAGCGTCGACGTTCCCGCATGTCTCTCTAAAAGGTCATAATCCACGGAGGATGATGACCCACTAGACGACATCTCACACGCCAAAGAAGGAAATAGAAAGGGCGAGGCACGCAACGCAAGCAAAAATGCGAAAGAAAAAAACAAATGGGCGGATAAAATTGAATGCAAGAATTTTCAAAGAAACCTACTTGCTTCGGCGGAGGAAGACGACTCAGAATCAGAAGGCATCTTCGGTAAATGTTTTTGGAAGACGGCGGACAAGGGCAAAGAGTTGTAAGGATAAGGCGGACAAGACGGACAAGGCGGACAAGCTCAAGGAAATTGGTAAGGAAGGGCGGAAGCTCTCAAGAATTTAGTTGACAAGCTGAGGTGCCGAAAGGAAGGGGGGAGAACCTCTATTTATACTGGTGACGTGGGTAAGCGAAACGTCGCCAAATAAAATCGAGCCACGTGTCCCCTAGGCAGTGGGAGAATAGGCTAGTAGCCTGCAACGGAAAGAAAGCGTGCAAAAAGGGTGAGGCACGTGCAGGTTCACCTCAAAAGAAGAGCTCCACCCGTTTCGGTCACCGGTAACAGCACCGGCAACAAGTTAGAACTCGCCCCCCCCCCATGGCCAGGGCGGTCCTTCACTCCAAGGCATTCGAAGCAGTTCCATAATATCGCCTCGAGCCTCTTACGGCCTCGAGACCATACTGGGGGCAATTGATGGGCCCTTGAGTTGTATCCGCCCTCGCACATGATGAGGACGGTCCATCACTCCAAGGCGTTCGAAGCAGTTCCATAGTATACCCTCGAGCCTCTTACGGCCTCAAGACCATACTGGGGGCAATTGATGGGCCCGAGTTGAATCCGCCCTCGAACATGGTCAGGGCGGTCCGTCACTCTAGGGCGGTCCTCTGTCCGCCTCAGCCAAAGGACACCTGTCATATCTACAGGAGGCCACCGCCCATTACTGTTGATGGTGACTCGCTGCGGCCCACTCAGAGCAGGACACGTGGACCCTGCCAGACCAATGGGACCTATAAATAACAGGATCCCCCATTCAGAAGAAGACACAGACCTGGGACCATACGCCTGATACTACAAGCTTTCGCGCTGTACGCTAAAGGCTATCGGTTCCGCCCACACAAAAGGGCTCTCACCCGGTACTTCTCTGTAACCCATTCTCCCAACATCATCCACATACTTGCCACCTTACATATACTAACCCTTTGCACGTCCACCCTGCAAGGTACCATCCGCCGAGACACTCCGAGGACGGATTCATTGCCTAAACCTCCAAAGAACCACAGTATTGATCCACCGGTCCAACTGGGCGGATCAAGTTACTAACACCATCAATAACATTGTTAAAAATCCAAAGAACATTGACTATATTTAATATTTGTCATTTGACATAAAAGCAAAATGTTTGGCCTAAAAATGTCATAAAAATGAAGTGGCTAGATTTGCAATTTTTTTGAAAGGTTTGACTAAATTTATAAATGAGTCCAATCTTAAACCCTAAACTTTCAAAGTTAAATTATATTCAATTTTATTTTATTTATTATGAGTATATGTAATTTAAAAATTAAATTATTATTTTTAATATACAAGCGGCTACGAGCAAATACAAATTTATTAAATTTTATTTTGAATTATTTATCACATAAAAAAAATTATATCAAGTTTTGCAAATTGTAATTGTTGTGACTTGTGACCCGATGGGCAACCCGACCCAACCCGAGACGCAACCCGATAAACCCATGACCAGATCAACCTGCGAACCGACCAACCCGACACCCGACTAACCCACAACCCGATAGACCCACAGCCCGACTAACCTAACCCGTGAAACGCCCAACCCGCCCATTTGCCAGCTTATGTACAATCCACTAAGTCTTAAATGTGTTGTGAGTTCATACATACAAAATTAAAGTGCTCGTGAGTTTATTTTGTGTTTATGTTGAACGGACATGATTTTTGTATATTCATATATCACATGATAGACTGTCTTAACTCAAAATAAATAGACATGGATGTATATACTAATTAACATCTTGATAGTTGTATTATTAATAATTTACATTTAACCACAATATATAAATTATAAAAACCACTAAATAATTAGTATTTAGTTTCATAATTTTTATATTAATGAGCCATTAGATTTTTTATGAATAATGAATAGATTATTAAATATAATTCATAAGTCTTATGTTAAATTATATATTATTAAAAAAAAATATTTTGAAAAAATTATGATGATCGTCATTAAAATTACTAAAAATTAATTAACAAGTGAAAATAAATAAATAAATTTGTCCCGCCAACCGGCCGGATAGAAAACTAGTGTCAATTAAATTGTGGAGTGAATGTTGACTTGTAATTACTCATTTGACATAATTTTCAACCTTGTTTATTTACCCCTTCCACTTGGGGAGCTCTTTCCAAAATTTACTCTACACCAAGCAAAACATTCTTCACACAGACCCCTCCAATTTTGGCTTTCGCTTCAGTAGCACCACCACAACTCTCCGCAAAAAGAGGGTGAAAACACATTTCATCAGATACTCTTCATTTCTGTATTTTACTGTGCCTGATTCAGGCTCAGACAAAAAACATTCATATACCACTTTGTCTACAACAAATCTCTTTTCTTTATCCTCCTCTTCTTCTTCTTCTTCTTGGTGTGTTGTTGCTTCACCACTTGTAATTTTAACTTTGATCGTTCACTTGGGTCCTTGAAGATTCGTAATAACATCTTAAATATGCATCGTTCTCATCAGGGAGTGAAAAAAAGAAGTGGGCTTGGCGATTCATTTTCATCATGCGGGGAAGAAAGCAATAATAACAGATACCCACTTTGCCCAAAACCTCGACGCATCCAACCTTCCCCAATGCCGGATTTCCTCAACCCTCTCACATGTTCCAAACACGTGACAGACGAAAAGAAGGTGGAAATTCTCAGCTTGATTCCTGAGAACAAAAAGGTCTGTAATTAATTAATTTTCGATCTGTTATTTTAGTGGAATGAATGAATGAATGGGTAATTTGCAGGTAGGAGCAGAGAGCATTAGCAGTTGTTGGTGCATGTCATGTTGCTACTCAGGGTCGCCACCGGGACGGACAGAGAATCCTTTAGTAAATGATGTAAGATTCATTAGAGAGCAAATGGATCTAATTTCCCATCTCCCTAGAACTACTCATATCTCTGATCAATTTGCATTTTCCTCTTCTGCCTCTGCATCCCCTGTTTAGACATGTCTTTTTTCTTAACCAATTTGTTCTCTAATGTTTTTGTCTCCGATTTCCAACCATCCCTCAAACCAAGTTTTGATTTGCGATATTTTTTGTATTATTGTGGTCACTCCCAATTATTAATTTTTCTATTGTAAAGAAGAAAGGCGACATGAATACAGAAAAACTCAATGTAAATAATGGACAAAAAAATCGAGTTTAGATTACGTACCTAATGAAGAGAAGGAAAGAACATTTATCAACTTTAATCATCTCTCGTTGATTTGCTATCTTATAATTTTATTTAGATAATCTAGTTTTTTAAGTGGAAAAGCTCGCCTTGTAAAACAAGAATCATTTAATGATTCACATAACCAATTTGAAAACTCTGATCCTAGAACATTATTAGAAGAAAATAATAATCGTCGTGCTAACCCATGAGCAACTGTATTTCCATTTCTCCTAACGAAGACAACTTTCTTCCTTGGTTGATTACGAAGTAGCGACCTGCCTGCCGAACTCCGTCATGTCGCTTCTCCCATCTTACATTTCCATCTGGACAACCTGAATGTTCGTTTCCACTACTGTTCTTTCCCGCCCCAGCTTTTTGCTTTTCCGCTCTAATTTGATCTAGGGATACGACGATGATGAACCAAAAATCATTAAGATGCGATTTATTTTTTAGTTGGTAATTTTTGTCCTTGAGAATTTGTAACCAATTTCATGTAGTTAAAAGAACAACTAGTTACAATTTTTTTTCATGATTGTCTAGTGACTTTTTTTTGGTGAGGCTCATAACTAGTTACGATATTTTATCTTTTAACTAGTTACGAGAAAAAATAACTAGTTCTTATAATTTTTTCGACAAAAACTAAGGTCATGTTCACTATAAATTATCTAAAATTATATAATTAGGGGAATTTTAAAATTTATGTAATTATAATTCATAATTGAAATTCTGTTTACTTGTGTTTTGTAAATTATGAAATCATATAATTTTATAATAATAATTGTCTTCATTACTTTGGTTGAATTACAAATTATGCATACTTCTAGAATTCAAGTGAATCACATATAACACTCGTCTAAACTCGACTAATTACTAGCACATTCATCACTCCACATCTGATTTGCAATCCCGTCACGCTTAGAAGAGCGGAAATTAAGGTGTGTGATTACTAACTTTTCTACCATGATGTCTTCTACATCTCTCTCCAAATCTCTGCAATAACCCCACACCATGAATCGGGACTACTCAAGTATTTGATCCATTTTTTATGACATGTATGCGGTTACAGGACAAAACAGCCAAAAACACTACAAAAAACTGTGCAGTTAACAGCGACAGAAATTAAAGTTAACAGCGGCCATGGCCGTTGTTA
Organism: Linum lewisii; assembly: GCA_034768395.1. Classification (NCBI taxonomy): domain Eukaryota; kingdom Viridiplantae; phylum Streptophyta; class Magnoliopsida; order Malpighiales; family Linaceae; genus Linum; species Linum lewisii. The sequence continues at coordinate 55,399,886 of CM068302.1, forward strand.
AATTATTTTAACAGCGGCCACACGCCGCTGCTAAATTGGCCAATGCTAAACAAATTTAACAGCGGCCAAAAGTGGCCGCGGTTAAACAATACGACCGCTGTTAATTTATTTCAGTTTAACAGCGGCCGAATGGCCGCTGTTAAATTATTTCAAGTTAACAACGGCCATTTGGCCGCTGTTAAATTATTTCTTCTGGAAAAAAAATTTAGCCGGAGCTCCGGCCATAGAGCCAGAACTTCGGCGGCACCCAGCATCTCCGTGGAACAACCCCGGCTACTCTAAGTCCGCCGTCCTCCGCCGGTTCCACCTAAAGTTCATTGTTGGACCAACCTTCACTTCCTTACAAACCATGCTCGTCTTCCCCCACCGCCACCACCACTTCTCTAATCGGAGTACCCCCTCCGCCGGAACCATCTCCACCGCCTTGTAATGTGGCTTCCCTTTCCCGCCCTTTGAATGTTTTTTCAACCTCCCGCCTTCCAGAACGACCTCTCGCACCTTGTTGTCCAGCGTCGTCGACGAGCATTAGCGGGGTTGTTCCATGTGGGAGGAGACAGCGGACGTGTGATGATAGAAGATGAGGAAGAAGAGAAGAGGCTTTTAGGGATGAACAAGGAGACGGATGGAAGATCGTCAGAGAATAAGTAGAAGAAGAAGATGAAGATCGGCGGAAGAAGAAGAAGGAAGAGCGACGGAAAGAAGAAGAAGGAAGTAGGGTTCCATTGGAATGACGATCCGTTTGAGACCAGCCAATCACATTGCGTCATTTTAACAGCGGCCACTTAGCCGCTGTTAAATTTTCTTAGCCGCTGTTAAACTGTCCAATTTAACAGCGGCCACTTAGCCGCTGTTAAATTACCGCTGTTAAATTTATTTAACAGCGGCCAAATAGTGGCCGCTGCAAACCTGGCGCCGTTAAATGGCCTTTTTGTTGTAGTGAAAAAATGCGGCATTAAGTGATTGTAGTACTAAATTGTAACGTGATTTGAAATTTTCGAACTACTTTGTAATGTTTTAAAGTTTTATGACCATTTTGTAATATCACACTATTACCTTCTTCTATTAGTAGTTTGGATGGAAGCGAGAGCTTTGAGGATGAAACAGATATCCATAGCACCATAACACTAAACAGAAATAACACATACTTTAACAAAGACACGAACAATAGTAATCTCTTAATTTCCTATCCAGGGATTGTCTTTCATTCCCACTTTCTGGGTTCATCAGTTTACAGAGAAAAGAACAACAGACCCCCTACTACAGCAAGAAGGAAGCCCACACCATAATTTCCACTCTTCTCATAATATCCAATATCTACGTTGGGAGCGGGACTTGAAAGGGAGAGTTGTTATGAAAATTTACATAATTCCCTATCTCCACATTTCATAATGTGAATTTCATAATTTTCATAAGTGGCTTTTTTCACTTTTTTAATTTGGATGAAATTGTGTTAAAATTATATAATTAAAATGTTTAATTAACAACTAAACAACATTTTAGGTGTATTATGAAATTAATTAAGTTATTACAAACTTCTAAGTTTGGACTGTTCCAAACCATTTGACAGGAGGGGCAGTATTGGTATTTTGGAAAAAAAAATAATTTGGCCTCCTTCTCCTCTGTCCTCTACGCGCCTCCCTCTCTTTCACGGCGTAAGGTCCGTATCCGATGAGACACAGGCCTATGGCCTCTCTCCGTCTCCAATGAGACACTCCAGATAAATATTCAATGCATTACAAATATTTAATCCGGCCTCCTCCTCCACGCTACTCCTAATCGTCGGCCAGGTGAAGATTACGAGGAGGGGATCTTTCAATATCCCAATCGTGACGGCGGTGGAGCTTGAGGGTGTGGAGAAGGCATGGAGCATGGATACAGATCAGAGAAGAGCCCAAAACGTAATTGACGGCGGAGTGTCGTTGATACTCGCCGAGATCGGCCGATTCAGATCTGAAAACACGTTGTGGTGGGTTTGTTCGCACCTCCTCCTCCTCTCGTTCCTAGCGTCGACTACTAAAGCTACTATGGCGGCCCGAAGCGATGGGTCACCTCCACCTCTGGTTCCCGGCGGCAACTGTGGAAGCATGACGGCCAGAAAGCGGGATGAAGAAGATGAGTTAATCCCGCTGAAGTTAATTCAATATTTACAATAGTACAAATTACAATTTAATCACTGAACTTTAAAAAATATATAATCTGATTGTTTAGTATTAAACATTACAATTCTAGTCTCTATTTGTGTGTTGTTGACATTGTTGAAATAGCATTTTAACTATATAAATAGGTTGTCGAATAACGGGTAGTTCGTATAATTAGTTACCTAGTTATCAAAATTAGTTAATTAGTTTTTAAAATTATAACTAGCACTACAAAAAAAATGGACCTTTAGCTACTGCAAAATTACAATGGCATGAAAATGCAGTAGCAAATAGTTAGTATTTGCTACGACAATCACTATTTCCTGTAGTAATTTGCAGTAGCAAATACTATTTACCACACCACTATTTGCTACACCCAGCATCCCGTAGCAAATAGTGATGTGGCAAATAATATTTGCTACTGCAAATTACTACATGAAATAGTGATTGCCGTAGCAAATACTAACTATTTGCTACTGCATTTTCATGTCGTTGTAATTTTGTAGTAGCTAAAGGTAAACTTTTTTGTAGTGTAGTTAACTCGACTGGTTAACTAGTTAACACGATTAGATAACTAGGTAACTCAATAAGTTAATTAGTTAACTCGATTAGACAACTAGTTAACTCGATTTGTTAACTAGTTAACTCGATTAGATAACTAGTTATCTAAATCATGATGTTAACTAGTTAACTAATTAAAAACAACATAACTAGTCAAAATATTCAGTTAAATAATCATGGTAATTAGTAAACTAATTAGGCTTAGCACGACCTTTTGGCTTATTACGCGAGTAGTCATCACCTATTAAGAATTACAATATTGGCACGAACTACCGATATCTTTTTTGAAATTAGCATGCCGTCAAGTTCCATCCAAAATCGTTAGTATGAGCTGGCAAAATATTATATGTGGCATATAAAGTGAATATGTGTCATCTGACGTGGCATTTTTTCAATTAAAAAACTATAAAAATACAATTTAATTAAGGGGTTGTTTGTATTAGAGATTTGGGGTGGGGATTTTGAGTGATTTGGGGCCAAAATCCCTTCCCTAGAGATTTCAATTTTTTTTTTGGTGAAAAAGCGGGGTCAAAGCCCCTAATCATTACTAGAAACAACTCTTGGCAAGGCGACCCCAACGAGATCATACCTCAACCAATCAGCTAAAGAGGAAATAGGGTAATAAAAAACATGGAACCCAAACCAAAAAGAGTGACCCAAATTGGCCAGATAGTCAGCACTGCAATTAGCTTCACGAAAAATGTGATTGAGTGAAATCTCCCAAGGCCTCGCCCGAATCTCGAGGAACTCAGCAACAAGCGCAGCATGCTTGTGTGCAGAAAGAGCACCCGCCTGTAGCATGGCCACAGCAGCCGCCGAATCCGACTGGACAACAACTTTTTTGATCCCCAACGACCACGCCAGCTTGAGACCCTCCACAATCGCTCTCAGCTCGGCCCTCGTGATTGAGCAATTCCCCACATTGGCACAGAATGCCCGGACAAGCTTGCCCGTACTGTCTCTAATAATACCCCCAATAGCCGTCGCTCCAGATTGGGAAATCATAGAACCGTCCGTGTTGAGGGTGAACCAACCTTCCTCTCCCGGCCGCCACGCAATCAATTGGGTCTGCCGAGCTAAACCCGGCGCTTCTCGGCCCAATTGAAAGGTCTTCCAGCTCGAGAGTACAAGGTTGATCCAAAACTGGCATTGCTCAAAGATTGCAGACGGAGGCCGATCCAGATGTTCAAAAATGAACTTGTTACGGGCCTGCCAGATCAGCCAGGCAATGATGTCGAATTCGGTACCATACTCGGAATCAAGCAGCATGCTCCTCCACCACTCGTCAAAACCTCCCATTTCGCTCCTTGCAACCACAGCTTCGGGAAGGGCCTGACGCCAGACCTGAGAAGCAAAATTGCAATAAAAAATCACATGTTCAAACGATTCAACTAGGCCAGCGCAACGGGAACAGTTAACCTGGTTCGTAATGTGACGTCTTCCCCTTTCTTCATTGGTAAGCAGTCGTTTGTGGGAGGCGAGCCACAAAAAATGTTTGATCTTGTTCGGTCCCTTCCATTTCCACAGACGGCTCCAGAAATTATCCGTGTGAACTTGCTCCAGGTTAGATAGCATCATGTAAGCAGATCTGATAGAGAACGCCCCATTCACTTCCAGTCCCCACACTAAAGAATCCTTGCCGAGATTCTCAGCCGGGGTCGACATCCCAACCACCTGCAACAGAACATCATGAGGCAACGCATTAGATAGAAAATCAAAATCCCAATTACCATCCTGTTTAGTAGCATGTGAAACAAGAAGGGAAGGATTAACTCCCTGAACATTAATCGCATGATCGATCAGCAGGATGCCGCTGTCCAGCCACCTGTCAGTCCAAAATTTTGTGGTTTTCCCATCTCTAACGCTCCATTGGATTCCATTAATAACATCCGGCCAAACCTTCATCATCCCTCTCCAAACAGCCGAAAAGCCGGTTTTCCTAGCCAGCACATACCCACTCTCCGATCTCTTGAGATACTTCGAACTCAGAACCTGCGCCCAAAGCTCTGACGAGCGGTCGATCAAACCCCAAACGATCTTCATAATGAAAGCTTTATTAAGCTCGCGCGCGCTTCGAAGGCCAAGACCCCCGAGATTCTTAGGTTTGCACACCGTCTCCCAGTTGATGTTGTGAATCTTACGGGCCCCTTCAACCGAACCCCAGATAAAATCTCTGATTTTACGATCAATTCCTTCACAGATAGACACTGGCAGCAAGGCAGTTTGCATAACATATGAAGGGATAACATTCAGAACGGAGAAGCAAGGGTAACTCTTCCCGCCAGAGATAAGTTATTGGCCTTCCACCCAGCCAATTTAACATCCAACCTAGACAAGATAAAGTCATAAGTCGAGTGCTTAACCCTACCATGAAGGAGAGGAACCCCAAGATAGCGACCTAAATCTTGAGTAGCAGCAATCCCCAAGAGGTCAGACACTGCCCTGGACGTCCGTCTATTCATATTGGAAGATAAGAACACTCTAGACTTTTCTTTATTGATAGTTTGCCCAGAGACTTCACAGAAGCGATTAACGATATCCAGGATAACCGCAGCTTGTTCACAGCTAGCTTGCCCCATAAAAACTAGGTCATCTGCAAAGAAAACATGGAAAGCGGGACACCATTTCTCACCAGCTTCACAGGTTTCCAAATCCCACTGACCACCGCCTCCGAGATCATCCGACTAAGCCTCTCCATACAGAGGGTGAAAAGATAAGGAGAGAGAGGGCAGCCTTGTCTCAAGCCTCTTGACGGAGAAAAGCTGTCAGAATGATAAAAAGGATTTTACCAAGGTCGTATTCCACGGGGTCCTCTCATAAACCAATACTCACACTTCTCATAGACGGTCTAGACATTTGAAATTGGTTTGGTTTGATTGAGAAAATCATAAACAAAGGCAAAGAAATGCCATACTAACAAAGATTAAGCAAGAGAGAAAGGTGGCTCAAATCAAAGACAAAGGGGGTTTTCTTGGTGGGTAGTTTCATCATGCTCAAGATGACTAATTGAACAAACAAGCCAATTAAGATCGAGTTTGCATTTGGATGACCATGCATTTCACTTATATAGACTCAATGCACTCTCGTAGCACCTAATCCCTATCCAAATACCACTCAACTTAGGCTCTCGCTCTCAAGCTAAGTGAAAAAGGATGCATTCTAAGTGTTTGATGAAATGCCAAGACACAAGACTCTCTCTTAAGACTCTATGACCACAAGGCTAGGCACAACACTCTCATATCAATGCCCTAACACTAAGATATTCAACAAAAAGCCTTTTCAAACTCAATTGAATGAAAATCCACATGCACACCAAGTGTTCGATAAAATGCCCAAGAGAGAAATCAAGTGAAAATGGTTGAAACAAGATGATCTAATCTCTTAGAACACACTCACTTCAATCCCTAGTCCTACAATCTATGCAATCCAAGCACTCTCATGCATCAAATCACATTGAATGGACCAAATCAAGCAAACATGGCATTAAGAACAAGTCTAAGAATCATCCTCATACAACCAAGATCAATCATGGCAAGTTCTATACAATCATCCCTCTATCATAGCACAACTAATCTACCCATCCAAGATAAACCCTAGAAACTCAGCCACACATGGCCAAGGAAGTAAAGAGAAAAGAAGGAAGAATGGTCACCAAGAACACCATGGATGAATCCTTGAGATGATCTTCACTTCTCCACTTGTAAGCACTTCTCCCAAGGTTTGTTGACTTCAATCCTAACTCCAATGGCTTCAAATTGCTCCAAAAATGTGTTCTAGGGTTTGAGGGTTCGTGGGTATGTGTTTGGGGTTCAAGAGAGATGAAAGAATTCCTCAAAATGGCCAAAAACAAGAGTATTTATAGTGCAGGGGACAGTGCACGGCGTGCACCCCTGCACTCTGCAGAAAGCTCGATCTTATAATGCTCATATCTCCCTCGTCCGGACTCCAAATGACCTCCCGTTTGCTCCTATGTGCTCCTTGTCATCCGTACTTCGATGCCATAACCTGAAAATGCACAGAGGCAACTTCAATAGACCACGAATTTGGCTCCAAAGTGGCAACCGGACAACAAATAGACACTTTGCACAAAACTTCAATAAAAGCATATAAGTCATGTCATTTCACGAATAAACACGAGCATTTCATAGGTCAATCATAAGCTTAAAATGCACTAAATAAAGTCATATCAAATTCCCCTACGACTAACCTTTTGCTTGTCCTCAAGCAAATGAACTAGGATACACTCAGGTTCACAAATGACAAGATCGATCGAATTGAGATTCAAGTTCCCACAATGAAAAATAAATTGGCACGCCTAGAACATTGAACCTAACATGCATTCAAATCAGCCAAACAACCTGGTCTCACTGGTTCTCTGCACATAGACAAGGAGTAATCACCAATCATACATAAATCTGATCCAACCGACTAGACTCCTCACACAGAAAATTTTAAGTACAAGGAGAAACTCTCGCACTCTGTGTTTAGGGAAGTGTTTTAGCTCTCAATCACTTTCTCGACCGAACTATGTCATAAGTTTGCATTTCGACCACATCTCCACCACTTTGATAACACGAGACTCTAGTTAGAAGGACTTTGTGCGGGACTGAAATGATCCTACACTACACGGGTTTATGATGAATGGATGAAGGGATGTATGATGATGAAGGCTTTGGTGCGGTGTAGCAATCAACTAGCTTCCCTCGAATCAGGAACTATGGCTTCCTACCATCTAGCTAGACACGGGTGGAATATAATACGCTCGTCCTATGACACCCTCCAGCAACCTAGCACTTTTCATTCAACTTTCTTTTCGACTTTTCTGCTTTTTGCTTTTTCTTTCGCATTTACTTTGATTTCGTTCTTCCATTTGTAGGGAGAAGAACACTTTGAACTATAGGACTTATTAACTCTGAACTTGGTTTTTTTTTCTTCTTTTAGTGCTGAATTTTTTCAAGTTGCTAGAGGGGTTTACACATCCGGACATAATAGCTAAGACCACCTGTTTACTAGCTATAGGTAAGTTACCACAGACCGACTTCCGGTAGGCCAATCTCATACTACTACCACAAGGGATCAACGGGGTGAAGAAAAACATGGGAGATGGTTGTAATGTATAACGAACCGAAAAAAGGCTAGGCACAAGGGTTTACACCTAGAGGATTTATCGTTGGGACGGCTTCTGGCTTAGGTAGCAAACTCTAGGTGCCTAAATCATCCTAGAACTCGTGTTATCGTGTGGTCTCGAATAGGTCTCATGCAAATTCTAACTCATTCAAGATACGAGAAAGCCACTCACAAAGAATTGAAATTGCAAGATACGTGCAATGGATCAAAAGCTTACAAGTGGTTGCTAGTCAGATTCGAACATTTTCATGCATTTCGAGGTGACACTACAAGCGTGATTTAAATTTCTGTTCTGACCAGGTTATAAGACATCAAAGCATGCATGCAGGTTACAGGTTCTAAGTGGAACAGTTTAAACGCCATTGTGAAAACTTGAAGTCAATTAAACACCACAAGTCAAGAACAGAATGAGTCTACGAAAGAGGAATTTTACATTCAATCAAGATCATGCACACAATCACAGCACAACATTCTACTTCTACCGAAAAAGAATCACACCAAACCTCAAAATCCCCCTACGACTAGAACAAGCATTGTTCGCAATGATCAAGAGAGAGAGAGGATAAGGTGGAACGAATATACCGTGCGGTGAAGAAGAGAAGCCGGAGATGGAATCCCGGGTCAAGTAACCTATTCAGGACGAGGACCTGAATCAGGGGTACCTGTAGAAAACAAGGGAGGGCACACCACTCAAACACAACCCATAGTCGACAAGATGAGAGTACGAATGAGATGCGAGATCCAACAACATAACAAGTGCAAAGCCAAAAATGAAAAGAGAAAATCAGAAGTCAAACACAACAAAACATGCAGTCATAAACAGAAATAAAAGAAAGGAAAAATCCAAAGTCCTGAGAAGTGGTGAGTGATCCTGTGGCTCTCAGTAGGGTGGTGGTCGTGGGTGCCCAGGCCACTGTGACCATGGATGGTAGCCGTCAAACGGGGGAGGCGGTGGAAAGACTGCCCAAGTGCTGGAGGGGCCGAACTCAGAGTGGAAGCTCTCCTGGTAGTAGTAGGACTGATGCTGCTGCCAGTACTGAGAATGCTGAATCTGAGTAATCTGGGTACCCTGAAACTGCTGAACCTCATGCACCTGAGCAAGCTGCTGTCCATAGAACTGCTGGCTCTCAAAGTCCCTAGCGTTGTACGCCTCTAGGTCCTGGACTCTCCTACTAAGATCCTGTATCGCCGCACTGTCTCTCCTCTGTCCCTCACGAATATCCTCCACTACGGTCGTGAGGCGACCCATCCCCGAGATAAGCTCATGAAGTGGAGTAGGGTCGATCTCTACATCCTCCTCATCACTGTCATCATCTGAGACCCGACAAGTCGGAGCCAGAAGGTCTGTGATCTGAGCTGTAGGTAGGACAATCCTCAAGAGAACTGGTCGAGGCTCGACAAATGCTGGAGCAGGACCAAAAGCATCAAGGCACTCATACCCACGCACCAACCTGGTCACAAATCCTCCTCCCAGCAGAACACCAGTAGTGTCATTAGCTTGTATCTGAAGGAGGGCTCCTAGCACTAAATCACCTAGATGCAGCTTGATGCCCCTCTCCAAGCAATAAAAGAGAAACAAATCTCTGACTGAGACTACACCTGGAGAGGAGGATGACTTCCTGTGGGTGATGGAGTGCCGGAAGAAGTGATGGAGGAGCTTCAGCATAGGCCGATCCACTTCTGTGACCTTGGATGAGCGAGCTGAATAACCTCTAGTCCTCGGTGCAATTTCCTTGAAGAATGCACTCTTGGCGTCCCCCGCAAGAGAAGATATGAGAGCCAACCCAGAGAGCTCGCCACTTTGAACCTTCACCCACTCATAGAACCCAAGGCGGTATCCAAACTCGTCAATGGAGCACACACGCGCCATCCTGCCGAGCCTGAAGCGCACACAAACCTCACTAGTGGTCTCGTGACACTCCACGGTGAGAGTGCTCAAGAACTCCTTTGTAGGCCACTCATACGCCCTCTCGTCAACCTCCAAGAGCGGCCAAATACCGGCTCCATCAGCCAAAGTCTTCAAAGCATCCAACCAACCATCATGACTCTGCAACCCCTCAAAATCAAATCTACCCTGCCTCGCCACGGGCCATCTTGCCATAACCTGATAAAGACTGTAAGCACGATCCCTGGGGTCGAAGTCGAAGATCCTCAGAATAATTGACTCAGGAGGGTCGACGCCACGAGGAGCTGGAGGCGGCGAAGGCGACCGTGGTGGAGGAGCAGAAGACTCCCCAGCCTGTCCCTTCCTCTTCTTGGAAGTTGGTGCCTTGGATCGCTTAGGGGCGGAGGATGAAGAAGCTGCTTTACCCTTAGGAGGCATCCTGCAAAAGAAGTGCATACAAAACATCAACCAAAAAGGCTACACTCCTAAGACAAACCCTATCAAGGCGTCTAATCATAACACATGATCAAAACATTGAGCACAACATTGAGCACGATTCAAGATCATCAAGTTCAAGTGCAACAACCTATGCTAGCAAAAATCAAATCATTGAAATCCACAGTTAAGCAAAAGGCATGCATCATGGATCAAAAACACGAATCAAGAACATATAAGCCTAAGTCCACACAATGTAAGGAGGAATGTACAAAGATAAATTAAGGAGTGGTGATTAACCACACCCCTCCTCACACAAAGAATCGAATTCGGCCCCTGAATTCAAAACCTGCAACTCAAACCAAATATAACAATGACAAGCACGGAGCAGGACACAAGGCATAAAAAAAAATAGCCAACAATAGCATCAACACTTAACTCCAGAACGCATGATCACAATAGCAAACCACTTCAGTCGAGTCAATTAATCACCAAACATACCCCAACCTGCCAACCCACCAACACTCAAACATACCACACTCCAAAAGAAAGTAGAAACACCATATGCTCATCACCCCACTGCCAATCACACGCCAATCAACCAAGCAAAGGGAAACAAACCATCCATGACTCCAACCCAAACAAGTGATGAAGCAAACCAAACACCAATCATGAACAGGCTTGCCACAACTAAACATTCCAACCAAGGCACCAAAACGCAATGTGGAAGTAAAGATAATTCAACCACCAATCCTAAACAAACAGCACCAATCCAAACTCAAGCCAACCATCACTCCCACATAAATCAACCAAATGAACACGAAGAGACGACGCAACCAAAGGCAAAAACCAATGACCCCCAATCCAAAATCAGCTCGGCAATCGACTAACTACACCAGCCACACTTAACAATGGGAAACGAAACAACACCTGATGGGTTCAAATCGAGAGAAGGGGAGAAGCGGAGGGGAGCTGGCAGTGGGCTTAGTGGCGGCGTCGGCGGGAGCTCTGGTGCGGCGGAGTTGGTGGGGCTTGGTTGGTTGGAGTCCGGACGGTGATTGGGGCGTAGTGGCTATCGGCTGGCGGGGAAGAGAGAGTGAGAGAGGGGCTGGGTCGGTGGAACGGAAAATGGGCAGTGGATGTTGGCGGGCTGAGCGGCAGATGGGTACGGGTGGCGGCGGCTGGAGCTGGTCGGTGTGGTGGCGTCGGGCGGTTGAGGAAGCTTCGGCGGCGGATCGGATGAGTAGAATGGCGGCGGGCTGGATTGGATTTCGGCTGGGTTAATGGCGACGGCGGGAGTCGGGTAATCGGCGGCTGGGGTAGTCAGCGGGAGATTGAGAGAGAGACGGGTGTGCTGGGCTGGGGGAGTCGAGGAAAGGGGATAAGGGGGTGGTTTGTTTCGGTTGGGTCAGTTGAGAGGTGGTTTAGGTGGCTGGGTGAGCGGTCGGGCCGGTCGGGTGAGTGGGTCGGGCGAGTCAGTGAACCAAAACCCAAACCGAGAAATCAAGTATCAACCGAGCCAACCACAAACCAAACCGAAAAAATGTAAAGGGAAAAATCAGGTGCACGGCGTGCACCATGGAGCTGAAAAAAATGTTTCAATCCTCCTGGACAGCACGTGCACCAACCGTGCACGGTGCACGGCGTGCAGTGGTGCACGGCGTGCACCTCCTCAGCTTAAAATCAAATTTTCACCTCGACGAAAAACGACCAAAACACCGCCAAATCAAACCAAAACGGACCCCGAACTTCAGAATTTCAACACCTACGAGACCACAAAGGACACCACAACAACTCAAGGACCTTGAACACCACAAAAACACACAATCATGCAATCAAATCAAGAAGAAAAGACATGAAAAATACTCGGGTTGCCTCCCGAGAAGCGTTTGGTTAACGTCTTAAGCTCGACGAAGCAAGGCACACTCAAGGCATGACCAAAGACAAGACCTCAACAGCACCTATAGTATCACTAACAACATAATGCTTAAGTCTATGGCCATTCACCTTAAAAGGTTCGGTTTGGGATGGAGAGATTACCTCGATGGTGCCATAAGGAAAAACATGAGTTACCGTAAAGGGGCCGGACCAACGAGACCTCAATTTCCTGGGAAAGAGCTTGAGCCGAGAGTTGTATAGGAGAACTTGATCACCAACTTTGAAATCCTTGCCCGGCTTCAAACGGGAATCATGAATGAGCTTCGTCCTCTCCTTGTAAAGCTTTGCATTCTCATATGCATGATGGCGATACTCCTCGAGCTCATGTACCTGAAACTTACGCTCTTCTCCTGCGAGACTCATATCAAGGTTTAGAAATTTCAATTCCCAATAAGCTCGGTGCTCGAGCTCTACCGGCAAATGGCATGCTTTGCCATAGACCATCCTATAGGGAGTAGTGCCTATAGGGGTCTTGTAGGCCGTGCGGTAGGCCCATAGAGCATCATCAAGCTTCTTCGACCAATCTTTCCGTGATTGGTCGACCGTCTTCTCTAAGATTCTCTTAAGTTCCCTATTGGTCACCTCGGCTTGGCCACTAGTTTGAGGGTGATACGAGGTGGACATCCGATGAGTGACGCCAAACCGGTGGCATACTCTATCGAATTGCCCTTGAAAATGAGTACCTCGATCACTAATGATAGCGCGAGGGGTACCAAAACGGGTGAACAACTTAACAAGAAACTTCCCTATGACTCGGGCATCATTGGTAGGCAAAGCTTGTGTCTCCGCCCATTTAGACACGTAATCTACCGCAACTAATATGTACTTGTTACCATGCGAAGTAGGAAACGGTCCCATGAAATCAATACCCCATATATCAAATATTTCTACCACTAACGAGACATTTTGAGGCATTTCATTACGGGAAGAGATGTTACCTGAACGTTGACACGCATCGCAAGACTTGACGAAGTCTTGACAATCTCGGAAGATCGAGGGCCAAAAGAATCCGGACTCAAGTACCTTGCGAGCCGTGCGATTTGCTCCATGATGTCCACCCGTAGGACCGAAGTGGCAATGTCGCATGATGTCCTTAGACTCTCCATAAGTGACACATCTTCTAATCATACCATCCGAGCCAACTCGAAATACAAAAGGATCGTCCTAATAGTAATGCTTCAAATCCGCAAAGAACTTCCTTTTGTCTTGAGTGGAGAGGCCCTCCTTCAAGTCTCCACTAGCAAGATAGTTAGCCAAATCCGCGAACCAAGGTTCCTTGAACTCTAAAGTCGCTATAGCGAATAATAGCTCATCGGGGAAGTTGTCATTGATCTCTTCATTACCATTGTGTACCATTTCCGCCTCTTCCAAGCGAGACAAGTGGTCGGCGGCTACATTCTCGGACCCCTTCTTATCTCGAATCTCAATATCAAACTCTTGCAATAGAAGGACCCATCGGATCAACCTTGGTTTAGCATCGGTCTTAGATAGAAGGTACCTCAAAGCTTGGTGGTCCGTGAAGACAATAGTGTGAGAAAGTACCAAGTAGGACCTAAACTTATCAAAAGCAAACACTATGGCCAAGAGCTCCTTCTCCGTAGTTGTGTAGTTCCTTTGAGCATCATTGAGAGTCTTACTTGCGTAGTATATTGGATGGAATCTCTTGTCGATTCGTTGGCCTAGAACCGCTCCAATAGCGTAATCGCTAGCATCACACATCAGCTCAAATGACTTTGACCAATCCGGAGCAATGAGTATAGGAGCATTCGTGAGCTTACCCTTGAGGAGTTCAAAGGCTTGCAAGCACTCTTCATCAAAATGAAATTCCACATCCTTCTCAAGAAGCCGAGTCATAGGAGTAGTTATCTTCGAGAAGTCTTTGATGAAGCGCCTATAGAAACCGGCATGCCCCAAGAAGCTTCTCACGGCTTTCACGGATGAGGGTGGAGGAAGTTGAGAGATGGTCTCCAACTTTGCCTTGTCAACCTCAATGCCCTTTTTAGAGATCTTGTGACCAAGAACAATCCCCTCATTGACCATGAAATGGCACTTCTCCCAACTTAATGCAAGATTGGTCTCTTCACACCGACGCAAGACCTTCTCAAGGTTCCTCAAGCATAGGTCGAATGAATCCCCAAAAACCGAGAAGTCGTCCATGAACACTTCCATGATATCTTCCACGAAATCATCGAAAATGGCAAGCATACACCGTTGGAAGGTAGCGGGAGCGTTGAACAACCCAAAGGGGATCCGTCGATAAGCAAAAGTACCGAAGGGGCATGTGAATGTGGTCTTCTCGATGTCCTCCGGAGCGATCGGGATTTGGAAGTACCCGGACATACCATCCAAGAAACAATAGTACTCGTGACCGGAGAGACGCTCGAGCATTTGATCCATGAAAGGTAGAGGAAAGTGATCCTTCCTAGTGGCATCATTGAGTTGACGATAATCTATGCAAACACGCCACCCGGTGATCGTCCTTGTCGGGATAAGCTCATCCTTGTCATTAGCTACCACCGTGATCCCTCTTTTCTTGGGAACAACTTGCAAGGGGTTAACCCAAGGGATATCCGAGATAGGAAAAATAATCCCGCGTCCATAAGCTTAATAACCTCTTTCTTCACAACCTCCTTCATGTTAAGATTTAGCCTTCTTTGTGGTTGCACAACCGGCTTGAAATCTTCCTCCATAAGGATCCGATGTGAGCAAAATGTGGGACTTATACCTCGAATATCCGAGATGCTCCACGCAATAGCTCTCATGTACTTCTTGAGGAGCTCCACTAGACGGTCCTTTTGCTCGGGTAGAAGTTCAGAATTGATGATGACCGGTAGCTTAGAATCTGGCATGAGAAAAGCGTACTCCAAATGTGCGGGAAGAGGCTTGAGCTCAAGAGTAGGTGGTTCTTCATAGGAGGTCTTTACCCTTTCCACCTTCGGGAGAGCAACAAAAACCGTTTCACCCTCTAACTTGTCTCTCCCTTCATCAAGGTAAGCCACTTGAGCTTTTAACTCCGGGGTACCTAAATGTTCCTGCACATCCGTTCTAAGGCAAACATCCAAAGAATCTCGACACACGAAGTTAGAAATACTACACACACTAGACGAAGCAATAGTATCACAAGAGTACTCTAAATCATCTTGTGCGTGAGCAAACTTCATGCCATCGGCTATGCAAAATGTGACACTCTCTTGTCCTACTCTCAATGTCAATTTTCCGTCATGCACATCAATCAAAGCACGAGAAGTAGCTAGGAATGGTCTACCAAATATCAATGAGACATCCACATCATCGGTATCTATGACCGCAAAGTCAACTAGGAAGACAAAAGGGCCTACTTTAACTAGCACATCATCAACAATCCCCCTAGGACTCTTGGTCGACTTGTCCGCAAGTTGAATGTACATATGAGTAGAACGAAGATTAGACAACCCTAGCTTCTCAAATATGCAATAAGGCATGACATTGATACTAGCACCTAGATCCGCAAGACCATTAGCAAGAGAAATATTACCAATAGCACAAGGGATAGTAAAGGTACCCGGATCCTTGAGCTTTTTGGGTGGACTTTTGAAGAGAACGGCGGAGCATTCCTCATTAAGGTGGACTAGAGATGTCTCCGGTAGCTTTCTCTTGTTGGTGTAGAGTTCCTTCATGAACTTAGCATATTGGGGCATCATAGTCATTGCTTCGGGAAACGGAAGAGAGAATTGCATTTGACTAATCCGCTCCACAAACTTCTTGAAAACCTTTTCAAGGCCATCCTTCTTCAATCGAGATGGGTATGGAGGCTTAGGCTTGTATGGAGATACAACCGGTGCGGGAGGAGAGACCGGTGGTGTACTCGATGTAGCCTTACTAGGTTCCTTGGCAACCTTAGTGCTCACATTACCCGTAGGAGGTTCGACTTCAACCTCAACTTCTTCAACCTCAACTTCATCCGAAGGAGGATCATTAATATCATCATCATCAACCATTAGATTAGGATCTTGTACCTTTTGAGAGTCAATTGGGGTAGAGGTTGTATCTTGCAAGGGTCTTCCACTTCTCAAGGTCACTACCTTGCAATGCTCCGGACCTTTGGGGTTGACCTCGGTATTGGAAGGTAAAGAGCCGGAAGTTCTCTCCGAAAGTGCCTTAGCAATATGACCCATTTGATTCTCCAAATTTGCAATTGAAGCTTGTTGATTCTTGATAAGTTGAATCATTGCCGCATTGGTGTCTTCTTGGGAGATTGAAGAACCACTCTCTTTGTTTTGAGAAGGCTTGGTGAAACCGGGCGGTCCATTACCCTTATGATTATACATCCCCGGTGGATTAGAACCTTGCTCTCCACCTTGGTTACCTTGATTTTGGTTGTCTCCTTGGTTACCTTGGTTTTGGTTTCCCCCTTGGTTCCATTGGTTGCCTTGCTTTTGATTTCCCCATTGATTCCATAGGTTTCCTCCTTGGTTACCTTGATTGTACCCCTTGTAACCTTGGAATCCTCCTTGATTACCTTGGTTGTAACCCTTGTTATAACCACCACTTTGATTACCTTGGCCTTGGTACCCTTGGTTAGGCTTGTTGTACCCACCTCCTTGGTTCCAAGGACGGTTGTAGTTACCCCCTTGATAGTTCCCTTGAGGGTTGAAGTTACCATGGAATCCTTGACCTTGTGCAAAGCTTACTTCCTCAATGTTTTCATCTTGGTTAGGCTCGGAAGTAGCGGATGGGCATACATTGACATCATGGCCTTGGCCTCCACAACATTCACAACAAAATACCGAAGCAACCGGTGGATTACCCACTTTAGATGGATTAGGGGGAGTCTTAGGCATACTAAGATTGCTTACTTGAGAGGCCATGGCATCAATCTTGGACATAAGGAGAGCGATCATTGGATCATCTTCATCTCGGTGCCCCGGTAACTTAGGCTTCTTCCCATAGCTAGACGACTCCTTTGGTGCATCAACACTTACGGACCGAGAATCATAGTGCGTGTCACTTCCATACTTAGACTTAGGAGGTTGTTGTCGAGACCAACTCCTTGTCTTGTTGGCCATCTCCGCGAAGAGTTCTAGAGCATCTTCGGGAGTGAGCATCCTTAAGTCACCTCCGGCGGCTTGGTTGATCATCCTTGTATTCTCAAAATCAAGGGACCTAGCAAAGATGTCCGCCAAGCTCCATTCGGCGAAGTTGTGATGAGGACAAGATCGAAGAATGGCTTGGAACCTATTCCAAGTTTCATGGAAGAGCTCTCCGTTGTGTTGTGTGAAGTGGTTGATACGATCTCGGATTGCATCCGTCATATAAGGAGGAAAGAACTCTTCGAGGAAAGCTTCGGCTAGGCCCTCCCATGTGGTGAAAGCTCTACTCGGTTGGTTCTCCAACCATGACTTGGCTCTACCTTTGAGGGAGAAGGGGAAAAGTCGGAGTCGCACACAATCTGGGTGAACTTGATCGTTCTTCACGTATCACATATCTCTAGGAAGTCCTTCAAGTGTCTAGACGGGCACTCTCAATCTATACCGTTGAACACCACTCCGTTCTGTACCATCTGAATCATATTAGGCTTCAACTCGAAGTTTCTTGCATTTACCGGTCTTCGCACGATGCTCGAGGCTGCCCCTTCAAGGGTTGGGCGAGCATAATCAGCTAGTGTGCGCCTCGCACCCCTTTGCGATTGATCGTCTTCATTGGTGCGATGTGAATGTTCCGAATGGTTATCTTCGTCCTCGTGATGAGACATAGTATGGTGTGAGATGCGATCAACTTCTTCTTCTTCAACTGCAGGAGGTGGGGAAGTGGTAGGTGACTCGAGCACTTGTTCTAGTCCTTGGATTCGTGCTTGAAGACGAGCTGAACGCCTCATGCACTAACCCAAATCTCCTGCAAACAAGCACAACAAACACACCCGAGTAATACAACGATGCGGGATAATAAAGTAAACAAAGAACAAAAAGGAAGCAAAAAGTAAAACGGAAGGAAGTGAATAGATCGGTCCACTACTAAGTGCTTTCAAAGGAATGAGAGAGTCCCCGGCAACGGCGCCAAAAACTTGATAAAAAGGATTTTACCAAGGTCGTATTCCACGGGGTCCTCTCATAAACCAATACTCACACTTCTCATAGACGGTCTAGACATTTGAAATTGGTTTGGTTTGATTGAGAAAATCAGAAACAAAGGCAAAGAAATGCAATACTAACAAAGATTAAGCAAGAGAGAAAGGTGGCTCAAATCAAAGACAAAGGGGTTCTCTTGGTGGGTAGTTTCATCATGCTCAAGATGACTAATTGAACAAACAAGCCAATTAAGATCGAGTTTGCATTTGGATGACCATGCATTTCACTTCTATAGACTCAATGCACTCTCGTAGCACCTAATCCCTATCCAAATACTACTCAACTTAGGCTCTCGCTCTCAAGCTAAGTGAAAAAGGATGCATTCTAAGTGTTTGATGAAATGCCAAGACACAAGACCCTCTCTTAAGACTCTATGACCACAAGGCTAGGCACAACACTCTCATATCAATGCCCTAACACTAAGATATTCAACAAAAGCCTTTTCAAACTCAATTGAATGAAAATCCACATGCACACCAAGTGTTCGATAAAATGCCCAAGAGAGAAATCAAGTGAAAATGGTTGAAACAAGATGATCTAATCTCTTAGAACACACTCACTTCAATCCCTAGACCTACAATCTATGCTATCCAAGCACTCTCATGCATCAAATCACATTGAATGGACCAAATCAAGCAAACATGGCATAAAATGGCATTAAGAACAAGTCTAAGAATCATCCTCATACAACCAAGATCAATCATGGCAAGTTCTATACAATCATCCCTCTATCATAGCACAACTAATCTACCCATCCAAGATAAACCCTAGAAACTCAGCCACACGTGGCCAAGGGAGTAAAGAGAAAAGAAGGAAGAATGGTCACCAAGAACACCATGGATGAATCCTTGAGATGATCTTCACTTCTCCACTTGTAAGCACTTCTCCCAAGGTTTGTTGGCTTCAATCCTAGCTCCAATGGCTTCAAATTGCTCCAAAAATGTGTTCTAGGGTTTGAGGGTTCGTGGGTATGTGTTTGGGGTTCAAGAGAGATGAAAGAATTCCTCAAAATGGCCAAAAACAAGAGTACTTATAGTGCAGGGGACAGTGCACGGCGTGCACCCATGCACGGCGTGCACACCTGCACGGCGTGCACCCCTGCACTCTGCAGAAAGCTCGATCTTGTAATGCTCATATCTCCCTCGTCCGGACTCCAAATGACCTCTCGTTTGCTCCTATGTGCTCCTTGTCATCCGTACTTCGATGCCATAACCTGAAAATGAACAGAGGCAACTCCAATAGACCACGAATTTGGCTCCAAAGTGGCAACCGGACAACAAATAGACACTTTGCACAAAACTTCAATAAAAGCATATAAGTCATGTCATTTCACGAATAAACACGGGCATTTCATAGGTCAATCATAAGCTTAAAATGCACTAAATAAAGTCATATCACAGAACAACAGCCATTCCAGAGAATCTGAAAAGTCGGGGAAGAAACGCACTTCATAATCACTTCAATTAGATTATGGGGAAGAGCTGCATGCTCCAACGTGTCCCTCACAAAGTTCCATTCAATCTTATCATAGGCCTTCGACAAATCCACTTTGATGACCATTGAGGTGTTTTTCCCCTTACGTTTAGACAGAGAGTGGACAACTTCTTGTACAATAAGAATGTTGTCAGTAATGTGCCGGCTAGAACAAAGCTCGTCTGAGAGGGATGAGTGAGGCCTCCCATAAAACCCTTAAGCCGGTTGGCAATGCACTTGGTAAGAGATTTGTACCCCACATTGCAAAGGCTAATAGGCCTAAAATCAGAAAAAGTAGTCGGGCCATGGATCTTTGGAATCAGAGTAATAAGGGTCTCGTTGATTCCATCAATCAGCTCTGGTCGGCGAAAACAGTTGGAGATGAAAGAGCAAAAATCCGGCCCCACAGTCTGCCAGCATCTTTGAAAAAAGATCGGACAGAACCCATCTTTCCCTGGAGCCTTTAAAGCTCCCATAGACTTGATAGCCAGAGCAACCTCCTCAGCAGTGATATCCTTTCCCAGATCATCGGACGCGTCCGCAGGGATCTTGGCCGAAAATTCCTGGAGAGTGGCTGCCTGGTTTCCACTGGTAGTATAGAACTCTTTGTAATAACTCATAGCCAAAGAGAGCAACTCGGGTTGGCTGTTCACCCAGACTCCATCCGCATTCCTGAGTCTATTAATCCTATTAAACGCCCTCCTACGCAGCGTAGAAAGATGGAAAAGCTTCATGTTTCTATCCCCATCCGTCACCCACTTCGCTCTAGATTTCTGGAGCCAGAGAGACTCCTCCTGCCAAAGAACAGACTCCAACTTGGCCCTAACCCTAGCCTCCTCTTCAGCATTGGCCTGTGAAGGAAAAAGAACACAGCGGTTTTCAGCTTTCTTTAAATCCTCAGTAAGCCTCTTCTTCCTGCGAAAGATGTTACCAAAGACAAATTTATTCCACTGGCAAAGATCCTTAGAGAGATTATGAAGGGCGAAAGGCAGATCAGTGCCCCTGCACCATTTACGCTTAATAACATGACTAAAACTAGCATGAGTAAGCCAGGCAGAAATAAACCGAAAAGGTTTAGAATTGGGAGAATACACCTGGTTATGACTTCTTAGAACAATCAGACGGTGGTCTGACTTGAGCTTGTGAAGATGCAACACCTTAGATTCGGGAAAACGATTGAGCCAGTTACAGTTCACAGGAGCTCTATCCAGGCGGACCAACACATTGTTTCTAGCCCAGGTGAAACGCGGGCCCTGGAAAGGTAAATCAGAGAGGCCGCAGACGTCAACGAGATCAATAAACGATTTGTTCCGAGCTCTATTGAACAAAGCCCCCCTCTCTTATCATCAGCGGAGAGAATCGAATTAAAGTCCCCCAAGATCACCCACGGGTCATCCATGTTAGCCGACAAGCTTCTGATAAGATCCCACAGCAGAACTCTTTCAGTCGTCGTAGGGCTAGCATACACTGCAGTAATAAAATAATTCGAACCATCCTGCAACACTCCTTTGACATGAATGAACTGTTGACCCGACTGAATAATATCAAACAAAACCAGAGTAGGATGCCACGCGATCCACACGCCACCTTTAAACCCGGTTGCATCCACCCTGAAATGAGAAGGAAAACCCAACTTATTAATAACTCTGTCTGCTTTATCATTGCTGATTTTAGGTTCAACAATGATAGCCGCAGCGAAATTAAACGAATTAGCATACTCTTTGAAACAAGTAAAAAAGGACTTATGGCCCGCGCCACAACAATTCCAACAGAAAATGTCAGCAATCATAAGAGAAAGGGTAAGAAAGAACTCCCTGAAAACCCAAGAAACACCAGCACCGCACTGCTACTGTTCCTCCATGGCGGAGACGCCATCATTAGCACCACCCAAAGGAGCCAAATCTTTAAGTTTAACTCCGGACCCAATAGCACTCCCTCAAACCTTAGTCCTCGACACTTTAGCTGCTTTAGGGGCATTCACATTCTTTTTCTGGGCGGAGTGAGGAGCAGCGCCAGAGGATTTAACCGACTCCTCCTGCTGGGAATTAACCGAAGCAGACTTAGGAACCGGGCCTTGGTCAACTGCCGATGAAAGAGGAGGATACGGGTTTGAAGACAGCCCAAGAGTTGGTTGTGGGCCACCAACAGCCGGCCTCTTTAAGCCCGGAACACTAGGAACCTGGGCCTCCGGCCCAAGAGAGATGGAAGGAGGGTCGGCAGCTTGGGGGAAAAGCTGGGAGTCACAATTATCAGGATCCAGGTTTTCCTTTTCTTCTTCCTGCAAATCTTCAATCAGCGGCTCATTGACATCAAACTCCAACGGTAATGTCTTAGACTGGGGAGGGATTTGAGGCTCCGCATCAGAACTTTCCTTCTCTGTAAAAATCCCAAATCGGTTTCCTTTTTTGGCATCTCTTCCTTCCAGCCCGGCGCCGACGCTGCCGCCGGCGGAGCCTCCACAATTTTCTATTTCCTCCTGTTCCTTTTTACTTGCATCCATGGGCCAAAGTTCTCATCGATTTCAGGACGGTCATCCTGCTCAACAGCACTTTGAAAGACTGGATTGACGAAGCTCGTAGTTTGGTTCTCAGTAACATCCGCCTCTGGAGTCTGCTTACAAGCTTCGTCCTTATGACCATAACAGCCACAATTGAAGCAAATAACATGTAAACCTTCATACTCAATACGCCGAATCCGACGTCGTAGGCGATATTTAGAGAGGAGAGGTTTGGACAAGTCAACCTCCACACAGATCCTTGCAAAATTTCCTCGAGAGCCCTCCAATGTCGTATGATCAATCCGAACCGTCTTACCAATCCGATCTCCAATAAGCTTTAGGATGGCACTATCGAAATATTCGAACGGGATGTCTGGCAAGCGAACCCAGACACGGAGAGTCGAGAGGAAAGTCTCCTCCGGCTGAAAATATGGTCTCCACTCTTGGATAACCACATAGTGGTCATTCACCATCCAAGGACCCCCGGACATAGCCCTATCATAGTCGGAGATAGTTTCAAAATTCACGACATAGAACCCAAATCCCACGTCAGACACCCGCACACACCTTTTTTAGCCCAAAGTTGGGGAAGTTTCCTGCTCATGAAAGCAAAAGGAAAGCAACGATCCAGAGTGCTCACGATGATGGCATGCTGAAATCTGCTTCGGACACGAATTTTCTCCTCACCTGGAATCTGGATGGTTGGGCATCTCGGGTCTTCATCAGCCTCGTCCGCATCTGATTCGTCCGAATAGCATAAATCCACCGGCACCGAGCCCTTGCTCCAGAAACCCGTAACACTATCCCTAAAGGACGGCCGCGGCTGGACCGGACTCCCCGACGTTTCATCAACCACCATGTTGGAGGCACTCTCTGTACCCGTACGCGCCCTCTTGACGACCTTAGCTGGTGAGCCACCCTCATGAGCACCGGGGTCAGCCAGCGGGGGCTCCATCGGCGACCAACAAGAACGACAACAAGAAGAGAAACGAAGACGAAAACGAGAGAGAAATCTTTTTCAGTGCGATCTTTATTCTGTAGGCATAAACTCTATAATGACCATCCAAGTAACATTCCTCCTCCTTTCTACAAAATTGTAGGAAGATTGGAAGAGATTTTAAATTTCTTTGGTGGGCCCATAGAGATTTGATAGTGATTTTAAAATCACCACACAAAAGTAGAGATTTGGGGAGTATAAGAGAGATTTGAGGCAAATTTACTAGTTGCCCTCAACTAATTCCCCTACTCACAATTTTAATGAAGGATATTTTTGTCATTTGTAATGTGAATTTAATTTTTAGTTTTTAATTTTCTGAATTCCTTCCCTCAATAATCTCTCAAATCACTTAACCAAACAATCTATTTTTCAAATAGCAAGGAGACCTCAATTCCATACTATTTCAAGTCTCTAGACATTTGAAATTTCCTCATTCCAAATCACCCATCCAAACCGGCAGCGGCGCCGGGCAACCGCCGGCAGCCACCATTGAGTAAAAATCAGTATGATTGAAGCTCCACCCCCTCGGAGTAGGATTCCTTGACGACTGCAACGAATAAATCTCAGCGTTCGTCAGATTCAACGACTGGGGAGTCGCCGACGACAGTCCACCTCTCGAAAAAATATCAGATCTGGAAGACCTTCGAACAGTGACATCATCATCTTCATCATCTTCTTCTTCTCCGCAGTCTTCTTTTTCCCTATTTTTAGATCGTCGACCCTTCTTCCCCCAACCCAGATCTCCTTTCTTCCCTATTTTCAGTTAGATTCAGATCTCGTTTTTCTTCACCAGCTCGCCGGAATCGTAAATCGCGGATGAGTTCCGGAGTGCCACGAAGCTTCCCGTCCTCCTTAATATCCGCCTCCGTCTGCCGGCCGTCAAGAGACATCACATCGGAATCCACATGAATCGAAATAATCGCCCCCGCCGTATCAGGAAACTGCTCTAAAATTAAAACCATAGCACTAAAGAACAACAATCAGCACCATCAGCGTCCCCGATTCCTCTCGCACATCCCCTTCACCAACGGAATCCCCATCACTAGAGTATTCGTAAGCGTCCAGAGAGAAACAGAGTTATCGTCCAATCCAGAGAGCCACGACGAGTGAGGTTAGACCAGACGGCTAACGCGACTAAGATGATAAGCTTCTGAAGCGACCCATCTGGTGCAAATTAGTCGCCAAAGCCAAATCACCTCTCCATTTCACCAACGACAACCCCAAAGAAGACTGATCCTGCCCAATCGGAAAATCTGAATCATTAACCCTAACTTCAACATTCGCACCATACGTAGAATCCGCCTGAGATCGAACGGTTCCCGTGCTCCCAACCAAAACAACTCGTTTCCCGATCGAGATCTGATCTTCAACCTTCCTCCCAGGCGAGGTCATCCGCTGCTCCAACTGCTTCTTTTACCCTCCGTTCAGCCTCGTCCTCGGCCGCCTTGATCGCCTCCGCCATCGACGACGCCGCTATCTTCGCGGCGTAGAGAAGTGTCGTAGCCATCTTGGCGTCGAGTGACACACCAGGGTCGGGTCGGGAGAAAGGGGGTGGGAAGAAGAAAGAGAAGTTGGGTTTCGAACAAGGAGGGCAGAGTTACAGGGGAACGACGGCAGAGAGTTCAGAAGAAAGAGAGAGATTTGGGAAGAAGAAAGGGAAACTTTTAAATTAAAATAAAAAAATTTAGTTAATATTACGTGGCCGCCATGTCACGCGCCACGTAAGAATTTAGACATAGTCAGCTAATTCCGTCATGCCACGTAGAATGATTTTGTGCGAAAACTGACGGCATGCTATTTTGGTAAATGATACGGGTAGTTCGTGACGATATTGTAATTCTTAATAAGTGATGGTTACTCGCGTAATAAGCTAAAAGGTCGTGCTGTACGGGGAGATTAGGCCAACTAATAATTAGCAAAATAATCTGTTAACTAGTTATCAGCAAAATAACTTGTTAACTAGTTCAGTTAACTAGTTATCTGGTTATAACCTGTTAACTAGTTATCAATAAAAAAACATGTTAACTAGTTATCAGCAAAAAAACAGGTTAACTAGTTAACTGGGTATCGTCGGAAAAGTCACCGGAGTTTGGTTGGTCGCCGGAGCCTCACCGGAAAACATGTTAACTAACTAGTTAACTGTAAAAAAACCCAAGTTAACTAGTCAACTAGCTATGAATAAAAAAATCATGCTAATAAGTTAATAGTAAAAATCAGGTTAACTAGTTAACTTGTCATCGTCGAAAAAGTCACCGAAAAAATTCGTCAGAAAAAAAGTCACCGGAAAATTCACCGTCGACGGTCATTCTCATTGGCCATTATGAATAAAAAAACTATGCTAATAAGTTAATAGTAAAAATCAAGTTAACTAGTTAACTTGTCCTCGTCGAAAAAATCGTCAGAAAAGTCACTGAAAAAATTCGTCGGAAAAAGTCACTGGAAAAGTTACCGTCGATGTCGCCGGCGACGATGGCCGGCGACAGTGGCCGGCGGCAGTGAGTTGGCGACAGTAATAAAAAATAAAACATTTAAATATATAATAATAATAAAATATATAAATTAAATATAATAATTAAATTATTTGTGTAAAGTCCTAAATACCCTAACAAATCTGGACCACTAAATTAGTCAAAGGGTCAAACTAAATCTAATGGTTGAGGATGGGTTTGAAACTTTCCAAACCTAACATTTTCTTGGACGCTGATTATTGCCATTATGTATGATAATTATAAGTGATAGTAAATTAGTTATAAATTTTTTTGAATAATATTTTAAATGATTCCATTTGAATTAAATTCGTTCCATCTCAGTTCGGCCAGACCTCTAAGAGAAACGCAAAAACTGATTTTTAATAAATAATCTAAAAAGAAAAGTCAACATAATTGAATAAGCAAAGATATCCACCCAAGACTTGAATTCAAAACATTAATTAATTATTCAAAACACAATTAAACGTCGGTCGGGCCCTCGGATTAGAAAACTGTAATTAATCGACCGCGAATTCAGATTTTCTTAGAGTCGAGGAGGCTCCTGTGGTTTGCTTCGAAAATGTGTTCACTTGAATAATTGGAGACACTCTTGTATCGGGCTGGCCTTGTCTCGGTCACAAGCTCTTTTACCGGTCCCACAAACTTGTCTGATTCTGGTGTGTAAAATATTCCCAGTGTTTGCCTCGCCTTTTCCGTGTTTACCGTTGCCCTGTGCAAAGATGCTTCAAACACGCCGTTGCTCATTATCTACATTTTCCCAGGAAACAAATAATTACGGGTCAAGTACTCAAGTAGTCACCTACGTATCGATATGATATCATGGCAGTCACTTAAATTTTAATTGGATCAACTCAATAAGTTCAGTTTAGAGACTGGATCAACTGAATCAGTAAATTTTAATTTGAACTTAAGTGATTGAAGTGTAATGATAATAAAGTAGGTACCTCTCCTATATCTCCGGTCATGACAAGGAGTGAGTCAGTATGTTTAAGAGGGATCCTGAACCATTCACCATCCTTCACTATATGAGTACCTTCACTTTCTTTGTCTAGCAACAGGAATGCCAACACGGTTGGGTCGGTGTGCTCGTTCGAACCAAGAACTCGGTCAGGGGTCGAACATGCCGGGTAATAGTTGAACCGAGCAACAGACATTGGCTCTCCCATCTCTTTCAGGAAACACTCCTCGTCTTCCAACTTCAACGACTTTGCCATGCTCGTCAGCACTGTCTCCAACAGCTTTCCCGTCACGCTGCTGCAATGCTCCATCATTTCCCTACATAATCCACAACACGTTAATCAATTAATTAAGAACTAATACACTAATCTAGTCAAATCTTTCACGATATATGTCAAATCTAGGCAGAAAAACTCACTTGAAGTTGGCAGGAATGTGAGGCCAGAACTCCATGTTCCTTGCACTTTGAGGGGTGAGCAGGATCATTAGCCGATCCATCCACTCGTGCGACTCGTACACTTCAGGGTACTGGTCGAACCCGTAACCTTCCCATTGGTCAGGCTTTCGGGCATACTTGAGCTTCTCTTCTAGTGGAAGTTGAAAGAATTCTCTTCCAGCCTCGCGCAGGCTCGCAAAGAAGCTGCTTTCCATTCCATGATTAATAGCCTTCAAGGAAGAGATCCAATGATTGTTTTCATTTAACAGTTGCATCTCAATAATTCAAGTTGTTGGAAGAGGATTCTTATAGTGTTTACTAACAATTACGTACCAAGCAGGTGTTGTAGGTGGTGAGAGCGGAACCGAGTCTGAGGGATTCGGCTAGAGCGATGGAAGGAGTTGGAGAAGTAAGGAGGGAGATGTCGATGATGGGAAGATCAACAGAAGGAAGAGTTCTGGCTGCAATTCCATGCTTCAATTCCTTCTGAAAGTACTTTTCAGGAGCTTCTTTCCCAAGTTCCTGCACTATTTCTCTTTCTTTCAGAATTGGAGCTTCCATTTTCCTTTTATTGCTGATTTGGGAAATATAGAGCTACCCACTCTCTCAAGGCTCGATAAAGGCTGATATTTATAAACATTTGAATTGCACACTCACCCTAATCCCTCTTTTTCCCATATCTCTTGATGGTTAACCAAGTTTTTAACATTCTATTATCATAAATAAATATGTTATTAGGTCATATGCACTGTTAGTAGCAGTAGCGTAGTCAGAAATTTTGCCAAGTGAGGTCTATCATAAAAAATCAGTAAAATGATACAATAATAAGAGTTTCAATGAGGTTTAAATGGGGTCCAATATTCAATTATAAGCATTTATGTTTCAATTTTACATACATTTTTTTACAAAAAAATCATTTGTCAAGTGGGGTCCGGGGAACCTACTTGGAGCCCCCTTGTGCACTATTAAGTGGGAATTAGCTTTGATAGTAAATTAGTAATGGGAAATTAGAATACCATAAAAAGTAAAGTTTAATATTTCCAAATGTAACTAACTATCCATTTAATATAATAATAGACACTTTCTTTCATAATGATATCGGACGTCACAGTCTTTGCAACACCATCTTGAAAAATGAAAACGTCGTAACTTTTCACTGTTAAAGAGTTTATATGGCATACTGATATACTTATTAGTTTTCAATCTTTGCAACTATTGACTTCTGCGCTGCAACCAACGTTTCTTCGCGTTGTTCTGTTTGCAGATGTTAGGATTCTCGCTCAAGAAGGCCACGAGGAACTTATCAAGTCCAGATGGAATTTCTCTGGTGAGGTTGTTGTTCGAGATGTTGAAAATATTTAAAATGATCCACTAGCTTGTTTTCCATAACAAATTGTATTATTTTTCAGGGGTAGTGGTCTAGTGGCACTAATTTGACTTTTAATTTTATAAAAAATGTTATCTAGCCATAACGTTACTCAGTTGACTTATTATTTCATCTGCATGTGGTATGTAGGTTCTTTAATTATTTTAAAGAGTTCAGGCTTGTGATTAGCGTCTGATCGAAGGATTAAAATCTCCGGTGGAAAGACTTAGGACATTTAACAAACAATTTTATGCCGAACTCGGTGGGATTCCGGCAATTTTTTCAGAGAACGGTCACGAGTTTCAATCGGTTTTTCCGATGAGACTTCGACAATTTTTTTGGCAGCCAACCAACCTCATATAACTTTTTCAGAAAAGACCAGTTAAGTAATTAACAGATTTTTTCTGATAACTAGTTAACTAAATTAACAAATGATTTTTTGTGAGTTGTGACTATTAGTTAACTAATTATCATGGTCAATTATATTAACCAATCAAATTGGAGCTTTTACCATAAAGCTTTAAAATTTAGGACCATTGGAGATGTTCTAAGACTAAATATTAAAAAAAAAAACAGATAAGTGACTAGGAATGTTGATAGACCAAATTGCTCAAAGTTCAACTCGTAAAAAACTGCTAAATATCTCGCTTTAAGCTCAGCTCATTTTTAATCAATCCCACTTGCGAGTTGGCTCGATAGTAAATGAGTTGAACTAGAGTCCAAAGTTTTGGATGATGCACAAATATTAATTTTTTTATTAGCCAAAAAAAAACTCTAAATTTTGGATGGGTTGAAATTGGATTAAATAATCATAGTCAAAATATTCATGTCTACAAAATTTAGTCGGTGATGCCAGGGTGATATGTCGGGGGAGAGGTGACCTCATAGTATATAATTTGCATATTTTAAACATATTTAGTTCTACTTTGTAGTAAATTTATATTTTAAGATTGTTTACAAGTTACTCCTAATTCTACCCGTTTATAGAGGGATATTCAGCGCTCTCTCTATGTAGGGGTGGGAAACCTAGCCCGACCAAGATCGGTCAAAATGAACTTTGGGTATTCTGAAGCCCGACATAGTAAGGGGTCAGGTTTGGGTTTGTCAAATTGAGAGTTTCGGAACTTCGGATTTTTCGGATAAAGCCCGGCCCTACCCGATTGACCCGAATGTATAAAAAACATACATTTATAATATAAAAATATTAAATCCATTTAGATCGTTCTCATCATAGTATTGATCATACATTTTCATTATTACATCAATTCATTTGTTCCTGAAGATTTCTATTATTCAGTGGAACATAATTTTTGGTCATAATCGGTCTAACCTAGGTTTAGGGAGGTTTATTGTTTGTTGAAAAGTAACAAATAAATATAATACATAAATTTTGTTCGATGTATATTTGTAGTTATTTTTGTTTGTTTGCTTAAGTTTACGAGGATTAAAAGATAATCAAAATAAAATATTTTTTTTATCTAAGGTTGAAGTGCTATAATCAGGTTTCGGGTAAAGTCCGAACCCAACCAAACCGAGCTCCGGACTACTCAATTGGTATGACCGGGTCGGGCTCGGGTTGACAATATTAACGATCGGGTCCTGGCCCGATTCCCACCACTATCTGTGTGTGTATATATAACTAGCTTAATTCCTACAGATGGCATGATAAGATCGGAGGGGAAATCAAAGTAAAATATTGGTTAAGTAATTGCAGCATAGAGTGTTAATTAAGAGTAGTAGTGGGAATTCAATGGATTGTCCCCTTCTGAAAGAGAGGGAACTAGTGCAGGAATTGGGTAAAGACCCACTCCCTAAGTTTTTCCAGAAAGAAACTCTTGCTGGAGTTGCAGAGGGCACCCTCACCATTGTTGATATCCCCATTGTCGACATCTCCCTCCTCAATCACTCCAAATCTGAGCTCCAAAAACTCAGCAAATCTCTCAATGCCTACGGCTGCTGCATGGTAACATTGATCACCTAACTAATTTACTTTAGTTTGAACACAATGTAATTAATTTAATGTTCTGGGTTTCAGGCAATCAACCATGGGATGTCAGAGGAGTTTATGGACAGGCTACGTGAGGCCTCAGTTGACTTCTTTCAGCAACCACTTGAAGAGAAGATGAAATGTGCTAGGCCACCTGATCACTGGGAAGGATATGGGTTTGACCAGATTCCACAGGATTATGCAGTCCATGATTGGAGCGACCGTGTTATGATCTTGATCGGTCCGGACAAGGATAGACGGCTCGAGTTTTGGCCTCAGAAGCCTCATGACTTTAAGTAAGTAGCTACTACAAGATACTGAGTTTAATTCATATTTGTTAGAATTTTTGGGTGGATTTGGCGGATGATATTTTGAAATTCATGTTTCCCGTACTAAAATAGTGCAGTAAATTTGACGGAATTAAATTCTTGTCCAGACTCCAAATTACTTTCGAAGGGGAATTGAAATTCCTTTGAAATGGATTGAATCTTGAAGGAATTAATAAAAAAAATTCACTCTCGTGCATACTTATCATTCACCCTTTATTTTTTTTTAGACATGTTAGGATGTAACTTTTTTAAATTTTCAATGCTTTATATAATTATTTAATCATTATCTACTAAAAATTGAGTTGATTGTAATAATTTGTCAATTCCACAATTTCAGTTAGACGAGGAAACAAGAAATTAATTTTCAGAGAAATGACCAATTCTCACTGTAATTTTTTTTTTTTTATGAATTTCTCACTGTAATTCAAACCCACTAGAATTATTAAATCCTCAACCTTTTGAATTCCTTGCGGGAAACTATCCTAATATTATGAATATCCAATTTTAACCAGGGAGTTGATGGAGGAGTGTTCCATCAAGATAAAGGAGGTTAGTGAGGTGGTGTTGAGGGCCATGGCGAGGACGCTGAGCCTCGAAAATGATGATGCTTTTGTTGAGGAGATGGGTGAACCCATTATAGTTGCGAGGTTCAACTTTTATCCACCGTGTTCGAGGCCGGACAAAGTACTAGGCATCAACGAGCACACAGATGGATCGACCATCACATTTCTGTTGCAAGACAAACAAGTAGAAGGTTTTCAACTCTTCACTAAGGAGGGAGAATGGGTTAGGGTTGGGGTTAACCCCACCGATGCTCTTCTCATCAAGATTGGAGATCAAGGAGAGGTAATATTCTATTCACTATTCCCAATCACTCGAGTTGTTAGGAGAGAGTTCTAGATGGATCTTATATTGTTTATAAACATGGCCCCTCAAACGAAAGCTCATGAAAGGGGATTGAAGTTTGTAAAGGTTCAACAAGCCTTATGTAAGATAAATTGTTATATTTGGGGCTACCAGGATTAGATGCCAAGATCTTTCGATCATCAAAGACTCTGATACCATGTCAAAAACTAGAGCATCCCAATAACTCAAGTTGTTGGGAGAGAGTTCTGAATGAATCTTATATTGTTTACTAACAATATCTTCTTAACGTAATCGTGATGTGATATGTATTATAATGTGATAACACAGATAATAAGCAATGGAGAATTCATGGCCCCACTACATAGGGGAGTGTTGAACACAGAGAGGACACGTAATTCTGTAGCATTTTTTGCACTACCGGAGATAGACAAAGATGTTGGACCAGTGAAAGAGCTTTTGAGTGATACAATGCCGACAAGGTACAAGACAGTGAACAACTATGCTTTGAACCACCTCAAAGTGGCCAACCATAGGAGCTCATCGATTCTACCAAAAAGTAGAATGCTTCAAGGATTTCCATAATAGACATTACTAAACGATTTAAGTTTGAGGGAAGTTCAACTTTGGTTAAGGAAGTTACATGATAATGACTGAATGATGTATGTTCTTCAGCGGGTCACTGTGATCACAATGAATGGATGATATCGAATAAGTTACTATGGTACTCATTTGATGAGGCTCTTGCATAATGAAAGATCTGACTATTGTTTGGGCAAGCAGAACAAGTCGTGTCGCGTCCCTCTCGTTCCGATCCCCGCCCTACACATCATGGCCATGTCTCTCATCTCAGCCACCATCTTCCTTGGGACCATATATACTCTCCTCTTTCGCCTAGATCCACGACACATGTGGTTCTGGACACGCCGTACCAAGAACTATAACGCGATCCAATGGCTCATCTACTTCAACAACCAAGGTGAGAGGACAGACTCCCAAGATCGCGAAGCAGGAGAAGAAAAAGAGGCAACATGGTCGTGCTCACAAGAGGGAGAAATACAACCACAGATTCGTCATTGCTGGGGTTATTCCGGCCGGGAAGATCACTACAAAAAAAACTCCTTTTAGCGTCGGTTGAAACGAAGGAGTTTAGCGTCGGTCGGTCAACAACCGACGCTAAGCAGTTGACTTCGCGTTTTAGCGTCGGTTGTTGACCGACCGACGCTATAACCCGTCCCTGGTTCGATTTTTGGTTGATCGGACGGGTAGATCGGCGTCGGTCAGCAGAAACGGTTTAGCGTCGGTCATTGACCGACGCTAAAACGCGTGTGTGTAGCGTCGGTTGACAAGTGTTTTAGCATCGATCATCGACCGACGCTAATTAGCGAAAATATAAATACCCCCATCCCAGCGTGTGAAGTCATTTTGCACTTCTCCCCACAGCTTCAAATCCTCTCAACTCCCTGATTCCTCTGAAATCCTCTGAAATTGCTGCCATTCGAGCTAGGAGCTGTTGTGACGCTGTTCTCATCACCCGTGCTTCCTTCACATCTCCTCTTGTGTATCAGTGTAAGTTATTTAATTTTTTAATTTCTAGATTGTAATTTAAATTTCGTTTATTTTGTAGAGAATTAGAATTGTATATGTTCTGATTATTAGAATTGTAGTAAATTAAAATTGCTGTGACTCCTAGAATAGTATTGAATTGTAGATTGTAATTTAAATTTCGCTTAGTTTCTAGATTGTATGTGTAATTAGCATTGTAGTGGATTGAAATAGTTATTCTGATTAGTTCTAATTGTATATGTTGTGTTTATTTTCTCAGTGCCCGTATCGACTAGTTATTTTCTCGTGGTTCTGTCTTCTGCCTTTTTGTCACTCACCTTGGTGTAAGGTATGCATTTCTTAGCCTTTTTTTTACACATAAATTAATTGATTGTAATATGCATGTCTCATAAAAATGATTTAACTAGTATAGTAATATGTATGTTGTCAAGATTAATCTAATTCCTAGTAATATGTATGTTTTCTCAGTTATAATTTGTTTTTATGGTTTAATGAGAATAAAAGTATATGATTAGTGTGTTATGTGTTTTCAGTACGAATTATGTGGTAGTTATAATTTATTTTTACAATGAGATTAATTAGTAGAATTGTTTGTTATTTGTAATTAATTGTTAGAATATGATTAATTTTAGAATTAATTGGTTGAGTTAGGGTTTGTTTTTTAGTTAACTAAACTCAGTAGCATATTGCTAGCTACTTCATGGTAATTTCGTACAAACACTAGTTACTAGTATATTATTTGCTACTACATGATTCTAAATTAATGTTATAACATCTTAGCATTTTACCTAAGTTAACTTAAATATAAATTATGATCTCCACGACTAAGAATCTATTCCCTACACTAAATCAGGTATCTCCTAATGGATAAATCTTGGATTAACACCCCAAGATTATCACCGGAGTACATGACTGGCTTAGAAAGCTTTCTGAATTTTGCTTTCTCCAACAACAACGACGGAGAGCAAATAGTATGTCCATGTCCAAAATGTGGATTCAAGAAGTGGTTGTGTAGAGATGATGTGTACGAGCATTTACTCCGCAAGCCATTTCTACCAGGATATACTGTTTGGGATCGACATGGAGAGCGTCTCTATGGATCTTCTTCTAGGACTGCACATACAATAGTGCATGGAAGTGATCA